>CM077079.1:258671603-259409103 GCA_039513925.1 Platanthera zijinensis
TAGAGATATATTACGGTTTATTATGATCCTGTTCGTGTGATCGTAACCGCTTGACCGGAGAAAATAAGTCCCCCAAACGGAGCCTAAGGCCCCTCAAACGGGCCTTTAATTTCTTCTAAATTTCATCTTATGTAGGAGAAATGTTTCATTCATCACCTTCTCAAAACAGACAATGGTTGCTCTCCTCCCATTCACTTTCACCAAGCTGCCGTCCTCATCGAAAAAAAGCACGCGAAAACTCTTCAACTGATCACCCAGCCGACGACGGCTCTTCCTCTTCCTCCTCCAACACACGCCGTCATGGACATTTTGGTGGCGGAAGAGACGCCTAGCTGGGTCGTGAAGCTCCAATTTTAAAAGAGCCGCATTTGCATGGAAAGTGGTGCAGAAAGAGATATTCCTCTCTGACATCCGCGGTCAACAAACCCGATTCATGACAAGTCAAGTTGTTGCAGAGCGGATCATGCCAATGATGACCGAAGAAGAAATAGAGGCGGCGAATTTGACGGTCGACAATATTACGAAGAAAACGTGGCGGCTACATTGCGGCTTAAAAGTGGGAGAGAGCAAAGCTTCCGTTCTGAAGGGCGGGAATTACAAGGAGTTTCGCCGCCGGAGTTTCGTCGCCGCTAGCAATACGGTGGAGATGTGGGCTTTCAGGGGAGAAGATGGGCACCTGTTTCTCGCCATTGGGAACCAGATCAATCTCGAGATCTCTCTTTAGATAGAGTTTTAAGATCGCGTGTTTTCCTTGATTCTAAACAGATATAGCCCAAGATTTACAAAGGATCTATTTTGTAAACATTTTTGAACTGTATTGTCATTTACTGATCCAAAAAAAAAACAAATCAATCTCCAAAATAATTCTGATTATTAAAAAATCGTTTTTTAAATGGTCAGAACCATATCATAAATGAATAATTAGAAATGAAAGCATTTCACAAGCCTAATATATTTTATATCAATAAACAGAATCCAAAGCATTTCACAAAACCATTGCCAGTTCCACCTCAATAAGCTTTATTTTCAGCACTCACTGCACCTTGCACTTCTAAGGAAAACTTTGGTTTCCTAATGTTTATGACCAAATATATCTAATGAAGTTAAATGCTACATTTATAAATCTCCCAACTCAAATAGGCTGCAACAAAATCATGCTGGTGCGGCGGCCTAGTATCCCTGGACAGCTCGAAATACTAAATGCTCGATCAAATTCAAAAAATATCATTGTGTAGCCGAGCTAGGATCCTCCCTGCTTCCTTCCAAAGAATTTATTCGGACGATGCGGAGGCGTGCTTACATCTCGTGTTGTATTATTGCCTTCACCGTGTCGAGCGACAATCTTCAGAGGATGCGCTTCTGTGTTGAAGACCCACTCATCCAACGAGATTAGAGATGGCGGCGAGAACAGAAGATACAGATACTTTAGAGTCTCGGCGAGGAAAAAGCTCTGCATCATGTTATCCTTCACACCAGTAGTTACCTGTAAGGAACAAAATAACAAAGCGTTGCGCATAAAGTGACAAGGACTGCTCATTATGTTGTCAATATCGGAAGTCCGAGCAGCGAAAATGACGCAGAGTTAAAAAATTCGTTCATCGAATCACTGCTTTGAGCACATGAAGTACTGTAAAGAAGGTAGAGGGAGGAAATACTCACATCCTTCAGTCCAACATAGCCGGAATCTATGCGAGAATTTTTCTCGAAAGCTTGGAATATGTTCCAACCCCACTCTTTGTATGTTTTATTCCCGGTGATACGCCAAAGATACATAAGCGACTCAACGGTTTCGGGCCTCAATATGTTCCACGATGTCCCGACATGCATGTCCTGCGATTTTTTGACGTTGGAAAATATTTGTATCAATAAAATTGAAGACAAAATTCAATCCGATCGACTTGCCACAACACGTTCGAAATTAGTTAGATTCGACAAGAAAGGAAATTGGATTGTGAAATCAAACCTAAGCAAAGAAATTAACACCGTGAAATAATCGAAGAATAAAAACAATAAATAGCAGCATAGTTTCTGAGAGTAGATTGTAAATATGAATAATGAGAGAGGTGTTTTTAAAGAATTTTGCTAAAAAATATATCAGAAGCAACAGATGCATCAATATTTGATTTGAATGTCATTTGCTTATACTTTTTGTTTCTCTCTCGCTCTCTTATGCTAAAGGAATAAATATCAAAAATGGGCAAATCAACATTTCAATATTGAGACTCCTCATGACATTCTCTCTTTCTTCCCCCGCAACTTAGTAACCAATTCCAATTCTATCTATGGAGAGAGAGAGAGAGATTACTATGTAAGTATGCATATAATAATATTGTAGATTCATACATAGATATATCTTGATTAATAATTTATAAGATCCAATTCCTATGACAATTCCTGTATTCAACCGAATAACAAAATTAGAATTGATTTCAATTCCAATTCTTGTGGGAAGGAATTGGAATTGGGTCAATTATAATTCTTGCATCCCACTTCCTGCCTAACGAACCAAGTCTAAAGGAAATCATTAATTTTTTACATGACACGAGCCGAAATCAACTCTACAATTTGAGTTGAGTTTGTCTTGCACAAAGTAAAAATTAGATAATTGACAAACCTGTCCTTCACGGAAGAAATAGTTTTCTCCAGCCAATTTTGTCGGGGTCGTGTCATAGAAATTGTAACATGTCCAAGCAAGCTACAAAAAAGAGAGTATATGCGTGTGATTTCCTGAAATTCCATGGTCTTTGTTCAAAGAAAAAGACAATGAATTATACCCATTCATAGAATTTCTACAACTATATTGCATTTTAATGGCAAAATTGCAGTTAAAATACCAACAATCATTATCAAACAGTAATAAAATGAGAGGCAGTGAACTACCTCTTCAGCAAGCGATAAAATTTTGTTAGCATTTTCAGGGTCATAGCTAGAAGAACCTAAAGCTAACATTCCTGGAACGAAGCATGCGAGTTCATCCATCTGAAACAATTACAGAAAGGGAACTTTAAGTTCTGAAATGTTAAAGAACTAACGGATTTAAATGAAGTGCCATAAATGTTAGTAAGTTTTTTACCTTGTCAGACATATAATCACCATTCTTCTCACAGATATATGTGAAGGAAGATGGTGTACTCTTACGAATCAAACTTTGTAGTCCTTTCATGGATGTTTCCCACATTTCTCTACATAAATGTGAGTAAAAGAATAGAAATTGTTGAAATGTTTGGAATTTACTTAATTGATTAATTACAAGGGATCACACACCTATATACAGGAGTAGAGAGAAATACATGAAAACTAAGAATACATGAAATAATAAGTAATAAATCTAACACCTCTCCTCAAGTAAGCGCATAATCTTGATCATGCCCAAATTAGGAATGATCCTTCAGAAAACACTTGCACTCAATCCTTTAGTAAGGATGTCTATCAATTGTTGTTTAGACGGGACGAACAGAGTGCATACAATTCCTCGCTATATTTTCTCTAATGAAGTGCATGTCAACTTCAATGGGTTTGGTACGATCGTGTGGGGTTATGAGCAAATGCTAATGACAGCTTTGTTATCACAATATAGTCTGATTGACTCATTTTTCTCAAGGTCAATGTTTCTCAAAATAATCTGAATTCACAGACCTTCACAGATTCCAAGGGTCATGGCTCTGAATTCAGCTTCAGTACTAGATCTAGCAACCACATGTTTTCCCTTCAACCAAAGTGCAATATCCTGGGATAGATCGCCAATCATCGACCGATCCAACCTAGTCTTTGTCTATGTAGACTTCAATATTTAGCTCATCATTAGGTGAGAAAAGATACCGCTCCCAAGAGAGGTCTCGAGGCATCTGAGAATATGGTGGGATGCAGCAAGATGGAGAGTCTTTGGGGGAGTGCATGTACTAGTAGATCACTCCAACAACATATGAGATATTTAAGTGAGTATGTGACAAGTAGATAAACTTCCCCGCTAACCTCTGAAAACCTGTGATGGCCTCAACTGTTTCTCCATCATCTTTCCCTTACATGTGGTTTGCTTCGATATGGGTGTCGGCAGGTCTGCACTCACTCATCCCAAATGTCTCAAGTAAACCAAGGATATACTTCCTATACGAGATGAAATCTCATGTTTGGGCCTGACGGCTTCAATACCCTGAAAATATTTGAGGTTCCTTAAGTCCTTTATCCCAAACGGCTTCAATACCCTGAAAATATTTGAGGTTCCTTAAGTCCTTTATCCCAAATTCTCTAGTCAACCTTTCTTTTAGAGTTTGAATTTCCTTCAGATCGCTCTTGTTATAATAATATCATCCACATAAACAATAAAAGCAATCAATTTACCTTCCCGGTGCTTGATGAACAGAGTATGGTTCGCGTATATCAAAGGTAGTACTTGTCTTGTGAAATCGCCCAAACCAAGCTTTAAGCAGATTGTTTGAGGCCATATAGTGCCTTTTTTAGCTTGCATACTTTCCCTTCTAAACCTTCAAGGGTAAGTCTAGGAGGTAGGGACATCTATACTTCCTCTTCTAGGTCCCCATGAAGAAACATATTTTTCACATCCAACTGGTTGAGTTTCCATCCCTTACAAGCGGCACATGATAGGAGAACTTTATGGGATTCACCTTTGTTGCAGAAGCAAAAGCCTCTTGATAATCAATCCCAACAATTTGAGTGTATCCACTGGACGCCAGTCTTACCTTGAATCTTCCAACATTTTCTTGGGTGTTTTAATTTATAGAAAACACCTACTCACACACAACAACTGTCTTCCCTTGAGGATGTACAGTTTTTTTTCAAGAGCACGCATTTCCTTAAGCATGATTTCTTTCCACTTGCGGTAACTAAGAGCTTCCTGCCAAGAAGACGGAATCGACATAGAGGACAAAGTGGAAATAAAGGCTCTATGTGAAGTGGTTAAAAAAGCACAAGACACAAACTGAGGCAAGGGATATTAGGTAGAAGTACCTTCTCTTAGAGGGACAGACTCTACATACGGATTAGTAGTCAGCTCTGGTGTCCTGAGAGAAGTTTGCGTGTTTATACCGTTATTTATCCGAGAGTCAAACTGCAGCACGAGATCTCTCCTAGCCATTAAAGGCAATAAGAGGGGTAACCATATGAAGCTAAAATGAAGGAGGAATGAGTAAAGGTTTAAGTGAAGACTCCTCCTGGAACGATAAGGAACATCCATTATGAAAGAAGAGCCCCCCCCCCCCCCGAAAGTAAGGTCTCATAGAAGCTTTTAGATTCATAGAAGTTAACATCCATGGTAAGAAATAGCTCCTTGGTTACAGGATCATAGCATTGGTAACCTTTTGAGTTGGGGAATACCCGATGAAGATACATTTTAGGGCACGAGAGTAGAGTTTAGTTTGTTGATGTACATGAACGAAGCAAACACACATCCAAAGATATGAGGGTGAAGATTAGTGAGAGAAACCTGAAGAGTACTGAGTGGTGTTTTATGCCATACAACATGTGTAGACATACGGTTAATGAGGTTAGCTAATGTAAGATCATCCCCAATAGTATTTTAGAAGGTGCATCCTAAGTAAGGGACAACGGACAACATTCAAAAGATGGTGATTTGTGCGCTCTGCGACTCCTGTTTGAGCGAGGGAGTAGACACATGTTTGGTGAATAATGCCAAGATCACTGAGATATAAATCAAATTGGGAATTAAGGTACTCAGGACCGTTGAATTTTAATAATGGTGTTGAATTGAGTTATCATTTTTTGAAAATGTTGAAACAAAAAAAAACACTTCATTCTTAAATTTCAATAAATACGCCAAGGTAGTGCAGGAAACACAATCAATGAAGGTAAGGAACCAAGAGCATCCAAAAATAAAAGCAACAGGACACGGTTCTCATACATCAGTATGGATAATAACAAATGGCGTAGAGCTAGGAGAAGGAACATGATTTAAAAAGTAAGACGATGTTTGCTTAGTAAACACACATCACAGTGAAATTTTTTCAATAACAAGGAAGACGTAGTAGAAAATATAACGTTTATAGAAGGAATGGAGAGATGACCAAGACAACAGTGCTAGGAATCCAAAACAGAAGACTGATATGCATGCAAAGCTTGCAGTAGTGAAGTGGGGCTAAAAGATTCAAACATGTAGAGGTCATCGCACAGTCTACCAAAGTACCTTCCCCATCTTTATGTTCTGAAACAGACAAGTGGGAAAAAATCACATAGAAGTTCATAAAATTAGTTAGGTGAGTAATGGAGATGATTACAAGAAAACTTAGGGACATGAAGAACAGAAGATAGAGTGAGAGATGAGAACGAGATAGATCCTTTCCCAACAATAGGAGAGAACGATCTATCGGCATTATTTACCATGTATCTATCAGAAAGGGAAGGTAGGACATACAACCAATAGTAGAGCCAATCATATGGTCTGTGACTCAAAAATCAATAATCTAATGGGTGGAAGGGCTAGTGGACAGCATGGGCACCCGAAAATCCCTAATGTGCATATGAAGAGTATGATGAGGTAGACGACTCAGTAGAACGTCCCTGCATCAAACGGCGAAATGCATGTATCTCATCAGTAGTCACCGGAAGACCCACAGTCTCAAAACCAACACAGGGCAAGGCCTTCTTTGAGGCATGAGAAAGGTTAGCAGGCCAAGACTAGGATGACCAACCTTGAGAACGACCATATCAACGACTCCCTCTCGGTGCAGAACCTCCTCGCGGAGGTGGGAAGCCATGAAGCTTGAAACATGAATCCCAGGAATGATGAGACTTCGAACAGTAGTAACAAATAAGATGATCCTTGTCAGTGGGCTTCGATATGGGTCATAGGGAGCATGACTACCAAAACCATACTGAGCAGCAAGGATAGATCCCCTAGAAACTGAGGCAGGTTACCAAGCATGTCGCTAATCAAACTCTTGTTGAACAATGTTATACACTTACACAATGACATAAAACATTATAAGTCAGAAAGTTTGGACGACTTTTAATGACTCATAGCATAATTATTTAATATAACATCCATAAAATATTTAAAGATAACTTGTTGTGTGGTATCAAAGAAATTATGAAAGTATCTTCCTCTCTCTTAGTTTTTTCTTCCGCTCCCCCTTCCAAGTTGAGGGTTAAGTGACGCTCTCCCCTTCTTCCTTTTTCCTCATATTTTTTGTAGGTTGAGCTCAATTCCCTCGCATCTCCAATGCCACCACCACCTCCGACGAGATATTAAGACGTTATGGGTTAGCCCATAACAATTTGGCATCAAAGCCATCTAACCTTGATGCTCACAACAGCAATAACCTAGGTCTATTCCTAACACTTCAACAAATCGTCGTTATCCACCCTCGCTGAAACAAATCCAAAGAAAGGATTTCAGTGTTCTCATCGGCATCCAACGAAAGGGGTGCAACCCTCGTCCGCTTACAGAGAAGGATAAGGGTGTGCAACCCTTGTAGGATTCCACGTAGGCCAACTTCAGTGTCAGCATCGCCGCCTCACAATGCACGCCTCGACAATGCACGAGCTCGAGGGATCCCTATTATGAGTGTTATTTGCATAGTGTTTTGGTATGATTTTTGCTCCATAATGTATGATTATGGCTCCTATCTATCATGATTCACATGCATTATCTTTAGATTTCTCAAAGTTTATACAGGAACCCTAGTTGAGCAAAAGAAGGTCATTCGTGCACTAAAAGGTCGTAAAGAGACAAACCAAATACTTTATATATGTTGCAGATCCTTCTACAAGATTTGGCACGGGATTTGCACCTTAGTAATATATCTACCTCCACCTGTTATATTTCATGCCAGATATTTTATTATAGCTTGTGTAACTTAATATTGTTGTCCTAGGAGCTGAATAGCTCTTCCCTAAGAGCTTCCCTCTTAAGCTTACTTTCTATCGGGAAACACACGGTCGTGCGAGTTAAATATCACACGGGCATGCATTTTTCATGGCATCTAACCTTTAAAACATTGTTTCGAGGATGGTAGTGTGTCATTCTTTGCGCACGACTCGTGTGACAATCACATGATGAATTGCATATAGCCAAACCATAAGGACATGTGATTTTACCCTTGCACGGTCATTTGTTTTGCCTGCTTGAGAAATTCTTCTGTTTCAAGTCGTTACGAGGATGTTCGTGCATTCTCTTCTTGCACAATCGTGTGATGAACGCACGAGGGTCTGCTAATAGAAATAAATAGTTGCTCTTTATTTCATTTTCCCGTTTATCGCCTCTTCCTTCCAGCACGATAAGGAGCGCACGACCATGCGCCCGATTGCGCAAGAACAACAATCCAAGGTCAAACTATAAAAGGCCGGTTTGACGAGGGGATCAAGATCATCAGCATTTTGTCATTTCGCTTGAATTGTTTATGCCTCTTCCAGGTAAGGGGGCTCTTCCTAAGCTTCTCATCATCCTAGGTTCAAAAGATAAGGACTCTAGTGCTCAAATCCGCCTATCTAAAGGAGAAGAAACGTAGAGAGCACAATCCCGACGAGAAGGCGAGTAACATTGGAGGTTGGTGACGGTGCCCTCTCGATCGAACGTAACCAAGGATCACGGTGCAGCTTGGATTGATGACTTGGGGTTCTCATCGGTACCCAAGAATAAATCTCATGTGTTGTTTGTATTTTTGTTTTATTTACTCGAAAAACTAGGTTTGACATTGGTTTCCTCTCTAATCATGGATGGATAGATGGATGGTTGTGTTGAATGATGTTTAAAACATGTATTGTGATGAATTTTTCATTGTAATCCTGATTTATGTTTTATTCAATGCAATGGTTTGTGCTGGAATCGGTGTTCTCATGGATGAAAGCTTGTAGTTTTAGGTTTATATTTCCTTGTCTTGAAATTAATCAAAGCAACCTTCAAACAATCGTGTCACCTAGATAGTAAGAATATTTGCATCCTAGTAACCTCTACTTTATATTTCTCGCATCCTAGTAACCTCTACTTTATATTTCTCGAGAGATCGCTACTCGGTAATTATTTATCATTTTTATTAATTCAACCGGTACACTGTCGAGGCTTTTCCTTTATGGGAATCATGGTCGTGGACAACAGTCACCCTAATTTGATCTTGGCTCCTCCCCCAAAAGTCTTCCAGGTCACGTTTCCCTTCAATCAACCGACTGCTACTTCTCTCGAGCGCACGTCATCAACAACAAACTTCTCGCAATCCATGTGACCGTCTACCCCAACGTTTGCTCCTTTCCTCCGAAATATAGTCACACATCATTTTACTTCTGCACAAGACATCTAGCTATCAATGGTTCAAGCATCGTTGATCTTCCCTCCGTACACGACTCTTGAAGCTGCAACAACTTTGTCTTCCTTCGACAAATTTGAGGCTTTGAACCCAATGCCCTTCTATAGAGTGATTTGTTTATGATTTTTGAGCCGCACACCATCTATTTTTTGAGTCTGATCGATGTTCCCATCAAACAACTATTTGGTCCACGTTGATCCACACGCATTCAGTAATTAATCAAATTTTTCTGTGTTAATTAGTTGATTATTCCTGTACTAAGGTATCGATTAATTAGCGATCATTTGGTTATGTCGTTGTGGAGATGAGCTTCGCCGAGTAAGTTGCATTCCATTTGATGCTCCAAAAGTTTATCGGAGATGTAGGCATCACACTAAGCTACAATTTCACGTCTCACAGCCAGCATTGACAGACTCGCAATGATAGGACAATTTGAGGACTCGATTCCACCGGAGTAGACATTGATCCAACCATAGCTCAATGAAGCACCACCAATCTTTGCAAATTTTTTCACCCCACCACCACCTATGATTGCTCCTTCCCCGCAATTCACACAACGGACAACTTCGCCATCGAGCTTGATGGCAACACTGCAACAATTCATACAGTCGTCGACCTCAACGGTTCTCTTCCAACCAAAATTTTCAATTACCCCTCATCTGAACAATTGGCTGCATCTTCTCCAACCACCCCACAACGAACCTTCTCAATTGACTTCATAAGGACCCTACCACTACTTGAATCACTTGACAAACCATGTTACGGTCTTTTCTTTGATTGCCTTGCAACACAAGCTACACCCCTCTGATAACATCACCATCATTCCTGACATTTGTGAGCACGATGAAGGTTTGCCACTGGATGCAACCTTTGCAACAACAACGGGCTATGAGGAGTTGTTTTGATGGGAAATCAAAGAGTCATGTGATTAGGTCATGCAAGCCTCGTTCGAGCTTGAGAGTAGGCTCAATTTGAAGCACATGTCAGACATTATGATTCCACAACAAGTTATCCTCTAAATATTTTATATATATTGTATTAAGTAGTTAGTTATGAGTCGTTAAAAGTTGTTAATGGATTTTATTGTGAATATTTTATGTAAGTCCAAGCATTCTAACTTATTACATTTTATGTTCTTAAGTCTAATTAAAGACCCCTCAGGTCATGAAGGAGGGCATCAAAGAATTTATGTAAGCCTCTTCCTCTCTCTTAGTTCTTTGCTCCCTCTCCCCTTTCTAGGGTGAGGGTTAAGCATCGATATCCCCTTCTTCCTTCTCGTCATATTCTCCAGAGGTTGAGGACGACTCCTTTGTATATCCTGCACCACCACCACCACCGACGAGATATTGAGGTACTACGGGTTTGCCCATAACAAACACCACCTTCACCCATGAATCGGGCTTTTGGGAGTGTAGGAAAACAAGGAAATGAGAGAAATAAAAAAAAATTATTAATTTCTCACATACATACAAATATATGTACACTTATATAGGAAGAGAGGAACGAGCAGCAACCTCATTCTAAGATGTGAGACTAAATCCTAAAGAGGTCATGAGCTCTAGTTGGCTATGTTATTAAAGGCGCGCCTCAGGCGCCAGACGCAGCAGGCGCACAACCCCCCGCCTCTGCCAGGCAGAGGCGGGCAAGGTGTCTGAGGCACACCTAGACGCCCACTTCACTGAAAATCAGCGAATTGGGCGCCCAATTCGCTGATTTTCAGTGAAGTGGGCGCACAATTCACTGATTTTCAGTAAAGTGGGGCTCAATTCACTAATTTTCAATGAAGTGGGCCCCCAATTCAATGATTTTTGATGAATTGGGCGCTCAATTCACTGATTTTTCATGAATTGGGCGCCCAACTCACTGATTTTTTTGTCTCGCATGTCTACGTTTGATGCGCCTTGCGCCTAAACTCCAAGACTCCCTTGCGCCTCGGTGTGCCTCGGTGCGCCTCGGTGTGCCTTGCGCCTTTAATAACATAGCTAGTTTGGTCTTACTATGAGACTTGGTACATATTTTATTTAACACTCCCCCTCAAGCGGAGTAAACAAATCGTAAGCACCAAGCTTGGACAAGAACTAATGATATAGCGGACGTGATAAGGATTTAGTGAGAAAGTCAAATTGTTCGGCAACAGGAACATGTTTTAATTCCAGTTTCTTCAGCTGGACCTCCCGAATGAAGTGACAATTGACTTTAATTTGTCTGGTACATTCATGAAATACGGAATTCTTGGCAATATGTATAGCATCTTGACTGTCTCGCAAAAGAGAGTGTCCAGTGAGGAGAGTTTAACTCCTAGGTCACTTAGGAGGCTTTCCAACCATGTAAGTTCAAACACAACAGAGGTCATTGAACGACACTCGGCTTCAGCATATGAGTGATCAACCACAGACTGTTTATTGTTGTGATAGGTGATAAGATGTCCACCAAAGTATGTATAATATCCACTTGTGGAACGACATCATCCAGAGAGCTAGTGCAGTCAGCATCAGAGTACGTAATAAGAGATAAGGAAGAAGAAGACTTGTATACAACTATACAAGCCCCTATCCAGGAGCATTCTTCAAAAATCGAAGGATGCGCTCAACGGCCTGGAGGTGAGAGATTCATGGAGCATGCATGAATTGACTGAAAACTTCACCAACAAATGATATATAAGGTCTTGTAACTATAAGATAAATCAGCTTCCCAACAAGACGATGATAATACTGTGGGTTTGGAAGGAGTAAATCGAAGTCGGAGGCATGAGAGCAGAGTTTGTAATTGGCATCCATAGGTGTAATAGCAGTCTTGCATCTAGAATAGCCAGCATCATGAAGAAGGTTAAGACAGTACTTCCGTTGAGATAGGACAAGGTCATCAGGAGGACGTGTTATCTCGAGACCAAGGAAGTACCGAATATTTCTCAGGTCTTTAGTTTGCAAAACAGAGGCTAAGTGCTGTTTGATCATGTGTATTCCTTTGAAATCATCACCTGTAATTAAAATATCATCAACATAAACCAAGAGAATCATTGGGTCTGCCGGATGTTGATGAGTAAATAGAGAGAAGTCGGTTGAGCTTCGAGTGAACCCAAAATCACGAACAACCTGACTAAACTTGTCAAACCATGCTCGAGGAGACCGTTTGTGATCATACAAAAATTTTTTGAGGTGTCATATAAGGGACTCCCCCTTGGTATCAAACCCGAGAAGCTGTTGCATGTAAACAGTCTCCAACATATCGTCATTGAGAAAAACATTGTTGGCACCCAATTGATGCAGATATTATTATCGATGAAGAGCTAGGGAGATTAAGACATGAATAGTATTTAATTTTGCGACTGGCGAGAAGGTCTCGTCAAAATCGAGGTCGTGCTGTTGAGTAAACCCACGAACCACGAAACGAGCCTTTAGACCTTGAACCGTCACATCCAGACCATGTTTGATAGCAAAGACTCACTTAAATCCCACATAAGGGTAACCAGGAGAAAGAGGGACAAGATCCCAAGTTTGATTTGCCTAATGAGTAGCAATTTTCTCATCCATGGCTGCCTAACACCCCGAATGCTGAGAATCTCCTATAGAGAGTAAGGGGTGGTAAAAGATGACAAAGAAGTTGCAAATATGTGAAGCACCGGAGAGAGGATATGCAAGGACACATAATTAGCCAGAGGGTGAGCGGTAGATGTTGGTGTCGGATCTTCAGGTCACGCGATATCATTAGTAGAGGGTAACTGTCTTAAGATATCGTAACGAGGAGGGCGACGAGTGTACATACCAAGAAGAGGCGATTTGGAGGGTACAATGATCAAGGTTGGGAGGAGTGGTGGAAGATGAGAAGTAAAAGGAATGGTAGGGCACGATAGTATTGTAGTTATTGGGGGTGCTAGACGAAAAGAGTGAAAAGGTTGGTCTTCAATGACGGTCACATTCGCAAATGTAACAACCTTAAGATCGTTGGGAAAATAGTAGACATAACTTTTTAAGTGTGAGAGTAACCAACGAACATATATTTAGTAGCACGAGCAGAAAGCTTGTTAATGGAAGGGCCAAGGCAGTGAACATAGTAGGTACATCCAAAGACGTGAGGCAAGACTGGAAAGAGAGGTGTGGAGGGAAATAGAAGACTAAAGGGAGTCACTTAGTTGAGAATGGAGGAGGGTATGCGATTGATGAGGTAGAAACCGCAAAATGTCAATAAACCATGGGAACTTGCATTTGAAACATAAGTGAGCGAGTGAACTCAAGAAGATGACGATTCTTGCGCTTAACTATACCATTTTATTGGGGGTATAAGCACATGAGGTTTGACGAATGATCCCAAACTCAGTGCATAGATTAATAAATGCATGACTCGTGTATTCACGCGCAATGTCGGTACAAAATGTTTTAATGGAGCTGGAAAATTGTGTACGAGTCTTGGCAATAAAGGCACAAAACACAAGAGTTCATAACGATTGTGAAATAAATACAATCGTGTCATGTGAGAGTAATCAACTAATCATCAATACATGTAAGAAAATAACGGCAATCAGAAACACTAGCAGTTTATAAGGTCTCCAAATATCAGAATGTAGTAAAGCAAAAGGAGCATTGCTCTGAGTACAATGAGGGGGAAAGGAAAAACAATGTTGTTTTCCAAAGATACAAGACTCGCTAGTAAAGTAAGTGAGGGATAGATCGAGAAGAGCTTTCTTGAGAATTGAAAGAGGAGCATGTCCAAGACGCAAATGTAAATCAACACGGAGGAGATAACTATGAGAGGAGCGAACAAAGTATAGAGCCCGTTGGATAGTCGCTCTTTACCAATGATTTTCGTCAGTCGATCCTACACAACAAAAGAAAAGGAAGAGAAGGTTATAGAGCAATCAGAAACACTAGCAGTTTTATAAGGTCTCCAAATATCAGAATGTAGTAAAGCAAAAGGAGCATTGCCCTGAGTACAATGAGTAGGGGGAAAGGAAAAACAATGTTGTTTTCCAAAGATACAAGACTCGCTAGTAAAGTAAGTGAGGGATAGATCAAGAAGAGCTTTCTTGAGAATTGAAAGAGGAGCATGTCCAAGACGCAAATGTAAATCAACACGGAGGAGATAACTATGAGAGGAGCGAACAGAGTATAGAGCCCGTTGAATAGTCGCTCTTTACCAATGATTTTCGGCGTCAGTCGATCTTACACAACAAAAGAAAAGGAAGAGAAGGTTATAGAGCAATCAAGATCTTGAGTAAGACGACTAACAGAAATAAGGTTGAAAGGAGATCCCGAAATATGAAGAACCGAGCGAAGAGAGAGAGATGAAGTGAGGGGCACCTCAGCAAAACCAAACACTAGGATGATATCACCATTGGCCACTGTGATGAACTTGAGATGCGCAAAGTTCAAGTATTGAGGTGGTTTCTGCAGAGTAATATAGTGTGTGCAATCAAGGTCTTGAGTAGGACGACTAACAAAAAGATGGTTGAAAGGAGATCCCGGAACATGAAGAATCGAGTGAAGAGAGAGTGAGAGATTAAGTGAGGGTGTGATGAACTTGGAATGCGCAAAGTTTAAATATTGAGGTGATTCCTGCAGAGTAATATGGTGTGTGGCACCAAAGTCTACAATCCAAGTTAGACTATGGGATAGGCAGGAAATACTTTCATTGGAGATCGACGGAACAGAGTCAGATGAACGACTGAGCATCCCCTGAAATTGTTAGAGCTGGGTGCGCAAGGCATCAATGTCGGTGCGGATGGTGGAAGGCGTATCGACCGCAATGGATGCAAGTTGTTGTAGCAGCATATCATGCTTACAGTAGCAAGTTGCTTCAAGATGGGCATCCCGATCACAATGAGTACACTTGGGGCAAGTTCTTCCGTTACGATCCCTACCCCGAGAAGTGGTGCGAGCTCCACGAGCTGATGGAGAAGTGGGGTGAGATGTAAAAGAGTACTGGATAAGAGCAGGAGAGAGAGTCCCGGGAGCATCGGAGGGGTGACCTTTAAAAGCATAGGGCACACATCTGAAAGAGAAGGAATTGTGGAGGAAGAAAGGATCTGAGCCCAGATGCTGTGGAGATAAGGGGGAACGCGCGCCATCATCATAGCAATGCAAACAGCTTCTTTCTGGGAACGTTGGGCAGCGAGGTCCATAGTTGGAGGCAGATGTTGAATTTATGCCTCAACTAGAGTTTTGGATCGCGCAACAAAGGATGTTAAGTCTCCAGCCACCCCTGATTCAAGAGATTGAAGGTCCTTGATGATGTTAAACAAGTGTTGCAGATTGTCCTTGCCAAAATAGAGGGAGTGAAGTTCCTCCCACATAGTCTTGGCCGTCTCATTATACATGATCATTCGATATTGTTCATTATCCATAGAGTTTAGGATCCATGATTGGACACGGCCGTCATCACAGAGTCATTCCTCGGTGGGCTCAGTAGGTGTAGCCTTAGTCAGATGATGGAGGTCTTGGTCTAAAGAACACGTCGAATGGAGTGCACCCACTCAACAAAGTTCTTCCCATTAAGAAAGATAGTGGTGATCTGAAGTTCATCGCGAACTTCAAGAAAGAGAGTCGCAGCACAGGCCAGCAGAGACGGGGAATCATCCAAGCCCATTGAATGGGGCAAAAGACTTGAAGGGCGCAGTCATGCCGAGAACCTAGAGAGGATGTGCGCGAGAATAAGGGGAAAACAAGAAATTTTTGCACCCAGGAACTTGGCGAGGAGCGTGGCAAACTCTGACGAAGCTTTGGCGGGCAACGACAGGTTGGCAGTGGCGAACCGCTGCAGCAAGAGCTTGGCGATCAGGAGAGCTCGCGGGAAAGAGATGAGGCGAATAGTTTGGCGATCAGGAGAGCTCGCGTGAAAGAGATGCGGCCAAGAGCTTGGCGATCAAGAGCTCGACAAATAGACGAGCAGCGGAAGTTGGCAAAGGCGAGCAACTGCTGCCAAGAGCTTGTCGATCAGGAGAGCTCACGGGAAGGATGCAGCCAAGAGCTTGGCGATCAAGAGTTCGGCAAACACGCAAGCAGCTGCAGCCAAGAGCTTTGTGGGCAGGAGCATGGCGATCAGGAGTTCCTGCAGGCAGGCATAAAGCGATCTGAGTGGTCAAACGAGGAGAGCTCATGGGTGAAGCCAACCAGGTGGGCCCGGTAGGTAGCAGATGCGCGCTATAAATTCAATAGATAGGAGGGAAAGAGTAGGGAATGGCGCAGAGGAGAAACTCTCATGCAGAGAGGCGAACAGAGAGCGGAGTCCGCCTAACTGCGCAATCTGAAGGAAGATGGTGTGGTACGAAACCGAGAAGAGAAAAAAAAACTTTAGGATCTGTTTGTCTCTAATACCATGCAGGAAAACATGGAAATGAGATAAATAAAATGAAATATTTTTATTAATTTCTCATAAACATACATACAAGTATTTGTACAATTATATAAGAAGAGAGGAAAGACCTACAATCTCATTCTAAAATGTGAGACTAAATCATAAAGAAGTCAAGGGCTTTAGTTGGGCTCTGCTACGTGCCTTTATACATATTTTATTCAGTAGGGAGCAACATAAGTGGAGCAATTTTGATACAGTTTTCTAGTTACGCACAAGCTATCTAACTCGGTAAAAAAAAAGTACGCGTTAAACATGTCATCAACGAGGATTTTTTGTATACAGGTCCCGAACACCAGTCGGCATCCGGAAAAAATTGAAATACAGTGTTGCGTAGAGTTGGTGGGCCCCGCGGTGCATAGTAAACTTGTGCACCATGGGGCCCACACAACCCTGCATTTCTATTGGTCACGGGCTTTGGACGGGACTTATATACAAAAATTTCTTGTCATCAATGCCAAAAGAAAAAAATTGACATAGGGACGGATATCCAATAATTTAAAATTATTGGGACCTATTTGCTCCAAAACAAAACTCTGGAACTTATTCCAATCATCCCTAAACTATAAGGGCTAATTTCAACATTTTGCCAACAAATATCAATAGAATCATGGAAATTGGACAAAGAAAAATGGTATTTGGATGTACAAACTCCATCAATTCACTTCACCGTTTCATGATCGAAAGGGAAATAAAGTGCAAAGTAACTTTCATGATAAATCAACAATTCTAACCTGTAATGCTTTACACTCTCAGTTCTATTGCCTAGCACCCATGCTTTAAGTAGATATTCGTAGAAACTGCAACACAAGTTAAAACCAAATTATGCATTCAGCATGAGAGACATGGTATTCAACAGTAATGGGTATTATATAAAAGCATCAAATGCAAAATGTCAAAATTAATTTAGCTAGGTCTATTAAGACTCCAGCAAATTCATTAATTTTGGTCCAAATTCTAAGATGAATAAAATACTGGATAGTAATTTTAGACCCTATATGGGGCAGTGGACACCGGACCATAGCCACAGTGCGGAGCCCGCAGTTGAAATCCACGGATATACATCCATTGTCCATGGCAATTGAAATGCACGACAACTATGCAATCAAACGGCCGCGGCTCAACAGGAAATCCGAGACTCCGAACACGAACAGGCCATAGACTTCGAGCCCAAGTTTGAGCTAAGCCTGCATCAAATTATGCTAGCTCGATACATAAAATGTATTCTGAAATGATCTATATAATCAATCAATTGAATCCAAAAATCATTATTAAGCTGGCTATATATCGACTCATTCGGAGCATTATTTTTGCTAGCTTGGGTCAAAAGATTGCTCTCATAAAAACACAACTCTATTCATGATATGTAGTACATATGTTGAATAAATATATAGATTTACATTTATTCATACTATAACAACACATGATACGCATACAAATATAGATATATTATTATTAATTTCCCAAATCTCTCCTAGGAGTTATCATAATTAAAGTTGCATTCCACTATCTTTTGAAATTATAAAAAATTTCCATAAAAGCTTACATTTCACAACAAACATGCACAAAATACCCCCTCGACATTTTTTCAAGGGAGATATTTTTGTGCATGCGTGTTATGAAATATAGACTTCAAGGGAGATCTTTGTAATTTCAAAATATAGAGGGGTGCAACCTGTAATTTTGCTCGTGGGCGGCCTTCGGCCGCATCAAGGCGGGCTCTGCCCTCCTCCGCACGGGCTTCGCCCGTGCTCGATGCGTCTACAAGCTGCGCCCGCAACATATACATATGAGTACTCAAAATGACCGTAAAAAAATATACATCAATATTATAATATTTATTTTGTGAAACAATATACATCTATACGTAAAACAATTATTTTCTCTCTCTATCACTCTCCCACTCTCTCTCTCCCTCTCTCCCTCTCTGCTGCACTCTCTCCACCTGTCTCCTCTCTTTCTTTCTCTCACTCTACCTCTCTGTCTCTCTCAACAATATATATATTAAATAATATATATATATATATATATATATATTATATTCAATAATATAATTCCCCAGCTCTCCGCCTCTCTCTCTCTCTCTCGTCCTTCACCGTGAGTAGTTGTAGGAGGGCTACAATTTTTCATTGTTTAATGATAAAAAGATCGGACAGCAACAGAATTATCAATCCAGAGATCGACGACTATTCGAATTTCAAACTCATGCAGAAGTATTTCTTTTATAGTGGCAAAGATATATATATATATGTATATACATATACATATCTATATACATATATATATATATATATATATATACATATATACATATATATATATATATATATGTATATAGATATGTATATGTGTATATACATATCTATATACATATCTATATACATATATATATACATATATATATATATATATATATATGTATATATATATATATGTATATATATGTATATATATATATGTATATATATGTGTGTGTGTGTATACGAGTGATAGGCACGGGGCTCTGCCTCCACGGCCAAATGCGACAGTACTTCAATTGTGATGATGTGGGGGGGCAACATTATTTTGGCTACAACATTGTCCCGACGCGACGGCGCTCCCGCCACTCGCAAACCTCTGAGTGTTATACTCCGATCGTCACTCATTTTGACGGTGTGCACAGGGGTTTGCGAGCGACGGGGAGAACACAATTTTTTATTATAGGTCGACTTTGTCTAAATTAGAGCATATTTTAAAAAAAAAAAATGAAAAACACATAAAATTTAAAAACTGAATTTTTTTCAATATAAAGGGGTAAAATTAGAAAATGAATGTTTAACCAAAGAGTGTTTTCCCCTTTAAATATAGTATACGTATATACGTATATATACGTATATACGTATACGTATATATACGTATATATGTATACGTACTACATATATGTATATATGTATATACATATATGTAAATACGTATATGTAAATACGTATATGTATATACATATATGTATATGTATATACGTATATACATATATGGCATATATGTATATACATATATGAATATATGTGTAAATACATATGTGTGTAAATACATAGGTATATAAATATACCACCATCTTCGCACGGGCTACGCCCGTGCTCGATCTCGGGCAGCCTTCGGCCGCATCAGGCGGGCTTCGCCCGTGCTTGATGGTTATGGTGGTCTTCGGCCGCATAGAAGCGGGCTTCGGCAGCTTCCACGCAATCCACCATCTCGGCGCCGCACCCCTCACTCGCGGCCCACCGGAGCAAAATCAAATAACCTTAGGGCTCCGGGGGCCGCGAGTGGCGGGTGCGGCGCCGAGATGGTGGATTGCGTGGAAGCGGACTTCGTCCGCTTCTATGCGGCTGAAGACCACTAGAACCATCAAGCACGGGCAAAGCCCGTGCGCAGGCGGGCGAAGCTCGCCTGATGCGGCCGAAGGCCGCCCAAGAGCATCGAGCACGGGCGTAGCCCGTGCGAAGATGCTCGTATACTTAAAAAGAATAATGTTGTTGCTCTTTAAATGTATTCGCACGGGCTACGCCCGTGCTCGATGCTCTCGGGCGGCATTCGGCCACATCAGGCGGGCTTCGCCCGCCTGCGCACGGGCTTTGCCCGTGCATGATGCTTCGGGCGGCCTTCGGCAGCATAGAAGCGGATAAATCTTCGCACGGGCTACGCCCGTGGTCAAAGCTCTCGGGCAGCCTTCGGCCGCATCCAGGCGGGCTTCGCACGCCTCCGCACGGGCTATGGCAAGATCACTCGATGCGACGCCAAGCAAGGATACATGGCTCTGAGTGCTCTCAAAGCCAAGATCTTGGCTTTGAGTGCACTCAAAGCCAAGATCTTGGCGTTGAGTGCACTCAAAGCCAAGATCTTGGCGTTGAGAGCACTCAACGCCAAGATCTTGGCGTTGAGAGCACTCAACGCCAAGATCTTGGCGTTGAGAGCACTCAACGCCAGCCAAAGTCTTGGCGTCGAGTACTCTCAACGCCAAGATCTTGGCGTTGAGTCTCAACGCCAAGATCTTGGCGTTGAGTCTCAACGCCAAGATCTTGGCGTTGAGAGCACTCGACGCCAGCAGCAGTCTAAAAGCTTGGCGCCGAGTGCTCTCAACACCAAGATCATGGCATTGAGAGCACTCGACGCCAAGCACTCGACGTCATCCGTCAAAAATTTTGGCGTCGAGTGCTCTCAAAGTCATGATCTTGGCGTTGAGAGCACTCGCCGCCAAGCCTTTAGACTGCTGCTGGCGTCGAGTGCTCTCAACGTCATGTTATTGGCATTGAGTGCTCTCAATGACAAGATCTTGGCGTTGAGAGCACTCGACGCCAAGACTTTGGCTGGCGTTGAGTGCACTCAACGCCAAGATCTTGGCTTTGAGAGCACTCAAAGCCATGTATCCTTGTTTGGCGTCGCAACCCGCCTTGATGGCGTCGCAACCCGCCTTGATGGCGTCGCAACCCGCCTTGATGCGGACGCAACCCGCAGCAAAACCCGCTTTGATGCGGCCGATGGCCACCCGAGTGCATCGAGCACGGATGCTCGTATATTTTTTGAAAGGCTTATTAACAAAACTTATTAAAAAATTGGAAAAAAACAGTCAACATACGTCCGTGCGAAAATGCTCAGGCATTATATGTATTATATATTGTTTGAAAGTCTTATTAAAAAAACTTATCAAAAAATTGGAAAAAAAAACAATCAACATGCAGGTGGGCCGAGAACGGGAACTGGGCAATCAACCGGCCCATTTTCAAATAGAGCAACAGGCAATGGAAACCTCCAGGCGGGCTGAGAAGCAAGACACCGAGAAAGCAGCCGACCAGCAACAAACCTGCACGCGGGCCTAGCAACAGGCAACAACAAGCCCAAATTAGCAGTGGAGGCTAGCCCAGACCACATAGAACAGGGCCCACTTTAACCCATTTGATTCAATAATTCGAAACAGCAGCCATGAGGATATAATTTATACACAAAGAAAACGTTTATTCAAGCGATGTGGGACTTATAAAAGCAGGCGACGGGATACTGTAGCGACGGAACCGTCGGCGTCGGGATTAGGGACGGAGCAACCGGCGTCTTGGCCAGAGACCACCGGCGTGTTCGTCGGGGCCAGGTGAACTCGTCGGTGGTTCTCCGGCGGCGAACTGTCAGGGCCACCGCCGGCGGTGGCCCTGACCGTGAGCCCCAGTTTGGTCAGGGCCACCGCCGGTGGTGGCCCTGTCGGGACGGCTCCGGCCTACCCACGCTAGGGTCGCCCGCGTCCGGCGACCCCGTTGGTGGGGTCTGGTTAGGCTGTCGGCTGCTCTGCCAGCGGCGGTGGCCAAGCTATTTTTAATTTTTTTAAAAAAATCACTCGTCGGAAAAAATTAAGAACAGGCAGCAACGAAGGTGGGGGTAAAATAGGAAATCCAAAAATAACGGACAGGTTACTGTAGCAAAGAAGTTTTTGCTTTTAATATTAGTATAGATATATAGGGGTTGATGTAAAAACGCGGAACCTGAATTTAGCTAAATCTGGGGTACACGCGCCTTTTGAAAATAGGCCTTCTATATGACATTTTTAGGAAAAGTGTTCAACATGAAAGTTGTAGATCTCGACGAGATCTACAACTTTCATGTTGATCACTTTTCCTAAAAATGTCATATAGTAGGTCTATTTTCAAAAAGCGTGGCACCGGGCGGAACTATTGTGAATCGCATAGTTTTGCCCGGGTTCCGCCCCTTTTGAAAATAGGTTTACTATATGACATTTTTAGGAAAAGTGATCAACATGAAAGTTGTAGATCTCGTCGATATCTACAACTTTCATGTTGAACACTTTTCCTAAAAATGTCATATATAAGTCATATTTTCCTAAAAAATGTCATATAGAATGCTTATTTTCAAAATGCATGTAACTCGGATTTAGCTAAATCCGGGTTCCGCATTTTAACACTTTTTCGATATATATATATATATATATATATATATATATATATATATATATATATATATATATATATATATATATATACGAGCTTCTTCGCACGGGCTATGCCCGTGCTCGATGCTCTCAGGCGGCCTTCGGCCGCATCCAGGCGGGCTTCGCCCGCCTCTG
Organism: Platanthera zijinensis; assembly: GCA_039513925.1. Taxonomy (NCBI): domain Eukaryota; kingdom Viridiplantae; phylum Streptophyta; class Magnoliopsida; order Asparagales; family Orchidaceae; genus Platanthera; species Platanthera zijinensis. Next base: position 258,694,323 of record CM077079.1, read on the forward strand.
AACGGGCTTCTCCCATGCTCGATGCGTCGTTGCGGGATGCGCCCGCATCAAAGCGGGATGCGACCGCATCAAAGCGGGATGCGACCGCATCAAAGCGGGATGCGACCGCATCAAAGCGGGATGCGCCCGCATCAAAGCGGGATGCACTCATATCAAGACGGGCAGTGCCCACAATATATACATGAGTACTCAAAATGACCGTAAAAAAATGTAAATTAATATTACAATTTTTATTTTATAAAAAAAATTACGATTTGTAGTAAAAATATTAATTTCACGCAATCTCTCTCTTCTTTCTCTCTCTTCACCATCTCTCTCCATTTCTCTCTCCCTCCTCTCTCACCGCCCCCTTTCTCCTCTCCCTTCCCGCATCTCTTTCATCTCTCTCCCTTTCTCTCTCCCTTTCTCTCCTCCCCTCTCTCTCCTCCCCTCTCTCTCCCTCCTCTCTCTCTCCCAACTCTCTCCCCCCATCTCATGCTTTTTCTCATGATCCAATGGCTCTTGTTTGATCTATGGTGTGCCTCCAAATATCTATATTGCTTTATATAATAAGATATATATGTATGTATATGTATGTATATATGTATATATATGTACATATGTATATATATATATATGTGTCAATGTGTGTGTATATATGTGTATATATATGTGTGTGTCTATATATATATGTATATATGTATATATGTATATGTATATATCTGTATGTATATATATATATATGTATATGTATGGATATACATATGTATATGTATGGATATACATATATATATGTATGGATATACATATATATATGTATGGATATACATATATATGTATGGATATACATATATATGTATGGATATACATATATATGTATGGATATACATATATATGTATGGATATACATATATATGTATGGATATACATATATATGTATGGATATACATATATATGTATGGATATACGAGTGACAATGCACGGAAGCCCCTTGTGCCCTGCGTGACAGTACCCATCCCGCGGAGGGCTTCACCCGCCCGCCCCCGGTGGGCATCATTTTTTTAAAATTAACTAAACTATTTTTTGTTTGTTTATTTTTTAAATTAATAAATTAAAAAGTAATTAAAAATAAAATTTTGGGGTTCATACTTTTAAATAAACTAAACATTTATTTTTTTGGTTTATTTTTTTAATTAAAAAAATTAAAAGTAATTAAAAATAAAACTAAAAATAAAAATAATTACACAAAAAAACCAGCACACGGTTAGGCCATGCGGTTAAGGCGGCAGTCAACAGCTTGCCCGGCGCCCACCGGCGGGTTCACTGGGGTTCGGCAAACCCGCCAATTGGCGTCGGGATGGTCGTCGGCGGCTCCGCCGCCGGTGGTGGAGCAAAATCCGTGAGAACGTGTGCTGACGGGCAAGGTCACTGTCGACGGTGGCCCTGCCCGCTCGCCGCTGGAGAACTGTCGGCAGGTTCATCGGGGCCCGACGAACCCGCCAGTGGGCGCTGGGCAGGCCGCCAAAAGAACTATCGGTGGGTTCTCCGGGGTCCGGCGAACCTGTCGGTGGGCGCGGGGCAGGACGCCACCGGCCCCAAACCCGTGAGAATGTTGAATGGGGTTGGCGTGGGTTATTATTTTCTTTAAATATTTTGTCCCAAATTATGGGATTCACTCTTATCTTCGGGAATAAATATTAAGAGTGAGCAGTTAAGTTTGAAATTTATTATATTATCGGACTAACCTGAACGGGCTAACCAGAGCGGGTAGTCTCAAGCGTGAAATTATCGGTGTTAGCTGGTTAATCATTCTCGTGAGATTTTTTTTCAGAGGCTGCAGGGTAAAATAGTAATTTCACATTATAGAATAGAGTCATGAAAATTATAGGTTTAGGACACCCTATTATTCTAGGTTTAGGAGCTACGAAAATTTAGACGGGCGGTCTTGATTCATTTGTGTGATCGAACAGCTAAGATGTTATGATCTAAGTCATCTAACTAGATCGGACGGTCCTGATTCATTGGATGGTATGTCATGGTTACGCGGTATGGCCAAAAACTATTTTTCTACATATAGTAAAGATGTATATATATATATATATATATATATATATATATATATATATATATATATTTGTGTGTGTGTATATATATGTATATATATCTATAATATATTAAAAAGATTTATATATATCTATATTATATCCATCCACATAACTCCGGCGGTTTAAAAAAAAGTCAAACTCCACGGCTTCAAATCATGCAACCCTAAATCGTTCCGCCAACTCTTCTTTCCTCCCGAGCGACCGGCTTCAAAACCACAATGTCCTAAAGCATTTCTCAAACCACGCAACCCTAAATCGTCATTTCACTACTAACCTGTCGTCGTCTCCCCGATACCACACCCTCTCCACGGCTCCACGGCTTCAAATCATGCAACCCTAAATCGTTCCGCCAACTCTTCTTTCCTCCCGAGCGACCGGCTTCAAAACCACAATGTCCTAAAGCATTTCTCAAACCACGCAACCCTAAATCGTCATTTCACTACTAACCTGTCGTCGTCTCCCCGATACCACACCCTCTCCACGGCTCCTCGCAAAGAAGCTTCACAACAGCACAGGTCTCCCTCTCCCAACAAAGCAAGAGAAGGCTTACGAAATCTCCAACCACCATGCCCCTTCTTTAGTCTCCATAAAGAAGAACAAGGTACTCAACATCATCTTCTTCAAACCCTAAACTCTGCTCCTTGATTTCTCCGTTTTAAATCATTTTGTTTTCATGATTTCTCCATTTCCAATCACCTCCTTTAATTATCCCCCCCCTGTTTTAACACAAAAAAAATCACCTCCTCGATTTTATAGTTATCGCTCGGACCTTTCTAATCGTTATTCTTTCAGATCTTTCACTCTACAACCACGGATTTGGGTCTACTTCTGTTTCTCTCTCGTTCTCTTCTGTTTGATTTCCCAGTTCTTCGCACATCTTACTTCTGAACTACATTTCAGTCAATAAATAGATCCACATTTCACTGTTCTTCGGTTTTTTTTGTTTTTGCTCCTTATTTTCACTTAACAATTTCGATCTACTTTCTGTTTTGAATTCAATTTTGTTTATGATTTCAATTTTGTTTTAAGTTTATGATTTCAATTTTGTTTCCGTTTTCAGTTTTTTTGTTTTAAGTTTATGATTTTGATTTTGATTTCGTTTTTAGTTTATGATTTTGATTTTGTTCTCAATTTCGTTTTCATGATTTCTCCGTTTCCAATCACCTCCCTCCTCGATTTTATAGTCATCAATCGAACCTTTCTCATCGTTATTCTTCATAGCTTTCACTCTACAACCACGGATCTGGGTCTACTTCTGTTTCTCTCTCGCTCTCTTCTGTTTGATTTCCCAGTTCTTCGCACATCTTACTTCCAAACTACATTTCAGTCAATAAACAGATCTACATTTCACTGTTCTTCTTCAGTTTTTTTGTTTTTGCTCCTTATTTTCAGTTAACGATTTCGATCTACTTTCCTTTTTGAATTCAATTTTGTTTATGATTTTGATTTTGTTTATGATTTCGATTTTGTTTTTGTTTCAAGTTTATGATTTCGACTTTGTTTCTGTTTTCAGTTTTTCGCTTTAAGTTTATGATTTTGATTTTGTTTTTAGTTTATGATTTTGATTTTGTTTTTAGTTTATGATTTTGATTTTGTTCTTGCTACGGAATTGGGAGAAAAATACTGAGTATCTCATATGGAGGTCTCACCCTTTATTTATATTAAAGTGGAGAACATAACATTAGCGATACATAGTGTGGGACAAATGTAAATGCTTCTAATAACACTCCCCCTAAAGTTGGATCGTGGGAACTTCTCAGACCCAACTTATTACATATGTAGTTCATTCTAGTCCCCGTAACCCCTTTCATAAAAATGTCTGCAACTTGGTCACCGGTCTTCACATGCTTTAGAGAAATAAGGCCTTCTTCATACTTTTCTCTAACAAAGTGGCAGTCGGCCTCTATGTGCTTCGTGCGTTCATGAAACACGGGATTAGTGGCTATCTGGATTGCAGCTTGATTGTCACACCATAGAGGAGTGGGATCTTGAACTGGATACCCGATTTCACAGAGAATCTGTCTCACCCACATGATCTCAGCAACAGTGTGGGTCATGGCACGATATTCTGCCTCAGCACTAGATCTGGAAACTGTGGTTTGTTTCTTGCTCTTCCAGGAGATGAGATTACCACCCATGAAGACCGTGAATCCCGTGGTTGACTTTCGAGTTGCTAAGCATCCTGCCCAGTCAGAATCACTGTATGCCTCTAGATTGGAATGACCTCGACTCTTGTATGCAATTCCCAAACCAGGATCCTTCTTCACATATCTGACAATCCGAAGAACAGAGTCCCACTGAGACATAGTTGGAGTCGTCATGAACTGACTGACCTTACTTACCGCACAAGCAATGTCAGGACGAGTCATGGTAAGATAGTTTAACTTTCCAACTATTCGACGGTACTTTTCTGGTGAATCAAACAGTTTGCTTTCGGCATGAAGACTCTTTTCTCCTGGTTCCAGTGGAGAATCCACATGGCCACAGTTAGCCATCCCAAGATCAGATATAAGATCGAGAGCATATTTGCGTTGGCAAATAAAGAGAGAGTGGTCATCTTGAGTCACCTCAATCCCAAGGAAATACCGCAAATGTGCCTAGATCTTTGGTTTGAAAATTAGAGTGTAAGAATGCTTTGAGATTTGATATTCCGTCAGAGTTGCTGCCTGTGATAACAATATCATCAACATATACCAGTAGCATAATAGTACCAGCCAAGGAGTTCTGATAGAAGAGAGAGGAGTCTTTAGTACTCTTTGTAAGCCCGAACTGGGTAACAACGGCTTGGAATCGAGCAAACCAAGCCCGAGGGGATTGCTTCAACCCATATAGGGAGGCGAGGAGACGGCACACCTTGGTACGCTGCCCCTCAGCAACGAACCCAGGTGGTTGCTCCATATACACTTCTTCATCCAGAAGCCCATGGAGAAAAGCATTCTTGATATCCAACTGGTGTAAAGTCCACTGGTGGAAGGCGTCGAGAGAAAGGAGGATGCGAAGAGAGGACATCTTTGCAACCGGAGCGAATGTTTCATCATAGAATGATGTACCAAGGCCAACACAACGACGTCAACTAGAGCATACACAAACCATAGTCCCCCATTAAGGTATAAACCACATTACAAACAAATATACTTCTCCATTTTGTCAAAAAAAACTACATCTACGAGCATCACTTAAAACCTCGTCGCAGCTAGTAGATATTGCAGAAGATGGACACGTCGTAACAAACCACAGACGAGGAAGACCTCCTACGTACGCATCAACTCAAGAGAGATGTGAGGCAACTAATGCCCGAAGAAGGGAGCTTCACAGAAATCAACAAAACAATGCTATATTCATTCAAGAGACGGAGAACGTTGAACCAATGCCAACTCAACAACATCAACTTGATAACAGTGAAATCACAGCCTCCCAACCAGGTACGACCACATTTTTAAAAAAAAATCTAGTTTTTTTTCGTTCATAAAAAAGTACATTTATGTCTCCTGTTTTTAATGTCTTACCCATGCAAACCAACGTGCTTGCCACCGACAGAAACTGCGGAGGAAAGAAACGTCATAACTGATGCAACCTTGATAGCCCCTCCGATAACATCTCGGTGAAGGGGGAGACCACCAATGCATGCATCAATTATAAACCGACGTGATGCAATGAATGCCCGAAGACGGGAACTTCGTCATAATCAATAAATGATTAATACAACCATAGAAGGTCTGATACATTTTGCCTGGTAAGAAACATCGCCATTTTTTTATTTTGATGCTAATTTTAATGTCAAATTAATGACTCATAGGCGTCCATTATAACACAATCGAGGCAACACATGAGGGAGAAACAAACCCTTTAACACCGCAAATATCTAGACCACGAGGAAGACCGCCAATATATAGATCAATTCAACACCAACGTGTTACAACTAATGTCTGACGAACAGAACTTCGTCGATCTCAGCAAAACAATAATACTCACAATGAACTCCAAATAGTCACTACAAGTACAATGACTGATGACAATGAAATGCCAGCTGCAGAAGATTCTTCTCCAAACCATGGTATGTTTCCTCTTCTACAATTCCAAACCAACCGTATAGGTATGAACTTCTACCGATGTTACTTTCACTGTAATCTCTCTACTAATATGTAGGAAATGCTACAAATCAGGGTTCCACTCACTATTTGAGTGTGTGGAAACTGTTATCCAACAATTAATGTTCCTGTGGCCACTCTATGTTCTCCGAGGATTTGCCGTCATTGTCGCGCTAAGCTATTTCACAACGAAAATACTACACTGTGTTGCAAAGGAGGCTTGGTTGATATGGCAGATATTCCAGTAGCACTTGAGCTTCAAGAACTTTATGCATCGCAAAGTACCGAAGTACGCAATTTCAGACAAAATATACGTACATACAATCATGTCTTCTCCTTTACCTCAATGGGTGTGACATTTGATGATAGTATGTCAGCATTCAATCAGGATATCTACACTTTCAAAGCTCACGGTGCAATATACTGTAAAATTGGCTCTCTCCTTCCAGAATACGAAACTAGACCACGTTTTTTGCAAATGTACACTTATGATACAGTGTACGAAATGGAGAGTAGGCTGAACGAGAGTCTGGGTCTTCATTTAGAAACAATTCAACAGATCTCCAATCTACTAGATGTAGTAAATCCATTCATCCAAACCTCCATCAGTGCAAACTAATAATAAAAGAAAAACCTTCAATCGAGCGTCAGTACTCCCTTCTGACAGCATCACAAGTTGTGGTTATATTAGTTGGCGCAGATGATTTCATGGAAGCAAATGATGGAGACATAGTAGTCGAAACAACTTCTGGAACACTACTGCCAGTAAAAGAGTGCTATGGATTCCACGACCCTCTACAATATCCATTGATACTTCCTTATGGTTCACAAAGATGGTGTGGAGACGAACTAATAGATCGTGCACACCAAAGAAGTTGTTGCGACTATTGCATGCACACTAAATTTTATCTCTTTAGTCCATTCACAACATTATTACTGAATATATACTAATTTATCGTACCAACACGTAGATTCATGGAAACACATTTCCGGTACTTCACCATGCAAGCCGTTTACTACAACAGTACATTGTTGATATGTACATAAAAATTGAAACGCAAAAACTACGATGGATTAGGTCGTGTCAGAGTAATGTTAGAGTCGAGCTATATCAAGGATTGCAAGATTGTTTACAAAGTGGTGAAAACAATGCCGGTATATATATTCCCCACTATACTCCCCAAAAAATTTAAATTATAAATATTCAACCTTCTTTTACTGTGTTAACAATACCTCTTTACACGTAATGTTGGACGTAAGACAATTTTATCGTTTTCTTTGATTGGTAGTTCAAGAGATATGTTTCAACGATACCAAGATGTTATGGCAGTTGTACATAGTTTCGGTAGGCCATATATTTTCTTAACAATGACTTGCAATCCTTCGTGGTCGGAGATAACAAATGAGCTTCATCTGGGACAAACCCCGCAAGATCACCCTGATTTAATCTCAAGAATATTTCATGCAAAGTTAGAATGTTTAAAGAATGATATCTTCCATAGAGACATCCTTGGTAGAATCGTTGCACACGATCACGTTGTCGAATTTCAAAAAAAGGGACTTCCACACGCACATATGCTATTTATTTTCAGGAAACGAGATAAGTTAAGTAGTCATGACGATAATGATTGCGTCGTCAGAGCCGAAATACCAATACAGACAGAGGAACCCAAGTTATATAATGTCGTGCTTAGACATATGATACACGGACCATGCGAACGTTTAAGACCAAATGCGCAATGCATGAAAAATAATGTACGCAAGAAGGGTTTTCCAAAACCATTCAACGAATTCACTACCCATTGTTTGGACTCATACCGACTCTATCGTCGTCGTGATGACAACAGAGCAATTCCGCTTGGAAGAGATGGAGACTTTATGGCTGAAAATGAATGGGTAGTTCCGTACAACCCATGACTTCTAATTAAATACGATTGTCACATCAGTGTGGAAATATGTAGCAGCATTAAGAGTATCAAATATTTGTACAAGTATGTGTACAAGGGTCCTGTCTGGGTTGCATTCGAGGTGCGTCCGGGACCGAATTATGAAGAAGTTAGTAAATACGCCGACGGTCGTTGGATTTGTGCACCTGAGGCATCGTGGAAGCTTTTCAAGTTTCATATGTTTTCCAAATATTCTCTTCTGTAGTCTGATTGCAAATACATTTGTCAGATCAACATCAAGTTCAATTTTGAAGCATCAATCTATCTTCGATGTACTGGCTAACGAACGCAATTCACGAACAATGCTAACAGAGTTCTTCAGAACATAATACAATAGATTAGAAACGGTTCGTTACTTATATGTTGACTTTGCAAAACACTATAGGTGGCTAACAACTTCAAAAAATAGATAAAAAGAGTCAAAATTGAACAGAAGTAGGACGTATGTACGCAATATCGACAACCGAGGGCGAGCGATTCTATTTACGTCTTCTGCTTAATCATATTCCAGTGTCAACATCGTTTAATTACCTATATATCGTTCATGCTATTCGTTACACAACCTTTAAGAAAGCTACTGAGAAACAAGGTCTACTTAAAGAAGATAATAACATCAGAGAATGTCTAGCAGAAGCCAGAAATTTCAATATGTCAGCGGCACTGCGAAGATTATTTGCAACAATATTATTGTACTGTCAACCAACCGGAGTAAGAACACTATGGGATGAAAACCATGCTCCGATAAGCGAATATTACAGCAGCATACGCACTACAAATAGTAATTTTTTAATACACATTATTTTGGGAGTTAAACAATATCTTCGAGCAATATAACAAAAACACAAAAGATTTTGACTTGCCAAGGTTAAGCGAGGACATACAATACTCAGTAGATTTTTCGGGTTTGATTGACAATGAATTATCGATACCAATATCGACAATGGATCTAAATTCAACATCGCTACTAAATCATGCACAACCAGCAGCGTGCAACACTATATGCACTAGCATAAGAGAAAGAAATAGAGGTATTTTCTTCGTCAACGGCCCTGGTGGAACTGGTAAAACATTACTCTATCGATCTATACTAGCAACTTTCCGCAATGAAGGTCGCATTGTGATTGTAACTGCAATTTCCGGAATAACAGCAAATTTACCCTCAGGTGGCTATACAGCTCACTCCAGGTTCAAAATACCTATTAAACTCGAGAATGTACTAAATTACGGCATCAGTAAACAGACAGATCTGCAAAAATTGGTTGAACTTTCATCAGCAATTATTTGGGACGAGGAACTCATGACCAACAAAAAAATATTTGAAATTTTAGACCATACATTACAAGTGTACTAGAAATAAACAAGTCTTTTGGTGGGAAGGTCCTTAACATGGGAGGAGATTTCAGACAGGTGACGCCCGTTGTTGTTAATGGCACAAGATTGGAAATAATTCGCTCAAGCATCGTTGATTCTTACTTATGGCCAGATGTCAAATTAAATTAAAGAAAATATGAAGGCACGCAATGACATCGAATTTGCGGAATTCTTGCTAAGAGCCGGAAATGGCATGGAGCCAATAAAAAATGACATGATTCGTCTTCTTGACTCAATTGTTATGCCTTTGGAAGGAGAGCAATCAATCGATGATTTAATAAATCTTGTTTTTCTTAATATGCAAACTTATGATGTCAACAATACCAATTTTGAGTATATGGAGACGAGAGCCCTAATAAATCCATTAAAAGAAGACGTTGACAAGTTGAACGAAAAATGCATGGACATGTTCCCGGGGGATGACACAACTTACTACTCTTTTGACACAGACTCAGATGATAACCACAACTTATATCTCCCGGAATTTTTAAACTCTATTAATCCTGGTAATCTACCAACCCACAAATTAACATTGAAGCGTGGCTGCCCAATTATGCTTCTCTGAAATATAGATCCAAAAATTGGATTATGCGACGGTGCATGACTAATATGTCGTAGGTTTGGAAGAAATATTATCGAAGTAACTATATTGGTAGGTTATTTCAAGGGACTCATAGTTTTTATTCCAACTGCTTAAAAGCGCAGAAGATTACAAGATGTCGTTTGAATTGACAAGGAAATAATTTCCTGTCAAATTGAGTTTTGTATTGACAATTAACAAATCTCAAGGCCAGACAATTGAAAATGTCGGAATCTATCTTCCAAATCACGTCTTCAGTCATGATCAACTATACGTTGCTTTATCAAGAGGTGTTTCAGCACAGTCCACAAGAGTTTTAGTCAAAGATTATGCTATCAAAGGTCATGAGGGTGTGTACACGAAGAACGTGGTCTTCAAAGAGATATTTGATTGGGTCGATCCAACAACGTCAAGAAGTACAGTATGATATCAACTATAATAAAACCCCATCTTGTAGAGCCCTTATATTATGTTGGATTCAACTACATTTCTTTTTCTAATGCATTGCAGGTGTGTCGTCCTGCTCTCTAAGATTCAAAGTGATATGCGAGCATATACATTATTTTCTTTGAATGTTGCAAGGTATACATTGCTCTAATGTTAAATTTTTTTTGAAATGTGCATGTCAAGTTGAATAATCAAGATTGTGCGTGGATGTTAATGTTTAGTTTTGAATCAAATGCCCCTGACGATTATCGCCGTCCACAACCAATGTCTCCGCCCACGACGAATGTCGCCCCCCTTCCCCACCACCACCACAAATGTAGTCCCTCATGACAAATGTAGCTTCTCATGACAAATGTTGCCCCCCACGACAAATGTCGCCCCCACGACAAATGTCACCCCCACGACAAATGACGCCCCAACGAAAAATGTCGTTCCCACGACAAATGTCTCTCCTACGACAAATGATGTCCCCTGGTCAAATGTTGGCCCCACAACTAAGGTCGCCCCCACGACAAATGTCACCCGCACGAAAAATGTGGCCCCCACGACAAATGTGGCCCCCACGACAAATGTCGCTCCCTCGATAAATGTCAGCCCCATGATAAATGTCTCCCCCACGTCAAATATCGCTCCTCACGACTAAAGTCGCCCCCACGACAGATTTCCCCCGCACGACAGATGTCGCCCCCACGACAGATGTCGGCCCCACGACAAATGTCACCCTCACGTCAAATGTCGCTCCCACAATAAATGTCGCCCCACGACTAAATTCGCCCCACGACAAATGTTGCCCCCATGATATTTATCGCTCCCACGACAAATGTAGCTCCCCCGACAAATGTCGGCCCCACGAAAAATGTCGCTCTCACGACAAATGTCGCCCCACGACAAATGTCGCCCCACGCTGAATGCCCCCCGAGCAGAATGCCCCTAGGGCCGAAGGCCCATACCTATCACTCGTATGTATATATATATATATAGAGAGAGAGAGAGAGATCTTTGTTTAGGAAATAAACATTTCGAATCTACCCGAATTTACTTGAATCTACTTGAGACTCAACTACAAATCAATCATTTTCTATTTTATTTGACTTTGGTGGAATAAAATTTGACTTTTTTATTTGGACAGTTGTGCAAACTAGACTCAATATTGTACATATCCCTAGACTCTAAAATTATTATCTCCTCTACTTATATATATTTTACAATTCATTATCATGCAAAACTATTAAAAATCAACATCAAAAATTTAATAATTCTCATAAGAGGAAGATAGGTAAAATGAACGTGTATAAGCTGATTAAAAGTTGCTACCTATCTCCCATTGCACCAAAAGTTATTTGTGAGCGTGACGATATCCCGGAGTTAGGGTTAATGTAGATGGAGAGCAGACCATCACTCGGAAATGTCTTCTGAAAATGAGATATCACACCTTCCACCTAGAAACAAAACGAAACCAACATAATATAAAAAACCAAGAACAAAGCTAATCAATTTGGAATGAAGGTGCGTAATAAAGGAAATCAATGCAAGTCATCTGGAAGAAATATAACCTTAACCAAAAAAATGGATGAGTAATTGTTAGATCTCCCAACACAAACTTACTACATGTTTAAATTTAAAAAGATAAATTTGAAGCAACAAATAATTGTCTGGCACACTTCCAAAACATTCCATGAAATTTCTAAATATCTAACTTCTTCTTTAATCAAAAAAATTCCCTTACCAATAATGAGCTGTCAGAAAATAACCAATATTTGGTCAAAGGGTTAAAAAGACAGATCACCTTACCAAATAAATTTATGCTTCTTTGAAAGTGTTGAAGTTATTAGTATTATCACAATATTAGAATCCTTTAGGAGTGTTTGGGTTTAGTCTCACATTCTAGTTTCTACTTTATGAGTCTTTGTAAGTCATTTAAATACCCTCTTTGAGGAATGAATAAATTGCACCGTATATCTCTTTTCTTATATTTCAACATGATATCAGAAATAGGAATTTCTTCCCCCCTAAAATTTCTCTCCCTAAAAATGGTGGCGACCCGAAATTTCTATGGAAGGCTTCCGCCTGTCTCATCTATTGATTTCATCGCAGATCCCGTCTCTTTATCCCATAAATCGCTTCTGCTGTGCTACTCCTCTCGTTCTCATCGACGACGGCATCACTTGTTGCTCCCACTCCCGTCGACGTGTCTGATTTTTCATTCCTTCGACGGGAGCGACTTTTGATCCTCACGACATCAGCGACAGAGGACTCTCATCGACGTTATCCTCATCTTTTCTTTTCTCGTCTGACAATCTCCTCTTTGGTCATGAAGACTTCGTCAATCTCATGTGCCGATCCCGCCTGGATTTGGGCCCGATCGTCGGCAGAGAAGGAGATGCATGGCTTCTTCTTTAATCCCGACTGCTGCTCTTGATGAGCTTCTCCCGCATGAGATGTTCTCTGCTCAGTCGAGCCTCTGTCAGCGCATATTCTTCGGGCTTTCCATTGCCGAGTTCTCCTTTGTTGTGACCTGGTGTCGTCCAGCCATTCAGCTCCTGCGACTCGATTTGGGCCTGATCGTCGGTAGAGAAGGAGACGCGTGGCTTCTTCTTCAATCCCGACCACTGCTCTCGATGAGCTTCTCCCGCATGAGCCGTTCTCTGCTCGGTCGAGCCTCTGCCAGCGCATATTCTTCGGATTTTTCATTGTCGAGTTCTCCTTTGTTGCGACCTGATGTCATCCAGCCATTCAACTCCTACGACTTGACGATGGCGTTGCTTCCTCCAGCCGCAGCTCTTCAATTTCAGCCACTGCAACCTTCTGGGGTGCTAATCTCTCGTCGATGATGGAGTTTTTTGTAGTCTTTTTGTGTCTTTAATTGTCATTACTTTGTTATTGTTAGTGTTCATTTAATATCTTGTTGTTATGTCTTCTTTCACATGTGTCCCACGAGAGGGGGAGTGTTAGGGATGAGGGCGACTCGGATGATATTTCCCGACTCCCTCTTTAGTTCCACACATCCCTCCTAGCTTTTGTAGTGTTATATGCATCTCCCAAACTATTTTCCATTGATGGGCATGTAATGTGGTACGATTGTTGTTGGTTGTCCTAATTTCAGTGGGTTGTGTCATGTGGGACCATGTCGTGCGGGACTGTGTCATGTGGGACCGCCCTTTGTGCGGATTTTCCCCGACCGATTATCCCTAGTTGTTTGTTTGATGATTAGCCGCATATCTTCAGTTACCTTCCACATGTGTGTGTAGATGATGTTAGTTGACATGATTCTAGCGAGTCCACGTCGTGTCTGGAACCTGCGTCATGTGTGGGTTTGCGTTGTGTTTGCCTATGTCCCCGGGAATCTCCATCGGTGGCTTGTCTGATGTTTTGTCCCGCATCGCCTACCTCCATTACTTTTTTTATGATTTTTAAAGTTGGAGAGTTCCCCTCCAGCTTGAGAGGGAGTAGTGAAGTTGTTAGTGTTATCGCATTATTAGAGTCCTTCAAGAGTGTTTGGGTTTAGTCCCACATTATAGTTTCTACTTTATGAGTTTTTTTAAGTCCTTTAAATGCCTCCTTTGAGGGATGAATAAATTGTACAGTACATTTTTTTCTCATATTTCAATTCAAAGGAAAACAGATAGAAAGACAAACAGGTAATAAGAACAGTAACAAAACAAAAAGCAAACCCATACACACACATGTTGAACATACCATACATGTACGAACCTAGTCTTAAAAAAGATCATACTCAAAATATCATAAACGCATAAATCTAGTCTTTCCAACAAAATTGATGATACAGGATATATGAGTAAATTGAAGAAGCAATAATAATGATAATGTTCTCTTTAATATAGTCAAAGCTCTGCAGGTATAAATGCTCAATAAACACAAAACAATACATAATGTAATACGAACACAATACAATCTAATTCCTAAAAAATACCTTCTGTTGGTATTTTAGGTCTCCTGTCCTCTGAGATAAAGCTATAAATTCAATCTGCTCGGTTCCTGAGTCAGCAAGGATACTATCTCCCTGTTAGAAGAAACAGAGGATTCCAGTTTATAAATTAAATAAAGTAGGTTATGTTTTATTTCCAGAGCATTTGTAAATAAATAAAGTTGGATACATTTTTATATCGTAAGTAAAACACATGAATAATCGACTCCAAAAGGGTAAAGTATCACAGAAAAATCTGATATCAAAATGTATCCAAAAGAAATTCAACAAATTTAATTAATGAGTTTAATTAAAAGGCATACCCAAAAGAAAAATCTGATATCAAAGAAATTCAACAAATTTCTAATATGGGGGGTGTTTAAATAGACAAATTGAAAATCGAGCTAATGCCATTCCAGAGATTAAGATAACCTCTCACTCGAAAAAATTGATAATGGCCAACAACCCTGCAAACGAACTGCAGAGCTCCTCCACGCTCCATGTGCGTACACGAAGAGTCACGAAAAAGGGGCACGAAAGTACGTGAGAAAGGTCGCATTCTTCCATTACAGACCACATGGCTTGCTTTGAAGTATCATACTAGCATTATATGCACGTAGTATCATACTAGCATTATATGCACGTAGTATCATACTAGCATTATATGCACGTAGTATCATACTAGCATTATATGCACGTAGTATCATACTAGCATTATATGCACGTAGTATCATACTAGCATTATATGCACGTAGTATCATACTAGCATTATATGCACGTAGTATCATACTAGCATTATATGCACGTAGTATCATACTAGCATTATATGCACGTAGTATCATACTAGCATTATATGCACGTAGTATCATACTAGCATTATATGCACGTAGTATCATACTAGCATTATATGCACGTAGTATCATACTAGCATTATATGCACGTAGTATCATACTAGCATTATATGCACGTAGTATCATACTAGCATTATATGCACGTAGTATCATACTAGCATTATATGCACGTAGTATCATACTAGCATTATATGCACGTAGTATCATACTAGCATTATATGCACGTAGTATCATACTAGCATTATATGCACGTAGTATCATACTAGCATTATATGCACGTAGTATCATACTAGCATTATATGCACGTAGTATCATACTAGCATTATATGCACGTAGTATCATACTAGCATTATATGCACGTAGTATCATACTAGCATTATATGCACGTAGTATCATACTAGCATTATATGCACGTAATATCATACTAGCATTATATGCACGATGTAATCATACTAGCATTATATGCACGATGTAATCCTACAGCCATGGTCCATCAAGATCGATGTTGAGATCTTTAATGGCGTGAATCACTAGTATATGCTCCTCTTCATCATAAGGAGAATGAAATATGACGCAAGGTAGGTAGTAAAGGTGAACTCTAAATATGCAATCCTATATGCAGTGTCGGGGAAAGCAAACACTTACTAACCTAGGATGATGTATGCAATGAAATAGACGATCCAATATCCGATTATACATATCAATCAAGAAGTTGAACCACGCAAATTATTGCAGGACAAAGAACAAATTAATTTCAAAAGTAAACGGGTATGACTTTCTTCAGCTCGAGCGCAATGGTTTCAAATGTTAAAGCGAATAAGCCTACAAGGCGTGAACAACCATGAAACAAGCACACCAACAAGCTAGAATTCCAATCATATAATGATTTGAATCTGTACAATAAAGAGAATCCAAATCACAAAACAAGTACTCAAAAAGGACGGGTAGACGGTGATGAGGATGAAAAGATCCGGTGGCCGTATGAGCATCGGTGGTGATACAGAAGGTAACAGTGGCTGTCCTTGATAGGATCTTAACGGTGCAGGGTTGTTAGAGTTACTTAAGGCAAGGGATGGGGGTCTACAAGGTGGAGTCCGGGGGACCTTGGGGTGTCTGGATGGAGTTTGGAGGGGTGTAGGGGGGCGGCGGTGGCTGTTCAGGGGATGGAAGGGCTGAAGAGTGAGGAGGGGAAGAGAGGAGCGGCAGGGACCTGGAATGGCTTTGCGATGTCGGGCGGCTGCAGGAAGGACGAGAAAGGAGTCGTCTTGAAGGGAGGTTGGTAGTGGGAGTGCTTATAGGGATCTTGGAGGTAGAGGAGGGGGCGACGGTAGTTTGGAAGGCTCTTGAGGGCGGTGGTTGCTAGTTGGAAGGGCAGATGGAGGAGTTTGCAGCTAGACGAGGGGTGGTGACTGCTAGGAGAACAAAGGCACAAGGATAAAACTTAAGGCGTAGTCACCTTAGGGTTCTATGACGAAAACCTCCAAATTCTGCAATGACCTTTGTCTATAGCAAAACTAATTTAGGGCGGCCACTCTAAACGGCAATGATTGACTGTCATAGTATGGTGTCCGGTCTAAGTAAATAATGTGTAAAACAATAAAATAAAATACATAAAATAGGAAAAAAAAACATTTCTGACGCATCCGTAGATTCAAAACGTTGATCAGGTCAAGATCCCCTGCGCGAATAGACAAATGGTTCCACCATGCAATGACAAATGGGAAGAATGATTTCATCAACTCCCTGACTAAAATTTTTCATCTCCGATAAATGGAGACGGTCATACTATCGTCGAAGCTCGAGTGCAAGTCAACCAAGCTCCGCAGGAGCTATCCGTGTATCATTGGTGAAGGGGTGTCCTCTCCAATGCATCAAGTAGAGGAATAAAGGGTCATCGGGATTGACGACGCACTCATGTGACACTATCTCTATAATGTTTTCAACAATAAACACACATATACGTGGACCCGAAAGTGTCTCAGGCAATGTTGGAGGAACCACATGGGTTTGACTCTTAGGCAGGGTACTCTCAGAGGGATGAAGTGGGGGAGGCTCAGTGGGAGGCTCAAAGGGTAGCTTAGTGAGTGTATTAAGGTATGGATCGATGTGTTCTCAAGGTTGTATGTAGTTAAAAGTCAATTATCAAGTCCTCGATATTAAACATGAGATGTATACCCATATTCTTTGGAATGTCAGGTTCAAAGGGATTTGTCCTTATCCTTCTTACAACTATACAACAACAACACTGAAGCCTTTATCCTTCATACGACAATACAAGGACTAATTTGCTTTGCATTTAATTTCTTCGCGGGCCTCCTTGGGAGTCTCTCGGGGGATTTTTCCCATTACATGCTCACCCTCATGAAAGAAATTGCTCCCATTTGCAAATACCTACATAGGTTTTATGAATCTCATTGTTATATGCAACCTTCCGACAAATTGACTAATGCAACTCATGAAAATGATGCACAAAAGACTCAACTGACTTACTAGGATGGGACTCTAGGGGAACAGGAATAAGGTTAATAGGTTTCCTAGGCTTGTAACCTAGAACTATATAAAATGGACAACTATGTAGACCTATTGAGTGAACTATTACTTAGCTACATGGAGAACCAAATCCCAACTAGATGCATCATCACTCACTAGATATCAAAGTTGATTTCCTAGACTCCTACAAACTACCTCAATATGCCCATCAAGTCTGAGGGTGATTGCTTGACGAAAACTTCAGGGTCGTAACTATCTTATGTCACAATATCTACCAATAATAGCTCATAAATCTCATGTGTCGATCGGACATTATGGTCTTGAGTAGACCATGCAACCTAAAGATGACTCACAAATAGCAAGGCGAGATGGGCGCATCCGCAGTCTTGCTACATGCAATGAAGTGAGCCGTCTCCAAAAATCGGTCATCAACAAAGTATATAGAACCTTGCTTCTTTGAAGTGCAAGGGAGCCCAAACACGTAATCAATGCTAAAATAGACCCAAGGCTGATATGGATAGGTAATGGAGTAAGTACAGTGTTTTACTTCATCCAGGTACGACAAAAGGATGACATGATCCACATCCTTCTTCAGGATAAATAAATAAAAAAGGTTATCAACTTTTCTCGTTGTGGATGTAAAGGATAGTGTTTCAATACAAATAGCCATCCAAAGATCAAGAACCTGTCAATAATCTTCAGGGGGGTCTCTCGATAATGCGGCGTAAATCTCGCCAAAATCAGATCCAGTCGGGTCAATGTTCACTCTCTTGAATCCGTCCATTCGCAGTTGAGTGCCTGCAATAGGGTGACACGGCGGCTCAAAGTATCATCAGGTTTGTTTTCAACACCAACGTTGTGTTTGAGAACATAGTAGCTGTGTAAGGACTCGACCCACTTGGCATGATAATCTCCCAACTTCATCTTGGAGTCGAGATATCATAATGCTTGATGATTAGATAAAGCTCGAACTCCAGGGATAGGAGATAGTGTATCCAATAACGCAACAACTGGACAATTAAATAGAACTCTCTATTATAATTTGAGTACTTTATTTAGCCTTGTTCAATTTCACACTAGAGTAAAAAACTAGGTGACCTTCCTGACTCAATACTCCACCAATATCAACAACAGATGCGTCGCATGCGGCCTCAAATGCCCTACTGCAATCAGAGAGTCTCAATACAGGGGAGGTCATCAATTTTTCTTTAATTTCTTCAAAAAACCTAATGGCTACCTTGGTCCACTGAAATTCACCCTTACGAAGAAGGCTCGTAAAGGGAGTCATAATCATACTAAATCTCTTGATGGGCCTCCTTTAGAAGATGGCGAGTCCATGAAAACTACATGACTCATGAATAGTTGTGGGTATGGGCCACTCATAAATGGACTTGACATTCTCAGGATCGATGGATACTCATGTGGTAGACATATAAATCCCAGAAAATTAACCGACGCGGGTATAAATGAGCACTTCTTCATATACACAAATAACTTCTACTTGTTGATGATATGGACAAGAAATCTAAGGTTAGTAAGGTGGTTTGTGTGTGGTTGTAAATCGGGATATCATTAAAGTAAATGACAAGAAACTTGCACATGTAGGGCAATAGGAGCTAGGTCATGATCCTCATGAACGTACTAGGAGTACTCGGGGCATTAGAGAGCCTAAACGGCATGACTAGCCACTCAAAAGACCACCCTTGGTCTTAAATGCGGTGTTCTACTTGTCTCCTTCTTGGACCAAAATCCGGTAGTGCCCCACTACTGAGGTCAATCTTCGAAAAGATTTGGGCACCAGCCATCATATCAAAGAGGTCCTCGAGTCGAGGGATAAGGAAGTGATACATCAATTTGATCTTGTTGATAGCTCGGCTATCAATGCATGTGCACCAACTGTCATCCTTCTTGGGAGTAAGAAGGGCAGGGACCGCGCAAGGACTCGGTCTCTCACAACGAACTGCTTCCTGAGTAACTCAACAAACCTCGGAGTACTCGTCAGGACTCATGTGATAATGGGGGAGCCGAGGAGGTTCGCTAAAAAAAGCTCTTGGGACACCCAGACAAGTTCAATGGTTGTGTTGAATATCTTGTAGGGGCAGTAGCTCATCAAAGCTCATCGGGCATGATGTCAGAGAACTCATCCAGGATGTGACGGACATCGGGTGAGGCTCAGGAATGTCAGTCGGGACCCTCAAATACCATGGTGATAGCCACTACATCAACAATGCCAAAATCACTGTTATCTCTCAGAAACTCACTACACCTCAAGATGTGTAGAGGTCTCAGAGCTCATGATAATCGAGGGTTCAACCCAACCATTGGATTTCTCCTTAGGTTGGGTGGGGGATAGCATAATACGTGCATTTGACCGACCGAAACACATGATGTCTTGATCATTAAGCTGGGGATACCCGGACAAGTTCAATGGCATGTTGAATATTTTGCAGGGGCAGTAGCTCATCAGAGCTCATCGGGCATGATGTCGGAGAACTCATCCAGGATGTGACGGACCTCAGGTGAGGCTCAAGAATGTCAGTCGGGACCCTCAAATACCATGGTGGTGGCCACTACATAAACAATGCCAAAACCACTGTTATCTCTCAGAAACTTACTACACCTCAAGATGTGTAAAGGTCTCAGAGCTCATGATAATCGAAGGTTCAATCCAACCATTGGATTTCTCCTTAGGTTGGGTGGGGGGTTGCGTAACACGCACATTTAACCGACTGAAACACGTGACGCCATGATCATTAAGCAAGGGTCTCCCAAGCAACGCGTGAGCGACATCCATTAGGATAACATCACACCACACGATATTTAAAGGAGGCAAGATTAATAGGTATAAAGCACCGATGGGTGACTTGATCATAGTCTTGTCGACCCAGATAATTCAGTAAGGGTGTGGGTGTGGTTCAGCCTTTGCCTAAATCTGCTCAAGATGCTTCTGGGCCACGATGATCACACAATTCCCACTATCTATAGCAAACATGTAGGGGCTTCTTACACTAGGGAAATGTGTGAGGGTCCGTTTGGCGAGCAGAATTGGCTTTCTGAAATTGTTTTTGGGTTCTAGAAAGCCAATTCCATTGTTCGGTAGGACGGAATTGCAACGGAATTGGCTTTCATGCCAAAGCTGTCGGTTAGCAATGATACCTAAAAAATAAAAACCATGAAAACTTACCTCCTCAGACCGGTTTTGCCCAAAATTGCTCCAGACCCCGCCCCCCCCCCCCAGTTGTCGCTCCTGATCGCTCATCTTCAGGTTATGTTTCAGATTCCACCTCTTCTTCCTCCTCTTCCTCTCACTCCCCTCCTTTTTTCATGTCTACTTGCTCCTCCCGGCCTTGAACGCTCAATTTCATATTCTTCATTCAGGTTCGAACACAAATTTTAACCTTCATTCTCTAAGTTTTCTTGCTTGGTTTCTTTGCTCTGATCCATAAATCACTATGATATCATGTTTTATTTTTCTTTGATTCACTCCTAAGAATCAAAAATCCACTAGGGTCACAGCAGTGAGATCGGATCTAACTTTTCGCCTTTTCTTTTTTGGGGATGATTGTTGATTACAGTCGATCAACTACGAGAGTATTTGTTTTTTGGGATGATTAATTTTTTATATTAATTTTACTAGATGATGGAAGAGAGCATGTGTTTTATGCTCTGCTTCCAGTTGTTCTTTTTCTGACTTCGATTCAAGATTTAGGTTGCGTTTGCGGCAGCTTATGGGCTCCGGTGCGGCAGCTCAAAAACGGAGTTTAGGTAATAAGTTGTGCTTGGGTTCGATAAGTTAGAAATGACGTTTTTTTTTTCAGCTGTTTTTAGGTATCTCGTGGTCCACTGTTTCTGCCTCCAATTCAACCGCACTGTGCAGCCAGTTCTTCTCCCTAAACGTGTGATCCCCCGATTCCTCACTCATACTCCCGATTCCCCACGACCAGGTTTTTCGCCATCCATTTCTTCTCCATTTTAGAATTCCGGCGGCCACACCACCATATCTCTGACAGGCCAAGACCAATCCGATCTCCAGACGACACAAAAGCTTCTGTCGATCTTCAACGCTCTCCTTTTCGCCGGCGATCAGTACCAACCTCAGGTACAGATCTCACTCGATCTCCCATTTACAACTCTTTTGTGATCTTTTTCAATCTTCCATTGATGTTCTCTTCAATCTCCCATCTATATTTCCAGATCTGAAGCAATAGTGATAGTTTAACTTTCAAGGCAGCCTAAACACCTAGAGGGGGGGGTGAATAGGTTCTGCTTCTCTTTCTAAAACTTCTAGACAGAATTCAATTTATTAACTCATATAAAAACACAGCAATCACAGAAAACAAAACATCACAGATTGCACTAAGTTTTATAGTGGTTCCCCAAGGTCTGGGTACATCCACTTTCCCCCTTCACCTATCTAGCTGTATGCTAGATTCGGCCAAACTTCCACTTATCTCAGATCAATAGATCTTACAACTCAGAACCCAACTGGTTCCTACAACTCAGGCACAACTGCCCTACCTCAGCCTTGCCCCAAGGCCTACAACTCAGAGAATATCCTTCTCCTACACTCAGGCAATCATCCCTACCACTCAGAGTTCAACACTCCTACACTCAGCCTTTATAACATAGGCTTACAACTCAGATCTGTATAAACAGATCCTACAGAAATATAGAAAAGATTGTTTAAATTTTCTTGCCAAGTTGAGAGAGAAAAGGCAATGACAATTCTTAATCAGCTGATGCAATCAACTATTTCTTAGCCTTCTTCAAAGCTTCTTGAAAATGTACTTAGCTGAGTTGATTCCAAACAGCTTCTTGAGAATCCACTGGTGGATTCTTTCTTCTTCTTCAAATTCTGACTTGATCTCTCTCTATCCAGAACTTTGAATGATTCTTCTGAATTCTGATTAGAACTCTTCTTAGATCTACCCTTAGATAGTCTTCTTAGATCTCCCGGAGAAGATCTTCTTAAGTGCCTAGCACTTTCTTGAAATGAGTAGAATGTAATCCTTCTCCACTTTCTGATCCAATGTATTTCAAAAGGTCAGTTCTATATGTTGTTCATTCTTTCTCCTTCTGAATCTGTCTATTTATAGACATTCTTCATGGTAACCGGCTGATCCGGTTTCTAACCGTTTTCTGACAAGTCTGACAACTTCAGTTAACTGGTGATAACCCACAGCTGTCAAGTCTTCAAACAAGTCCTGTGCCTTAGTGTTGAAACAGTCTGTCAGAAAGTGTCGAGACCATCTGTCTATTTGTGTCGACACAATTGACTTTGGTGTCGACACTGCCTTCAGTGATGTCGACTAAATTGCCTTTGTGTCGACACATCTTCTTCTGAAAATAACTTGGTCTTTGACTCTGCAGTGTGTCGACACAAGTCCTGTGTGTCGACACAGTTGTTGTAGAATCATAACTTTAGTAAGTGTTGACTTAGCCTTCAGGTGTCGACACATTCATTTTTTTTAGCTTTGCTATAATGTGTCGACTTACTCACTATGTGTCGACACATTCTGCTGGTGACGACAAACTTGTGGTCGACTATTTTCTTCTGTGTCGACATATTCAGATGATGTCGACAAACTTGAGATCGACTATACTCTTCAGTGTCGACGCATTCTCCCAATGTTGAGGTCGACGTTTTTCTTCTGTGTCGACACAATTTCCCAGTGTTGTGTCGACTTACTTCTTCTGTGTCGACACAATTTCCCAGTGTTGTGTCGACTATGTTATGTGTCGACACTTTTTCCCAGAGTAGTGTCGACTTACTCCTTCTGTGTCGACACACTTTCCCAGTGTTGTGTCGACAACTTTCTTCTATGTGACGACACATGTTCCTTTGTGTCGACACTTGGACTTAGAATTTTTTCTGTAAACTTTAACAATTCTTTACCTGCACATGTCAACTCAAAACAACATCAAATACAACATGATGTATATCATTGAGCTAGGTTGGGCTTCTTCAAATCAGGTACACATTTTCCAATGTACCCAACAATCTCCCCCTATTTGGAGAAGTCATAACCCTTATAGCCAATGATATACACCATTTATAAATAGTATAAAATGATGATATATGACAATACACAGGGATACTTAATTATAAACAAAATAATAAGAACATCATGGATAAAACAATCTATCACAGATTTAACAATATTTTGTTTATTACTGGGTAATGTTTGATTACATGGTTTTTCTTTGACTGATCACATTACATCATTACAAAACATTATGAAAGAACTAAAACATTATCAGGATTGATCAGGCTCTCTAATAACAATCCCTTGGCCAGATTTAATTTTAGCTGTCACAGGAGCTTCTGATTCTTCAGCCATCTTTTTTCCTTTAAGATCAGCTTTCTTCTTAGCTTCTTCCTTGAGCCTTTGCCTTTCAAAATAGTGAAAAGGCTTTGGGAAGTATTTGCTTGGCTCCATAGCATCAGGTGGAAGTCTTCCCAGCTTAGCTTTCCTTCTGAATTGTACAATGGCTTCTTGTCTTGCCTCATACTTCTGCCATTCCTGCTCATTGTACCACTTGCCCCTTTCATGAACTTGATCTTTGACAGCTTTCCATGCAGTGAGTATTATATTTCTGGAAGTAGGACTCCACTGCTCAAAATCTGGCTTCAGCTCAGCCTGCTCTCTAAATCTTTTCTTTGACAGTAGAGCATCTTGCTGTTCTTGCAAATTTACCTCAGGCTTATCAACCTTTCCAAAGACAACATTTACAACCTCCTTTGAAGGACTATACATATATTGCACTTGCTGATCCAATATATCAAAATCTGGAGGGGGGTATATGACTTGGGCAACCTCAGGTTGGTCACCTTCAAGTAGTCCTGTTTGTAGACCTGACTCAGCCACCATGTTATCATCACACAATGGTGGATATCCCAATGTGGCTCTTATACTATTGGTCACCCATTTGGCATGCTCAGAGCCTGCATGAATTAGCATCCTCTCCCCCTCTATGGCTTCTCTTGATACATGATCTCTAAGATCTTCTTTCTGAAATCGAATTTGGCCATCCAAATAATTCACTCCCTCCTTGAAAAATGGTCTTAACTTTTGAAGCTTTTCAGATATTTCCTGTTGAGAGGTTGTGATGGCAGTCTTAACAGATGCAATAGCAGCCTGAAAATTCTTATCAAATTCTTCCATTTCTTTGGCTCTATCTGCAGGCATCCCTGGAACAATCTTCTTCACCTCTTGAATGATCTCATTATGAGATTCAGTTAAATTGTCATTCATTCTTATTTGATTTTCCAGAACATAACCTTGCTTCAAAGCAATATCATCCACCTTTGTAGAGATAGCCTGCTGTTGTTTAGCCAGATAAACTACAGCATTGCCACCCTTGTGGAAGCAATCTGTCATTTCAGTTTTATGCAAGTTGACTTGAAATTGGATGGACTTGATGTCCTGAGCTAAGTCAAACTGAACTGACTTGCTATTTTCATCAACATACTTCTCCAGAGCCATCCTTTGGTCATCCAATTTTACTTGAAGATCTACCATAAATTTATTGTAATCAAAGGCTGGAGAAACCTGTAGAGTTGTTGT
Source organism: Platanthera zijinensis (assembly GCA_039513925.1). NCBI lineage: Eukaryota > Viridiplantae > Streptophyta > Magnoliopsida > Asparagales > Orchidaceae > Platanthera > Platanthera zijinensis. The sequence goes on from CM077079.1 coordinate 258,719,673, forward strand.
CTGCAATGCCTGCTTGTAGTTCTTGCTTCTTCTCTTAAAGACAACAAGTTTTCTTTTCTTAGCCACCCTGGCTTCTTCAGTTTCTGTGTCAGAGGAAGTATCTACATGAATTCTTTCTGTGCCAGGGAGTTGTTGCTCAGCTTCAACATCCACTGGCTCATCCTCAACCTGTGTTTCCACAGCAGCTTCCTGATTAATGTCCATTCCTATGAACTTCTCAATATCTGGTCCACCTCCTTCTTTATCAGCAGCAGTATCAACATCTGGGAATAACTCCTCCATAGTAAATTCCAGTTGAGTGGTCACATCTGCAGCAGTTAAATCTTGAGATATGTTTAACTGTGCTTCCTCTTGGACTTGCACCTCAATATTTGTAGTGGCAGGAGTAGGTGTGGACACTAGCTCCCCCTGAACCTGTGCAGTAATAATAATTTGAGCAATGTCTTTTATAGTAAAATACATTAGCTCCCCCTAAACCTAAGCAGGAGTAGATACCTTTGGAGCAGAAGTGGAAACTGGCTCCCCCTGCATCTGGGCAGGTGTTGATACTTCCTGGACCACAGTTGAGGCAAGCTGTGTCCCTTCTTGTACTTGTTCAGATTGTTGATTTGGTGTAGAGGATTGCACAGGGGTGTCTGGCCTGCTCTCTTCAGGCACATCCTTTGACAGCACCCTATCCCACCTGGTGAATAGTCTCATATCCATTCTTCTCATATGGTTAATCTTACTCCCTTGCAGCTGCTGCATCACATCTGGAATCACCCCAGTGAAGTACAGACTCATGATCCTAGCCATGTTAGGCTTCTTAATTCCCTCTTTGATCTTGTCAAAGAGTACTCTTGACCAATCAGTAGGAATAGTAAAAACTATCCTGGTCATCAGGCTGAACATATAGGCAGAAATCATATCATGTCCACCTGTCTTGCAGAGGATTACTTTTCCAACAACTTCCGACAAGAACTTCCCTTGCTGATTCATTCCCTTTCTGTTGAATGCAGCTCCTATCTTCAATCCTGAATCCAGGCCACACCATTGAAGGGCTTCCCTTGTCTTATATATAGGAACTGCCTCTTCATTCTCAACCACTTGCAGTTGGAAGATCTTTCGTAAACTTCTTTGAGTAATCTTTACCTTCGTCCCTTGAATAGTGGACTTAATCTTGAGGCCAGTAGAATGGACTGATGCAGAGGTAAAGAACTCGTGCACCTCCTTCTTCCAGATCTTAGTTGGTTCTGAAATGAGAAATTCTAATCCTGATGCAGAGAGAAGGGTGATAACTCCTTGAACATCAGGCGGCGCCTCTGCAAAGGCCTGGCGCACTAACTCATATCCTTCATTGATGTTATCTTCAATCCTTGGCGCCATCGTTGTGTCGAGAAAGCGTTGAGAGAAGAGAGAAAGAAAGACTGTCGACACAGGGTTTTAGTTTCGAAAACCTTGAAAGCGTGTCGACACCAAGAGCTTTTTGACCTATTTATAGCTTCTGTTGAAAGAAGTTCAAAAGGCGCCAAAAACAGTCTAAATGTGTCGACACAGACGGAATGTGTCGACACAAGCTTCTATTAACTCGACATTTCTTCAGCCTACTATGTGTCGACACCAATTTGTGGTTATGTCGACACCTTGGATACATAGTAGAAAGACAGAAATCCTGTGTCGACACTAAGGACAAGTGTCGACACATATGTTGTAAGTGTCGACACCATAATTCTGGTTGAGTCGACATTACATTTCTGGTTAAGTCGACAATAAAACTCTTAAGTGTCGACACATATTCTCTGTGTCGACACAATATTTCTGACTTGTCGACATAATTTCTCTGAGTCGACACGTTATTACTGAATGTGTCGACACATTCTTACTTAGCCAATTTCTGTAACTTCAATGTGTCCTTTTTAACACTTGATTATGTTGTTACTACTTTTACTTATAAACCATTTCAATAGCATTGTTAATGATTTTGTTTAATACATTAATCAATGGTTAACATATCTAATTCAATTTTGAATTTATTGAATTTGGTTTCATCTAAAGGCTTAGTAAATACATCTGCTATTTGATAATCTGTTTTTACAAATTCCAATGAGATGTCACCTTTTTCTACATGTTCTCTAAGAAAATGATATTTGATTTCTATATGCTTAGTTCTACTATGAGAAACTGGATTATTAGCAATAGAAATAGCACTCTTAGAATCACATAAAAGGGGTGTTCTACTTACCTGAATACCATAATCTTTAAGCTGATGCTGCATCCATAATAGCTGTGCACAGCAGCTTCCTGTAGTACTCTTTCTATCCTCTCTACATCCTGCAAAATCTGCATCTGAATAGCCTGTTAGTTGAAAATCTCTATTCCTAGGGTACCAAAGACCTAGAGTAGGAGTGCCCTTTAGATATCTCAGAATCCTTTTTACTGCAGTATAATGAGATTCTTTAGGGCAGGCTTGGTACCTAGCACAGACACATGTTGCATACATAATGTCAGGTCTACTAGCAGTGAGATATAGTAGTGACCCAACTATTCCTCTATACAATGATTCATCAACAGGTTTACCTGCCTCATCTTTGCATATTGGCATACTTGTGCCCATAGGAGTTCTCATGGAGGAGGATGACTCCATACCATATTTTTTAACTAATTCCTTGGTGAACTTAGACTGGGATATGGACAATCCATCATCAGTCTGTCTTACTTGGAGTCCCAAGAAGAACTTAAGTTCTCCCATACTGCTCATCTCAAACTTCCCTTGCATAAGTTTGGCAAACTTTTTACAAAGGTTGTTTTCAGTAGATCCAAAGATTATGTCATCAACATAGATCTGGACTAAGATGATCTTTCCTTTGGATTCCCTAAGGAATAGAGTTTTGTCTATCTTTCCTCTTGAGAATTTATTCTCAATGAGGAAGGTAGACAGGGTTTCATACCAAGCCCTTGGAGCTTGTTTTAACCCATACAAAGCTTTCCTAAGCTTGTACACAGAATCAGGTTTAAGAGGATCTACAAAACCTGATGGCTGCTCTACATATACTTCTTCTTTAAGATCACCATTCAGAAATGCTGACTTTACGTCCATCTGGTATACTTTGAAGTCTTGGTAGGCTGCATAGGCAAGGAACATTCTGATTGCCTCCAGCCTTGCTACTGGAGCAAAGGTTTGATCAAAGTCAATCCCTTCTTCCTGCCTGTATCCTTTTGCAACCAATCTTGCTTTATTCTTTATTATTATTCCACTTTCATCTAGCTTGTTCCTATAGATCCACTTAGTCCCAATTATGTTGTGGCCTCTTGGTTTAGGAACAAGCTCCCAGACCTTGCACCTTCTGAACTGATTCAGCTCCTCTTGCATAGCATCAATCCAGTGCTGGTCTTGGATAGCTTCTTCAAACTTCTTAGGTTCCATTTGAGACAAGAAACTAGAATGCAAAACTGTGCTTTGATTTCTGCTTCTAGTTTGCACTCCTTGTCTTGGATCACCAATTATCTGATCAGTAGGATGATCTCTTAGATATCTTATAGCTGGAGGTAGATTCCCTTCAGGTTGAGCATCTCCAGCTTCTTCATTCTGCTGTTCCTCTTGGTTTTCATCAGCTTCCATTATCTCTTGTACTCCCCCTGGACAGCAGCCTTCATTTTCCAATGCTCCCTCTTCCTTTGAAGCTTCAGCAATGGAGAGCTTGTCCATCTTCTTGCTTATACCTGTTGAGTCATTTGATCTACAAGACAATTCACAATTGATTAATCTTGTTTCATCAAATACAATATGCACAGATTCTTCAACAACTTGAGTAGTTAAGTTGAAGACTCTATAGGCCTTACTATTTGTGCTGTACCCAACAAATATCCCATCCTGGGATTTGGCAGCAAACTTAGTCAAATAAGACTTACCATTGTTAAGTATATAGCACTTGCAGCCAAAGATCCTAAAATAGGATAGATTTGGTTTTCTGCCTTTCACAATCTCATAGGGAGTCTTCCTGTGGCTTTTGGTGATAGAAGCCCTATTGATGACATGACAAGCAGTGTTAACTGCCTCAGCCCAAAAATATTCTGGGAGAGAGGTGTCACTCAATAGAGTTCTACCAGCTTCAATTAATGATCTATTCTTTCTTTCAGCAATTCCATTTTGCTGAAGTGTTCTAGGTGAGGAGAACTCTTGGAAAATCCCAAAGTCTATACACAAGTTTGTTATGCTTTCAGATTGAAACTCAGTACCATGGTCACTTCTGATTTTGACCACTGTACTGTTCAGTTCATTCTGAATTTGCTTTACAAACTTAAATAATACACTTGGGGTTTCAGATTTTTGTCTCAGAAAGAACACCCATGTAAATCTAGAATAGTCATCTACAACCACTAGTGTGTAGACCTTCCTACCTAGACTGTGAACTGGCATAGGACCAAAAAGATCCATATGCAAGAGGTATAAGCACCTCACAGAATCCTTGTTTTCAAGGCTTTGAAATGAGGTTTTTGTCTGCTTGCCCTTTTGACAAGCTGAGCATACCCCTTCCTTTATACACTTAACTTGAGGCCCATTCCTCACTAGTTCTTTACTAAAGAGTTGGCCAATTGTCTTGTAGTTTAGATGAGCCAATCTCTTGTGCCACTTAACACAATGAGAAGCATTGTCATCAGCTACAAGACAAATGGGGGATGCCTTATTCTCACATTCAAAATTAAGGCAATACACATTTCTCTTCCTATACCCAGTCAATATGATCTCTTGATCACTTGACCTTTTGATATGACATCCATCCTTACCAAATGAAATGTCATATCCTAGATCACTCAGCTGGCTTATGCTTATTAGATTATGTTTCAAACCTTTTACATAGGCCACTTGGGTGATAGTAATTAGGTTTGAAGAGATGTTACCAAATCCTTTGATGACTCCTTTTTCAGATCCACCAAAGATCACTTTATGTCCATCTTTGACAGATGAATACTCCTTCAGCAGCCCCTTTGTTCCAGTCATGTGCCTGGAACAACCACTATCCAAGTACCATATAGGGGCATGGTAACTTGGATTCACCTGCAATACAGAATTACTTACCCTTAGAACCCAAGTAAGTCTTGGGTCCTTGGTTCAGGTTAGCCTTAATAAAGTTATCATAACCTCTTCTAACAGGTAGACTCTTATTCTTTATAACACTTGTGTTATACCAGCAGTCCAATGCAAAATGACCCCTCTTGCCACAGCACCAACATTCAAACTTATTGTATCTAGATCTAGATACATCCTTGTCAGAAGCATTTCTGTTCATTGCTGGTGCTGTTGCAACTTCTCCTACTGGTTTCTTAAAACCATAGGGCTTATGACCATAGGTAGGCCTGCTTGCCTTAACACCCTTGTTCTTCAGAACATTTGTCTTGATATGATCCTGAATGTCTTCATGATCATATATGTTAGAAGGCACTTTCTCCTTACCAAACCTTATGGGGACTGAAAGGTTTAGTGGCTGAATAGGGGCTTTGCCTTTCTTCTTGAATCTGCCAGCCCTGGAGTTACCCTTAAATCCTAATCCAGCCTTACCCTTCTGAGTGACAAATTCATCTATCAAGGGTAAGACAGATTTTGGCTTAGAGTAACTAGCCACTAAATCCCTTTCAATTCTAAGTCTGTCCTCCAGACTCTTTACTTGATCATTAGTATAATTAATTGTGCCCATCTGAATAATAGTTATATTCTTCAGCTTGGCAATTTCAGCTAACTTTTGATCAAGGACTTTTTCTAACTCAGTTGTTGCAACCCTTAGATCAGCAATTTCCTGAGCCTGTGATTTAACCAGGTTCTTGCTTTTCTTAAGGGCCTGCAACAAGTCCCCATACTTGTCTATCAATTGATAGACATCTCCTTCAGATCCAGATGCATCTTCATCACTTGATGCAGATGTAGCTGATTCTTCACTTGTACTACAAACATATGTACTGGAAGGACAGTTTACCTCATTAGGACCAGACTGATTCTGGCATAGGTCCTCTTCTGATCTAGTCATCAAACCCATGCATTGATGTTCATTGATGGAGTCTAGCAACTGCATAAACTCCTCTTCCTCAGATGCAGCATATAATCCAATATATGCTTCAGCTTCAGATCCTGATTCTGAAGTTGACTGGTCTGACAGACTTTTATCTTTCTTTGCTACAAAGGATTTCTCCTTCTTGCCTTTCTGATAAGTCTTCTTCTTTTCTGAAGATTCCTTCCTTTTGTCAGGACAATCAGCCACTACATGTCCAGGCCTATTGCAACAATAGCAGACAATCTTTGAAGTAGTGGCTTTGCTGGGCTTTGACCTGCTTTTCTCTTTCCTAGATGACCTTCTTTTCTGATAATAGTCATCTACTTGCTGTGATGAGGAAGGCCTAGACTTCCATTGCTTCTTTTTCAAGAACCTTTGAAATTGCCTAGTGAATGCAGCAAAGTCTGCATCTGAATCACTGCTGACTGAACCCTTATCTGAATTTTCAGAACTACCTTCTTCAACTTCCTTAGGAGGAGATGGTGATTTCCTCCTATTCTTTCTGGTGGCTTCAGCATTAAATGCCACAGTCTTTTCTCTATGCTCTCCTCTTGAGTTTCTTTCCTCCTCCTTCCTTACCATAAGTTGCATTTCATAGGATAGCAACTTTCCAAACAGAGTTGGAGGAGATATCTCTGCCAATTTTGCCACTTCTCTTATGGCACAGATCTTTGTATCCCAATCCTTTGATAAGGATCTTAAGAATTTGTCATTCAGTTCATAGGTACTGAAGACTCTTCCATAGGAAATTAGCTCATTCACAATTCTATAGAATTTCTTATAGCACTCAGTTATGCTATCAGATTTTCCTTGTCTAAAACTTTCATACTCCTGATTTAGCATAGATTTTCTGTCCAGCCTTACTTCTTCTGATCCCTCCATGTAGACAATCAATGTGTCCCACATCTCCTTGGAGGTCTTGCAGTGAATCAGATTCTGAAATGTTGAATCATCTATGGCACTGACAATGATGTTCTGTGCCCTTTTGTCCATGGTTGCCAAGATGATTTCATCCTTGGTCATTTCAGAATAAGTCTTTGGTGTTTGGATATTTGCATCAAGAACAGATATCTTCATTGGTATGAAGGGGCCTTCCTGTACTGTGATGTAAATCCTTGGGTCAGATGCTTCCATAAACAATCTGACTCTTTCTTTCCAGATCCCAAAGATTTCCTTCTTGCATATGGGTAATTTCATTGACCCTAGCTCCTTATGATTCTCTCCAGAACCCATCTTCTTGATTCTTGAATCTGCCTATCAGATCTACCTCAGACTGTTAAGTCCTTTTTGAGGAACCTCCCTCTGATACCACTTGATAGTTTAACTTTCAAGGCAGCCTAAACACCTAGAGGGGGGGTGAATAGGTTCTGCTTCTCTTTCTAAAACTTCTAGACAGAATTCAATTTATTAACTCATATAAAAACACAGCAATCACAGAAAACAAAACATCACAGATTGCACTAAGTTTTATAGTGGTTCCCCAAGGTCTGGGTACATCCACTTTCCCCCTTCACCTATCTAGCTGTATGCTAGATTCGGCCAAACTTCCACTTATCTCAGATCAATAAATCTTACAACTCAGAACCCAACTGGTTCCTACAACTCAGGCACAACTGCCCTACCTCAGCCTTGCCCCAAGGCCTACAACTCAGAGAATATCCTTCTCCTACACTCAGGCAATCAGCCCTACCACTCAGAGTTCAACACTCCTACACTCAGCCTTTATAACATAGGCTTACAACTCAGATCTGTATAAACAGATCCTACAGAAATATAGAAAAGATTGTTTAAATTTTCTTGCCAAGTTGAGAGAGAAAAGGCAATGACAATTCTTAATCAGCTGATGCAATCAACTATTTCTTAGCCTTCTTCAAAGCTTCTTGAAAATGTACTTAGCTGAGTTGATTCCAAACAGCTTCTTGAGAATCCACTGGTGGATTCTTTCTTCTTCTTCAAATTCTGACTTGATCTCTCTCTATCCAGAACTTTGAATGATTCTTCTGAATTCTGATTAGAACTCTTCTTAGATCTACCCTTAGATAGTCTTCTTAGATCTCCCGGAGAAGATCTTCTTAAGTGCCTAGCACTTTCTTGAAATGAGTAGAATGTAATCCTTCTCCACTTTCTGATCCAATGTATTTCAAAAGGTCAGTTCTATATGTTGTTCATTTCTTTCTCCTTCTGAATCTGTCTATTTATAGACATTCTTCATGGTAACCGGCTGATCCGGTTTCTAACCGTTTTCTGACAAGTCTGACAACTTCAGTTAACTGGTGATAACTCACAGCTGTCAAGTCTTCAAACAAGTCCTGTGCCTTAGTGTTGAAACAGTCTGTCAGAAAGTGTCGAGACCATCTGTCTATTTGTGTCGACACAATTGACTTTGGTGTCGACACTGCCTTCAGTGATGTCGACTAAATTGCCTTTGTGTCGACACATCTTCTTCTGAAAATAACTTGGTCTTTGACTCTGCAGTGTGTCGACACAAGTCCTGTGTGTCGACACAGTTGTTGTAGAATCATAACTTTAGTAAGTGTTGACTTAGCCTTCAGGTGTCGACACATTCATTTTTTTTAGCTTTGCTATAATGTGTCGACTTACTCACTATGTGTCGACACATTCTGCTGGTGACGACAAACTTGTGGTCGACTATTTTCTTCTGTGTCGACATATTCAGATGATGTCGACAAACTTGAGATCGACTATACTCTTCAGTGTCGACGCATTCTCCCAATGTTGAGGTCGACGTTTTTCTTCTGTGTCGACACAATTTCCCAGTGTTGTGTCGACTTACTTCTTCTGTGTCGACACAATTTCCCAGTGTTGTGTCGACTATGTTATGTGTCGACACTTTTTCCCAGAGTAGTGTCGACTTACTCCTTCTGTGTCGACACACTTTCCCAGTGTTGTGTCGACAACTTTCTTCTATGTGACGACACATGTTCCTTTGTGTCGACACTTGGACTTAGAATTTTTTCTGTAAACTTTAACAATTCTTTACCTGCACATGTCAACTCAAAACAACATCAAATACAACATGATGTATATCATTGAGCTAGGTTGGGCTTCTTCAAATCAGGTACACATTTTCCAATGTACCCAACAAATAGCTCTCCTGATATCACATCTCCAGATCTGAAGGAATAGCTCTCCTGCAACCTTCTAAGGTACAGATCTCGTAATCATCTTTTTCTCAATCAATGGAGTAATCAATCTTGTTAAGAAGAATGCTTGTTCTCTTCCTGATTTTTTTTTCAATTTGGTTGTTCTGAGATCGAAACTTTTCAATTTTCATGTGGAGATCTCAAGTCAAGTTCTCACTGGAGAGCGCTTTAACATGCACTTTCCACTTCCTGAATGATATAGAGGTCTCAGGAAGGCATTTTGGGGTGTATAAGTATAAGTAAAACAAGATTTACGGAGACTTTCAAATATAAATTTAAGTTTGTGTGTGTATGTTTGTTTGTGTATGACATCATTTCCACCTCCTGCAAAATGTGTGAAGTTTGTGTGTGTGTGTTTGTTTGTGTATGAGCTAGTGTATGTCTATATGTGTGTGTATGTGCATGTGTGTATGTGCATGTGTGTATGTGCATGTGTGTATGTGCATGTGTGTATGTGCATGTGTGCATGTGCATGTGTGTATGTGTATGTGTTTGTGTCTGTGGGTTACATGTGTGTTTGTAATGTTGTATTTTGAGTGTTTATGTTTGTACATGTTTGTGTGTTTGTAATGTTTATGACTACGTATGAGTGTTTGTGTGTGTTATTTTTGTGTTCATTTTTCTTATTTGAAAAATGTAATGGTTATTTGTGACTTTATAGAACTACTACACACAATGTAATTGTTGTTTGTCACTTCAACATATGTTTTACTTTGACAATGGCTGGTTATAAAATATTTGCGCATGATAGTCGTATTTTCAATTTTGTTATAAGCAATCCCAAGAACAACTTTCCGCACCCCCCTGACGTAATGAAGTTGTTATTGTAGTTCTTATAAAATTTATTTTTCCAATTTTTGTTTATTAATATTATTCGTCGAGCATGCAAGAAAGTATTATTTGGTATATGCTGGATATTTACTTCAAAGAGGTTATATAAAATCATATCCAAATACACGTTACAATCTTCCTGATTTTGCTCGTGATAATCGTCTAGTAGGACTTCGAGAGATTTTTAATCAAGCACACTCTTCCGTTAGGAGTGTGATTGAGCATACATTTGGTGTATAGAAGAAAAAATAGGCAATACTACGTGATATGTCAAGCTATAGTTTTGAGAAACAGACATGTATTGTTTTGGCGACAATGGTTTTGCATAATTTTATACGGAGACATCCATCACGCATAGATCCTGATTTTAGAGAAAGTGAGAGAATGGGTCCGAGGCGGAGTAGACTCACGGAGACGAGATAATACATGCATTGATACAGCAAGTGATGTAGGCGAAATGATAACACTGCGTGAGTTTATAGCGCAACAACTCTATGAGGCAAGAATGTAAAATTCATTCCTCATATTTTACAGTTTAAATAATTTAAGAAAAGAATCTAATTAAAACATTTTCAAACATGTAGGTGATACACCTAGCCATTTGCATGCAGTCGATGGATCCGTTTGCCGACAGTTTTAAAAATATTTTGTAACTTTAATATCTGAAAAATATTGAAGTATTATTATGTATGTCATGTAATGTTTTGTTTCAATGTTTAAAGTGTTTCCGGTATTAAAAAGGAAGGTTATAATACAACATCAACACTCAAGCCTTTATCCCACTATAGTGGGGTTGGCTATATGAATCCTTTGTCGTCATTGTGCCCTATCTTTTGTCATAATCTCACTAATGTTTAAGTACATCATGTCTTTCCTTATAGTTTCATTCCAAGTCTTTATTGGTCTACCCCTCCCTCGTTTAACATGCCTAGTGACTAGACCCTCACAACGCCTAACAGGTGCCTCTAATGGTCTCCTTTGTACATGTTCAAACCATTTTAGTCGAGCTTCTCGCATCTTCTCTGCAATTGGTGTTACTCCTCTCTTATCCCCGATACATTCATTCCTACTAGTATCCAGTCTCGTATGTCCACACATCCACTTAAGCATTCTCTCATCTCCACAACTCTCATTTTTACTCATGTACACAATTCACTGCCCAACACCCAGAATCATAAAGGATTGTTGGTCTAATTGCAGTACGGTAAAACTTGCCCTTAAGTTTTAATGGTACCTTACGATCACATAAGATCCTTGATGCGTCTCTCCACTTCAACCAACCCGCTTGGATCCTATATGTCACATTTTTATCAATATCTCCGTCTTTTTGAACTATCGATCCAAGATATTTAAAACACTCACTATGGGAAATATCTTGATCACCCAACTTAATAACGAAGTCATTCGCCCTTCTTGCACTGCTAAATTTAAGCTCCATATACTCCGTCTTTGCCCTGCTCAACCCTTCTTTAGTGTCACGCCAAGATTCAAGTTTTGCGTTTACACACTCACGCGTCTCTGTTTTTGCCAAATAGTTTTTTAAAGATAGCTTATCAAACAGCTCTGCAAACTCCATTTCATCCAAACAGTTTTATAGCGGACTAGCTAAATTTTATAAAGTATAATTAGGCTAATAATGTTATATGAATCTTAATTCTTTAGCAATAAAAAGACTTGATTTATAACCTGAGTGTGACAGCTTGCTGGGATGTGTGGAACTAAATTTAGGTTATTTCAGAATATAAAACAAAGTTCAAGTGATTTCAGAACTAAATTTCTATTATTCCATTCAGGCATGTCAAGTGATTATCAAGTTAGCATGAACACCAATATTCGCATTTCTTCTTCCTGTTTTCATTCCTTGATTTTCAAAATTTCAACTCCAGAAAGTGAATGTCAATGTGTAGCCAGACATCTTTTATGTATCAATTCCAATTATGTTTGCTGAATTTCGTCTAGCAGCCGAATAGTAGAATTGATTTTCTGCACAGCCAATTCCTGTAGATATTGGTTTTCTGACCAAAAACAATCACAAAAAGTCAATTCCAGCGCGCCGAACGAATCCTAAAAGATAATGGTGCCACATCAGTCCTCATCAACACGCATGGTGTGCAGGAGAAGCCTAAGCACACCCATCTTAGGTGACCTCTCAGCAACACTCTCCTCACCTTCCTCGATGGTGGTTGAACTATCTTCTTCGGTCTTATCCTCAGTCTTTCCACTAGGCTCGCCCTCCTATATGTTTAGATTCCGCGTGCAACACTACGCCGCCACGTGGATCGCGGATAGAGAACGGGAGCAGACGACTGAGAACAGCGAAAGCAGATTGGCGCGGAAATGACGATAGTAATATAATACCAAAGTTGTTATGTCCTTACTCGAAGCGGTGGGCGGAGTAGTGGTCGGAGGCGGAGATGATGGTGGTGGAGGATACAATGAAGCCCTAATTGTGATTGCCTAAGTGGGGTTGCTCATTAGAGGAGAGCGTCACCAAGATCTCACATTAAAGGGGACAAGAACTAAACCCTTTCATTGCTTAATCCTTCTTCATACATGACAAGGGATATATATAGGACCCTGGGGCATAATTGTAAATACAACAAGAGGCATTAATAAAATACGCGGCGCATATGACTTGACTCATACGACAAACTACATTAAAGACTTGATCCCTAATAAAGAATCGAGATAACATAATAGTAATATAATATGATAAATGATGGAAGAGCCAAAATCAATCCGCAACATCTACCTTAAAGGAGAGTGGAGCTAAAATTGGTTGTGCCCGAGCTATCATTCTTCTGGTATCAATGTGAGCACAAAACAAAAGGCAATCACATATGCCAACTAAAAGGAGATGTAAGAAAGGAAACATGAGAGAAGAAATCTTCAAAAGAACCAAAAAAGAGAAGAAGATGATTGCAAACTCTTCCAAGTGAATTTGAATAACTATGGACAAGAATAAATCCATGTAGGAATACTCAACAAAAAATTCTACAATCAGCAACAATTTAAAGAGAAACAGTAAGACTTTGGAAGATGTCAAAGTCGTCAAAGTCGTCAAGAAACAAAATCTAAGCTCCTTGGATTCAAAATTTTGATACAATGACCATGTATGAGCTTATGGGCTCCTTTGAAGCTCATGAATCATGGATCTAGAAATAAATGAAGCAAAAATCAATGCAGGAAGCCATATAATCAAATCAAATTTTAAAAGAAAATGTCAAAGACCAAACAGAACGGTCAATTTCATTGAAATTCCGTGATCATGGAATGTGAAAGGTTGTGATCAAGGACAAGGAAGAAAAGATCATCAATAAAAGTAGAAAATTTCTCAAGGTCAAAAATTATCTGAAAAAAATAAGATAAGCGAGTGTTTGAAGAATACAAAAATATGACAAAAACAAAGTTCAATATCTCTCCTACAAAAAGTATAGTAATATTCCTCAGATTGTTGATATAATGAGAACAATCAAGAAGATGAAATCAACACCGCCATTGAAGAAAATCAAGGTATTGTATTGCAAGCCTGCAACAATGGAGAACCACAATAAATGCATTTGATAGTTTAACATTGACACAAGTAATCACATGTGCAACGAATGGCATGTTCAAAAAATCATTTAGACCAAGCAAACAAATTTCCATTTGGAGATGACTCCAACCTTAAAAGAAAATGCAAAATTCTCATCTATTTGTAGAATAGTGATCATCGTTTCACTTTGGAGGTTTATTCTATGCCTCCAATCATAGATCAACTGCTTGAAAAGGACTACTGCTTTGAAATGTATGATAAGGCTCTCAAATAGGAGAACGACAAAAACAAAATTATCAATAGAGTTGAAATGACTTAAAACAGAATACTCATTGTGACGATCAATATAATGTTGTCAAGTACTTAAATAGTTGGCCAGAGACATCTCCTAACTACGGGACTTGAGATTTGGACATCTCAACTTACATGAACTTGATATTCCATCCTCAAAGAAGATGGTGAACATGCTACCACAAATCAATCAACCCAAATAAGTCTATGAATGGTGCATTTTCATCAAACAAGGAACTCATTTACAGAGGAGGCCAAATACCAAGCAATAAAACCATTGGAATTAATACATTCATATGTTTGCACCCAATAATGTCTCCACATTAATCTTCTAAAGATTTTATTACAATTACTTATGGTTTTATTTTAAAAAAGATATGGGTACAATTTATGAAAGAGAAAAATGAAGTGTTTAATGTCTTCCAAAAACTGAAGACCCGCCTAGATAAACAAAGTGACAATGACATCAAAGCTTTGAGGGCAAATTGCGGAGGAGAGTTAATTTTTTTAAAATGAAGGAGTACTTGGGAACATTATGGAAATGGTTAGAAGTATGCTCAAGATCAATAACTTCATATGCAATGTGCAATTTATTTGTGCAATACTACACTCTATGCCCCATAAAGAGTCATGTATATATAACATACCACAACTCCACAAGAAGTTTGGAGTGGGAACTGGGAAAAAGTATAGTATCCCCCGCCTAAAAGTTCTTGGAAACATTGCTTATGCTCACATACAACAACTAGAAAGGACTGAACTTAATGATCGGAGAAACAAAGCACGTTGTCGCAATATTTTGCTTTATTGGGTTATGGCACACATGTGAAGCATGTTTATCTTGACGAAGAAACACATGGTATTCAATCTCCCAAGTAAATTTGCATTGTGTTACAATGTCTTGCTTCATCAAAGACAGCGTTATTTATTTTGACGAGCATTTCAGCGATATTGTCCACATGGAAGGAGAAAATTCAAAGGAGCACAAGATAAGAATCGTGAACAAAATCTATGCAGCATTGGATTCTTTATTGATAGACGGTTAATTTAACAAAAAAATTAAGATCACATGAAAGAGAGGTATGAATCATAATTAGTATAAGAAGTTTTCTAGTGCTTGAAACTTACCCCTGCCCATCCAAAATTATGAGGATTTCCATGAGCTAAATTAATTCTGTTGTAAGGAATTCCAGTTGGAGTATTCCATGCAGGAAGCAACCTGTCAGCAATGTCTCTCGCCTTCTCAAGAAACATCGAGTCCCCAGACAGATCATAAGCACTAAGAAGCCCACCAACAACTCTAGAATGGCGAGACATAACATTAGATGTAAAAGAAAATCTTTGAGAAATCTATGAGTTGCATAACTTTGTATTCATCTAATGATGCTTGCTGTCTAAATGTAAACTATAGAATTTTAACATATATCTCTCACACTGAGAAAAGAAGACAAAGAACTTGAAATATTAAACCTTGTAGAGCAACCTTATGGTCGTCTCAAAAACACTGGCTTCATAGTTTTTGTTAAAATCCAAGGAGTTTGCAACCCATCTGCCATGGAAGAAAGAATTCTTATATCAGATCCATAATAGTAAAACTCATAATTACATAACCATTTTCTATACTAAACTTGCACAACTTCTTTGAGGGAAAAAGGGATTGCAGATAATACATGTCTGTCATTATAAATTATATAAATGAATATCATTTCATTATGATCAAAACATATCGATTTAAACAAACTGACACTTGCTGTACAAATGAATATCATTTTTTATGAAATGATTATGAAAAATACTGATTGAAGCACTGTACAAACATAAAGGGAGTTAGAATCAGATCTTCAACTAAATGTAGTAGTCACAATATTTAAGACAAATACCAAAATAATAGTAGCAGGATCAAAAGCAATTTTTTGCATCTCCTTGCATATCGAGCACAGGATTCAGCATTAATAAAAAAGATGAAACCAAAATTTCACAATTCCGTCATCTAAAATAGGGTTCGTAATGCACCAGAGTTTCAAGAAAAGAACGACTACTTCAATAAGTTTTACACTCACTCTCTAGCTTTTTGAAATTGATCCTTAAGGCCCATTATGTACAGTGTATCCAGAGAATCCACAAGGGTTGCCCCAAGACCCCCAAAAGAATTCACACCATTCATCGATTGTGGCTGATCAACATAGGAAACATGACGCCATTGAAGGTGAACTTTCATTATAATCTACAGAAAACAGAGCTCCAAGACAAATAAAGTGTAACTTTTTGGCCTTCAATTGTTATCACACACAGCAAACCTGAAGTTCATCTTGACCCCATGCATATTTCTCATAGGAATTCCATGCATGAATCATAGCCTCTTTAACCTTTTCTCTGCGTTCATCGTCAATGGGGTCGTTGGAAACAAATTTATCATTGATCGATTTGCCATCATCTTGGATGATACCTTCACTAGAAGTTACAGATTGCCGTAATCTTTGCAACTACAAGAGAATTAACATATTTGGTGTCAATCAAGACAATTAGTTGCAGAAAAGGGCAGAAACATTAAGAAAGTAATATACCTGGTCTTTCAAAATCTGAAGCTCTTCATTAACTTTATACAATTCATCCTGCACGTGTAGAAGAAAGAACCAAACTAGCTTTTGTTACACTTATCCATGATTGCAAAATGTCTAAATAAGTTCTAAAACAATCATTTTGAATATAAAAAAGGAAGCCATCAAACATATATTTCCCTAATTTGACATTTAGAATAAGAAGAGTTGTAGTCTTGTAGATCCATGCCAGGATAGTGAACTAACACTTCCTCCTAGCAAAAAAAATGAATTAATGCGCCTGTAATCAAAGATTTTTCCGCTCATAATTGAAAAGGGCATCATCCATAAGCAAGAAAAAAAATCAGTGAGCTCCCAAAAAACGAAAAGAATATAGCTAGGAACCACTTTCTAGCACCGTTCATGTTTGAAAGGTTGACAAATCAGGAACTTTACTAAGAAAACGAATCAAATTTGAGAGAGAAAAGAGGATCGTAGCCTACATCGTGTTCTCGGAGGAGGTTCTGACGGTCCCATACGGCGAAGCTCACAAACACGAAGGCAGCCACGGCGAGCCCAAGACGCGCCGGTCGTTTCAAGTAGTACGACGGCCGCAGGTATCGAGCACACCCAGAGGACGACGATGATCGGCTCCTCACCATCTCCGACCGTGCTGCAGAGAACCCAAAGCCCTAGCTCTGAAAACCTCGACGGAGATTAAAGGAAGTCAAGGCGGGCCGGAAAATATAAGAGGGAAAAAGAGATTGAGATCTAGTATAAAAAAAAATTGTAGATTCCCAGTAACGCCGGGAGCCGGGGAGAGATATTAACTTAGGCTCTGTTTTACTCTTTCTACTTAGTTCTTTTACTCCTCTTGTCACAATAAATATTGAAGGAGATCGTCTTATTAGGCTTTGTTTGGGAACCCGCCCCTTTGGCACGCTGGCAGAAGAGAGGAAACGGCCTTTCACAACTGTTGGTGAGTGATGTTCTCAGTCACAAAAAGCCCGTTTTGCTCCCCTTTCACATCGTCTGTCCTCAGCTGGAGCTCCCAATAACTTACCAAACAACCTTCCGCCGTTTCAGCCTGGCCGGAATGGCGTCCCGCCGGAATGACGTCCCACCGGAATGACGTCCCGCCGGAATCCCAAACAGAGCCTCAGCTAACTATGAATGGACGCGGAAAAAACTAAGGCAGGTCAAGCATGTGACATATAGCTATCTAATTTAGTTGCATTCCTTGAAATTGTTTGTCCATTGAGTTAAAGCCTGTGTGAGCATTTGATTGAGAACATGGATTTAGGTTCGGTGAAGATTATAAAATGGAATATAGTGTGAACTATCACCAATAATATTTGATGGGGTTCCCTCTAAAAAGTTTCTAGTCAAATTGGTAGAACTTCGACTGAAAAGCTCAAGCAAGCCGACCCAAGCTAGTGAGCAATGCCTGCTCGAAAGGTTCCAAAATCGCTCAAAAGGGGACACGGAACGATGCCCACACACGCCGAAGTGGAAGCCCCGTCGGGAATCGCACAAAGAGACGCGGGGAGGGGGCACTAAGAGGGCCCACACCTACGCACGCGGGTTCCGCGTGTGCATGATCGGCACACATGAACAACACGCGTGCATGGCCAATGTGCGCACACTACGTCAGTCGCTGGCCTCCGACGCGTCGTAGCCACTTTTGTCACCTCATGTCGCCACCTTCTCCGCCTCTGGCCTCCGCCATCATCGGGCAACTCGCTTGGACCGCCCAGACCGCTTGGGGGCATGTTCATATTTTTTGGAAAATTGGTGATTTATGTGACTGGAATGGAGCAACGTCATTCATCAATTCAAGATCCAACTAGGCGCAATTATCAGCACATCCCTTCAGAAAAGTTATAAAAATGTTCAAATGCTTTTATTTGAAGACAAACAACCTGAGTGATAACAGAGAACACTGAGATTTTCTGGCAAGGACATGGGATTTAGATTGTTCCTTCGATCTGAATTCACTCGACTCATCTCAAGTATGCTCGCTCTCAACGCCCACGTGAACGCTTTAGCAAGCATGGGAGAAGGCATAGGAGAATGTTCTCGTGGACACTCTCGCGGAAGCTCTGTGGACTTAGTCTTTTTTCCTTTTTTTATTTGTCTTCAAAGCTTGTAAACTGAGAGGTAGTTTGTCGTTTTCCTGGGAACTCAAATTCTTATAACAACAAATAAACTAGTGGATTTTAGTTTGGCACAGATCCAGACACATGATTGTTCACCCTTTCTTGGTTTACCATACTAAAACGTCTCGTGTCATTACTGATTGGTTTTTCATTTGACTGTTTGCACACTTGGCTCACTCTCGAGCTAAGCCGGCACGATTCTCTGGACCGGAGGAAAACCGAGTTGTTGAAGCTAGAAAAATTTTCTACTCTAAAATTCGGATCTAAGTGTAGCCTATAATTACTGCTCCAACGGTCGGGCTTGATGGCTTGACATGCATAGACAAAGAGACTAAAGAAACACTAAGGGTTCGTTTGGCGCGGTGTTTTGGCCGACCATTTGTGGCAAACGCCGTCGGACGGCGGGTAAACAAAGGCCCTTCGACAACGTTTGCTCCGGATGTACCCGTTGCGCCATGAGAAACAGGGCAAAAAGTCCTGTTTCGAACCCCGGGTCATCCCCTCTGGTTCAAAAGCTTCGGCTGGAGTAGTTGTTTCCGCCCGCCTCCGCCGCACCAAAGGAAGCCTAAGAGGACCTCAGGTGTTGCGGCAGGGAGGTTTCACTATGTACCCAAATGCTTAGAACAAGCTTCCCCTCCACAACCAAGAATGGTTGTGTAGGGTACAAGTGGCACACTATCTTGGCGACTATCTCAAGATGGAGACTAAGGGGGATGATAACTGTCTCATGGCTCAAATCTTTGATAATATTATCCAAAAGCTCAGCCCAAAAGTCCTCATCCTTGTAACTCTGGGGTCCTATTTATAAGTGTAACATCCCATTTTTCAATTAGACCCCCCCCCTTAGGAGTGACTTGAACATTCCTAGGTCATACCAAGTCCTAGGTTGAACCTAGGAGGTCAAGTGACCCAACTAGTTAGTTGAGACTCACTTGGGCTGCAAATAGTAAAATCTTAAAACTCTGATTTTGGTGGCCTAGTGGGTTCAATCTGACTCCAAGGCATTCCTAGACCTAATATGAGATCAATGGGTCACCAAGGACCCATTGGGTGCAAACCTAATGGCTAAGTTGACCCAAGTCAACTTAAGCCCTAGTTAGGCCAAAGTAACCCTGCCCTGGATCAACTCACCCTCTTTATCCCAAGTCTACCCTACCTAACCATACGTAGGCTCTAAGGGAGGTCAATGGGTCCCTAGGGGTCTATTGATGTGGACTCAGAAGGTCAAATTGACCAAGTCAACCCTAAACCCAAATCAAGTCAAACCTAGCTCAATTGGGTTAACTCAAGCTCAAGCCGCCTCATGTAGACTCATGGGGTTTTATTAGGAGTTATTATGGCTGCCTATAGCCTAAACCCTAGGCTAGCCAACATGTTGACTAGGAGAGAGAAAGAAGAGAGAAATAGGCTAAATATAGGAGAGAGAAAGTGTGAATTAAGGGTATTTTCATGGTAGAATGGTGAGCCCCCCTCTCATATGGCATTTAAGGTTTTAATATTAATTTTATGGGCTGCCTTTAGGCTTCTAGGGAAGAAAATTCGTGAGGATGACTAGGAGAGAGAAAAAAATAAGTATTTGGTTATATAGAGGAGAGAGAAAAGGTGGTGGAGAGGTGAAGAGGTGTTTTGAAGAGGGAGGAGGCATGAGTTCGGCCAAAGAGGGGCCAACAGCCACCTAGAGGTTGACACCTCCTCCCCCCACCCTTTTCCCGGCCATCAAGAGGTGTTTCCACCCTCTCTCTCCTCTAACCACCCCCCCACATGAAGAGGTGTTTTGCCTCTTGGAGAAAACCGCCCCTCTCCCCCTCTCCTCTTTATATACTCACTTAGGAGAGAGGGGAGACCCATTTCGAAATCAGAGAAGGAGGGGTGAACCCTTGCCGAAGCCACCAAGGAGAGAAACGCCGCCACCGCCGCCACCGCCGCCACCATGTCATCCCGCCGTTCAACTCGCATCCAAGCCCGAAATAAGGTCCTCCTCCTCTCCTTCTCTCATGCTTAGATCCTAGGAATGCTTAGAATCCATTTCCATGCTCATCAAAACCGAGTTTGGTTTTTATTTTTTTTGAAAATCTCCATTTTTTGGGTTTTTTTGGAGCTCTCGGGTAGGGCGGCGCCGCCACCTCCGGCCGCCCTAGCTCCGGCCGGTGATAGCCCCCACCACCGGGAACATTTAGGGTAAGTTTCCCGGTGGTGGCGCCGCCTCAGGCCGACGGTAGGTGGCCCGCAAAAATGGCCTGCGCAAGCACTATTTCGGCCTCAATCGGAGAAGATGAGCAGTTGCCGTCTGATGCGCTTTAAGATTCGTGCAGGATCTTTATTTCTATTTTTTCTGTTTTTCTGTTTTGTTTAAATATGCAGTTCACTGTTTTGGGATTTTAGGCCCCTTATGGGCACCTGATGAAAAAGTTGTTAGCATGAAAGTTGTAGGTCCTTTCAATACCTACAATTTGATATGCTGTGGTGAAAATTTGGTAGAGTACCTAGACCTGTAGGGCCATTTTATTATGGGTATGTCCTAGGTTTAGGGCAGTTTTACTATAAAAATTATTTAGGCTCCTTAGAGGCTTGTTCATCGATTTTGATCAACATGAATGTTGTAGGCTATTTAATTATCTACAGTTTGATATGTTATGGAAAATTTTATGACAAGTATTCTGACCTGTAGGGTCATTATTCTAGGGTAGGTCCTACAATTAGGGCAGATCTTTGAAAAATTCCCCACACCTAACCTTTGGTCCAAATGCTTTGAATTTTGTACAGAGGCTTAATATCACCTAGATCTAGCTCCTGTAAAAATTGGAATCCATTTAAAGAAGTATAACCTAGGGTTTTGCCCTAAACCTAGAAAAGCTAGGTTAAGGTAGTTGAAGGGTCAAATGACCTCCAAACCCTCCCAAATTTTGGTGAGGTGTCCCTGGTATAGGTATTTAGGTCTGGTTAAAATCTCAACTCATTTGGTTGAGTTTTGATTAGGAATACTCTAAACCTTAATTTTGACCTAGTAGAAGGAAGTTTAGTGAGAGGTTCTTTGGACTCTTGTGTGATCATCTCACCTCAACAGAGGATGAGATTTTGAACACTGGTTTATTTTGATCCTAAGATTACCCTTAGGGAGGATGGGATGATTTAGGGTAAGTTTACCCTAGTGCCCAAGTTCAAACCCTAAATGTGGACTTTGGGGGTTTGTGAAGGACATAGGGGCAAATGCCCTTGTATGGCCTTGAGTTTTGGTGGAGAGGTTTTTAAGGAGTTTGTAACTCTCTGGATTTAATTTTAGAGAGTTTTGAGGTAGGTAGCTACCTCAAAACCTAAACCCTAGTTTTAGGGTAGAAGGGATTTTAGGTCTAAACAGTATCTTAAACTCTTTTAAAAGCCAGGAAATTGGGGCAGTGAGTTTCTAGTGTAGTTAAGACCCTTGGATAATTTTACTAGAATTTTTGGATAGGTATTTCTAGTACTTTATTCATGAATGTGGTTATAGCCCTTTTTGATGTTTTATTTATTAAAGATTTTTAATTCAAATAAGGCCCACTTGAAACTCTGGAATTAGATGTTGTTGGCCAGTAGGAATGCCCATGAATTTTTAGTTCAATTTTATGTTGATTAAATAGAATAGTTCCTTCACAAGTATTATTAAAGGGCTCTATGTTTTAAAAATATTTTATGGCATAAATAATTTCTGGAAAATTATGAAAGTTGGTAATTAGTGTTTTTTAAATCATTATTGAATCAGTGGGATTTTTCTCTGAATTTTTGGAGTTATGAATTTAGTACTTGATTCACAAGCATGCTAGATTAGGATTTTAGAAAATGATTTATTATAAATTAATTTCCAGCAAGAAAATTATGAAACTTGTATAGTACTGTTTTCATAGTATTTCTAGTACCCTGTAATTAATCTAAACTATTTGGAAGAGTATTTAATGTAGTTTATTCATTAGACATGAAGAAATTGGATTATTGCAAAATTAAGTTTAGGCCCCTTAGACCATAGGGAAAATTGCCAAACCTTGGATATGTTATTTTTAGATACACTAATATTTGTCTTAAATTTATTATGATTTATACATGGCTGAAAAGTATGATCCTTGTACAAATTTGGAAGACCTTGGATTTAATAAAAATTAATTAATTATTAGGTTAATTGGAAAAAGATCGGGCTATTATCAGAAAAATCGATTCAATAATGTCATGATAGACCCCCAGAAATTAACTTAGGCCGTATGGAAGAAAACACAAAGGACATCCTATCGAAGACATTACTTAGTTTAAGGTGGTCTGCATTTAGTAATTTTGGAAATGAGCAACAAGAGAAGGTTTGGGTTAGCATAAGGACAGCTTATGTTGGTTGGATTTAAAGAAAGAGGATGGATCACCATAGGAGGTTCCAAGTGCGGTGAGGAATAAGTTGATGCGCTCTAGAAGGTGCGCGGATCTGACGAAAGATCGTCATCCCCGTAAGAGTGAAGAGTCAAATCCACCCTAGGTTTAGTTTGATGCAATTTATAGAGGGAACGGGTAAGGGTAAAACAACCAATAACAATAAGTGCCTTGCGAAAGGGAACTTCGGGCCGTAATGCCGCCGTCTTGGTTCCTAGTGCCCTTTGAGAGCCCTTCACGGGGTATGCCGAGGGCAGTCCTGGGCTAACGTAAATCTTAAATAAATCAAAAGAGTAATTAGTTGTAATAAGTTTACACTTCACACACTAGTTAGATAGACATTTGGAAAAGGTTAAGTCGTCCCGAGGTGTTCAAAGGGGCGCCATCCCGCGGTGCTCAAGGGATGAGGTTTAGAATTGAGCCGGACGGTTTAGTCCGGGGAGCTTAGTCTCGGTTTGTGGTTGAGCCGGACGGTTTGGTCCGGGAGCTTTACTCTTGACTTCTTATATTAACTGCTGCATGTGCATAAAAATAGGAAAGATTAAGGTGGTGGGTTCTCGATATCGGGGAGTTCGATTGCACCGACACCGATATCGTTGACTCGGCAAGGTGACTAGCACTTAGCCAAGGTTAAGTCCGGCGGACCAGTCGGCAAGAGTACGCAGGAGTCCGCCTCGTGCACCAGGCGTTGAGGGCGTACGATAGGTCAGACCAGTGGTGCTTTTACTGGTTTTGAGGTGGGCGAGGCCCAACCCACCGCTTCCGTCTGCCACTACGGGAGTATCCTGGGAGTTATCTCCAGAAAGGGGGAACTAAAGGTTTGTGTACACAAAGTTGGGTGTGTGAGTTGCACTGCTTGATCATCATACCCACCATATAGCTGCATGCCATATTCATTCATAACAACCTTGACACCTAAAGTATAAGTGGAATGGGACGCTTATACTTTAGGACTTGCAAAACGAACTCTTGGTCTATAAGCTTGTGTGGGCAAGTTTATAAATCAAAGGTTAATATATATATATATGCTGCTGTTTGATAACCGACACCCCAACGTATAAGTGGTATGGGACACTTTATACGATGGGAGCCTTGCAAAAGATCCCTTGGCTTATGTGTACTCACATAAGTGAAGGTTTAAATTACCTTACTTACTTTCCTTCTTGTTTTACCTATTACAACACATATATTGCTCCCCTGTCATAACTTGCTAGTTAGTTCCATCGTCATCTGCTTTTGACTACTCTCTACTTTCATGTCCTCCCCTTTCTTCCTCTCCGCCCCGGTGCCTTAGGGC
Organism: Platanthera zijinensis; assembly: GCA_039513925.1. NCBI lineage: Eukaryota > Viridiplantae > Streptophyta > Magnoliopsida > Asparagales > Orchidaceae > Platanthera > Platanthera zijinensis. The sequence goes on from CM077079.1 coordinate 258,743,893, forward strand.
ATGGGGGAAGGGGTGGGGGATGATAGGGCTTAGTCTTATAGACTAACGGTTTTCGAACCACATCATTTTAGGGAATCGTGGAGCCCAACCCGGAGGAGCAGCCCAGGAGGCCGGTGCGCTTGGAGACAGGGCAGTCTAGCTCAGGAGTTCAGACAGCCGGGACCGTGAGTTCCGTTCCTTAGTAGCAGTTTGTTTTTCAGCTTCCGTTTGAGTGACTATGTAGTGAGGTGTTGTTGTACCGGGCTTAAGCCCTCTTCCTTTCAGTACTCTATTTTTACTCTGATGTTATACTGTGGACACTCCCTTCGTGGAGTTTACATATATGTGATTTATTATTGTGGACTGCATTTCTCTTTACTGTTCTACTTGCTACTTGATTGTGATCGAAAAGGCCGGCAGAATCGGCGCGTTGTAGTGACTACCTTCCCGGGTGCGAAGGTGTCACCGCAAAGCGGCGGTTCTGGGCATAAGACCCCGGGTTTGAAAAAAAAAAGGGGTCTTACAAAGTGGTATCAGAGGCGGAATCACGATCGAAAAAGTAGCAGTCCACAAACCCTAGGTCACCCCCGTTCGAGTTTAGTTTGTGGACAAACTAAGCAGCGGAAGCAGTGGTGGGCCCATATGGGTATCACATAATATATGTCCATTTTAGATTGAGTTAACGTTTTCTGACGATGAAGTTTTGTTGTGCAGCCTCCAACACTGCCTACATTACAGGGTGGGGCCCAGCAGACCCCGTATACTGCACCGATTCCACCAGTTCCCGCTCAGTTCCTACAAACCGACATGGGGCAGACTTTGACTGCCATCTTGGATGCTTTCAGGGCCCAACAGGCCCCGGCTCCACAGTAGATACCAGGAGCCAACTGGCTCAGCATCTTCCGAGGACTTTCTTCTCCGTCCTTCTTGGGGACGGAGTCAGCAGTGCGGACAGAAGAGTGGCTGGACATCATGGAGGAAATGCTGACAGGGATACGGAGCCCGTGGGAGGAGAGAGTACCTTTGGTTGTGTCCTGCTTGGAGTCTCACGCCAAGCGGTGGTGGAAGACAGTTCTGGATACTACTTTTGTTGGGAGGCTGGCTGCTGAGGTTTCATGGGTTGAGTTCAGGCCTATGTTGTTGGAGCATTTTGTTCCACAGTCGGCCCGAGACGAGTTGGAGGACCGCTTTTTGCAGTTGAAGCAAGGTACCAGGACGGTGGTGGAATACCATCGAGAGTTCAACCATCTGGCTCATTTTGCAGACTCTTACCAGTTAGATGAGGCAGCGTACACGAAGAGGTTCTTCAAAGGTCTGCGGGAAGACATGAGGGATGCCCTTCTATTTGTGTCGGACGGGCCTATCTCCCGTATTCTGGAGATGGCAAAGAGGTTAGAGGCAGATTGGCACACCACCAGAGGCCGGAAGCGGCCAACGGAGGATCAGAGCCGGGGAGCCCGGAGCGATCAGCGTCGAGGCCATGCAGCAGATGGCAGGAGGACAGAGGTTCATCCTCGACAGGAGGTGAGGCAGGAGCCGAGGGAGCAGGTGACACTGGCCCCTCAGCCTATTCAGGTGCGGGAACTGCCGAGACCTCAGATGCGAGATGTGCAGAGATCGGGAGGTGGGGCTTACACTCCGCCGGAATGCTTCTACTGTCACCAGTTGGGGCATATCAAGAGGAACTGTCCTATGAGGGGAGCACCCCCTCCAGCACCACAGATTGCCCCACCGGCTCAGCACTATGGAGGCCGAGGACGCGGCCAAGGTCGTGGATATCAGGGCGGAGATCGCCGACAGGAGAGGGAACAGGTATATGCATTAGATCTGACCCAGCCTCGACATCCTGAGGAGGTAATCACAGGTACGTCAAAAGTTTGTATATTTCCTTTGTTTAATAGTTAGACTCTAAACTAAGAAATTACAAACTGGGAAAGAAAACTTTAACTAGACTTCAAAATTTTGTTACCCCAGACATTGTCCTCATCAGCGGCAAGCCCGCATATACTTTGTTCGATACGGGTGCGTCACGCTCATTTGTATCAGAGGCCTTCATTGTTGGCTTGGCAGGCGTGGAGAGATTCATCGGCTTGGCATTAAGGGTACGACTAGCTGACGGGTCCGAGCTACACACCACTGCGCATTGCAACATGGAGGCACAAATTGGCGGGAAAGCATTCGAGGCACCAGCCGCAATCCTGAGGATGCCTTCATATGATTTGATTTTGGGCATGTCATGGTTATATTGGAACCATGCCCTAATTGACTGCGTGGCCAAGAAGATTATTCTGAGGCATGGAGATTCTTCCGTCGTAATAGAAGGTATAAGACATGCCTCCTTTTCATTTTTGTCATCTATTCAGGCCGTCAAGGCCCATATACAGGGCGACGAGATTTACCAGGTTTTATTCGAGATGGCGGAGGCCAATGTTCCTGTAGCGGAGATTCCTGTTGTGCGAGATTTCGAGGATGTTTTTCCCGAGAAGTTACCGGGGTTACCCCCGCACAGGGAGCAGGACTTTCAGATTTTGCTGGTGCCAGGGGCTAAGCCAGCATCTAGAGCCCCCTACCGGATGGCCCCAAAGGAGCTGGTGGAATTCCGGAGCCAATTACAGGAGCTGGTGGAAGCCGGTTATGTCCGGCCAAGTTCCTCGCCATGGGGAGCCCCTGTATTGTTCGTCAAGAAGAAGGATGGGACACTTAGACTGTGCATAGATTACCGGGCCTTGAATCGACTGACGGTCCGAAATACTTATCCGTTACCAAGGATAGACGAGCTATTCGACCAGCTGGAGGGAGCTCACTTCTTCTCGAAGCTGGATTTGAGATCGGGCTACTACCAGTTACGGATCCGAGAAGAGGACATCCCGAAGACTGCTTTTAGTAGCAGATATGGTCTATACGAGTTTACCGTGATGCCCTTTGGGCTCACGAATGCACCATCAGCGTTCATGACTCTCATGAACCAGGTTTTCGAGTCTTACTTGGATGTGTTTGTCATCGTTTTTATTGATGACATTCTCATTTACTCTCGGACGGAAGAGGAGCACTCGAGGCATTTGGCATTGACACTACAGAGATTGCGAGAGCATCAGTTGTACGCAAAATTCAGCAAGTGTCAGTTTTGGTTGAAGGAGGTGGCCTTTTTGGGTCATGTTATCAGTGGAGCTGGGTTGGCAGTGGATCCAACGAAAGTTCAAGCAGTCCGAGATTGGCCACGATTGAAGACAGCTACAGAAGTTCGGAGCTTCTTAGGACTTGCCGGTTACTACCGGAAGTTCGTAGAAGGATTTTCTAGTCTTGCACTCCCTCTCACATCTTTGACGAGGAAGGAGACACCTTTTGTGTGGACCCCGAAATGCGAGGCAACTTTTCAAGAGTTGAAGGAGAGACTTACCTCGGCTCCTATACTGACTCTCCCTTCGGGGAAAGAAGGATTCCAGGTGTATACAGATGCCTCCTACCAGGGCTTGGGAGCTGTTCTGATGCAGAATGGGCATGTTATTGCTTACGCTTCACGCCAGCTAAAGAAGCATGAACAAAATTACCCAGTGCACGATCTGGAGTTGGGTGCGATTATTTTTGCGCTGAAGGTCTGGCGCCATTATATCTATGGAGTTCACTGCGACATATTTTCAGATCATAAAAATCTGAAGTATGTGGATACGCAGAAGGAACTGAACATTAGACAGCGGAGATGGGTGGAGTTCCTGGCAGACTATCAGTATGAGATGCACTACCATCCGGGTAAGGCAAACGTGGTAGCCGATGCTCTGAGCCGGAGAGCTACTACTTCAGGAGCAGGGCCCCAGGTCTTGTCGTTAGAGATATTGCGGAGCTTTGAAGATATGCACATCACCTTGGTATCGTCCGAAGACACCGATCTGTATGAGGAGTATTTAGCTGCGACGAGCGCCACCGACACTATTCATGACAGAGTTAGAGATTGGCAGAGGCAGGATGCCAAATTGGAGCCGATTTTCAGGGCCATAGAGGCAGGCTCAGCTGGGGACTATTCGATGCGAGGTGATCTGTTGTGCTTCAAGGGTCGGACTTACATACCGGATGGAGGGCAGATTCGGGAAGACATTATGGCAGAGGCTCATCATAGCCGATACTCTATACATCCCGGGATTACGAAGATGACGGCGGATTTGAAGAAGACACTCTACTGGCCGGGCATGAAGAAGGACATCACTTATTTCGTGACCCACTGCGAGGCGTGCCAGTTAGTGAAGGCAGAGTGCAGACACCCCGCTGGTCTGCTGCAGCCACTCCCAGTGCCGGAATGGAAGTTTGATGATATCGCGATGGACTTCATCCATGGCCTCCCTCGTTCACGCACGGGAAACGATTCTATCTGGGTAATCGTTGACCGGCTGACGAAGGTGGCTAGATTCATCCCGATCAGGAAGGATGACTCGGTTGGAGTTTTGGTTCGGAAGTTCGTGGAGCAGTTTATTCGTTACCATGGAGTGCCCAGGACGATCGTATCTGATCGAGATGGTCGGTTCACATCCAGAGAGTGGAGGTCAGTGTAGTCTTACCTTGGCACACGACTGGCCTTCAGTACAGCCTTCCATCCCCAGACTGACGGGCAGACAGAGCGTACCAACAGGACGCTAGAAGACTTACTGAGGCTGTGTATTGTGGATCACGGAGAGCCCTGGGAGCGGATGTTGCCCCTAGTGGAGTTTTCTTACAATAACAGCCATCAGTCCAGTATAAGGATGGCTCCGTACGAGGCCTTGTATGGGAGGAGATGTCGGACTCCCTTGTCTTGGATACATGATGCGGATCCGAAGGTGCTAGATTCGGAGTTTGTTGAAGACACCGAGGCTCAGGTGCGACTGATTCGAGAGAGGATGCTAGAGGCACAAAGCAGACAGGCAAAGTATTATGACACTCGGCATCGTTTAGTAGAGTTTCAGGTTGGGGACCGGGTATTCTTGAAGATCCGGCCAATGCACGGGGTTTCACGAGTACGTGGTCGGCGGAAGAAGCTCAGTCCGAGATACATGGGGCCTTTCAGGATCCTGGAGCGGATCGGTCCATTAGCTTACAGACTGGAGCTATCGCAGGAGCTGTCCGGCCTACACGACGTGTTCCACGTATCTTCACTCAGGAGGGCTCTACTACGCCCGGAGTTACAGATTACCACCACTGATGGGCCGGTAGCTACAGATCGGTCCGTACAGGTGGAGCCGATACGGATTGACGACCAGGGGATACGGGTCTTGCGCCGCAAGAAGATCCCGCTAGTCAAGGTCTTGTGGAGGAATCATGGGCAAGAGGAGCATACTTGGGAACCCGAGGACTTGATGCGAGAGAAGTACCCGGAGTTGTTTAGCCAGGTAATATCTTCTAACTTCTCAAGATGCTTGTAATTATTTTTCCCTACTTGTTTTACACCGGAGTATCACCTAAGATTAGAGGCTAATCCTTTGTTTATTGGGGCTAGCCCTTGTTTATTAACCTTGGTTAAGCAATTCAACCCTCGTGGGATGTTACAAGCTTAAGATAACCCGGTAGAAAAGCTCCCATAGACTTAACCTTAATTTCGGGGACGAAATTTTTGTTTTGTTTATTGGGATTTGTAACATCCCATTTTTCAATTAGACCCCCCCCTTAGGAGTGACTTGAACATTCCTAGGTCATACCAAGTCCTAGGTTGAACCTAGGAGGTCAAGTGACCCAACTAGTTAGTTGAGACTCACTTGGGCTGCAAATAGTAAAATCTTAAAACTCTGATTTTGGTGGCCTAGTGGGTTCAATCTGACTCCAAGGCATTCCTAGACCTAATATGAGATCAATGGGTCACCAAGGACCCATTGGGTGCAAACCTAATGGCTAAGTTGACCCAAGTCAACTTAAGCCCTAGTTAGGCCAAAGTAACCCTGCCCTGGATCAACTCACCCTCTTTATCCCAAGTCTACCCTACCTAACCATACGTAGGCTCTAAGGGAGGTCAATGGGTCCCTAGGGGTCTATTGATGTGGACTCAGAAGGTCAAATTGACCAAGTCAACCCTAAACCCAAATCAAGTCAAACCTAGCTCAATTGGGTTAACTCAAGCTCAAGCCGCCTCATGTAGACTCATGGGGTTTTATTAGGAGTTATTATGGCTGCCTATAGCCTAAACCCTAGGCTAGCCAACATGTTGACTAGGAGAGAGAAAGAAGAGAGAAATAGGCTAAATATAGGAGAGAGAAAGTGTGAATTAAGGGTATTTTCATGGTAGAATGGTGAGCCCCCCTCTCATATGGCATTTAAGGTTTTAATATTAATTTTATGGGCTGCCTTTAGGCTTCTAGGGGAAGAAAATTCGTGAGGATGACTAGGAGAGAGAAAAAAATAAGTATTTGGTTATATAGAGGAGAGAGAAAAGGTGGTGGAGAGGTGAAGAGGTGTTTTGAAGAGGGAGGAGGCATGAGTTCGGCCAAAGAGGGGCCAACAGCCACCTAGAGGTTGACACCTCCTCCCCCCACCCTTTTCCCGGCCATCAAGAGGTGTTTCCACCCTCTCTCTCCTCTAACCACCCCCCCACATGAAGAGGTGTTTTGCCTCTTGGAGAAAACCGCCCCTCTCCCCCTCTCCTCTTTATATACTCACTTAGGAGAGAGGGGAGACCCATTTCGAAATCAGAGAAGGAGGGGTGAACCCTTGCCGAAGCCACCAAGGAGAGAAACGCCGCCACCGCCGCCACCGCCGCCACCATGTCATCCCGCCGTTCAACTCGCATCCAAGCCCGAAATAAGGTCCTCCTCCTCTCCTTCTCTCATGCTTAGATCCTAGGAATGCTTAGAATCCATTTCCATGCTCATCAAAACCGAGTTTGGTTTTTATTTTTTTTGAAAATCTCCATTTTTTGGGTTTTTTTGGAGCTCTCGGGTAGGGCGGCGCCGCCACCTCCGGCCGCCCTAGCTCCGGCCGGTGATAGCCCCCACCACCGGGAACATTTAGGGTAAGTTTCCCGGTGGTGGCGCCGCCTCAGGCCGACGGTAGGTGGCCCGCAAAAATGGCCTGCGCAAGCACTATTTCGGCCTCAATCGGAGAAGATGAGCAGTTGCCGTCTGATGCGCTTTAAGATTCGTGCAGGATCTTTATTTCTATTTTTTCTGTTTTTCTGTTTTGTTTAAATATGCAGTTCACTGTTTTTGGATTTTAGGCCCCTTATGGGCACCTGATGAAAAAGTTGTTAGCATGAAAGTTGTAGGTCCTTTCAATACCTACAATTTGATATGCTGTGGTGAAAATTTGGTAGAGTACCTAGACCTGTAGGGCCATTTTATTATGGGTATGTCCTAGGTTTAGGGCAGTTTTACTATAAAAATTATTTAGGCTCCTTAGAGGCTTGTTCATCGATTTTGATCAACATGAATGTTGTAGGCTATTTAATTATCTACAGTTTGATATGTTATGGAAAATTTTATGACAAGTATTCTGACCTGTAGGGTCATTATTCTAGGGTAGGTCCTACAATTAGGGCAGATCTTTGAAAAATTCCCCACACCTAACCTTTGGTCCAAATGCTTTGAATTTTGTACAGAGGCTTAATATCACCTAGATCTAGCTCCTGTAAAAATTGGAATCCATTTAAAGAAGTATAACCTAGGGTTTTGCCCTAAACCTAGAAAAGCTAGGTTAAGGTAGTTGAAGGGTCAAATGACCTCCAAACCCTCCCAAATTTTGGTGAGGTGTCCCTGGTATAGGTATTTAGGTCTGGTTAAAATCTCAACTCATTTGGTTGAGTTTTGATTAGGAATACTCTAAACCCTAATTTTGACCTAGTAGAAGGAAGTTTAGTGAGAGGTTCTTTGGACTCTTGTGTGATCATCTCACCTCAACAGAGGATGAGATTTTGAACACTGGTTTATTTTGATCCTAAGATTACCCTTAGGGAGGATGGGATGATTTAGGGTAAGTTTACCCTAGTGCCCAAGTTCAAACCCTAAATGTGGACTTTGGGGGTTTGTGAAGGACATAGGGGCAAATGCCCTTGTATGGCCTTGAGTTTTGGTGGAGAGGTTTTTAAGGAGTTTGTAACTCTTTGGATTTAATTTTAGAGAGTTTTGAGGTAGGTAGCTACCTCAAAACCTAAACCCTAGTTTTAGGGTAGAAGGGATTTTAGGTCTCAACAGTATCTTAAACTCTTTTAAAAGCCAGGAAATTGGGGCAGTGAGTTTCTAGTGTAGTTAGGACCCTTGGATAATTTTACTAGAATTTTTGGATAGGTATTTCTAGTACTTTATTCATGAATGTGGTTATAGCCCTTTTTGATGTTTTATTTATTAAAGATTTTTAATTCAAATAAGGCCCACTTGAAACTCTGGAATTAGATGTTGTTGGCCAGTAGGAATGCCCATGAATTTTTAGTTCAATTTTATGTTGATTAAATAGAATAGTTCCTTCACAAGTATTATTAAAGGGCTCTATGTTTTAAAAATATTTTATGGCATAAATAATTTCTGGAAAATTATGAAAGTTGGTAATTAGTGTTTTTTAAATCATTATTGAATCAGTGGGATTTTTCTCTGAATTTTTGGAGTTATGGATTTAGTACTTGATTCACAAGCATGCTAGATTAGGATTTTAGAAAATGATTTATTATAAATTAATTTCCAGCAAGAAAATTATGAAACTTGTATAGTACTGTTTTCATAGTATTTCTAGTACCCTGTAATTAATCTAAACTATTTGGAAGAGTATTTGATGTAGTTTATTCATTAGACATGAAGAAATTGGATTATTGCAAAATTAAGTTTAGGCCCCTTAGACCATAGGGAAAATTGCCAAACCTTGGATATGTTATTTTTAGATACACTAATATTTGTCTTAAATTTATTATGATTTATACATGGCTGAAAAGTATGATCCTTGTACAAATTTGGAAGACCTTGGATTTAATAAAAATTAATTAATTATTAGGTTAATTGGAAAAAGATCGGGCTATTATCAGAAAAATCGATTCAATAATGTCATGATAGACCCCCAGAAATTAACTTAGGCCGTATGGAAGAAAACACAAAGGACATCCTATCGAAGACATTACTTAGTTTAAGGTGGTCTGCATTTAGTAATTTTGGGAAATGAGCAACAAGAGAAGGTTTGGGTTAGCATAAGGACAGCTTATGTTGGTTGGATTTAAAGAAAGAGGATGGATCACCATAGGAGGTTCCAAGTGCGGTGAGGAATAAGTTGATGCGCTCTAGAAGGTGCGCGGATCTGACGAAAGATCGTCATCCCCGTAAAAGTGAAGAGTCAAATCCACCCTAGGTTTAGTTTGATGCAATTTATAGAGGGAACGGGTAAGGGTAAAACAACCAATAACAATAAGTGCCTTGCGAAAGGGAACTTCGGGCCGTAATGCCGCCGTCTTGGTTCCTAGTGCCCTTTGAGAGCCCTTCACGGGGTATGCCGGGGGCAGTCCTGGGCTAACGTAAATCTTAAATAAATCAAAAGAGTAATTAGTTGTAATAAGTTTACACTTCACACACTAGTTAGATAGACATTTGGAAAAGGTTAAGTCGTCCCGAGGTGTTCAAAGGGGCGCCATCCCGCGGTGCTCAAGGGATGAGGTTTAGAATTGAGCCGGACGGTTTAGTCCGGGGAGCTTAGTCTCGGTTTGTGGTTGAGCCGGACGGTTTGGTCCGGGAGCTTTACTCTTGACTTCTTATATTAACTGCTGCATGTGCATAAAAATAGGAAAGATTAAGGTGGTGGGTTCTCGATATCGGGGAGTTCGATTGCACCGACACCGATATCGTTGACTCGGCAAGGTGACTAGCACTTAGCCAAGGTTAAGTCCGGCGGACCAGTCGGCAAGAGTACGCAGGAGTCCGCCTCGTGCACCAGACGTTGAGGGCGTACGATAGGTCAGACCAGTGGTGCTTTTACTGGTTTTGAGGTGGGCGAGGCCCAACCCACCGCTTCCGTCTGCCACTACGGGAGTATCCTGGGAGTTATCTCCAGAAAGGGGGAACTAAAGGTTTGTGTACACAAAGTTGGGTGTGTGAGTTGCACTGCTTGATCATCATACCCACCATATAGCTGCATGCCATATTCATTCATAACAACCTTGACACCTAAAGTATAAGTGGAATGGGACGCTTATACTTTAGGACTTGCAAAACGAACCCTTGGTCTATAAGCTTGTGTGGGCAAGTTTATAAATCAAAGGTTAATATATATATATATATGCTGCTGTTTGATAACCGACACCCCAACGTATAAGTGGTATGGGACACTTTATACGATGGGAGCCTTGCAAAAGATCCCTTGGCTTATGTGTACTCACATAAGTGAAGGTTTAAATTACCTTACTTACTTCTTGTTTTACCTATTACAACACATATATTGCTCCCCTGTCATAACTTGCTAGTTAGTTCCACCGTCATCTGCTTTTGACTACTCTCTACTTTCATGTCCTCCCCTTTCTTCCTCTCCGCCCCGGTGCCTTAGGGCATGGGGGAAGGGGTGGGGGATGATAGGGCTTAGTCTTATAGACTAACGGTTTTCGAACCACATCATTTTAGGGAATCGTGGAGCCCAACCCGGAGGAGCAGCCCAGGAGGCCGGTGCGCTTGGAGACAGGGCAGTCTAGCTCAGGAGTTCAGACAGCCGGGACCGTGAGTTCCGTTCCTTAGTAGCAGTTTGTTTTTCAGCTTCCGTTTGAGTGACTATGTAGTGAGGTGTTGTTGTACCGGGCTTAAGCCCTCTTCCTTTCAGTACTCTATTTTTACTCTGATGTTATACTGTGGACACTCCCTTCGTGGAGTTTACATATATGTGATTTATTATTGTGGACTGCATTTCTCTTTACTGTTCTACTTGCTACTTGATTGTGATCGAAAAGGCCGGCAGAATCGGCGCGTTGTAGTGACTACCTTCCCGGGTGCGAAGGTGTCACCGCAAAGCGGCGGTTCTGGGCATAAGACCCCGGGTTCAGCTCAATTGGTGATGAAGGTTGAAAGAACTCCATAGTTAAGCGTGCTCGGGCTGGAGTAGTACTGGGATGGGTGACCTCCTGGGAAGTCCCCGTAGTGCGGGCTTGACTATCGAGTTTGACTCATCTAAGGGGGGCTACGGCCACCAACAACCCGCCTGTGGAGGGAGAGGGGTTGGGGTGCATGGTCTGCAGACCTGGTTAGGCTGAACCCTTTCGAGCGTGGTGCTGGGGGTGCCGGCGGCCGTCCTTGCGAGCATGGTGCTGGGGAGGCCGTTACAAAAAAGTGCACTTTTTATAACGGTCCAGGCCCGCCAACCCGCGGGACCCAGCTGGCACCGCCGGCCCACCAGTAGTCCAGACCCGGGCCCACTACTGGCAGTAAGCCTATCACATTCAAGCCTGCAGGCCGTACACCCCAACCCCTCTCCCTGCACAGGCGGGTTGTTGGTGGCCGTAGCCCCCCTTAGATGAGTTAAACTCGATAGTCAAGCCCGCACTACGGGGACTTCCCAGGAGGTCACCCATCCCAGTACTACTCCAGCCCGAGCACGCTTAACTATGAAGTTCTTTCAACTCTCATCACCAATTGAGCTGCAGCTCAATTGGTGATGAGAGTTGAAAGAACTTCATAGTTAAGCGTGCTCGGGCTGGAGTAGTACTGGGATGGGTGACCTCCTGGGAAGTCCCCGTAGTGCGGGCTTGACTATCGAGTTTAACTCATCTAAGGGGGGCTACGGCCACCAACAACCCGCCTGTGCAGGGAGAGGGGTTGGGGTGTACGGCCTGCAGGCTTGAATGTGATAGGCTTACTGCCAGTAGTGGGCCCGGGTCTGGACTACTGGTGGGCCGGCGGTGCCAGCTGGGTCCCGCGGGTTGGCGGGCCTGGACCGTTATAATAAGGAAATTCAAGACGGGGGCTTATTTATTGCTCACCTAACCGGGCGACCACAGGACTAAGGAAGGATCTCGCCTGCCTTGGGCGAGTATCTCTCGTACTCGTCTGCCTAGGGAGTATGCAAGGAATGCTCGCTCATATTCGCGCATGCCTTCCTCTGACTTGAATGCTAACTTGGACTCCTGTCTTGACTTGTTGACTTTGACTTCTGCCTTTAATGAGCCCGCCCTTGACTAATCTGGGTTGTACACAATCCTTGCTTATTGCGAGCGACTTTAGGAGCTCGAAAAGAAACATTCAACCCCTATTCGATGAGCTGTCTTGGGCGAGTATCTATATTACTCAGAACTCCTAGCCGACTTCTGACCTCTATAAATAGAGAGGGGATTGCTCTTTCTTGAGTCACCATTTCTAAACTCGCAAGGGATGTCACTGACTACCGTGGAAGACCTTGAGGCGAATATAGCCATGATGGTGGGATTCCTGAAGCCTAAGGCTCCAAAGTGGCCTTGAGAGGGCGATGCTGCTGCCAAGCTCCCCCCATTAAAGAAGAAAAGTTGGTGAAGAAGAAAAAGGTGATTGCTTACAAGAAGGACAACCCGACACCTGCTCCTAGGAATGTCGATGCACCAACTACTGAGCTTGGGGTCCCTGCGAGTACCCAGAGAGTGCTTGATCAAATTAGCCTTGGCGACGAAATGGAGCAATGAAATAGAGCAACCCGCTCCTAAGTCATCTTGCCCTCCTGCGGAGAAGGTTGCCCTGCGGCGGACCCCCTGGGTCTAAGACCTAGATGATATCCAAACTCGGCTCTATGCGAGGTTGGGCTCTCTCTGCTAAATACTCTAGATTGTCGCTTCTTTGTTTTACTTGATGATGGTCTTTCTTCAATCTCGCAGAAAATCTGCCTTCCTTTGGAGAACATCTATCAGTGTCTCCCTTGCAATTAGTCCCCCTAGTTGCTCTTGAAACTCCGCGTGCATAGTGACCTGGCCCCAAAGTCCGGATCAACTTCAGTTCTCCGTTGACGCCACAGGGGGAGCAGATCCACGTCATAACAAGAGGATTCCTCCCGAGAAGTCACGGCCTCCAACGAGTAATCTTCCACTGTCACTACTATTATTGTGGGGCTCTGTTGTTTTGTCTGATGTCCACTCTAAGTCACAAGGTTGTGGGCATATACATCTTCTAGCTTCTTTGATTCACAAGTAGGAGGTCGGAACCTAGATGGTCGTGATAGGGGGAGCATACCTCCACATCCCGAGGCCATAAGGGACATTGTCACCGCACTTTACTCAACCGGATAGGGATCGACACGGGGGCTCCTCGACCCGGCAGCAAGATCCCACTCATCATAGTCCCTCTCCCCTCCGCAGGCGATCTCGTAGTCCCCATTGCGAGACAAGGGCTAACACTACTCGGCCTAGTAATCTCTTCATTCATTCATTGTCATTATTCTTCCACTGAGGTTGTTGTTGACTGAGTGATTATCTATTCTTCTTGTAGGTCGTGCTTCGACTCCGGGGAGCGCTTTTATCGATGCCCTCAACCTTCCTACTCACGAGTATCAGAAGAGGAGTTGTCGCACCTACATAATGTTGGAGGCTAGGCTCGACCAATTGACCATCTGCAAGCCTCATCGTCGCATCACTACGCTGGTGGTGCGAATAAAAAAGATGGAGGAGCTCGGGGAATGGTTGGTTGGTGTGAAGTCTCGCTTCTATATGATCAATGAGTTGGAGAGGCGAGTTGCGATGATCGAGAATCGCTAGCAACTTCATCACGACGAGCTTGTCAGGATGCAGGCGAGTATGCGCTCGGTGGGCAGGCTAGTGAGGATAAAGGACCAACTCCAGAAGAGCGAGGAGGCGATGGCCATGACAACATAACACTTCCAGCACGCGTACGACATGGGGTGGGTCGGGTGATATCCTCTGCTTCCAGACCAACAACCTTCTAGGATTTAAAATTCTTCTAAGTGTTTTCATCTTCTTTGACTGTTTGCCCTTGGAGACTTATAATAAAAACTTAACTTTGAATTTGTGATTCTTATTTGGCGAGCTTTGATCTCATATTCAATTTTTTCCTTATGTCTTGTGATGACGCCTTTGATTTCTTTCTTTGATTTTTGCGATTACGTATGCTTGTTGCATAGGCTTGGCAAGTATTTGAGTGGTTTTTAGCAGGTTTTTGCGAGATAATGCTGGCAACTTCCTACACGCGATGAGTTGGCATCGACATTGTACGATACTCGCGGTGAACTACCAAAATACTCACTGGTCTCCGCCTATAAATAGAAGAGGTGGTGGTTGGTCCAATGATCTCAATGTCCTAGATTTGTAAGAAGTCAAACAAGTCAATGATATGCACATAGTTGTATTTGATGTATGTTTAAGTTCATGCATGTGGGTTAGTCCTTATTACACTGATTGGACAAGTGGTCACACGATAGGCATGTGGAGAGACTAAAATTCTATCTAAGTTCACAAGCGTTGAGTGAAGCAAGCTCAATCAATGCCAGATGCCTTAAGAAAGGAAGCTGGACAGAGAAATTCCACTAAGTCCACAGGCGTTGAGTGAAGTCAGTTCACTCAACACCATACAGCTAAAAAGCGCTGAGACAGGTGTGGATAGTCAAAGGCAAAGTTTCAGCAAGCAGGAAAATTGACTAAGGCAAAAAGCGTTGAGTGATGTCAACTCACTCAACGCCATGCAGCATAATTCGTCGAGTAAAGCTGCCACAGTCAAAGCTCCAGAGTTTCTAGCAAAGAAAAATATACTAAATCCAAAAGCGTTGAGTGAAGCTTGGTCACTCAACGACATGCAGAGTCTGTCAAAGCCAAAGCAAATATGTCAAAGAAATTCGACTAAGTTCAAAAGCATTGAGTGAAGCCAATTCACTCAACGTCATGTTGATTCAGTCAAATCCTTGGAAGAAAGACAGAAAATTTTGTCTAAGTTCAAATAGTGTTGTGTGAAGTCAGCTCACTCAACGCTAAAGGAAGAAAATGTTGAGTCATGCTACTGCTTTCATCGCCAAAGAAGAAAATGGAATTTGGCTAAGGCAAAAAGCGTTGAGTAAAGTCAGTTCACTCAACGCCTAGTCAAATGTTGAGGCTGAAGGAGAAAGCGTTGAATGTAGTCAACACACTCAACGCCTTCATGCAGAGCATAATTATTCTATGTCCAGAATCGTTGAGTGAAGCCAGTTCACTCAACGCTCTCAACGTCATGGTTGCAGAAAGGGCTGAAGATCAAGCTAAGGAAAAAGCATTGAGTGAAGCTTATACACTCAGTGCTCTCAACGCATAGAGTTGCAGAAGGATGCAGAATGTTGACTAAGTTAAAAAAGCGTTGAGTGGAGATTACTCACTCAACGCTTAGCAGAGTAGGAAATTTTCTAAGTCCAGATTCGTTGAGTAAATCTTGTTCACTCAACGCACTCAACACCTGGGTAGTTATCTGAAATTTTCTAAGTCCAGAATGGCTGATGTCAGCAAAGTTAACAAAATTCAAAATGATTAAGGAAGAGATATAATTCATTACTAACGTCGCCATCAGTCTTAATCTATGAATTGAAGGTTATAATCTGTCGTTAATACAATGACACGTGTCAATCAACTTGCTAGATGACGGGATTATAAATAGAAGATGAGATATAGGTCGAGACAAGTTTTCTGAGGGATCAATTCATTACAAAAAAGGAGGGGCGGGACTTCGTCTTCTTCCCCTGCCATTATTGCAGAAACAAGAAGATCGTATCGACGATTCTGAAGGGTTTTTGAGTTAGCTGCAGCGATCAACATCTGCTACTGCAAGATCAGAGGATTTCTCTGAGGAAGAAGAATCAGTCTAGGTTAGCCCTAGCTGAAATTGCTTCAAGATCTAAGTCGGGCTGAATTTGAAGATCAATCTCTAGATCTGTGAAGAAGAGGTAGAGCAATCCGTGTTTTGCAAAACAGGTTAGCTGATTGAAGATCGTTCTTCTCTCTCCTTCGTCAGCAGAATCAGAATCAAGGTTTTGAGTTACTTTCAGCACAAACAACATATTCTTGAAGATTGTTATTCTTGTTGCTGTGATGAAGATAGGGCTAAGATTCTCTCAGCTCAGGAAGCAATTGACTCAGAGATTAATTTCTCTTGAGTTAAATTAACATTACTATTCAATTTTTGTAGGATCTGTTTAAGATCTGTGTTGTAAGCCTAAATTATAAAGGCTAAGTTGTAGGATCCAGTCTTGGATCTATGTGAGAGGGCTGTTTTCTTAGCCTGTGTTGTAGGGCATTTGTGTTAGTGGTAGGTGATCAGGTGATTACTGAGTGGTTGGGTTGTGTGCCTATGTTGTAAGTCTCAGTAGAGACTGAGTGATATTGTGGGATCGTGTTGTAATCTCTGAGGAGCCAAGTTGTTGGAGAAGTGCCATGTCTAACATTCTATTAGAAAGGCGGGAGGGATAGTGGATGTACCCATATACTGGGGAACCACTATAAAAAAATTGGTGTGTTGTGTGTGCATTTCTTGAAATCTAAACTAATCACTCACAATAGGGCCTAACTCAGTTAAATGCTTACAGAACTTAAAGAGAATCAAAAAGACCTTAATAACCTATTCACTCCCCCCCTCTAGGTGATTAGCTACCCTTGAATTCAAAGACTTTCAAGTGGTATCAGAGGGAGGTTGCTCTAGAAAGGCTTAAAAGTATGAGTAGATCTCCAAGGGTAGCCGAGAAAAGATAAGTATGGGTTCAGGAGAGAACCATAAGGAACTAGGTTCTATGAAGATTCCTCTATACAGGAAAGAAAATTTTGAAATCTGAAAAGAAAGAGTCAGATTATTTATGGAAGCATCATACCCTAGGATTTATGTTATAGTACAAGAAGGACCATTCATTCCCTTGAAGGTGTCTGTTCTTGATGCAAATGTCAAGACTCCTAAGAGTTATGCAAAAATGACTAAAGATGAAATCATCTTGGCTGCAATAGATAAGAGGGTACAGAACATTATAGTTAGTGTCATAGATGACTCTACTTTTCAAAACCTGGTGCACTGCAAAACCTCAAAGAAAATGTGGGACACTCTGGTGATATATATGGAGGGTACTGAAGAAGTTAAAGATGATAGGAAGTCTATGCTCAATCAAGAGTATGAGGCTTTCAGGCAGATCAAGGAGGAGACCATAGCTAGCTGCTATAAAAGGTTTTTCAGAACTGTAAATGAGCGAAGGACCTATGGCCAGGTCTTTAGTAACTATGAGCTAAATGATAAGTTTCTTAGGTCTCTTACTAGAGACTAAGACACTAAGATATGTGTCATTAGAGAAGTGACAAAGCTAGCAGATACTCCACCATCCATACTTTTTGGTAAGCTGCTGTCATATGAAATGCAGCTGACTGCAAGGAGGGAGGAAGAGGAGACTAACAAAGTTCAGGCCAAAGAATCAACTGTGGCCTTTAAGGCAGATAGTTCCAAGAGGAGCAAAGAGAAGAATCCTTCTCTCCCAAGAAGTCCAGCTGAATCTGATGATTCAGATCAAGATACATCAGAATGGAATATGTCTGATGAGAAATTTGCTACTTTCTCAAGGCAGTTCATGAAGTTGATGAAGAGGAAGGGGTGGAGGAGCAGATATTCCTCCTCCTTACAAAATAAGGAGGACTACTACAAAATCAGGAAGAAACCTTCCAAGGAAGACAGGTATGACTCAAAACCTAGTAAACATGCTTCTAATAAGATTATCTGTTTTTGCTGCAGCAAGCCAGAGCATGTTGTGGCTGAATGTCCTGTGAAGAAGAAGGAGGCTGATGAGAAAAATCACCATCATAAGAAGGGTAAGAAGGAGAAAACTTTCAGTGTTAAGAAGGAGAAAAGCTGGACTGACTCATCCTCCTCAGAGTCGGATAATGAAGATGAAGCCTATATTGGGATGATGGCTAGATTAGATGAGGAATCTTGCCAGGATTAGCCTGGACCATCTAAGGTACACTCTTCATTTAGCTTTTCATCTAAGTCAAGTTATAAGACTGGTCCCTGTTCAGAAGCATCCTCATCCAAGAATAAAGGTGATTTTGAGTCTAAGGAAGACATCAATATATTGATTAATAAGTATGGTGAACTTCTGGAAGCATTCAAAATAAGTAAGCAACTGACTAAACAGCAGACTCTGGAGATTGCATCTCTAAAGCTTGTTGTTTCCCAGCACTCTAAGACAATAATCATGCTAGAACAAAAAATTAGGGAAGTCAGTCAGTTGAAGATTATTACTATTATATAGATAGGCACCATAAAGAATAAGAATGTCCTTATTAGAGATCTAGAAGAAAAGCTCCAAAGGGAGAAGAGTATTATGGCAAGTTTTTTTAAGCCCAATTCAGTGTTGCCCATTATTGACTCCTTCACCTCTCAGAGAAACAAAAGAGGAGTTGAATTCAAGGGAAACTCCAGAGCTTCCCCTTTCAAAGGAAAGGGAAAAGCTCCGGCTAAGTCACTCATTGCTTTTAAAAGGGTAATACTCCCTACTAACGGGTATGACCAGGACTCCATGTATGGTCACTGGAAGAATGGGAATTCTTCCTGGAAGGATACTAATGTATCTTCCAATGTAAGGAGAAGAGGAATGTTGATGAGTGCCTTCAAGGCTGCTCATGAGAAAATACAAATGGCCCATTCTGGACCATTTGTCTTTGTGTTCCAGCCCCCACTCTTAAGAATGGGGCAGTGAGCAAACATCAGACTCAATCAGCAATGATTTAGACTAAATGTCAGTCTTATAGCAAGCCTGATCTGGGTGTTTCTGATGCTATCAGGAGCATGATTTCTGCAAAAAAAAACTACTGCTAATGGCACTCAGAGAAAGCTAAATAAAGCTGCTGAAAGTCTTTCCTTCAGCCAGATAATTGTTGAAAGAAATCTGAAGATCACTACTGTTCTTTCTAGAAAGATTGCTGCTGTTAACACAGCCACTAGACCAGCTCAGAAAAGAAGGTATAATCTTCCTGAGTGTTGGTGTTGTGGCAAGATAGGTCATTTTGTCATTGATTGTTGGCATAATTCTAGTGTTCCCAGAGCTAAAGTAAGTCTACCAGTCAAAAAAACTGTTGGAAGACATGTTCATTTTGAGACTAACATGCACCTAGGACCCAAAAAATATTGTGGTCCTAAGGTAAAATAAATATGTTTTGCAGGTTAGTCACGAGTTTTCATACCCCTATATGGTACTTGGATAGTGGTTGTTCCAGGCACATGACTGGAATAAAGAGCAATTTGAGGGAGTTCATTCCAATGAAGGATGAACCAAATGTGATCTTTGGTGGATCAGACAAAGGGATTACCAGAGGTTATGGTAAGATCTCAAATGGCTTAGTCACTTTCATAAAAGTAGCTTATGTGGAAGGGTTGCAATACAACCTTATAAGCATAAGCCAACTTTGTGATCTTGGCTGTGACATTTCATTCCATAAGGATGAGTGTCACATAAAGAAGTCAATTGACCAAGAGGTCATCTTGACAGATACTGGGAGTGAGAATGTGTACTGTTTAAATTTTCTTTGTATAAATTCAGACTCACCCATATACCTAGTTGCAAATGAGAAGGCCTCACACTGTGTCAAATAGCGTAAGAGGCTAGCTCATTTGAACTATAAGACCATAGACAAGCTCTTCAGTAAAGAGCTATTTAAAAATGGTCCTAAAATGGTATGCACTAAGGAAGACATTTGATCTGCATGCCAAAAGGGCAAGCAGACCAAAGCTTCTTTTAAAAAGCATTGAGACTAAAGACTTTGTGAGGTGTTTATACCTCATGCATATGGACTTGTTTGGTCCTATGCATGTTCATAGTCTTGGTAGGAAAGTCTACACATTTGTGGTTGTTGATGACTTTTCTAGATTTACTTGAGTTTTCTTTTTAAGGAAAAAGTCTGAAACCTCTGATATCTTCAAAACATTTGTTAAACAAATACATAATAAATTGAACAATTCTGTGGTCAAAATTAGAAGTGGTCATGGAACTGATTTTCAATCTGAATGCATGACAAAGTTTTATGAAGAACTTGGGATTCATCAAGAGTTTTCCTCTCCAAGAACACCCCAATAAAATGTGATTGTTGAGAGGAAGAATAGGACTCACATAGAAGCTGGTAGGATATTACTGAATGATACAACTCTCCTAGAATATTTCTGGGCTGAGGTAGTAAATAATGTTTGTCATGTCCTCAACAGAGCTTCTATCACCAAGGGCCATAAAAAGACTCCTTATGAGATATTGAAGGACATAAATCCAAACCTTGCATATCTCAGAATTTTTGGGAGCAAATCCTATTTACTTAACAATGGGAAATCCTATATAACTAAGTTTACTGACAAGTCCTATGAAGGGATAGTTGTTGGGTACAACAATCATAGTAAGGCCTATAAGATCTATAACTTGATAAGTCAAGTTGTATAGGAGTCAGTGAATGTAGTGTTTGATGAATCGAACATGATTATCAATGAGCTGTCAAGCTCGTTTTATAGTCCTGCAGGCACAAAAGTGATCATGGACAAGCTGACTGTTAAGGAAGCCGAACCTATAGTCCAAGATGAAAGTCTTGATTTCAAGAGCAACAAAACACCTAGAGGGGGGGGGGGGGTGAATAAGTCAATTATTTTAAAATTCTTTGCAGCTTATAGATTATCTGAACATAACAATCACAATACACACAGCAATCACAACACACACAACAATCACAATACACACATTATAGTACATAGTAATTTATAGTGGTTCCCCAAATGATGCGTACATCCACTTTCCCCCTTCGCCTATCCAGCAATAAGCTAGATTCGGCCAAACTTTCTTCCACTTTCTCAAATCCTCAGATCTTACAGCTCAGAGCCCAACTGGCTCCTACAACTCAGGCGCAAGCCCTACCACTCAGATCTCCAAGATCCTACAACTCAAGTTCTTCTCAAAAACTCTACCTCAGAGTGAATCCACACTCCTACAGCTCAGGCAATCCTGCCCTACCTCAGACTTTATAACCAAGCTTATAACTCAGGCAATCCCTACCCTACCTCAGCCTTTATAACAGCAGGCTTACACCTCAGGCCTTAGCCTTACCACTCAGATTCAAAATGAATCTTACACAGAATTAATCAATAAAATTGAATTACAGACAATAGAGGAAAGTCTTTGTGTCTGTCTACCTGGTCTTAGCAGATTTTAGCCCTAACTTTGTCTTCCCAACAACAAGATGATTCAACGATCTTGAATTTGTAGTCCGACTTATTCTGGAATCGACTAGTAGATCAATCTGCTTCTCCTTCAGGAATGTCTCCCGATCTGGACTGAGCAGTTATCAACCCTTCTTTCTTCTTCTTCTTTGATCCAGTGAATTGATCTTCATATTCTGGCTCGGCTTGGATTGAAAAGATAACTTCAGCTAGGGCACGCCTAGGTTGATTCATCTTCCTCAGAGAATTACTCTGAACTTACTGTAGCAGATGATGATCGCAACAGCTTACTCAGACGCCCTTCTGATTTGAACTTGAAGTTCTTGGCTTCTGCAATAATGGCGAATGAAGACGACAACTCCGCTTCTCATTTTATCAGAAAATTAATCAAAAAACTTAATCAGATCTCGATCACTTCTTCTATTTATAATCCTGTCAAAATAACGAGATGATCGACATGTATCCTAATTTTTAATGATGGTAAAAACCTCAGCTTAATTAACTTGAGATCCACTATAGACTGATGACGACGTTAATGTCGATTTGTATCGAATCTGAACTTTGTTGACTTGTTGACTTTGCTGAGTCAGCATCCTTCTAGACTTAGCCAAAATCAACTAATATTTCTAAAATTCTGCGTTCGACGAAATCTGAACTCAGTTCGACGAAACCTGAGCTCAGCTCGACGAAATAGTGAAGCTGAGATTGACGAATTCTCTCTGCTGAGTTCTTCCTTCAAGTGAAAGCTGAGGTCGACAAACTTCGAGCTCAGTTCGATGAAATAGTGAAGCTGAGATCGACGAATTCTCTCAGCCCAGTTCTTTCTTCAGGTGAAGGCTGAGTTCAACAAAATCTCTGAACTTCGGTCGACGAAAGCTAAGCTCAGCTCGAGGAATGGTAGACTCAACGATTCTGGGATTAGAATTATTTTTGCTCTACTAGGCATTGAGAGCATTGAGTGTATATCCCTTATGTTGGGGCTGCGGTCCGGAATCTCCCCCGCGCTGCGGTGCTATGCGGTAATGGCTTAACTGGCTGCCCCGTGGATCCGCCCAAGGACCTTTGATATAAAGATTAATTGTGCCGTCCTCCATCAGTCCGGGCTTTTTGTGCGAGTGGTTGCGCTAAGTTCTCTCAAGTGGTATCAGAGGGGTCGCGGGTTCAAACCCCGGGGTCGTTTCCGGTGGGGGGGGGGATTGTTGGGGCTGCGGTCCGGAATCGCCCCCGCGCTGCGGTGCTATGCGGTAATGGCTTAACTGGCTGCCCTGTGGATCCGCCCGAGGACCTTTGATATAAAGATTAGTTGCGCCGTCCTCCATCAATCCGGGCTTTTGGTGCGAGTGGTTGCGCTAAGTCCTCTCAAGTGGTATCAGAGGGGGTCGCGGGTTCGAAACCCCGGGGTCGTTTCCGGGGGGGATTGTTGGGGCTGCGGTCCGGAATCTCCCCCACGCTGCGGTGCTATGCGGTAATGGATTAACTGGCTGCCCCGTGGATCCGCCCGAGGACCTTTGATATAAAGATTAGTTGTGCCGTCCTCCATCAGTCCGGGCTTTTGGTGTGAGTGGTTGCGCTAAGTCCTCTCACCTTACTCAACGCTTTTTTCCTTAGACTATATTCTTCAGCTTTCTGCCTGATGGCATTGAGAGCGTTGAGTGCATAAGCTTCACTCAATGCTTTTTATCTTAGCCATATTTTTCAGCTTTGTTTGATGGCATTGAGAGCGTTGAGTGTGTTGACCTCACTCAACGTTAATTTCCCTTTAGCCCATTCTTCAACTATCTGCCTGATGGCGTTGAGTGAGCTGACCTCACTCAACGATTCTGGACTTAGCCAATTTTTTGGATTCTTCACAGTAAGGCTAGACTCAAAGCCATTTCACTTGGCATTGAGTAAATGAGGTTCACTCAACACTACTTCACTTAGTTGAACTTTCTGTCTCCTTAAATTTTGGCGTTGACAGGCTTAACATAGCGTTGAGTGATAAAGCTTCACTCAACGCTTCTAGACTTAGTCAAAATTATGTCTTCCACTGCTTATGCTTTGATAGGATAACCTTATCTCAACGGTTCTGGCCATATGACATTGAGCGAGTTGAGATCACTCAATGCTTTTGGACTTAGCCAGATTTCTGCCTTTGCAATTCTGTCAGCTTTGATTGTCTGCCTTCTCTCAGCGCTATTAGCAAAATGGTGTTGAGTGAGATTGCTTCACTCAATGCTTTTGGACTTAGACATTTTTTTGACTTTCCAACCTATCACCTTGAGTCTGTCTGTCATTGTCTCGTGAACAAGCTATCCAATCATTATGACAAAGACTAACCTGTATGCATGAACTTAAACATACATCAAATACAACTATGTCTATCTTATTGACATGTTTGACATCATCAAATCAGGGCCATTAGGATCAATGGACCCAACACAAGACAAAGATGAAAGTGTGTGGATTCCAAAGAAAGCAAAAGACACAAAGGCAGTGGATGATGTTCAACATGATGGAGACTTTGGAGCACAGAATGTTGAAGGAAGACTGTCTCCAGCAGTCAGGCATTTGAAGGATCATCTAGGCCACCGGATCATTGGTGATGCAAGTCAAGGTGTAGTGACAAGGAGCAGATGTCTCAACACAGCAATATACTCCAGTTTCTTGTCACAAGTAGAGCCCAAAAAGTTTGAAGAGACAAGCATGGATCAGTTTTGGATTGTAGCTATGCAATAAGAATTGAACCAGTTTAAGAGGTGTAAGGTCTTGAAGCTGGTTCCCAGGCCACAAAGACATAATGTCATTGGAACTAAGTGGATCTATAGGAATAAACTTGATGAAAATGACATTATAACCAAGAATAAAGTTAGACTGGTAGCTAAGGGGTACAAACAGGAAGAAGGTATTGACTTTGATCAAACCTTTGCCCCTGTAGCAAGACTAGAAGCCATCAGACTATTCCTTAAATATGTTGCATACCAAGGTTTCAGAGTCTACCAGATGGATGTGAAGTCAGCCTTCCTTAATGGAGACTTGAAGGAAGAAGTCTATGTTGAATAACCTCTAGGTTTTGTTGTTCCTAACCAATCAAATTTTGTTTATAGACTTAGGAAATCTTTATATGGGTTGAAACAAGCTCCTAGAGCATGGTATGAAACCCTATCTAGCTTCCTCATTGAGAACAAATTCTCAAGGGGAAAGATAGACAAGAACCTATTTCTAAGGGAATCCAAGGACAAGATCATTCTAGTCCATATATATGTTGATGATACTATCTTTGGATCTACTGATGATAACCTTTGTAGAAAGTTTGTCAAACTTATGCAAGGGAAGTTTGAGATGAGCAGTATGAGTGAACTTAAGTTCTTCTTAGGTTTACAAGTAAGATAGACTGACAATGTATTATCCATATCTCAGTCTAAGTTTACTAGAGAATTGATTAAGAAATTTGGGATGGAGAATGACTCCACCATGAAAACTCCCATGGGGTCAAACATGTCTTTAGACAAGGATGAGATAGGGAAACCTATTGATCAAACTTTGTATAAAGGGATAATTGTCTCTCTTCTATACCTAACTGCTAGTAGGCCATACATTATATATGTTACATGTATCTGTGCTAGATATCAGACCTGCCCTAAAGAATCTTATTACTCTACTACTAAGAGAATTTTGAGATATCTAAAGGGCACACCAGATCTTTGCCTTTAGTACCCTAAGAATAGGGATTTTGAACTAATAGGCTTTTGAGATGCAGACTTTATAGGCTGCAAAGAAGACAGGAAAAGCACATCAGGCTCCTGTCAGTTTCTGGGAAAAAGGCTAGTGTCATGGAGCAGCAAGAAGCAAACAAGTGTTTCTTTTTCTTCTACAACAGAGTCAGAATACATAGCTACAGGGAGTTGCTGTGCATAGTTGTTGTGGTTCCAACATCAACTTTAGGATTATAACATTCAGCTAAGCAAACAATTGTTGTGTTTCTATTTCTACTATTGTGCAATCTCTATAGCTAGGAATCCTATCTCACATAGTAGGACTAAGCACATAGAAATTAGATATCACTTTATAAGAGAGCATGCAGAATGTGAGGAAATTATTCTTCAGTTTGTTCCAACAGACAAGCAAGTGGCTGACATTTTTACCAAGCCACTAGATGAAGCAAAGTTCAACACCTTCAAGTTTTAGTTGAGAATGTTGAACTTGGTATAACTTTAGTTGCTCTTCGTATTGTTTTGCTGTAGGAAATACTTCATCTTGCAGAATAGAGTAGAATGAATATCAAAAAGGTTGATAAAAGTTGCTCTTGGTGAGGGGGAGCAAGTCCAGCATTAGTGAGTTATCTATAATCAAAAAGGCGGAGAAGATAACCAGAGATGGTCATCTTCTCCCTAACTATTCTACTGAAGTCAAGAAGGGGGAGAAGAAGCAGCAAAGCAGGGGGAGTAGCAGGGGAAACTGCCAAATGGTATGCAAGTGGTGTTCCCATACAAAGGGAAAAGGTGAACCATGCAGCAAAGTAGGGGGAGTAAGTGATGCTCACTATACTAGTAGAAAAATTGGAAATATGGTAACCCTGGTAACCCTTAAATCTCTTAGGGTTAATATGTTGTTGTATTTTATTGCTGCATATGTTAGTGTATATCATTGACAAAGGTTTTTCAAGTGGTGTTTTGACTTCTTCAAATAGAGGGAGATTATTGGGTCCATTGATCCCAATGTACCAGATTTGTAAGAAGTCAAACAAGTCAATGATATACACATAGCTGTATTTGATGTATGTTTAAATTCATGCATGCAGGTTAGTCCTTATTACACTGATTGGACAAGTTGTCATAAGATAGATATGTGGAGAGACTGAAATTCTATCTAAGTCCGCAGGCGTTGAGTGAAGAAAGCTCACTCAACGCCAGATGCCTTAAGAAAGGAAGCTGGACAGAAAAATTCCACTAAGTCCACAAGCGTTGAGTAAAGCCAGTTCACTCAACGTACACCATATAGCTAAAAAGCGCCGAGTCAAGTGTGGACAGTCAAAGGCAAAGTTTCAGCAAGCAGGAAAATCGACTAAGGCAAAAAGCGTTGAGTGATGTCAACTCACTCAATATCATGCAACATAATTCACCGAGTAAAGCTGCCACAGTCAAAGCCCTAGAGTTTCTGGCAAAGAAAAATATACTAAGTCTGAAAGCATTGAGTGAAGCTTGGTCACTCAACGCCATGCAGAGTATGTCAAAGCCAAAGCAAATCTGTCAATGAAATTCGACTAAGTTCAAAAGCATTGAGTGAAGCCAGTTCACTCAATGTCATGTTAATTCAATCAAAGCCTTGGAAGAAAGATAGAAAATTTTGTCTAAGTACAAATAACATTGAATGAAGTCAGCTCACTCAACGCCAAAGGAAGAAAGCGTTGAGTCATGCTGCTGCTGTCAAAGCCAAAGAAGAAAATGGAATTTGACTAATTCAAAAAGCGTTGAGTAAAGCCAGTTCACTCAACGCTTAGTCAAATGTTGATGCTGAAGGAGAAAGCATTGAGTGTAGTCAACACACTCAATGCCTTCATGCAGAGTAGAATTATTCTAAGTCCATAATCGTTGAGTGAAGTCAGTTCACTCAACGCTCTCAATTCCATGGTTACAGAAAGGGCTGAAGATCAAGCTAAGGAAAAAAGCGTTGAGTGAAGCTTATACACTCAACTCTCTCAACGCCTAAAGTTACAGAAGGATGCAGAATGTTGACTAAGTTAAAAAGCATTGAGTGGAGCTTACTCACTCAACGCCTAGTAGAGTAGGAAATTTTCTAAGTCTATATTTGTTGAGTAAAGCTTGTTCACTCAACACACTCAATGCCTGGGTAGTTGTCTGAAATTTTCTAAGTCTAGAATGGCTGACGTCAGCAAAGTTAACCAAATTCAAAATGATTAAGGAAGAGTTGTAATTCATTACTAATGTTGCCGTCAGTCTTAATCTATGAAATGAAGGTTATAATCTGTCGTTAATACAGTGACACATGTAAATCAACTCGCTAGATGACGAGATTATAAATAGAAGATGAGATCTGGATTGAGACAAGTTTTCTGAGGGATCAATTCACTACGAAAAAGGAGGGGCGGGACTTCGTCTTCTTCCCCCGCCATTATTGCAGAAATAAGAAGATCGTATCGACGATTTTGAAGGGTTTCTGAGTTAGCTGCGGCAAACAACATCTGCTACAGCAAGATTAGATGATTTATCTGAGGAAGAAGAATCATTCTAGGTTAGCCCTAGCTGAAATTGCTTCAAGATCCAAGCCGAGCTGAATTGAAGATCAATCTCTGGATCTGTGAAGAAGAGGTAGAGCAGTCTGTGTTCTGCAAAACAGGTTAGCTGATTGAAGATCATTCTTCTCTCTCCTTCATCAGCAGAAAATGAGAATCAAAGTTCTAAGTTACTTCTTGCACAAACTACAGATTCTTGAAGATTGTTATTCTTGTTGTTGTGAAGAAGATAGGGTTGAGATTGTCTCAGCTCAGGAAGTAATTGACTCAGAGATTAATTTCTCTTGAGTCAAATCAATATTACTATTCAATTTCTGTACGATCTGTTTAAGATCTATGTTGTAAGCCTAAAATATAAAGGCTGAGTGGTAGGATCCTGTCTTTGATTTGTGTGATAGGGTTGTTTTCTTAGCTTGTGTTATAGGGCATTTGTGTCTGTAGTAGGTGATCAGGTGATTACTGAGTGGTTAGGTTGTGTGCCTGTGTTGTAAGTCTCAGTGGAGACTAAGTGATCATGTGAGATCGTGTTGTAATCTCTGAGAAGCCAAGTTATTGGAGAAGTGCTTTGTCTAAAATTCTGTTAGAAAGGCTGGAGGGACAGTGGATGTACCCATACACTGGGGAACCACTATAAAAATTTGGTGTGTTGTGTGTGAATTTCTTGAAAGCTTAACTAATCACTCATAACAAGGCCTTACTCAGTTAAAGGCTTAAAGAACTTAAAGAGAATCAAAGAGACCTTAATAACCTATTCAACCCCCCTCTAGGTGATTAGCTACCCTTGAATTCAAAAACTTTCAAGTGGGTACGTATTTATTATGCTATCGATGATCTCTTTTTACTGTTCGCGAGTACCTACGACTTTCTTCTTTCTCGCCACATGTTCTCGTTACTCCTCTTCTCGCACATTTTGAAAAATGGGTGACGAAACTGATGCTCGACGCTTGGGGAATGTGAGGAAATTTTCCAGCTCCATCTTCATGAAGTTAGTCACTGATCAGAAGGATCTAGATGACTTCGTAAAACAAATTCTGCCAGAGGGATACACAAAGAGACTTCCTCACTGAGGGGAGTGACTGAACACTGTGCTGGGCGATGAGCTCGTCCTCCCTATTCGCTAGTTCGAAGTTGGCCTGCAACTGCCTTTGTGACCGCAATACTGACAAATACTTCTGTACTTTGGCCTAGTCCCCGCTCAGATCAATCCCAGTGGGGTGGCGATGATCATGGGCTTCCTTTGCTTCCTACGATCTGAGAAGATCATCTTCGATCACTCCGTCTTCCGAAAGATCTTCACCTTTGCGGCGACTAAGAAGGGTTCGTTTATCTGAGAAGCCATGTCTGAACCTTGGTCGACACAACGAACAAAGTTCATCGTCTGGGCAAGTGGCTGTTCATCGTCTCCAATGACTTCGAAGGACTTCCTCGCCTACCACATCAACCATCAGAGACGACTTTCCTCCCACCTTTTCTCGAAGGGCCAAAGGAGCAACTTGACAATGCTTTTTGAGGTCGCAAGTTCAATGTGGTCAACTGGAGACAACACGTCAACCAACTGGGCCAGATTTATTCGGGCAAAAGTGATCTGTTGAGCAAGCTTTCACAATACTCGCCATCTTCCATTGTGTCTCACATTGAATACGCCGACTAACTCTATCTTTGTTTCCTTTAGATTTCCGCATCCTTCCATGCAAGTCTCTTCCACTAGCAAAGGAGGTCGCCGCTTTCTGAAAGGATGCACGGGATTTGCCTCGCGAGGTCGAGGAAGTGCCAAGCTCATTGAGAAGGTTATTCCCTCGCAAAAGAGGTCGGACAAGGGGAAGGGCAAGTTCGACCCCTAGCCGCCTGCCAGGAATAATTCCAAGGTCGTTGAAACTATCTTCGAAGAGAAGGAGAGTCCTTCTGAGGCTGGCGAGCCTTACATCCACCCTAATTATGGGCATAAAGGCGAGTGGCGAGGATGTCTATGGTCCCCCGCTGGTGACCTAGGCCATGGCGAGCACAAGGTGACCCTCAACACAACCTTTCCCTCCCTGATTAGTTGATTAGGAAGATAGGGGTGAGTCGTTTGACGTTGTCTTCAGACTTTATGGTCACATGGATGCATAAACATTGTAGGACCTCTCGATAGAGGATCTTGTGCACCAGACCGTGCACTCCCTCCTGCGGGGCTCCGAAGCTTGGCTATTACATGTTAAGGAGCCTTCTCACGACCCAAAATCAAATCAAGGAGCTGAGCATGTCCATCCTCGCTCTTGGGCCCAAGGCCTCCAAGTGCAAGGTCTATGAGGTAATCTTGGTTTGAACGGGGATTTTTGCATAGTCGCTTCATATTTGCTTGCCAACTTGTTAAGCTGACAACTAGCTATTGTTACTCGCAGAATGTCGAGGTTGAGACAGTGAAGAAGGTGTCATAACTGTAGTAGGAGCTGGCGGACACCCAAGCGGCTTTGGAGGCCTCTCAAATAAGGAATGTCGAGTGTGCAACAGCCTCTAGCAGTGAGTACCTACCTCGGGAATGGTGAAGAAGATCTGCATGCACGACGATGAGATGCCCGCCATCCAGCGTGACATCACGTGAATAATATGGAACATCATCCTAAGCAAGCTGAAAGTCGAAGGCTAGCTTGTATCGGAGGTACTTAGCCTGACAGTGAGGGACCTCTTCCCGAGCTTTCTTTCTGAGGAGTCCAACTCGCCTGATTGTGTCCTATCTTTTGCTCCAGATGATGTCGAGGATAAAGATGGTGATGATGAGGAAGAGGGGAGCGAGGACGAGCAAAAGAAAGTTGGCATTGATGACAATAAAGATGAAGAGACTGACAATGACACTTAGTTGGCAGGACTTGCTGAACTTTGTAAAAACCTTTTTGGACAGACCTTTATTCAAGGTGTCATTATGGATTCTTAGAATGTAATGTCACCAACATTTATTCAACAAAAAGGATATTTTTTTACTCACCTGCATCTTGATATTCGCTAGGCTCATTGGGTCAAACTCGTTGAGTGCTCGCTAGGCTCATATGCTCAAGGCGAGGGTGAGTGCTCACTACCTTTTGATGACGTGACTTTCGACCAAGCTCTCCACTATCGCATACTCACTGCATGCATATTTGTACTCGCATGCTTGACAATAAAACACAGTTACACTTATATACCCACATAATGAAGAACTCGCATGTACGCATACTTGCACAAGTACATACTCGCATTCTTCATAGGTTGCAAGTTCTTGGATAGGGGACTAGTGGAACTTGGGGGGTCCGGTGGGACACACACTCTCAAGGACTCAACCACAATTTGCAAAGAAGATCAAGGAACCTGGGTAGGGACATGACACTCGGGAGGTCCCATGGGTCACACACACACACTCGAGGCCTCCATCCTACCTCAGGGTTCTCTTCTTTTGAAACATCTTCATCCATTTCCTGCCACTCAGCAATCAAAAGGGGGTTAACTGCCATAACTCTTATGATTGGAAGAAAAGGCAGTATGCTTTACATTAAAGATGGCACTCGCAACGGGCTTTCCAGCTCTTTGGGCCTAATGACGCCTTTGTGAAAGGTTTTGTCGTTGGTTAAGTCGGCCCTATCTTCGTCGAATTGGGAGGTTAGTGTCCAGACTCTCTTCTGATATTCTCTCAAGTTAGATGAGAAGTGTGACCGGGAGGTAACTCGTCCAATGTGTAAGAGGGGAGCTGATCTCGACCGTCAACGCGGAGTCTTGGTCATATGAGAACGCATTAGAACTCAATGCATTGTCCCATCATTTACATTGGGTTATGAGAGTTAAGTCAGAGGCTCATTTTCCAACCTGATCGTGGAGTTCGACTCCACCTACTCAGTTATTTGATATATATTTTTGGAAAGAAGTACCACATATTCTTATGTTTTAGGGTGTGAGAAAATCATTTAATTTAAATGAATACATGTACAAGGTGGTCATACCCTTTCCACTTAGGGTAGAATCTTTTCAGGCCATCACCGCTCCAAGTGCTTTCTAGCAGCTCGCCCTCGTAGTTATGCAGGTGATACCCTTTGGTTACCAGTGATTGGTGGATGATGAACGACCCTTCCCAATTTAGATTCAGCTTTCTGACTATGGCCGATCCTCCACTATCTTTATAACGAGGTCTCCTTCCTGGAACTGCTTGAGGCGAACATGTTTGTCAAAGTGCTTCACCATTTGCCCTTGATCTCATATTACCTAATTGAGGCCAGGTCCCGAGATTCCTTAACGAAGTCAAGGAAAAGCCTCTGTGCATCTTCATTCTCCAAGCACCATTCTTCATCTCGTTCTTCAATCGCAACCACCTTCGGGCTTCTGACCTCGAATTCTAATAGGATGCGAGCCTCAGACCTATGAGACAACTTGAAAGGAGTTTCCTACGGTGAAGTTTGGAGTAGTTCTTAGAGCTCAGAGAACTGAAGAAAGCTGCTCCACCCAGTTCTCCTTTAGGTTTTCCACCTTTTTCTTTAAGAGGTTGATGACTAGCTTGTTGGCTGCTTCCACCTGCCTGTTTCTCCGAAGATGGCGGACAGAGGTGAATTGAAGGTTTATCTGTAAGACCCCCCTCCCGGAACACAACACACGGCACGAGGGGAGTCTTATGCCCGAAATAGCCGCCTTGCGGTAGCACTAACACACGGGTTAGCCTTTACCATAAGATGCCTATTCCGCCGGCTACAATCCATATCACATATACTATGCCAACCCAACCATAATAGAAAAGTAAAGCAGTTCAATTCACAGCTAAGTTTAATTCCAAAAGAGCTGAAAATAACAAGCACAACAGGCTTGTACAAAAGAACAAGAGTCTAGAAATGTTTTGCCAAACGGCTACATGAAAACACTCACGACTGTCACTGACGGTGCCGATGGCACCACCACCTCAGGTCCTATCGTCCGGGCCTGGCTGTCCTGCTGCATAGTCCGTTGCTGCTCTACCTGCGGGGTTTCCTCCTAAAAAGGAAGACGTAGCAACCGTTAGTCATAAGACTAAGTGGCTTCACATCCGCTCCCCCGACGACTCCTCGGCACCGGGCGGAGAAAGGAACAAAGGTACAATATGTATATATATAAGCAAGTAAACAAGCAGGTGACTGTAAATATGGTGGAGTACAAACTACGCTACACAACTAGCAGTTCTACAAATATCTATAATATATGACAGCAGGTATAATTAATCAGAATAGTAACTTAACTTATAAGAGTGCCCATACAAACTTATAAGTTAAGGATCGGCTTAACAGTAAAGTAACTCATCGTATAAGAGTGCCCATACAAACTTAAACGATGAGGATCTTGTGTATGCAATGAATGACATGATATGAATGTTATGCTATGACCGAATCATGCGCACGCACATGCAAGTTGCTATGTCGACACAGACTTGAAGTTCCCACTTTTCGAGCAGGTAGCTAACCTCTTAGGCGTCGTCCGTCGTGGCCAGACGGCGACAGTGGAGCGGGCGTCTCCACTACTAGGTGGTATCACACTACCTATCCTAGGCCCCCGTACGCCTCAACGCTAAAAAAACACAACATCGGAGCTCACATGTGTACTACGGCTCAGAAGGGGTCTTGGGTAAATGTGCACCAAGAACACAGCCCAACCTGACCTTTGATTTCGAACCGGATGGAACCTCGGAAATGCACGAGGTGCAAGCCCAACCGTTCTCATGGCGCGGAGGAGATCTCGGGTTATGGACACCAAGTATCTAACCCTACCGCCCAAGGTCTACCCATTGGCTCCCATCGGTGTGACGACTGGCGAACCCGTAGACCTGCCACAGTCATTATCTCAACATCGCGACACGATGAATCGTCGCACATCACATGCCCCAAAACAACTCACTCGATGCTACCCGTAGGGAGGCTACAACTCTAAGCATCGGTTGTTAATAAACCCCTTGGGCTCGGATTACGGTTACAAAATACTCTTCACATAGTGTCCATCATATTCACGCCCACCTATTCAATGAATTCACCTCAACACTACGCATAATAGATATGTTCAACACCCAACTATATAAATATATTCTATACCACTCTCAACCCTTAATTTCTAGCCTTCTCATCCGCTCCATTTCTCCACCAATACATGGTTATTCCTTATTACACAACCAAATGAGTAACCATGCTAAATTATAGTAACAACAACATTATAGATATATGGGAGCAAGATAACAAATGAGCAAATCACAACCATTGCAAGAGTGCTAGCATTATAAATTAACAAGTGCATTAACATAGGATAGCCCGATACTAAAACTGGGATTCCCGGAGCTACAGGAATCCGATCACAATGCACAACCCCTCGTTGGAAAGGTATTCGCGAGGGCTACGACTTTCGTGTTGAGTCGATCGCCCAGATCTGGTCGCAACATACCAGAAATTCAACTCGAATACGTACAGGAAACAGTTTCCTGTACAGGAATTTTCCCGAACGCAGCGGACTCGAACCAGCTTTCCCGTGGCTACGGGTATCGCATGGAAACGTGCAACCACTCGTTGGAAAGGTAATTTCAAGGGCTACGACTTTTGTGTTGAGTCGATCACCCATATTTGGCCAGAACACCTCTGAAATTGGACACGAAGGTCGCCGCGTGCAGAAATCAGATTTCTGCACGCATCTTAAGGCGAGATGAACGGCATCCGTTCATCTTCTTCCTTGCAACGACCTCGCATAAACTTCTCCAGAAATCACACCCAACCTTATTTCTCCTTTCAAAGCCAAACCCTCAACGAATACCCCTCTCATCTCCACTTTGAATGATGAGAAGGTTGAGGGAGACTAAGCCTAGAAAACCTAGGCATGGCTTATCCTAAGAACTCTCCTCCTCACCATCAAGACTCTATGGAGTCGATGTCTCTCCTAAAATAACTATAGATCTAGCACCAAGGGAGAGGGGAGAAAGCTCACCTCAAGTCCAGCGGTACCACCATGGCCGGCCATGAGCCTCGCACTCCTTCGTAGCGGCATTTCGTTTCCACCAAAGATGGCCCGGCAATCTTCTTCCAAGGATGGCTCCGGCAAGCCTCTTCCTCCTCCAGCCAAGAGAACTCTCCCAGAAATTTCGGGGCTGAAGAAAGGGGATGAAATGCTAGGGTTTCACAACTTTTTCATTTTTATACACCGCAGACACGGGTAGGCACACGGCCGTGTTCCTACCCGTGTTCAGGTGACACGGCCGTGTCGCCTGCCGTGTTTAGGGCCGTGTTCATCCCAGAACATTTTTCTGCCGTGTTGGGGTTGCGGCACACGGGTAGAGACACGGCCGTGTCTCGACCCGTGTCCTCAGCACACGGGTAGGGACACGCCCGTGTCCCAATACCCGTGTACCTCTCTGATTGGTATAAGCTTGGCATGAGGCACACGGGTATGGACACGGCCGTGTCCATACCCGTGTCGGCCAAAATCACCGTTTTGCCTTGTTTTCCTCATTTCCCATACGTTCGCACCTGTTCACCCACACCCCCATTGGGCTCACCACAGCCCCCTTGCCTCAAATACGCAATCAAGGGGCCTAGCGCGAATTGGGACGTTACAAATCCTATAAACAAAATAAAAGATTTCGTCCCCGAAATCAGGGTAAGGCTATGGGAGTGAAACACATAAAAGGGAACTATGCTTTCAAGTAAAATTTTTACCTGGAATAAATAATTCCGGGTAGCGCCCTTGCATCAAATCCTTTGGCTCCCATGTGAACTCCTCCTTCCCATGATTAGACCATAGCACTTTCACCAAGGGAACACTTTTGCGGCGCAAGGTTCTTGTCTCGTTATCAACGATCCGCACCGGCTCCAGTCGCACTGACCTATCAGACGCCACGGCACCATCCGCCGTGGGGATATACTGTTCAGGCCGCAACAAAGCCTTCTGAAGCGACGATACATGGAACACGTCGTGAAGGTTCTCCAGCTCCGGTGGTAACTCCAATCGATAGGCCAGAGGGCCAATCCTTTCCACTACGACATAGGGCCCTACATACCTTGGGCTGAGCTTCTTGACTCCACGCACCCGCGACACTCCGTGCATCGGTCGAATCTTCAGGAACACCTTATCACCCACTTGAAACTCCACCATACGGTGCCTTGCGTTGTAATATTTCGCCTGTCGGCTTTGAGCCTCTAGCATTCGATCCCGGATCAACCTAACCACCGCGTCCCTGTCGTCAATATACCCATTTCCAAATGTCTTCGGATCTTCGTCTTGCACCCAGGACAAGGGTGTTCTACACCTCCTTCCATACAAAGCTTCATGAGGTGTCATTCCAATACTGGCTTGATGACTGTTATTATAAGAGAACTCCACGAGAGGTAAGAGTCTCTCCCATGGTTCTCCTTTATCTAGCACACACAACCTCAGAAGGTCCTCCAATGTTCGGATGGTTCGTTCAGACTGCCCGTCCGTTTGAGGGTGAAAGGCTGTGCTAAAGGCGAGGCGCGAGCCCAAATAAGCCTGCACAGCCCTCCATTCTCTTGAAGTAAACCGACCATCCCGATCGGAGACGATCGTCTTCGGCACACCATGGTACCGCACAAATTGCTCCACAAAGAGTCGCACTAGGACGCCCACCTGCGCCTCCTTCTTCATTGGGATAAATCGGGCTACCTTGGTCAACCGGTCAACAATCACCCACACAGAATCATTCCCCGAGCGCGAGCGAGGTAACCCGTGGACAAAGTCCATGGAGATGTCCTCAAATTTCCATTCGGGGATGGGCAACGACTGTAGCATTCCACCGGGGCTTCTGCACTCCGCCTTCACCATTTGGCAGGCCACACAATGAGTAACAAAGTACTTGACATCCCTCTTCATGCCCGGCCAACACATTGTCTTTCTCAAATCGGTGTACATCTTCGCGATCCCCGGGTGCACCGAGTACTTGGAGCAATGGGCCTCCTTTAGAATATCCTCCCGAATGTTGTCACCTTCGGGGATGTAAAGCCGGCCACGAAAATGGACGAGGCCGTCTTTTAGGGAGTATTCTTCCGTAGTCCCATCCTCCATTGACTTGAAAGTCGGGGTTAAAGCCGCATCCTTCTTTTGTTCCGTCCGGATCCGGTCTCGTATGTTGCAAACTATACTCATCGCGGCCAAATACTCGGTATACTCCTCCGATTGATTCTTAAAGACCAAAGTGACTTCCATCTCTTGCAGTGTCTGGATTAACTCCATCCTCATCAAGCGGGATTCCGTGCTCGTTCCCGGTGCCTTTCGGCTCAAGGCATCAGCTACGGAATTAACCTTCCCGGGGTGGTAGTTCAAGGTGAATTCGTAGTCGCACAAGAACTCCAACCACCGCCGCTGTCACAAGTTTAACTCCTTTTGGGTGTGAACGTACTTCAGATTTTTGTGATCCGAGTAGATCTCGCAGTGGACGCCATATAAATAATGCCTCCAAATCTTCAAGGCGAATACCACCGCTCCCAACTCTAGATCATGCATCGGGTAGCTAGCTTCATGCTTCTTCAACTGTCTTGAAGCATAAGCGATCACATGCCCATTCTGCATCAACACAGCTCCCATCACTTGGTACGACACATCCGTGTAAACTTGAAAGCCCTCCTTCCCAGATGGAAGAGCTAGGATGGGTGCAGTCGTCAATCTGTCCTTCAACTCTTGGAATGCAGCTTCGCACTGGGGTGTCCATTCAAACGGCACACCCTTCTTGGTCAGCGTAGTAAGGGGAAGGGCGATCTTCGAGAAGCCTTTCACGAACTTGCGATAGTACCCGGCAAGTCCAAGAAAGCTCCGTATGTCGGCCGCTGACTTCAATGGCGACCACTCCTTCACGGCCCGCACCTTGGCCGGATCTACTGCTAGCCCTGCCCCACTAATCACATGGCCCAAGAACGCGACCTCTTGAAGCCAAAACTCGCATTTGCTGAACTTGGCAAACAAAGTGTGCTCCTTCAGTTTCCTCAGCACTAAAGTTAGATGTTCGGCGTGTTCTGCTTCAGTCTTGGAGTAGACTAGGATATCATCGATGAACACGATGACAAAGATGTCCAAATAAGGGCTGAACACCTTGTTCATCAAGCTCATAAAGGCGGAAGGGGCGTTTGTGAGCCCAAACGGCATCACGGTGAATTCATACAAACCATATCTCGAACTGAACGCCGTCTTCTGAATGTCATCTTCTTGTATCCTCAGCTGATAATATCCCGAACGCAGATCTAACTTGGAGAACCAATACGATCCCACCAATTGATCAAATAATTCATCAATGCGCGGTAGGGGATAGGTGTTCCGCACCGTTAACCGGTTCAACTCTCGATAATCAATACATAACCGCAGGGTGCCATCCTTCTTTTTGACGAACAAAACAGGAGCTCCCCAAGACGACGAGCTTGGGCGAACGAACCCTGCTTCCACCAATTCCTGAAGCTGGACTCTAAACTCTGCAAGTTCCTTCGGAGCCATTCGGTATGGAGCTCGCGAGACGGGCTTGGCACCCGGAATTAGCTTGATTTGGAAGTCCACTTCCCTATGCGGGGGTAGTCCCGGCAATTTCTCGGGAAATACCTCGGGAAATTCTCGCACCACCCGCACATCCTTGACCTCTAATGTCAATTTCTTCAACTCGAAGCAAATTACATAGACCTCGTCCCCTTCCATATGAGATTTCATAACTTGGATTGAAGATAATAATTTACGGGGTGCGAATTTAATACCATGGAAGATGACTTCCGAGTCTCCATGCCTCAACATAACTTACTTCTCCGCACAATTGATCCTGGCGTGGTGCCAGTCCAACCACTTCATGCCCAGGATGAGATCGAACTCCGAGATTCTTAACACTGTAGCCGGAGTTTCAAAGAACTTTCCTCCAATAAGGGTGTCGAAGTCGCAACTTGCTGACGACGTCATATCAGAGCCGTCCGGAAGGCGCACCCTTTGAGTAGTGCCCGTGAAGTGTTGCACTCCCTCCAAGTCCTTCACGAAGTCCGCCGAAATGAACGAGTGAGACGCACCCGTGTCAAATAACGTATAGGCGGGTCTCCCGCTAACCATGACAGTGCCTAGGTTCCAAAAAGGTAATCACTATCCAGAATTGCGCGTATCATTTGTATCGTAAATCTAACAAGTCATATAATATTAATAAATTTTGCACGTACCGGTGATGACTTCCTGCGGATTTCTCTCCTGAGTCATATCCAATGCGAATACATGCTCCCGTGCATGTCCTTGATTTCTCCCTGGTGGTCCTCTTCCTCGGCCACGCATGTGCCCTCGCCCCCGTGGAGCTACTGGAGGGGGAGCAATAGGAGCACCCCCGATCAGTCGCGGGCAAACTCGTCGGACATGCCCCGGTTGGTTGCACTCAAAACATATCACCTCACGTCGGCCCCCAGGTTGTTGATAATGTTGCTGCTGCGGTGGTGGAGGTAATTGCGGAATTGGGTACTCCACCCGATAGTTCTGGTTGACCCACCGACCGCCTCTGTGGTTTCCCCTTCCTCTGCCATGATCATTCTGCCTTCTATTACTAGGGCCGACTTCAATTACTCCTTCCGCAGGTCTCTTGCCACATCCCATGTGGTCCGCCTCCAGTCTCTTTGCCATGTCGATGATTTCTGCTAGGCTTGCATCGGCTATAAACAAAAGGGCCTGCCTCAGGGGGTCCCTTAATCCTTTGTAGAAGCGCTTCGCGTAGCCTCTATCGTCCAAATCATAGGAATCGGCAAACCTAGCGAGGTGTTGGAACTCCCTCTGGTACTCCGTTACCGATTTCGATCCCTGCTTCAGCTGCAGAAATCTTTCTTCAAGTTCATCCCGAGCAGAAGAAGGGATGAAGTGATCCAGAAAGGCCTCAGTGAACTCGTTCCAACTGATGTCCGTGTACAACCGCCCTTGGAAGGTGGAGCCCATGAGGGACTTCCACCACCTTTTGGCGTGCTGATCTAGCAGCGTCACTACCAATGTCACCGCCATGCTGTTCGGACATCTTATGCCAGCCATCAATTCCTGCACGGTATCAAGCCATTCCTCGGTGCGCACCGGCGATTCTGTCCCAAGATAGGCAGGAGGGGACAGGGCACGGAAGGTGCTCAACCAGTTGGAGCCTGGCGCTTGTTGTTGCACCGGAGCTTGCTGGGCTTTAAATGCATCCAATATGGCTGACAGCGTTTGTCCCAGTTCCGACTGCTGGAATTGTGAAGGGACGGAAGGGGTAGGAGTGCCCCCAACCGGCTCCACCTGCGCTGGGACCTATACGCAAGGTACAAACTAGGGTCAGGTTGGCTAAAACTAATGTCAAAGTTGGATAACTTAGTGTGAATTACATATGTGCACACCACTGCTTCCGCTAAGTCGGTTTGTCCCCAAACCGACTAATCGAACGGGAGTGGCCCATTGTTTCCTGACTGCTCTAGTTGAAGATCGGCTAAGTCTGATACCATTTGTAAGACCCCCCTCCCGGAACACAACACACGACACGAGGGGAGTCTTATGCCCGAAATAGCCGCCTTGCGGTAGCACTAACACATGGGTTAGCCTTTACCATAAGACGCCTATTCCGCCGGCTACAATCCATATCACATATACTATGCCAACCCAACCATAACAGAAAAGTAAAGCAGTTCAATTCACAGCTAAGTTTAATTCCAAAAGAGCGGAAAATAACAAGCACAACAGGCTTGTACAAAAGAACAAGAGTCTAGAAATGTTTTGCCAAACGGCTACATGAAAACACTCACGACTGTCACTGACGGTGCCGATGGCACCACCACCTCAGGTCCTATCGTCCGGGCCTGGCTGTCCTGCTGCATAGTCCGTTGCTGCTCTACCTGCGGGGTTTCCTCCTAAAAAGGAAGACGTAGCAACCGTTAGTCATAAGACTAAGTGGCTTCACATCCGCTCCCCCGGCGACTCCTCAGCACCGGGCGGAGAAAGGAACAAAGGTACAATATGTATATATATAAGCAAGTAAACAAGCAGGTGACTGTAAATATGGTGGAGTACAAACTACGCTACACAACTAGCAGTTCTACAAATATCTATAATATATGACAGCAGGTATAATTAATCAGAATAGTAACTTAACTTATAAGAGTGCCCATACAAACTTATAAGTTAAGGATCGGCTTAACAGTAAAGTAACTCATCGTATAAGAGTGCCCATACAAACTTAAACGATGAGAATCTTGTGTATGCAATGAATGACATGATATGAATGTTATGCTATGACCGAATCATGCGCACGCACATGCAAGTTGTTATGTCGACACAGACTTGAAGTTCCCACTTTTCGAGCAGGTAGCTAACCTCTCAGGCGTCGTCCGTCGTGGCCAGACGGCGACAGTGGAGCGGGCGTCTCCACTACTAGGTGGTATCACACTACCTATCCTAGGCCCCCGTACGCCTCAACGCTAAAAAAACACAACAGCGGAGCTCACATGCGTACTACGGCTCAGAAGGGGTCTTGGGTAAATGTGCACCAAGAACACAGCCCAACCTGGCCTTTGATTTCGAACCGGATGGAACCTCGGAAACGCACGAGGTGCAAGCCCAACCGTTCTCATGGCGCGGAGGAGATCTCGGGTTATGGACACCAAGTATCTAACCCTACCGCCCAAGGTCTACCCATTGGCTCCCATCGGTGTGACGACTGGCGAACCCGTAGACCTGCCACAGTCATTATCTCAACATCGCGACACGATGAATCGTCGCACATCACATGCCCCAAAACAACTCACTCGATGCTACCCGTAGGGAGGCTACAACTCTAAGCATCGGTTGTTAATAAACCCCTTGGGCTCGGATTACGGTTACAAAATACTCTTCACATAGTGTCCATCATATTCACGCCCACCTATTCAATGAATTCACCTCAACACTACGCATAATAGATATGTTCAACACCCAACTATATAAATATATTCTATACCACTCTCAACCCTTAATTTCTAGCCTTCTCGTCCGCTCCATTTCTCCACCAATACATGGTTATTCCTTATTACACAACCAAATGAGTAACCATGCTAAATTATAGTAACAACAACATTATAGATATATGGGAGCAAGATAACAAATGAGCAAATCACAACCATTGCAAGAGTGCTAGCATTATAAATTAACAAGTGCATTAACATAGGATAGCCCGATACTAAAACTGGGATTCCCGGAGCTACAGGAATCCGATCACAATGCACAACCCCTCGTTGGAAAGGTATTCGCGAGGGCTACGACTTTCGTGTTGAGTCGATCGCCCAGATCTGGTCGCAACATACCAGAAATTCAACTCGAATACGTACAGGAAACAGTTTCCTGTACAGGAATTTTCCCGAACGCAGCGGACTCGAACCAGCTTTCCCGTGGCTACGGGTATCGCATGGAAACGTGCAACCACTCGTTGGAAAGGTAATTTCAAGGGCTACGACTTTCGTGTTGAGTCGATCACCCAGATTTGGCCAGAACACCTCTGAAATTGGACACGAAGGTCGCCGCGTGCAGAAATCAGATTTCTGCACGCATCTTAAGGCGAGATGAACGGCATCCGTTCATCTTCTTCCTTGCAACGACCTCGCATAAACTTCTCCAGAAATCACACCCAACCTTATTTCTCCTTTCAAAGCCAAACCCTCAACGAATACCCCTCTCATCTCCACTTTGAATGATGAGAAGGTTGAGGGAGACTAAGCCTAGAAAACCTAGGCATGGCTTATCCTAAGAACTCTCCTCCTCACCATCAAGACTCTATGGAGTCGATGTCTCTCCTAAAAAAACTATAGATCTAGCACCAAGGGAGAGGGGAGAAAGCTCACCTCAAGTCCAGCGGTACCACCATGGCCGGCCATGAGCCTCGCACTCCTTCGTAGCGGCATTTCGTTTCCGCCAAAGATGGCCCGGCAATCTTCTTCCAAGGATGGCTCCGGCAAGCCTCTTCCTCCTCCAGCCAAGAGAACTCTCCCAGAAATTTCGGGGCTGAAGAAAGGGGATGAAATGCTAGGGTTTCACAACCTTTTCGTTTTTATACACCGCAGACACGGGTAGGCACACGGCCGTGTTCCTACCCGTGTTCAGGTGACACGGCCGTGTCGCCTGCCGTGTTTAGGGCCGTGTTCATCCCAGAACATTTTTCTGCCGTGTTGGGGTTGCGGCACACGGGTAGAGACACGGCCGTGTCTCGACCCGTGTCCTCAGCACACGGGTAGGGACACGCCCGTGTCCCAATACCCGTGTACCTCTCTGACTGGTATAAGCTTGGCATGAGGCACACGGGTATGGACACAGCCGTGTCCATACCCGTGTCGGCCAAAATCACCGTTTTGCCTTGTTTTCCTCATTTCCCATACGTTCGCACCTGTTCACCCACACCCCCATTGGGCTCACCACAGCCCCCTTGCCTCAAATACGCAATCAAGGGGCCTAGCGCGAATTGGGACGTTACATTATCCCTACCTACCTGCAGAAGTCTTCCAACTCTAAGCTGGCGAACTGCAGGTTGTTGTCGGTGATAATGGCTAGAGGGATGCTGAACTTGCAGATGATCTCTCCCCAAATGAAGTTCTTTATGATATGAGAGGTGGTATTTGATAGAGCTTTGTCATCGATCCACTTTGAGAAAAATCTTTCTTGACAATAGCAAACTTCCTATGGCCACTAGCTTGGGAGAAAGGGTCTATCAAGTCCACTCCCCAGATAGTAAACGACCAAGGGGTCATGATCGAATGAATTTGTTGGGTTGGCTGTATCTGGAGGGGGGCGAAGAGTTGACACTTCTTTGCGAAGGCCTCGACATCTTTCCTGATGGTTGATCAGAAGTAGCATTGCCTTGGGATTCTTTTGTCCAGAGTGTGAGTCCTAGAGTGACTTCCACACTCTCCATAATGGATTTCCTCCTCGGCTTTTCCCTTCTAGGTTCTTCCATCCTCCTTGGCTCCTCCTGCTTCCTCTCTGCTTGGTTCCTCCTTTTTTCCTTCATGGTTCCTCCTTCTTGCGCCCTGGGGCCTTCTCCTCTTCACCTTCTTCCACTCGGGTCGCCCTTGTGAGCTTGTCCAGAAAACCACGGTTTGACTCCTCCCTCTGAACATACTTGTTGGTCATCTTGATCAACTCTTCATAGGACAAGGGAGGGTCTGTGTTAATCTCCATCTTGAAAAGGCCTTCCGTCAGGCCAAACGTCAGGGGTAGCTACAAAGCGAAGCCCTCCACCTCCTGGATATCTGGAACCTCCTCATAGAAACAATTGATATAGTGCCCCAACAACTCGTGCTCTCCTTAGGTTAGATAGAAGTGGGTTGTTGCCTCCTTCTTCCTCTTCTTTGTCGTGGCGAATCGCATCGTCACCCCTCGATGTATATCTTCAAAGCAGTAAATGGATCCTCCTGCTAGTTGGAGGAATAAATCTCTGTCATTCTCTCAGAAGGTGATGACAAAGAGCATGCACTTCAAGGAATCCATCATGTTAAAGATGGAAACCACATCTTCAAACCACTAAAGATGCCATATGATCATCTCTCCCTGAGTAATAACTCAAAATGGGTTCCCTGAACCCCTTTGGGACTAATGTAGAAAGGATCTTATTGCAGAATGGGCTCTTCTACCCTTGCTGGAGATGATCCTCGAACTGGCAAGTAACTCCCACATACTCTTCACCTGAGCGACTATCCTGGAATCTTATCATACTCTCCACATCTCAAAACCTGATGCCCAGACTACTCGTCGGGTAGAACTGTGACTAAATTAGTCGCTCCGGCTCTTCCACCACCTGCTCCTTCCCATGTTGTCCTGGGGGGACCGTCGTCCTCCGACGGGGTCATGTGACGGGGTGAAGTCGTCGTGACCTCCATGTGAGGAATAAACTCTACTCGTAAGGTCCCCTCTATCCTCCACACAAAATATTTGAAAACTGCCACTGTCACATAGTCGCCTCCACCTGCCAAATTTTTGACTATCTCCCCATGCTCGCTTGCTTCCACCATCTCACATACTCGCAACATTTTCCTCCTCTAGCTGCTATCCACGCTCACTGCACTAAAAGTGTTAAAGCCAGGAAAATTTCCTACTCCAAAATTTGGATTTAAGTGCAGCCTAAGGTTACTGGGTGAGCAGTTGGGCTTGATAGCTTAACAGGAAAGGACCAAGAGACTAAGGGAACACTAAGAGGATCCCAAGTGATGTTGTAGGGAGGTCCCATCACATACTTAAATGTTTATTACAAGCTTCCCCTCCATAACTAAGAATGGTCGAATAGGGTACAAGAGGGACACTAACTTGGTGATTATCTCAAGATGACGATCAAGGGGATGATCAT
This sequence comes from Platanthera zijinensis, assembly GCA_039513925.1. Lineage (NCBI taxonomy): Eukaryota > Viridiplantae > Streptophyta > Magnoliopsida > Asparagales > Orchidaceae > Platanthera > Platanthera zijinensis. The sequence continues at coordinate 258,788,423 of CM077079.1, forward strand.
TGTCTCACGATTTAAATCTTCGATAGTATGATCCAAAAGCTCAGCCCACAATCCTCATCCTTATACACTTAGAGGTCCTACTGATAGGGAAATCCAAGAGGTAAGGGAGGGTCTTATTTATAGCCCACCCTTACCTAACAACCATGCGACTAAGGAAGGATCTCGCCTGTCTTAGGCGAGTTTCTCCCATACTCGCCTACATAGCGAGATATGCGACGGATGCTCGCTCATACTCACTCAGACCTTTCTTTGACTTGAATACTGACTTTGACTCCTATCTTGATTTATTAACTTGGACTTCTGCCTTGAATGAGCCCACCCTCGACGAATATGAGTTGTACATGTTGGGTCCATTGATCCCAATGTCCTGTATTTGAAGAAGGCCTAGCAAACAATGTATATACATGTGGTGATATAACTTGTGCTCAAGTTTAGTGATTGCAGGATGTCCTAGCAACATTGATGGGACTGGTAGCCTAAGTGGCTAAGTCAGGTAATCACTTACCTAAGATGTGGATAGACAGAAATAAGTCTAAGTCCACGAGCATTGAGTGAAGGTTACTCACTCAACGCCAGATTACTTATAGCGCTGAGTGGAGCCTATACAGTCAAAGCCATAGGAGTGGTAAGTTGAGAAAGTGGATAAGACCACAAGTATTGAGTGAGGTCAACTCACTCAACGCCATACATCAAAAAGCTGTGAGATAGGCTAATGCAGTAAAAGCCTAAGAAGAAATGAGCAGAAAAGTGGCTAAGTCCACGGGTGTTGAGTGCAGCTCACTCACTCAATATCATAGCTTCATAATCATTGAGTATAGCTCAGTCAGTCAACGCCACAGCATAACTTTGAATATTTACTAAGTCCACAGGCATTGAGTGAGGCAAGCTCACTCAATGCCATGTGGTAATGCATTGACTAATTATCAAAGCTAATATTGTTTTTAGACACAGAAATTTGGCTAAGTCAAAATGCATTGAGTGTAGCTCACTCACTCAACACCAGATAAACAGAAGAAAATTTATCAAGTAGTTTGGCATTGAGTGGAGCTTATGCGCTCAACGCCAAGAGGCTGAAGAATAAGCTAAGGCAAAAAGCATTGAGCGAGGCTTGCTCACTCAACGCTGTCAACGCCTAATGACAAAGATTGCCCAAGTGTTTTGGCATTGAGTGAGGCTTGCTCACTCAACACTGTCAACGCCTAATGACAGAAAGATTGGCTAAGTGTTTTGGCGTTGAGTGAGGTGTGCTCACTCAACGCTGTCAATGCCTAATAGCAGAAAGATTGCCTAAGTGTTTTGACGTTGAGTGTAGCTCACTCACACAATGCCTAGATAGACAGAATTCTGTCTAAGTGTTTTGGCACTGAGTGAGGCTTGCTCACTCAAAGCCTATGCTGCTGATGCTTGATTTTTGGCTAAGTACACAGATGGTGACATCAATAAGTCAACCTTATTCAAATTATTAGCGGCAAAGCTACAGTACATGACAAAAGGCGCTGTAGAGATACTGTACGACGGTTAACGTTAAAGCAAGATGGTGGCCATTAATGGTGTGAGGCCCACCGCTAAAAGAGTCGTTGGGTTGCATTCAATAATAGGAGAAGCTTTTTACAGAAAAAGCAGCTATTGATGTGCTTCGTCTTCATCATCATTGTTGTTGTGACTGAAGTACAAGAAGCTCAAGCCAGCAAGACTAAGAGCAAAACAAGTTAGCTATTTGTCTTCATCATTGAATACAGTAAGATCAAAGCAGATCTCTGAAGAGGAAAAAGAAAGTTAGCTGGTGCCATTTTCTATCTGCTCCAGCAAGTTCTTTATAGATCCAGTTATACAACTCTGAATAACATCTACTGGAGGCTGTGGAGAAGAAGTTAGGGCTAAAAATCTTCAGCCCAGGAAAGAGAGAAGAAGCAGAACAGTTATTCTTCATGTTACTTCTAGCACAAGTCAAAGCAAGATCTGTATCCTTGTTGCTGTGAAGAAGTTGAGCTGAGAATCTTTCAGCTCAGGTAACAGCAAGTTTTGTTGCAGTCACTTCACAGTTCCAGCAGGAAAAATCCTTGGTGAAGAAGAAGTTAGAACATAGTATATCTCAGTTCAAGTAAAGGTAGACTCAAGAAATATTTTCCTAAAGTCAAAGTTGGGCTGAGTCTATCTCAATCAAGGTATATTGGCACAGAGAAATTTCTCTTGTGTCCAATCAAGACTCACCAACCCACTCCCCTCTTATAGGATCCTCTTGGAACTGAGTGGTAGGAACAAGTTTGCTCTGAGATAGGATCCCTAGTGGATTTGAGGTAGGGCTGTCCTCCCAGCCTGAGTGTAGGGCCTTTGTCCTAAGGTAGGTGATCTGTTGATCACTGAGTTGTAGGCCCTTGTGGCTGAGTTGTAAGTCTCAGAGGAGACTGAGAGATCCTGAGGGATCTGAGGTGTAAGCTCTTTAGAGCAGCATTTTGGAGAAGTGCCTAGTCCAACAAGATAGTTGGATAGGTGGGAGGAAAAGTGGATGTACCCTTGTTAGGGAAACCACTATAAATCTATGTGTGTTTTTCTGTGTTATTTTCTTTGTGCAGGTTGTATGTCTTGAAAGAAGAATTTAATCAACTAATAAAGCATCCAACACAAGGAAAATAAAAGATAGTCACTAAGGACTAAGAAACCTATTCACCCCCCTCTAGGTGATTTAGCTATCCTTGAAAACAAAGACTTTTAAGTGGTATCAGAGAGAGGTTACTTAAAAAGGACCTAACAGTCTGAGTAGACCTCAAAGGATAGCTATAAAGGTTTAAACTTATGTGTTCAAAAGTGAACCATAAGGTGTTGAGATCAATGGAGCTCCAAGTCTGCAGAGAGAACAAGAAAAGCATTGGGTTGTTGATGGCTCTTACAGAAGACAAAGTCTATCCAGATATAAGAGCAAAGATTAGGGCCACTCTAACACGTTCAGATAGTGACTCAGAGGTGGATGAAGCTGAGGAAGGTGAATGCAGATGTTATGGGCTGACAGCTACACTAGAAGAAGAATCCTGCCAGGACCAGCCTATACAAAATGAGGTATATTCCCCATCTAGCTCATCCTCAGAGTCTGGATATGAATCCTGCTCAGACTCTGATGCATCCTCATCAAGTGATGATGAGAGTCCTCTGTCAGAAGATGATATCAATCAATTGATTAAAAATCATGCTGCACTTCTGAAAGCTTTCAAGAAAAGTAAGATGCTTGTTAAAAAACAAACAGAGAAAATTGCCTCCCTACAACTGGCTGCTTCCCAGCAAGATGTGACTTCATCTTTGCTATATCTAAAAGAGAGGGAAGTATCTCATCTTAAGATCATGGTAGATATCCATGTTGAGTCCATCAAATATAAGGACTCTATTATCAAGGATCTTGAAGGGAAACTTGAAAGGGAGAAGATAGTTGTGGTCAATTTCTCTAAGATAGATGCTATCAAGAGAAAATCTGAATCTGAGTGGATTTCTAAAGTTATCCAATCTCAGAGGAGAGGCCAAGCTCCTGTCCAGCCTCAGTCAACTTCTCACAAGTTAATTCTCCCATCCAACAGGTATGACCAAGTCTATAAGTGTGGTCACTTGAGGTGTGTGAATCTTTCTTGTAATATTACCAAAGTACCTTACAATGGAAGAAGAGAGGTCATGGGATTGAGTGCTCAGAAGGCTCCCCATATAGAAGTTCAAAAGGCCCAACCTGGACCTTTTGTACTTGATTCCTCAACCCCCTCATTCAAGGATATGGCTATGGCCTATTCTAAAGTTCTTCCAGTAAGAACTCAAACAAAAGGTAAGACAGTTAGTGAGGCTACCTTGGTTGTCCCTGAATCCATGAAGAACATGCCATCTGCAAAGAAGGCCGTTGCTAATGATGTTCAGAGCAAGCCAAGTTCCTCTATTGGCAGACTCACTTTTGGTCAAGCTCTTGTTGAAAGAAATAAGAAGAAGACCACAGTTCTCCCTACTAAAGAGGCAGACATAAGTGGCTTGCACACTTCAAGGTGTGTTCAGAAAAGGATATACAACATCCATGAATGTTGGTGCTGTGGCAAAGTGGGTCACTTTGCCATAGATTATTGGCACAACCCCAATGTGCTAAAGGCAAGGCAGTGTCTTCGTGATAGGACTCCTGTAGGTAGACATATGCATTCTTATGCTAACAGGAACCTAGGACCCAAATCAACTTGGGTTCCTAAGGTAAGGTAAATTCTGTTTTGCAGGACAGTTCAAGTGGTCATACCCATTTATGGTCCTTGGACAGAGTTGTACCAGACCTAAGTCTTGGTATAAGGATTGGATGAATTGACCAGCATGCACAAGATACCTAACACATGTATAATTATTGAGGGGGAGCTAGGTGGATCAGTTAGATAGGGACAGATGGAAATCTGTGGCCAAAAAGGAAACTTTGCAAGATGCAAGGAAGTTGATGTGAATCCAGCAATTGATCCAATACTACAGGACAAAGATAAGTAGAATTCATCTGGTTTATGACTCTACTAAATGTTCTCTTAATTGCTAAAACTATGCATTTTAGAGATAAGGTAGTTGAAATTAAAGTCTGAGAAGAAGTAAGATAATTGTCTAAAAACTTGTCTTAATAAATAAGTTAGTGGCTCACATGTTCATTAGGCCACAAGATGTAACTAGATTCAACATCCTCAAAATTGATATGGGCATGTTGAAGCTAGTTGAAATTGGACTCCACTAGGACACATATTATAATGTGCATTGCAGGTCATCTTAATCCCTATTGAGTAGGCAAATTTAGCTATCCTTGAAATTTGCCACTAGATCCAACTATACTCAACATCTTCAAACTTGACATAGGCATGTTGAATTTATGTCTAGTTGCACTCCACTAGCACACTCATTAAAAATATATATATTTTTTCAAGAAAATTTTAACCCTGCTGAAAGTATCTAGTGTCTATCTAAATCACCTAGAGGGGGGGGGGGTGAATAAGTGATGTTTGTGTCTTTTTGCGGAATAAAAAGATTTAAAAACTCAAGCATACAAACACAGAAATTATAGTGGTTCCCTGTATTAGGTACGTCTACTGTCCCGTCTCGCCTAACTACCACAAAGGGATAAATTCGGCTAATTCACCTTTCTCAGATTAGAACAATCTTACAACTCGGAGCAACGCTCCTACACCTCGATCCACAACTAGATCTACACTTCGATCCACAAACCGAATCTACAAACTCGATCCACACACGGATCTACAATCTCGATTCACTAGCATATCTACAAACTCGATCCACTAACGGATCTACACTCGGAAGAATAACTTCCTACAATCTCGGAGACAAAGCTCCTACAAGAGTTAAAATAAATTTAACAAATACAATACAAACTTTACACTTCCAGATCTGAAAATTTCAAGGGTCTTCCTTCTTGAAACTTGAAAACTTAATGAAGATGGTTGAGGAAGAAAACCAAGAAGGCTGATCTGAAAACTAGGATTCGATCCGATCAAATAGATGATGAAGAATCTTGAACTTTGGATCTGTCGAATCTTTTCACTCTTCGAATTGCTGGATCAACAGATTAGCTGCAGAGAAGAACGACGATGGCGACGTGCGACTTCTCCCGAATTTAGAAAGAGCGATTCTTATTTTTAATTCTGATTAGATTAGGGTTGGAGAATTCGATTAAGGAGAATATATATATATATCATTTTCAACGGTCATGAATCATTAAGGAAAGATCTACTAATGGATCAATCATCATTAAGTCAAAATAAATTGAAATCCCGTCAGAATATATAGAAAGAAAAATCTGCAAGTCCATTTCTCGAGAAGAAGTAGATTTCTCGAGAAATGAAAGGCTTTCTCGAGAAACGACTTGTCTTCTCGAGAAATGACTTGAAGAAATTTCTATGAAGGAAATTACTAATTTCTCAAGAAGAATATTATTTCTCAAGAAAATGACTTAGCGCATTTTTAGAACTGGAGCTAGATTTCTCGAGAAGAGATTGATTTCTCGAGAAATGAATTACTTTCTCGAGAAATAATATGGCTTCTCAAGAAATTGACTTAGTTCAAAATTCTGTAAACTGATGCAATAATTTCTCGAGAAAGAATTGATTTTTCGAGAAAAAGACTTAGCTTCTCGAGAAATGATTTCGACTTCTCGAGAACTGCTTTGCATTTCTCGAGAACTAACTTGGCTTCTCTAGAAGTGATTTCTTGAGAAATAGACGTAGACTTCCTGAGAAACAGTCTTCACTTTCTCGAGAAATGAACTTAGGAAATTTTTGAAAAAAAATTCTTTTCTTCTATATTGGAAACCAGCAACCTTTCCCTTCTTCCATTTCCTTAGTGCTTGAAAATGAAATGCATCCCAATAGAGAGGTTACACATGAGTCAACACCATGGATCACACAATGAGGGATTACATTGTATGGTCCTATGTTTAGTGACTCATTGTAAACTGACATTTGTCTACATTTAGCAATATTGACCTGCAAGAACTCAACTAAAAGATAGCAGCAAATACAAACTTAATTCATCTTAGTTCAAGGTGACTTCACACAAATCTTGGTTATTGTGGATACAATACCCAACAATTTCCCTCTATTTATAGAAGTCAGAACCCTCTACACTAAGGTGAATTATATCAAGATAATTAAAGAATTAACAAACAAGCAAAATAAAGTAAGTAATGACAGAAGAGAATAAATAAGATCTTCAAAATTAAAAATTCAAAATTTTATATATGTATAGAATTTGTCCATTGCTACATCCAGATCCACAAGATTCTATAATATAGCTAATCTCCAATCATTTGAATTGTTGATGATGCTGTCTATCCTTCTTTTCTTGCTGTCTTTTCTGATAGCTGTAAGGTTTGAGGTAGTACTTAGGAGGTCGAGGAGGAGCTGTAGGATTGTTTTTGCCATATTCTCTATCATAGATCCTCCTCTTAGTCAAAGATTTTTCATACAACTCCCATTCCTTATGACTATGATGATCATATTTGTTTTCATTATATTCTACAACTAGCTTCAAGGTATCCAGAATGAGAGATTTTGAAGTTGGGCTCCATACATCAACAAATTCTTTTTCTATTCTTTGGGCAGTTGTTTGGCTTGGGATGGATCTGCTAGCAGAGGCACCCTTACTATATTTTCTCTTCTTCTGCACTGTAATCTCAGGAGGTAGATCTTGATGTAACTCTGGCTGTTATGAAGTCCATACATGAGAATAACTTTCAGGAGGAAGTTCAAACTGTTCAGGTCTAGGAGAGAATGTAGGCTTCTGGACAGTTGGATTAAGATGAGGAGGTGGAGCCTCATTTGGATTGACTTGAAATTCTGGGAAGATCTGATTATGCATCCATACAGTAGTACCATTAGTGTGAAATTTTACAGCATGAATCTGTGTCTCTACATCTGTACTGATCTCTTTCAGTTTAGCATCCCATTGTGCCTTCATGTCTTCACTAGATTTTGTTAGATATTATTTTACTTTTTCCTCCCCCTTTCTGACTTCTATAGTTAAAGTGCATATGACATCTTCCTTAAACTTGCCAACTTCTTCGCATGTTTTGAAGTTGTGTTCTTAAGCTTTCTTTTCCAATAGAATCTGGTTGTTTGCCAATGTGAGTGCTTCTTCCATGACCTGACCAACACTAGTGATAGTGTGGTCTATAGCCTTGCCACCAATGTTCATCAACCTCTTGAACTCATTTGTATTGTGCTGGATCTCAGCAAATCCTCTGCTCATTTCCTTCTCTAGAGCAAATACTTTATCAATATCTTATTTGAGAGACTTATCAAAGTAATTTCTTTGCTTTGTAAGCATAGATTCTATTTTATCCAAGAGGGTATCATCAGGGATAATATCAGCTAGAGGAGGTAGAGCTGGAGGTGTCCAAACTGGGATTTCTTCAATTACAACTGTACTCCTCCCTCTTTGGAAAGAAGTCATGACATCTCCTTCCTCTCTTAGAATAATAGGCATAGAAAAACCCAAGATCCTTAGAGGAGGTTCAGCTGTTTCTGGGGTAATTTCTTCCTCAGGTAGCAAATCAACATTCTCCCCCTCAATGTGTTCCTGGGGCTAAGAATTTTCTGGAGTTTCTGCAGGGATATCTTTAGGAATATCTGCAGGAGTATTGTCAGAAATGTCTTTAAGAATATCTTCAGAAACCTTTTCAGGAGACTTTTCTATAGTCTCTGAGCCACCATCACCCATAGTGGTGCTCTGCTCATCTTTATACTGAGCTATATTGTCTTCTACCGCTGTCTCAACATCATCTACAACTTGTTCTTGAACCTTTGCTGCAGTAGCCTCTGAATGAACTTCTATGTCTTGTACCTCAGCATGTTGTACCTCTACATATACTGAAGGAGCAGGCTCCCCCTCAGCAACTGCACCAAATGTGCCAGCTGTATCAGTGTGAGGAGGAGAAGGAATCCTGTCCTCATCAACTACTATAATTCTTGGAGCTTGAGGAGCTTGGCCTGGCCTTGGAATCCTTATTTCCCATCTACTGATGGTTGAGATGGTAACCTTATTTAGGTGGTGGATGGACACACCTTTGGATGGGTCAAAGATTTCTGGGTGAGCTTGATTCAAGTACAGAGAGATAATTCTACCAAAATTTTGTGCTTTCAAGCTTTCTTTAATTTTCTCAAACAACATATGCCCCCTCTAGAAATTATTTCTGCATACCACTGCTATCATCATATCGAAGAAATCTGAAGAAATATATCCAATAGACCCTGTTTTGCATAGGAGAGCTTTTCCTAGAACGTCGGCTAAAAGCTTACTTTCATCTGTCATATGATGCCTTCTAATTAAAGTGGTGGACTGGGGAAGACCACAGAAAGTAAATGTTCTTGAGTAGTCATCTGCTTCCAGATAGTCTTCCTCATCAACTAAGGGTAATCAGAGAAACTGTGTCAATGTAGATGGCTTGACTTTGATCTTGATCTCTCTGACTGAGCTCTTCAGTAATTTCCCAGACCTCTTGACCTTGGTATTTCTGAAAAATTCCTCAACTTCATGTAACAACACTATACAAGGATGTTCCAGGATGAATGTGAGGCCGGCGGATTCCAGAAGTAGCAGAACATTCTTGAAGTCGTCTGTAATTTCCTCTATGCCTGCGCGAACGAATTTACTTCCCACACCAATCTTGGAAAATGGAGCCATCGATTGCAGAGAATGAGAAATTTCTGGGTTGCCGGAGAAGATGCAACGAATTTTGCGAGAGAGACTGCTGAATGCTCTGGAGAAACTGAAGAGTTTCTCGGGAGAGGAAATTTGAATTTGTGGATTTGGATTTCTATGGACATATCTATTTACATAAAATTTAAAATTTCGAAGAAATTCAAGAAGCTTACTTGGAACAGCGGTTCAAATTCTTCAGAAATTCGTCCTATCGAATTAGGGCTTTTCTCGAGTAAATTGATGTCTTTCGAGAAATCCATAAATCATTGCTCGAAAAATAGAAGTAATTTTCCGAGAAGTCTAGAAAACTTTTCTCGAGAAATACGGTGGCTTTCGAGAAATCAGTATGTTTCCCGAGAAACAAGTTAGTTCTCGAGAAATATATAAAGGCTTTCGAGAAATCCATTCCTTTTCTCGAGAAATTTATCTTGTTTTCGAGAAATCCACACAAGTTTCCGAGAAACACAAGATCTTCTTTGAATTTGTCCTTGACTTCAGATATGATCACTTCAGGATCCCATGTTGAGCATGCCAAGTTCTGTCTTGAAAAAAAGAGAACTTGGCCTCGTTTAGCGGCTTTGTGAAAATATCTGTCACCTGCTTGTCCGTCGGGATATAGCTGAGGGCTATGTCCTTATTCTCCACATGCTCCCGGATGAAATGGTAGCGTACTTTGATGTGCTTAGTCCGGCTGTGGGAGACTGGATTGTTGGCAATAGCTATTGCGCTGGAAGAGTCGCAATACATTGGAATTTCTCCGAACTTCAAATTATAGTCTTCAAGTTAATTCCTTATCCAAAGAAGTTGTGCGCAATAACTACCCGCAGAGATATACTCTGACTCAACAGTAGATGTTGCCACACAATTTTGCTTCTTACTGCTCCAAGAGATAAGCCGTCTTCCAAGGAATTGGCACATCCCGGAGGTGCTTTTTCTATCATCCCTGCTTCCCACAAAATCAGCATCTAAAAAGCCAATTAGCTCGACATCATTACTTCTTGGGTACCATAAGCCAAGATTGGGTGTACCCTTAAGGTATCTTAAAATCCACTTTGCAGCGACGTAATGAGATTCCTTAGAGTTCACCTTATATCTAGTGTAAACACATGTTGAAAATATTATATCCGATCAACTGGTAGTTAGGTAGAGCAAGGATCCAATTATCCTTCTGTATTTGGTTTCATCAAAAGGTTTCTCTTTCTCATCCTTGTCCAGAGACACATTTGAACCCATTGGAGTACTCATAGAGGTTGCGCTCTCCATTTCGAATTTCTTAAGAAGCTCCTTGGTGAACTTCATCTGAGAGATGAAAATTCCATCTTCAGATTGCTTCACCTGAAGTCCTAAGAAATACTTCAGCTCACCCATATTGCTCATTTCAAACTTCCCTTGCATAAGTTTGGAGAACTTTTTGTAAAGGTTGTCTTCTGTAGAGTCAAATATGATGTCGTCGACATAGATTTACACTAGCAGAATCTTGCCTTTAATATCCCTAAGAAATAATATCTTGTCTATCTTTCCCCTTGTGAACTTATTCTCAAGAAGAAAGTCAGACAACATCTCATACCAAGCTCAGGGAGCATACTTTATACCATATAGGGCTTTATTTAAGAAATAAACATGGTTAGGGAATTTAGAATTGACAAAACCTGGGGGTTGTGCTACGTATACTTCCTGTTTCAGATCCCCGTTGAGGAATGGTGACTTCACGTCTATTTGGTATATGATGAAGCCTTTGAGGGCAGCATATGCAAGAAACAACCTGATCGCCTCGAGCCGAGCCACTAGAGCAAAGGTCTGGTCGAATTTGATCCTCTCTTCTTATCTGTAACCTTGAGCTACAAGCCTGGCTTTATTTTTTGATAATTACTCCGTGTTCATCCAACTTGTTTCTAAATATCCACTTGGTACCTATAACATTCTGTCCCTTCAGTCTGGGCACCAACTCCCAGACTTTGTATCATTCAAATTGGCTTAGCTCCTCTTGCATTGTCATTATCCAAGATGCATCTTTGTTTGCTTCCTCGAACTTCTTCGGTTCAACCTGAGACAAAAATCTTAGATGCAAAACTTCGTTAGTTATACCTCTTTTGGTTCTCACACCATCGCCTGGCTCTCCAATGATTAGATCAGCTGTGTGATCTCTTAGGTGTCAGAACCTTAGATTCCTCGCCCTCTCTTCAGCAGGCTCTGCAGCATCTTGTGCATCCTCTATGGGTTGAGGAAATTCTTCCTCTAGCGGTTCTTCATCCACAAAGCCAGGATCGATGATCTTTACTGAGCTTGGAATGTCTTCTTTGAATGGTTAATCCAAGCTTAGCTCCTTGAACCTGGTACCTGCATCTGCACCAATAACACTAGACGAGCTGCTATGAAGAAAGCTAGTCTCATTAAATATAATATTTATAGACTCTTCTTGAAAGACTTTGTTTCAAGAACCTAAACACCTAGAGGGGGGGGGGGGGGGGGGGGGGGGGAATTGGTTCTTAACTTATTAAGTCTCTTTATTATTTTTAGGCAAATAGATTTTTATCTTCTTTCAGCACAGATTAATATATCTACAGAAAATTAACACAACACAGCAAACACCAGATCTATAGTGGTTCCCCAAGATATGGGTACATCCACTTTCCCCCTTCGCCTATCCAGTAGATAACTCGATTCAGCCTAACTTCCTTCCACTGGCTCAGGTCCACAGATCTTACAATCTCACAACCACAGATGGTTCCTACACCTCAGACTTAATACAAGTACTACCTCAGATTCTTCTCTAAAATCTTACCTCAGGCCTCAGCCCTACCTCAGCCTTTATAATTAGGCTTACAACTCAGACTTACCACAAGTCCTACCTCAGGCACACAGCCCTACCTCAGCCTTTATAATTTAGGCTTACAATCTCAGATCTAACAATAGATCCTACAAGAATTTATGAGTAAAGAGTATCTGAAAACTTCACCAGCTAGATTTCTCTGTTGATGTTGTCTTCTTGATCAGTTCTTATATAGACTGATCCTTCTAATCCAACCTAACTTAGCTTTTCAAAGCTTCTTGATTAGAACAAATATGGTGGATCACCTTTTGATGTTGAAGTTGATCTTCAGTCAGCTTCTTCTTAAGATTCAGATTGAACTCTGAATCCTTCTTGCAGACAGGCCTTGATCTGCCAGAATTCTTCTTTAAGATCCAGAGATCTTTTCACATTGATGATTAATTGATCAATAATATAATTATGTCGTTTCCGATCTATCTCTTATATAGAGCTTGCTCCATGGTTACCGGCTGATCCGGTTCATAACAGACTTCTGACAGTTCTGACAGTGGTGTCAGACCTGTTAGTTATGACAGCTGTCAAGTCACCAGTCACATCACCAGGTTCTTCAATGTCTGTCTAACTCAGCATACAACACTTAGCAGACTGCTTTATATGTGTCGACACATATAGGCTAAGTGTCGACACAAGTCTTCAAGCTGTCGACACAAATACTCCAAGTGTCGACACAGTCATACTTCTACTTCTCGACACAGCTCTTTATTATATGTGTCGACACAAGTCATGTGTGTCGACAAAGCAGCTTCTTGTCTCGACATTTCTGTTGCAGACAGATGGCGTTGAGTCTTTGTCAATTGGCATTGAGTGTGTCTCGACATAAGTCCTGTGTGTCGACACAATTACTTCTAAACTTGACACAGCCTCTTGAGAGTTGATGTGTCGACACAAGTCTTGTGTGTCGATACAATTGCTTCAGGTGTCGACATAGCTCCCGAGTGTCGACTCATATTCTGTTTTAAGTTGTCGACACAACTACTTGTTTAGGTGTCGACATAGCTTTGAGTGTCGACACAACTTCTTTATAAGTGTCGACACATTTTGCCAGTGTGTCGACACAGCTTTCCTGAGTGTTGACTTAGTAGCTAGGTGTCGACACAACTTCCCTCAGTGTCGACAAAATTTGCCTGTGTGTCGACACAGCTCGCCTGAGTGTCGACACAAGTTTCCTAAGTGTCGACACAGTTTCTTCACAAGTGTCAACACTTGTACTTAGAAAATTTTCCTTTAAATTTTAAACCTGCACAATGAAACTCAAACTTCTATCAAATATACATTGATGCATATCATTGACTAAGTTGTGGCTTCTCTAAATCTAGTACATATTTTCCAATATACCCAACACTTCTACCACCAGAGTTTTTTTATTAAAAATCCTATATGTATTATTATGACTACAATATCCTACGAAAATACCTTCAAAACACTTTTCACTAAACTTTGTGCTGTAATACTTCCCATTATTAAGTACGGAGCATTTACTTCCAAATATTCTAAAGTAGGACACAGTCGGTTTTCTGCCCTTCAATAGCTCATAGGGGGTCTTATGATAGCTTTTGTTGATGAGTGCTCTGTTTTGCACGTGACAAGATGTGTTGACTGCTTTAGCCCAGAAGTACTCTAGAAGTGAAGCGACGTTCAACATGGTTGTGTATGCTTTAATTAGGGTTATGTTCCTTCTCTCAGCAACTTCATTTTACTGTGGAGTGCGCGGGGAGGAAAACTTATAAAAGATACCTTGGCTTTCACAGAATTCTGTCACGGCACCAGACTCGAACTCTGTTCCATGATCACTTCTGATTTTGACCACTAAGCAGTCCAATTTGTTCTGAATTTGTCGGACAAAATTAGTGAAAGAGTCGAAGGTTTATGACTTATGTTTCAGAAAGAACACTCAAGTGAAATGCGAGTAGTCATCGACAATTACTAATGTATAAACCTTACCTCCTAAGCTATGAATAGGCATAGGACCGAACAAGTCCGTATGAAAAAAGTATAAGCTTCGTGAAGAATCCTATTCAGCAATACCCTTGAAGGTAGTCCGTGTTTGCTTACCCATGTAATAGGAGTGACATGGATTCTCTTTAAGACACTTAATGTTGGGGGCATCGCGCACTAAATTGTGAGAAAATAGCATATTTAAGGTTTTGAAATTAATATGTGCTAATCTCTTGTGTCATTGGTCACAAAGAGACGCGCTATCTTTTACAATAAAACATACTGGGGTAGAATTATCTAAGCAAAGGAAATTTAAACAAAAAATATTTCTGCCTTGAGTGCCTGTTAAGACCGTCTCCAAATTTGTAGACGAATTTATCAAGCACTTGTCCTTGCAGAACTCAATGTTGTAGCCTTTATCATACAGTTGACATATGCTTATGAGATTATGGTGTAATCCTTCAACATAATTCACGTCTGTGAAAGAGACTATGCCGTTGGAAATCATATCATAACCTTTTGTAGTTCCCCTGTCTGAACCTCCAAAGATGACTTTGGGTCCGTCTTTGACTAAGGTATAATCACGCAAAAGGCTTCTTGTCTCGGTCATGTGTCGAGAGCATCCACTGTCCAAATACCAGATCAGAGTTCTATTGGCCTTCTGATATACTTATAAAGATAAATCAGTTTACCTTAGGAACCCAAACATATTTGGGTCCTTAGTTCCTGGTCAGCATACTCCTCTAGGAATATTAGCCTTGCGAGTGGTCGGTCTCGCATAACTAACTCTAGGAGTTACAAGATTAGTAGGGTTATACCAACAATCTGCACCAAAATGACCAATTTTGCCGCAGCACTAACAGTCGAATCTATTGTACCTCCTTTTGTACTCCTGCTTTACCCTTTGAACGTGAGGTCTAGCAGGGGTAGCATCCTTAGAGGTGGAGGCCTCCTTGTTGCAGTATACACAGGGGCTTCCTATCTCTTTAGCCTTAGGCACATCAAATTTAGCTTTTGGTGCCTTCTTATTATTATGGCCATGCACATATGAACCATGACTCTTCATCTAAATTTCCTCAAACAGTGCTTTGAACACGCTGGAACCAAAGTCACGGGGACGGGTTCATCCCTGGTATCTGTTCATGGGCTCTACATGAGTTAGCCTAACATGATGACCATAGGACGACTCAAGGTCAAACTTGTTCATCGTAAAGATTACTTTACTGAACGAAGGTTGACCCATGGGTGCCTTCCCCTTTTCTTTGGCGCTAGCCTTCTTGGCAGCCTTATCCTTTTCACCGACGTGGCTAAGACCACTACCATTCTTCTGAGTTGAAAACTCATCGATAAGAGGGAGAACAGTCTTTTGCTTGGAGAAACTCTCAACAAGTTTTCTCTCTACTGCGAGCTTTTCTTCCAGCTCATCAAGATATTTCTCCTTCAGACTTAATGTCTCAGTCGAGCCCTTGAGTTCCTCTTTCAAGGAGTGGAATTCATCTCTAAGGGGAAGTAATTGTTCAATTTCTTCCTTTAGATTTGCTTCCACTGCCCTGTGGGTGGCAATCTCTTTTAACTGCTTTTTGACTACCTTACGACATTTGTCAAAATCCTTTAAGAGGTTCTCGTGCTGATCCATAAACTCAGAGTCACCTTCCTCTTCAGAAGAGTAGTCATCATGACCATTCGAGGACGTTTCAGATTCTGAAAGAATAGTGTGCGAGTTTACCTTCCTATGGTATTCAGAGTCACCCACTTCCTCGTCAGATTGAGCCATAAGCCCAAAGTAAGCTTCTTCATTTTCAGAACTTGACTCGCTCGAGTCACTATCGCTGAGAGTCTTCGACTTTTTGGCGATGAAACTCTTTTCTTCTTTCTTCTTCCCTTTAAAGGATCTCTTCTCGTCCTTCCTAGAGCTATCCTTCTTCTTATATGGACACTCTGAAATCATGTGACTCGTTTTATTACAACAATATCAAACAACATCAGAGGAAAATTGTTTGTTCGGTTTAGATTTATACCTATCCTCTTTGTTGTATCTTTTCTTAGAACGATCACCGTCATGATGTGATCTCCTGGAATCTGAAGAGAAATACTTATTCTTCATTAGTATCCTCTTGCTCAGCAGCTTCTTGAACTGCTTAGAGATTAGGGAGAACTCTCCGTCCGATAGCTCGGAGCCTGATGTGCTGGGCACAGAGTCTTCAGGAGTATCAGGAGCTCGTGTCCTTATGGGTGACACAGCTTTGGACTTACTTGAACCTTCGGCTTTTAAGGCTGTAGACTTCTCTTTGCTTGAAGATCTGTTGGCTTTCTCCTCCTTCTTTCTAGTGTTCATTTGGAGTTCGTAGGAGAGAAATTTGCCGAAAAGATTCTGAGGGTCGATCTCTGGCAACTTCCCAAATTCTCTGATAGCAACAACTTTTGTATCCCAGTCTTTTGTCAAGGATCTGAGGAATTTGTCGTTCAGTTCACCATGAGTAAATGCACGGCCAGAGTTCCTGAGGTCGTTGACTATCTTGAAGAACTTCTCAAAACTGTCAGCTATGGATTCATTGGCACCTTGTTTGAAGGCTTCGTACTCTTGGTTCAACAACGATCTGCGATTGTCTCTCACTTCTTCAGTACCTTTCATTAGGACAACAAGACAGTCCAACATATCTTTGCCAGACTTACAATGAAATAAGTTCTGGAGCATTGAATCGTCCACTGCACTTGCGATGATATTCTTTGCCTTCTTGTCAAGGGAGACTAAGATAATCTCATCCTTAGTAAGATCCATCAGATTCTTTAGAATCATGATCGCTGGATTTATCATTGAGGCCTGTGTAGGGATGTGTAGTCCTTCTTCCACTATCTGAAAAATCCTTGGATCAGCAGCTTCCATATAGAACCGTACTCGTTCTTTCCACATGGGAAATTTTTCCTTTGTGCACACCGGTAGCTTCATGGATGACATGTCTTTGCTTCGATCCATGATGAATATACGAAATCTTTGAACGCTAGATCAGGGATCTTGTTCAAGGTATTATCCTTATCGAACAAAACCCCCCCTCTGATACCAATTGAAAGTATCTAGCATATACATAAATCACCTAGAGGGGGTGAATAGGTGATGTTTGTGTCTTTTTGCGGAATAAGAATATTTAAAAACTCAAGCACACAAATACAGAGATTTATAGTGGTTCCCCGTATTGTATACGTCCACTGTTCCTCCTCGCCTATCTACCACAAAGGGATAAATTCAGCTACTTCACCTTTCTCAGATTATAACAATCTTACAATTCGGAGCAACGCTCCTACACCTCAATCCACAACTAGATCTACACCTCGATCCACAAACCGGATCTACAAACTTGATCCACACACGGATCTACAATCTCGATTCACTAACGGATCTACAAACTCAATCCACTAACGGATCTACACTCGGAAGAATAACTTCCTACAATCTCAGAGACAAAGCTCCTACAAGAGTTAAAATAAATTTAACAAATACAATACAAACTTTACACTTCCAGATCTTAAAACTTCAAGGGTCTTCCTTCTTGAAACTTGAAAACTTGATGAAGAAGGTTGAGGAAGAAAACCAAGAAGGCTGATCTGAAAACTAGGATTCAACCCGATCAAATAGATGATGAAGAATCATGAACTTTGGATCTGTTAAATCTTTTCACTCTTCAAATCGCTGGATCAACAGATTAGCGGCAGAGAAGAACGACGATGGCGATGTGCGGCTTCTCCCGAATTTAGAAAGAGCGATTCTGATTAGATTAGGGTTGGAGAATTCAGTTAAAGAGAATATATATATATATATATATATATATATATATATATATATCATCTTCAACGGTCATGAATCATTAAGGAAAGATCCACTAATTGATAAATCATCATTAAGTCCGAATAAATTGAAATCCCGTCAGAATATAAAGAAAGAAAAACCTGCGAGTTCATTTCTCGAGAAGAAGTAGATTTCTCGAGAAATGAAAAGCTTTCTCGAGAAATGACTTGGCTTCTCGAGAAAAGCCTTGAAGAAATTTCTATGAAGGAAATTACTGATTTCTCAAGAAGAATATTATTTATCGAGAAAGTGACTTAGCGCATTTTTAGAACTGGAGCTAGATTTCTCGAGAAGAGATTGATTTTTCGAGAAATGAATTACTTTCTCAAGAAATAATATGGCTTCTCGAGAAATTGACTTAGTTCAAAATTCTGTAAACTGATGCAATGATTTCTCGAGAAAGAATTGATTTCTTGAGAAAAAGACTTAGCTTCTCGAGAAATGATTTCGACTTCTCGAGAACTGCTTTGCATTTCTCGAAAACTAACTCGGCTTCTCTAGAAATCTTTAGGGCATTTCTCGAGAAAAGGACTTCGAGTATTTTCAGACAATTTCCCGAGAAGTCTTATGGTTTCTCGAAAACAACAATGCTTTCTCGAGAAATAGATTTAGACTTCTCGAGAAACAGTCTTCACTTTCTCGAGAAATGGACTTGGGAAATTTTTGGAAAAATTTTCTATTCTTCTTTATTGGAAACCAACAACCTTTCCCTTTTTCCATTTCTTTAGTGCTTGAAAATGAAGTGCATCCCAATAGAGAGGTTACACATGAGTCAACACCATGGATCACACAATGAAGGATTACATTGTATGGTCCTGTGTTTAGTGACTCATTGTAAACTGATATTGGTCTACACTTAACAATATTGACCTGCAAGTATTCAACTAAAAGATAGCAGCAAATACAAACTTAATTCATCTTAGTTCAAGGGTGACTTCACATAAATCAGGGTTATTGTGGATACAATACCCAACACCTGCATGATTGGTCGACCCAATAAGACTTATGAGTAAATGCAAACGTTGTCTGTGTGCAGCTAAGTAAAAAGGCTTAATCCAGATCGTTGATCAAAATTTGATCACCAAATCGGGTAAGTGACTTCCCGCCTTCTCTTAAGAGATAACTATAAATACTAGAGCTTGTGCATAAAGCAAAGTCACTGTTCCTTACCCTCTCTCGCCCGTATTCACCGAATCGATGAAAAGCCATTCTCGCTAGGTTGCTAAATTCTCAAGCGAAATGGCGCCCAAGGGACAAGATTTCCTATTCGAGGGTTAAGAATTTGTGAGAAATGGATTCAAAGATGCTCCTGAAGAGGTACAGTATGTTCTTCATCTTCTCTGAATATCTGACCTAGAATTCATCCTGTCGGATCCTTGTTTGCTTTGGAAACGGGAGGTTCTAGAGTTATTCTACAATGCCAAGGAAGATGCGGGAGCTGGAAAAATCAAGACGACTGTGAGTTGAACAAAAGTCAAGATAACATCAAGAAGGCTAAGCAAAGCCCTAAAGCTGACAAAGTTCTCTGCGACTGATGACGAAGACAAACTGTCGCAAGATGATGTAAAGACAACCCTGAAATGGTGTGGGTTGTACAAGCACTCCACCGAATCAATCCTAAGGAAGGAATTGAACCTGAAAGGCAAGTTCTTGGCAGATGTCATCGGGAAGGCTCTGTTATGTAAAACAGGCTCCCACGATAAGATCTCGAAAAAGATGTTCGAGCTGATGTGCTTGGTCATATTGACTAGGAGAACTAACTGGGGAAGAATTCTTTTTGAAAGGATTACTGAGTGCATGAATGTACCGAATTTAGGGAGAATTCTGTCCCTATATCTGCGACAAACTGTTCTAGAGATTCTAAACCTGAAATTAGGAGGAATGGACTTCAAGATGCTGGAAAGGTGGGACAGGGTACTTCAACCCCATGGACCATCAGTTGTAGAAAAGAAAGGGAAGAAGATAGATGTTCCTGAGCCCAGCTCCACTAGCAGCTCTTTTGATGAGGAAGAACCTCATGATACAGAATTGATAAGTTCTGAAGATCTGTCCAAGAATGATGTAGGTGCTCAGAAGTCAACTGAAACTGAGTAAGAATCTCTTTCTCCTCCAGTTAAAGAGGCTGGGCAAGTGGTAGAGACAATAGTCAACATGCTCTCTGTAGAGATGGAAGGGGAGGCCTTGTAGTTCCTAGGAGGTATTGCTGCAGACCTATCACCACCCCAAGAACCTTTGGATGGACAGAGTCATCAGTGTAAGGGGGAGATAAATTTGAATTCTGAAATGGAAACTACAATGTCTGAAGATGAGCATCTTCTTGAATAAGTCATGGAAATTACATTTGCTGAGAACATGACTGCAATGGCTGAGGGGGAGCAGCTTGTAGAAGAAATAATGCAAGATGCATTAGTTGTGGGTGAGCAATTTCAGATCCCCTCTACAGAAATTCAGCCTACAGATGATACTACTACTACTGCTGCTTACATGCATGCAGATGAAGGCATGACAGAGGTTGAGGGGGAGATTCCATCTAAACTCCCTGCTCATGAAGTACATGATCTAGTATCCTCTAAATCTGAGAAAGAGGAATCAAGTCATGAAAAAACACACTCCTCATCACATACAGAGAATGGAAAGTCCAAGAGTGACTCTGTACAAGGAACATGGAACAAGTCAGTACAGGAAGCTCTAGATGAAGGCACATCTGCCAGAATAGATCAGCTTCCACCAACATTCCTAGCTCAGCTAAAGGGACTTCTAGATGAACAAAGGAGAACCCTAGAAACATTTGTGGATGATGCATTGCAAGATATCAGAAATGATCTGACAACATAAATCAAATCTATAAGATTTGAGGTAAACTTGCTGAAAGAAGAAACTGTAAAGTTCTATAAAAGGGCTGCTCCAGCTGTGGACTACACCATGGAAAAGCTGGATGTGGCAAGCCAGAATGTGGTCACTGTCATAGAAAATCAAAATATTCAAAATCAGAATATGCTGAACATTCATGATACTGATAAAGTTCTGAGGGATAAACAGAAGACAGAAATCTTTACTAAGATGGATGCCTGTACTATGTTACTTGAAGATCATATGCTGGAAGTAAAGAATCATGTTACTGCAAGAGTTAATTATCTAGAAACAGAAAGAAGCAAGGCTTGCACCTCCCAGACTATTAAAATAGTTGAAGAAGTCAAAATAGGGTAAAGTGATGCTATAAGAACTAATATTGAATATATGGTCTGGGCAACCAATGTGGTGAGAGGCTCATTGGAAACGGAGCAAATTCAGTATGATAAAATCCCAATGTTTCATGCTTAAGTGGAAGATGCCTTGTATAGTATGTCTGTTGCTGATCAGGTACAAGATAATCAAGAGTATGTTCAGTACATAGAAGGTGATAGTGCTGGTGCTCAGTGGGTAGAATAGTCTACTATTGCTGAAATTCCTTCTTTCAGCCCTACTGTAGACAAGGCATTACACACCAAAGAAAGGAATACAACTGTTGAAACTGAAGAAGATATCAGGCTTAGGAAGAAAAGATATATAGAGGAAATGGAGAAGAGACCTGATTTTGAAGTATGGAGCCCAGAATGCAGGTCTATCATTCTAATTGCCTGGGATTAAGTAAAGTCCAAGAAGACAGATAGACACAAACTATACAGCACTGTGGAATGAGATAAGATGGACAAGAGGGACATCTTAAGGAGGCTGTACTGGAAAATAAAAATGAAAACCTTCTGTCTCCTGATGAAATTGAGCCCTCCAATTACTTTCCAAAGCCCTACATCTACTTTCAGAGACAGAGAGATAAGAAAACTAAAGTTGAAAGGGAAAAAGCAACTAAGGCAAAAGCAGCTGATGAAGAAGACAAGAAGGTAAAGAAGATAGCTGGAGCAGAAGACAAGCCTGCAAAAAAAATCCAAGGGTAGTGGAATTGTGATAAGGGAATCTGAAACTAAAAAATTTTCATGTTCTGCTTATAGGGCTAAGGAATGTGACATTTTGGTTCATAAACAAACATTATAATTCTTTATATGTTAAATGAAATATCATTTGTTATGATTATGTTCATTATTTTTCTGATTCATACTGTGTTAATGTTTTATATAAATGATGCATAAGTATGTTAGTGTATACATTGACATAGGTTTTGACTTCTTCAAATATGGAGAGATTGTTGGGTTCATTGATCACAATATCCTGGATTTGAAAAAGGCCTAACAAACAATATATACACATGTGGTGATCTAACTTGTGCTCAAGTTTAGTGATTGCAGGATGTCCTAGCAATATTGATGGGACTGGTAGACTAAGTGGCTAAGTCAGGTAATCACTTACCTAAAATGTGGATAGACAGAAATCTGTCAAAGTCCACAGACGTTGAGTGAAGGTTACTCACTCAACGCTAGATGACTTATAGCGCTGAGTGGAGCCTATACAGTCAAAACCAAAGGAGTGGAAAGCTGAGAAAGTGGCTAAGTCCACAGGCGTTGAGTGAGGTCAACTCACTCAACGCCATAGAACAAAAAGCTGTGAGTCAGGCTAATACAGTAAAGGCCTAAGAAGAAATGATTAGAAAAGTGTCTAAGTCCACATGCATTGAGTGTAGCTCACTCACTCAATGTCATAGCTTCATAATCGTTGAGTACAACTCAGTCAGTCAACGCCACAGCAGAACTGTGAATATTTACTAAGTACACAGGCATTGAGTGAGGAAAGCTCACTCAACGCCAAGTGAGACTGTGTTGACTAATTCTCAAAGCCAGTATTTTTTTTAGACATAGAAATTTGGCTAAGTCCAAATGCGTTGAGTGTAGCTCACTCACTCTACGCTAGATAAACAGAAGAAAATCTATCAAGTAGTTTGGCGTTGAGTGGGGCTTACACACTCAACGCCAAGAGGCTGAAGAATAAGCTAAGGCAAAAAACATTGAATGAGGCTTGCTCACTCAATGCTGTCAACGCATAATGACAAAGATTGCCCAAGTGTTTTGGAGTTGAGTGAGGCTTGCTCACTCAACGCTGTCAATGCTTAACGACAGAAAGATTGGCTAAGTGTTTTGGCGTTGAGTGAAGCTTGCTCACTCAACACTATCAATGCCTAATATCAGAAAGATTGCCTAAGTGTTTTGGCGTTGAGTGTAGCTGACTCACTCAATGCTTAGATAAACAAAATTTTGTCTAAGTGTTTTGGCGCTGAGTGAGGCTTGCTCACTCAACGTCTATGCTGCTGATGCTTGATTTTTTGCTAAGTCCACAGATGGTGACATCAACAAGTCAACCTTATTCAAATTGTTAGCGGAAAAGCTACAATACATGACAAAAGGCTCCGCAGAGCTACTGTACGACGATTAACATTAAAGCAAGATAGCAGGTGGCTATTAATGGTGTGGGGCCCACCGCTAAAAGAGTTGTTGGGTTGCATTCAATAATAGGAGAAGCTTTTTATAGAAAAAGTAACTGTTGACGTGCTTCGTCTTCATCGTCATTGTTGTTGTGACTGAAGTATATGAAGCTCAAGTTAGCAAGACTAAGAGCAAACCAAGTTAGTTGTTTGTCTTCATCATTGACTACAACAAGATCAGAGTAGATCTCTGAATAGGAAAAAGAAAGTTAGCTGGTGCCATACCAACAAGTTATTCACAGATCCAGCTATACAACTCTGAAGAACATCTACTACTGGCTGCAGAGAAGAAGTTAGGGCTGAACATCTTCAGCCCAGGAAAGAGAGAAGAAGAAGAATAATTATTCTGCAAGTTACTTCTAGCACAAGTTAATGTAAGATTTGTATCCTTGTTGTTGTGAAGAAGTTGAGCTGAGAATCTTTCAGCCCAGGTAGCAGCAAGTTTTGTTGCAGTCACTTCACAGTTCCAGCAGGAAAAATCCTTGGTGCTGTGAAGAAGAAGTTAGGACTGAGTATATCTCAGTTCAAGTAAAGGTAGACTCAGAAAATTTTTTCTGAAGTCAAAGTTGTGCTGAATCTATCTCAGTCAAGGTAGATTGGCACAGAGAAATTTCTCATGTCCAATCAAGACTCACCAATCCACTTCTATCTTATAGGATCCTATTGGATCTGAGTGGTAGGAGCAAGTTTGCTCTGAGGTAGTATCCCTAGTGGATCTGAGGTAGGGCTGTCCTCCCAGCCTGAGTGTAGGGGCTTTGGCCTGAGGTAGGTGATCTGTTGATCACTGAGTTGTAGGCCCTTGTGGCTGAGTTGTAAGTCTTGGAGGAGACTGAGGATCCTGAGGGATCTGAGGTGTAAGCTCTTTGGAGCAGATTTTTAGAGAAGTGTCTAGTCTAACAAGATAGTTTGATAGGTGGGAGGGAAAGTGGATGTACCCGTGTTAGGGAAACCACTATAAATCTGTGTGTGCTTTTCTGTGTTGTTTTTTGTGTGTCAGTTGCATGTCTTGAAATAAGAATTTAATCAACTAATAAAGCATCCAATACAAGGAAAATAAAAGATAGCCACTAAGGACTAAGAAACCTATTCACCCCTCTCTAGGTGATTTATCTATCCTTGAAAACAAAGACTTTCGGTACATGAGTGACCCACAATAACACATTGATTAGAAATTTTATCTATGTCATGGGATAGCTGACACAGTCTCTTCTTTGAGGAGGTGCCAAAGGATATAGATCCTAATAAGGCATTTCTCGAAGTAGAATTCTTAGCCTGTATCCCTAGCACTCCTATCCCAGCACATCTTTGGTCTAGCCTCTTTGATCTACGATCAGATAAGAAGGGAGCTGGGACTGACTTATGCAAGAATAAGAGATTAACTTATTAGCACCAGGCTCTTTTTAGAATATATCATGTCAAACTGACTAACTCTAGGTGGTATGTGTAGGCTATGAAAATTCATTAGACAGTTTTGTGATACATAATGTCTACAATCATGTAGCAAGTATCTATGATGCAAAGACACTATGGAAGACATTGGAGACATTATATGATAAGAGCATTGGCCTTAATAAGTTATATTTGTTAGAGAAACCTGGAGAGTTTAAGTTTAATTATGGCTCGACCATCTTGAATCACGTGACAAAGTTCTATAGGATCATTGACAACCTTACTGTGATGAATGTGCTATTTGATGATGATGTCAATACATCATGATCGTTGAAGTCTCTTCCCTGCTCATTGGAGATGATCCAAGTTTCCTATATCAACTCATCTCCTCAAAACATCAACAATATAAAGATTGTCAAGAGTGGTATCCTAAAGAAGAATGAAAAAGTCTTAATTCATGCCAAGCTCTTCATGGTGAGCTGATGTCCTCTATACTAAGTTCAGAGGAAGTGGTAGAAGTAAAAGCTAAGAGAGAAAGAGTGCCATGAGTCAGGACAGGGGGAAGTTGAAGTCCCATTATTAGAATGTAAGGTGTCATTATTGTCTTAAGAAATGACACATTCAGAAGTTTTGATATTCACTGAAGAATGATCGAACGAAATAGTGGCTACAAATGAGAATACATATACTCACACGATAATTGGTGTATCAATTAAAGAAGATGCATCATCCTTATTGGAGACGATGACATCACTGCACTTTTGTGTGATAGCAAGATTTGAATTTTCTATTCAGGAGCATCTACACATATCTACCACATATACCACTCATAATTGTGGAGTATTTAGGATGATAAATGAAGATACCTTTAAGGTTATTGGTAGAGGATACATACATATGAAGACCAACACTAAAAAAGTATTTATCTTGAGAGATGCATGACATGTACTTGACATCCACTTCAAACAGTCTAAATTGGGAGGAGTTGAGATGATCAGAACATCAAGTATTTGTGGAGTAGATTTTTGGAAGCTGGTTAGACAATCACTTGTAGTGATCAGGGTATATAGAGAGTAGGACACATACTACATGAAGAGAAAGCAAGGACTTCAAGCTAACACTATCTAGAATGATGCATGTAATACTTTACAAATTTTATTTTAACTTCAACGTAATATCATGATTTTTGCACATAGTAGTTTAAAACATAATTCTATAGGTGGAATATAAAAAAACTAACTTATATTAATAATCAAAACGTCAAGAAGTTTTAAGGGGCATAATTTGAAAAAATTATATTTGGTGTGAAAACCAACCAACAGAATAAAAATTGACAAAACTAAGTGCTAGGAAAACCCCACATCTTGATTTGATATACAGTTTAATGAGTGATTTAGTAGGCCATTACTTATATTGTATAGAATGGTAATTTTTGTAATAAGGACTGAATATCTTTGCTATAAGATCATGTCATAAGAAAACAGTAGAAGAACTAGACTTCAAAGTCGTTTAGTGTCAAAATATAGTCAACACAACATCAAGCAACAATGGAATATCTCTGTATGAGTCACAATCTTAAAACAACGCTAGAACTTAGCAACACTCTAGGGACTCACGTCTTTGAAGTCAAGAGACGTGACAGGTGTGTCGGCTCGTCCGGGCTCTATAGTGGGTACACTCTCATGCGATCGTTGGGTCTCGCGCTGTCCCGTCTCCTAAAAATATTGTACAACAACACATTAATCTTAAGACTAGTGGATACACACCTCCTCCTCAAGATCTCTAAGGATTGGGGACGGGAGTGAGTATTATAGACAAAATAGTCAAAGCAGCATGAGTTTACTGCAGTATATAAATAAATAGAGTTTTAAGTTAGGAATAAGGTATAACAATAAATAACTATAAGTAGCAAATTTATTGACAATTATTTAAGAGTAACTCTATCAGCTAGCGCGCAAACAAGCAGGTATTCACAACCCGTAACAACTCCCTATGCTGACATAGTTTGCTCGCTTCTCTTATAGCAGGGTAGCGAGACCTGCATGACTCATTGATGTGCTCGTCGGTGACAGTGGTCGATCCAATTACTTTTGGGTGTGATCACACTGCACTACCCAGGCTACAATATACAACCTAGTGTACTACTGTATGTGAGTGACATCTAGCAATAACTACAATATGGCCAACCAGCGGAGGGACCAAGCGGGGCAAAAAATAAGACCAAGCTCCCGAGATGCACTTATCCCTATTGCCTATAGTCGTCAATCTTCTCGTACCAGTACGAACGGTCTGTGGGCATAATCGACCTACCACTTTTCACCTAAGAAATTTTCAAGCATTTCATTAAGTAAGCAACTGGTACCTTTCAGGCCTGCGGTGACTTGCCCTACTCGACATATAATAATTTGGGCAGACGACCGTCCTATATAGTATGATCATACCGCTCTACTTTAGACAAGGAGCGTGATGATTTTGGGATCCCATTATTTAGGATTAAACTTTGAGGAATAGTTCATCTCTAAGTTAATCCTAACTAATGCATTACTAACTATCCGCTTATTAGAGCGGGACCCAAAATAAAGTGCGGAAAGGAAAGTTGTAGTAAATTGCAATAAATAAGTGCAATAATACAATATTGCTGTAAATAAAGTACATGAATTGAAATACTGAGTTGAAATAAGAGCTATACTGAAATAAAGTGCAATAATTAAAATGCTGAATAAAAGAACAAAATAAGAATTAGAATAGTTTTGCAGTTTAATCTTCACTTTTAAGGAGGCAAGTTCAGTTCCTCTCTCTGTTCCATGGAGGCTACTCCATCCATAAGAGCATTCTCCGTTAATAGAAGGCTTTTCCGTTCATATAAGGCTTCTTCGTTCATAGAAGACAAGTTCAGTTCTTCTCTTCATTCATAGGAGGATTCTCCATTCATTGGAGGCTTATCCGTTCATAGAATGCTTCTCTGTTCATATGAGGCTTATTCGTTCATAGAAGGTTTCTCTGTTTATAGGAGACAAGTTTTATAACTCCGCGACAAGTTCTTTGACTTTATCATATTAGGGTCCGCCGACTTATTTGAGTCTGATAATTATTTTAGTTGCCTCTCTTAGGATGGCATATCATACATATGTTAGTGTGTCAAGTTCTTAGGCTTTGTTTGGCGACGCGTTTAGGGAGCGGGCCACCGTGAATTTTTTATAAGCCGCGCCAAACAAAAATACGGAGACCTCACGGTGGCATCAGCCACCGTGTAATTTGGCGGTGTGCCGACGATTTTGAGTCGCGGGAATCTCCCGCGACTCAAAATCGCAGCAGCGCTGCAGCAAAAAGCTGCAGCGCTACTGTCTTTTTTTAATATATTATAATATATTATAATTATTATAATACATATATATTAATATTATATATATAAGTTATATAACTATATTACGTTATATATTAGTATATAAATATATATAATATATATGTCATATAATATATATTATAATTTATATTACATTATAATAATATATATTTTTATTATATTAAGTTATAGTATAATATATTATTACAAAATATATTGTGTTTCAAAAAGAAATTTTTGATTGAGTTTTTCAAAAAAATTTGTTCATGTAATTGTATCCAACTGGTTGAAAAAGCACTGTAACAGCTGTTCTTCCAAACAGATTCTTAGATTCTGCCACCACTGTACAAAACAGCTGATTATTTCACCACTGCTTCCCACCACTGCTTCTTCAGTCGCTGCAGTCGCGCCAAACAGAGCCTTAGTATAAATTCAAGACTCTCGCTATAATCACTTGATTTGATTATCGGGGCTTAAAATACTCGCAAGAGGTTTATCATGATATCTTTTAACCTCGATTAATTGCTTTGGGGAAATTCTAGTTATTTTTTTACAATCGATGTGAATATTTTTGATTTTCAACCTCTTTTCATCGATAAATATTAAAAGGCATCAAACATTTCAAAATTCAACCAAAAGGTTGGAATTGCCCTAACATAATCCTCAAAATTTTCTCAAGTTAATTTGAGCTTTATTTATTCTCAAATTAATTATTCGCCTTGCATAAACTCGATCTTGTATTAAATTTCAAAAAATACTTTTACTAAACTAAATATTCTCAAATTTTTATTAAGGCTTTATATAACCACTAAAAGGCTTCTCTAATTTTATAAAATTATCTCAATAATTTGAGACTATATAATTTTCAAAAATAAAGATTGGACATCTTTTAAAATATTAAAAATATGTATATTTCTAAAAAAATCACCAAAAGTTTTCAGTGAGTGGACAATCATTTCACTAATTCACTGTCATTCATAAATTGTTTGATAATTTATATATTAATATAAAATCCTTTGATAAATAAAAAACAATAGAATTTCATATAATCAAGTATCAACATCTAAAATTTTCAACCATTTTATTCAAGTAAATTTTTCTCTAAATTTTTTATAATAATAAGGGCCGATTTGATTAAATCCTTAAAAGTAGCAAGTCAACATAAAGATTTTCAATTAATATTGGCTCTGAAAGTGCCCTTAAATTCTTGCAAAATTTTACTCTGAGATTAAAGCCCTCTGATATTTTTAAACCAGTAAATTTCTATATACTAAATTCCTTAAAAATATTAGGATTATATAATAAATTTCAATAAAATTTCCGGGATTGTATTATCCTATAAATAACAACATATAAAATTTCAAGTAATTTTTAATAAGGTAGATTCCCCTCTAGAATTTTTATAATGAAAAAAGCTATTTTTGATTAACCCAACAAATAAAACAAACCACCAATAAAAATTTCCATTTAAATACGGAGACTGTTTTTAGGCTCTGGGCATTTTCCTTATTTTTCAGAATTTTTTGATTAAATTTGATCCCACAGATGATTCAAAAACAACTAAAACAGCTCTGATTTAAATTTTAATTATTAAAATATTATACCTTTCTAGAAAAATCTCAAAAGTTTTGAGGAGATAGACCATGCAATTTTGCACTATGTTGGTGTTTAAAGTTTTTTAAGCAGAGCCCTATATTTTTCTTAGAAAAATCATGAACTCATTATTCTAAAACTACGCACATGTTGAAGCAGATCACAGACTGAGATCGAGCTAGATCGTGGAATCCGCTGTAAGACCTTCTCCCTCAACCTTAGCCCGGGTTGGGTCGGAGACGGGTTTTTACTGTCCAAGACGTCCACCCAGTGCTTTCCAAGAGACAACAACCCATTTTACTAAACACTAGTTGACCCCCCTGCCTGACTTGAATCACCACATACACATCACATTACAGAAATGCGGAAGCAGTAACAGAATGCAAAAAAAATATATGTAATATATATATATAAGATTTAAAGGAAAAACGCAGGCTGTGTGTATGGTTTATATACACAGCCTGCACGCCTTTTGAAAATGCACCCGATTCCGTGCATTTTTAGGAAAAGTGTTCAACATTAAAGTTGTAGATCTCGACGAGATCTACAACTTTAATGTTGAACACTTTTCCTAAAAATGCATGGAACCGGATGTATTTTGAAAAGGCGCGGAACCGGTTGGAACTATATACATACATATATATATATATATATATATATATATATATATATATATATATATATATATATATATATATATATATATATATATATATATATATATATATACATATACATATACATATACATACATACAAGTGACAGGCACGGGCCTTCGGCGCTGAGGCATTCGGTGGGGGTGCGATATTTGGCGGGGTGCGACATTCGCCGGGATGCGACATTCGCGGTGGTGCGACATTTGCCGTGGGGACGACATTTGTCGTGAATGACGACATTTGTTGTGAGGGACGACATTTACCGTCGGCGACAACATTTGTCGTGGACAGAACCCGTTCCTATGGCCTCGCACGACAGTACCCGACCGACGACGGCGGGCTTTGCCCGCTCCCGACGGGCTCTGCTCGACCCGCAACATATACATATGAGTACTCAAAATGACCGTAAAAAATATAAATCAAGAATATAATTTTTATTTTGTAAAACAATATTTTAACGTTAAAACATTAATCTTTATTTTGTCATTCCTAACTAGAGACAATAGGTTTAGGGTATCTAGTGTTATATTTTTTGTATTTTAATATTGTAAAGTTGTGTAATTATCTAAAAGAATATTATCTTTATAATATACTAATATAAAGTTTGGTATAATTGTGTAATTATGAATACAACTATAAGGGCAATATAGGGACATCAGGCAATGTTTCACCAAATAGTAGTTTTCGTATAATAGTATATATATATATATATATATATATATATATATATATATATATACGAGTGACAGGCACGGGCCTCCGGCCCGATGGCCACGCGCCACAGTACCCGGCGGCAACGGCGGGCTTCGCCCGCCCCCCGTCGGGCTTCGCCCGCACCCGGGCTGTTATATATATATATATATTATTATTTTACCTGATTTCCGTGCATTTACTGTAGCAGTCTCGCCGCCCAGACTTTTCAGGTCCCAAATAGAAGGTCAAGGAGGCTCCAAATCAAAAAGTGAACAACATGAAAGTTGTTCGGATCGCCGAGATCTACAACTTTCATGTTGACAACTTTTCGTTTTGGAGCCATCTTGACCCTCATATTGGGCCCCCGAAAAACCTAATTTCCGTGCCTTTACTGTAGCAGTCTCCCCTCCCAGACTTTCGGGTCCCGAATCGAAGGTCAAGGAGGCTCCAAATCAAAAAGTGATCAACATGAAAGTTGTTCGTATCGCGGAGATCTACAACTTTCATGTTGACCACTTTTCGTTTTGGAGCCATCTTGACCCTCATATTGGGCCCCGAAAAATCTGATTTCCGTGCCTAAACAGGCGGGTTTAGTCCCACACCGTCCATTCTTCGGATTTTTGCGGTATATATTTAATATTCAGCATTAGATATTTGAAGTAATGTTGGCTGGATGACTTGCGGGCGGGCTTGCTTGCAGGCTTTCGCGGGATGGGCTTGCTGATTGTTTGCGGGCTCGCCGGTTGCAGGTCCGCTAGTTTTTTTGCTGTCCTATAGTAGGTTTAGGACTGTCCTAAAGTAGGTTTAAGAGGCCTATAAAAAAATCTGGATAGAGGTTTGGTTTGATCCAACGGTTCATGATCAAAAATCTGAAATCCGACGGCCACCTAATTACCATCTAATTTCGAACTCATGTTATTTGCAGACCATAGTATTTCTATTATAGTAGTAAAGATATATATATATATATATATATATATATATATATATATATATATATATATATATATATATATATATACACGAGTGACAGTGCACGGGGGCCCCCCGTGCCCTCCGCGACAGTACACAGCTCGGGACGGCGGGCTTCGCCCGCCCCGCCGGCGGGCTTCGCCCGCCCCGCCGGCGGGCTTCGCCGCCCAGACTTTTCGATTCCCAAATCGAAGGTCACGGAGGCTCTAAATCAAAAAATGATCAACATGAAGGTTGTTCGGATCGCCGAGATCTACAACTTTCATGTTGATCACTTTCCGATTTGAAGCCTCCTTGACCCCCAAAATCTCAAACCCGGATATGAACGGGTTACGAAGGCTCCAAATCAAAAAATGATCAACATGAAGGTTGTTCGGATCGCCGAGATCTACAACTTTCATGTTGATCACTTTTCGGTTTGAAGCCTCCTTGACCCCCAAAATCTCATGCCCGCATATGAACGGTTGGGATTACTTTGGAGGGCCTCATTGTTACACCGTGCAATCCTATTGTCTGCCCATATTCTATTGTATATATGTATAGATATATATATATATATCAGAGTAAGCAAAGTCCGTAACCACTGTTTATACAACAGGCCCATTGGTTGCAAAAAATAACTAATAACACTCTCTCACTCGCAAGCATGCATGCTAAAAACTCACAGCTCGGAAGTCTGGAGACGACGGGATGTCTCTGCTCTAGTAGTCCTATCAGTTGACAAATCAGCCCGCGATAGCTTGACATCATAGTGTTTCGTCTCCTGTGAATGGTTATTAAAATAACCATTAGTCATAGAGCTAAGTTGAGATCCATATCCTGGGCACGAGCTCACGCACCCAAACAAAAGTAAATAGTCTAAACATGAGAGGGTTAATACACCATTGCATATATAAAGCTATAGGCGTGTACAAAAAGACCGGTCCCGTTGGGACCGGTTGGGACCGGCCCGGTAAGGACTGGC
Source organism: Platanthera zijinensis (assembly GCA_039513925.1). Classification (NCBI taxonomy): domain Eukaryota; kingdom Viridiplantae; phylum Streptophyta; class Magnoliopsida; order Asparagales; family Orchidaceae; genus Platanthera; species Platanthera zijinensis. The sequence goes on from CM077079.1 coordinate 258,821,241, forward strand.
TCGGGACCGGTCCCGGTTAGGACCGGTCCCAGGGGGCCTAACAAGGCCCCTTTTTTCCTTGGAACCGGTCCAAGACCGGTCCCAGGAAAAGACCGGTCCTGGACCGGTCCTAGGAAAAGACCGGTCCAAGACCGGTTTAAGACCGGTCTTGGACCGGTCCAGCCCAAGACCGGTCCCAGGACCGGCCAGGCCAGGCTGCCGGCGGCCCAGCAGCCAGCGCTGCCAGGATTATTACCTGGCAGCTTTGCTGCCAGGTAATAATCCTGGCAGCAGGGGAGGCTCCCAGCCTCCCCCAACGGCTCTAATTAGAGCCGTTGTTAAACGGCTCTAATTAGAGCCGTTTTTATTATTATTTTTTTTTAGTTTTTTTTTAATAATTTTTTATTAATAATAAAAAAAACTATAAAATCCCCCCTCCCCTCTCATTTTCTCCTCTTCAATTTTCCCTCTCTCTCTCACACTCTCTCTCTCACTCTCACTCTCTCACACACTCTCTCTTTAATGGATTCCTCTTCATCGATGCCGGCGTCCTCCTCCTCGTCTGTCGCTCATGAGATAATAGAGCACAGACACAAAGCTCCAGTATGGGAGCACTTTGAAAAAGTTCGGATCGGCAGCGAATTCAAAGCGAAGTGCAGACATTGTGTGAAGCTAATGGCTCTCGGCAGCAACTCAACGCTCTCCCGACACATTCTTTCGTGTGTCTCTAAACGAGCCCCGGAGTCAATGTAACGGCCCGGCCCGCGGCTTAGAGGCTGCCACACCCGAATGGGCCGCACAGCGTGGCCTGGAATCCGGCACCGTTAACAAGGCCTGCAGGCCGTACACCCCAACACAAATCTCCGCGGTTGTTTCTCGCCGCGGTAGGTTGTTGCCAGGGTTCGAACCCACAGCCTTGACCATACCACTCTCTTCCAACAGAGCTGATCACCAACTGAGCTGCAACCTACCGCGGCGAGAAACAACCGTGGAGATTTGTGTTGGGGTGTACGACCTGCAGGCCTTGTTAACGGTGCCGGATTCCAGGCCACGCTGTGCGGCCCATTCGGGTGCGGCAGCCTCTGAGCCGCGGGCCGGGCCGTTACAGTCAAGTCAGGCGCAAATTTCGGCTAGCGGACAAATTTGGACGTATGATCAAGCTCGACAACGAGAGCGGCAAATGGAGAATGTCATCAGATGCGGACTACCATTCAACCACTACGACAACGAAGAAATGACGGAGTATATACACGAAGCGCTTCAACCTAAATATCATCAGGTAAGTAGAACTACACTTAGGCGTGATGCTTTACACGCATATTTACAGTCTAAACAATATTTAATAAATTATTTTGAAACTTTTGAAGGTCGAGTGAGTTTAACGAGTGACGTTTGGAGTAGTAGTATAGCAAATGGTATTTCTTATATTTGTATTACTTGTCATTGGATCGATCCCGATTCTTGGGAGTTAAATAAACGTATTATTTGTTTTGAGGGTTTCGAATTTCCGCACACCGGTAGAGCTATTTATCAAACCATTATAAAATATATTAGAGAATTTAAAATTAAAGATAAAATAATGAGTATTTCATTCGATAACGCTACTAATAATACGGTTGCTATTAAATATTTACAAGAAGATTTGAATCCAATATTAAACGGAATATTTTTTCATACTCGATGCGTGTGTCACGTTTTTAATTTAATTGTACAAGATAGTTTAGAATTTATGAATAACTACGTTTCAAAAATCAGAACGATGTTAAGAATTATTTATAGTTCTAAAAAAAGAAAACAAGATTTTAAAAAATTTATAACTTCACAAGGTAAGAAATTTTTAAGTCCTCAATTTGATATGCCTGTAAGATGGAACTCTACTTATAAAATGTTAAAAAGAGCCGTTTTACAAAAATCATTACTAATGAAATTTTATAATAGTATTGAAACACATGATTTACACGCGTCCGATTGGATCGTGATTGAAGATTATATAAATTTACTAGAAATTTTTTATCGAGCAACAACGATTTTATCTGGAGTTTATTATCCGACTAGTTCATTAGTTATCAAAAATTTTGTATTAATTACAGAAACTTTTAAAAATTATAAAAAAAATGATCGATGGTGTTCATTAATAACAATAATGGAAGATTTTTTTTTAAAATATTATAAAGAAATGCCTCCCATGTTTTCTTGCGCAACCGCTTTAAATCCTTTAATGGGTGTAGAAGGAGTAGAAAATCTAATAGAAGAAATTAATAGTAATTTAAATTTGAGCGAAACATATAATTTTTTTTGATAATATTAGCATTTCAAAATTTAATTCCGATTTTACAAATTTTTATAATTATTATGACCAGTTATATGGATCGCGACCTAGAGAAGAATCCGCCCAACCTAAAACAAAAGATATTTTGAAAAATAAAATTTTAGAATTAGCATCTAGGAAAAAACAACGAACCTCGAGCACTTTAAATGAATTAGGTTTATATAGTAAAACACAATTTCAAGAATTTATGAGCACACACGAAATAGAAAATTTTGATATTTTAAATTGGTGGAAAAATAAAATTAATATGTATCCTATTATGACCTTAATGGCCCGAGATTTACTAACTATCCAAGCTAGTACGGTAGCTTCGGAGTCTGCGTTTTCTTTGAGTGATAGGATTCTGAACGAGCGAAGGAGCCGTTTGAGCGAAGAGTCTTTGAAGATTTGCATTTGCTACAAGGACCATTTGGATGCCATGAGGAGGAGACAGCACGTCGCATCAATCGAAGATAGCGATTCCGACGTTGAAGAAGAACTGAACAATCTTAATTTGGCCGGCCAAAATTAAAACCCGGAACGAAAATTTGAAATTTAAAATTTCAAATGTTGTATTTTTTTGTTATTTTATAAGTTGTATTTTGTAACATGTATTTTGTAACTTGTAATTTTAAATTTTTTTGTAATCTTGATTTGTAATTTTTGGGTATTATTTTGTAATTTTGTAATTTTTTAAGATGATAATACAATTATTTTTTTCATTTAAGAATTTGTACTATTTCAATTTTTTTCATTTAAATATTTTTTGTAAATAAATTAAAATAATTAAAAAAAATAAAACAATTGGGCTGGCCCGGGACCGGACCGGTCCAGGACCGGTTTGGGACCGGTATTCCGGTCTCGGCAGTCCCCCTTTTTAGGGGGAAGACCGGTCCCGGACCGGGACCGGTTTTGCCAGGGACCAATCCGAGACCGGACTGGAAAAAATCGGTCCTTATAGGGACCGGTTTTTATCTGGACTGGGGGTCTTTTTGTGCACGATGATAAAGCTAAGAGCAACTATCTATAAGAATATGCAACATAATATAACTGGAATTAGTAGTAGCTTAACTGTCAGTTATATAATAAACACTCCACTAGCTATCAACAAGACATGTATTCACAATCTGTATTCACACCGTAAGTATTCAAAACCCGCCAACACTCCGCAGGTATTCAAAACCAGTTAACACTCCGCAGGTATTCAAAACCCGCGCACACAACCTATGTCGACATAGTATGCACTGCTTCTCTTCAAGCAGGGTAGCGAGCCTCGTGAGCCTCACCGATGTGGTCGTCGGTGATAGTGGTCAATCCTGCTACTTTTGGGGGTGGTTGTACCGCACTACCCAAGCCCAAACGTACAACCCCGTGTACTATTAGATGTGAGCGATATCCGGTGATTCTGAATTTAGGCCGACTAGTGGGGGAAATCCATCGGGGAGAAAAATAACGACTGATCACATGTGGAATGCATCTCCATGTCGCCATGAGTCGTCAACCTTCCTGAAACGGTACGAACGGTCTGCGGAAGCGACTGACCTGCCATGAATTACCGCAAGAAATTTACAAGCATTCAATTTAAAAAATAATATAGCTAGTACGCATCGGACTTACGGCGGCCTACCCTACTATGCTTAAAAATAATTTGAGAAAGCGGCATTCGACTCAACTTTCAGCAAGGAGCATGAGAATACTTTATTTAGGGCTAACTTTAGAGGAATGACTCAACTCCCGTTATCCTCAACTAAGAATCGACCTCAAACAATCAACTGCTTGTCAGAGTTAGTCTCATGCTTAAAATGCTAAAATAATAAATTGCAGGAAATATAAGTGCGGTAAAAAAACCTGCTGAGAATATAAACTGTAAAATTGAAATGTTGAATTGAAATATGACCAGTACAAAATTGGAATGTGCCAAACAAAAAGAACTGAAAGTAAGTACTGAAGGAACGTAGCCAGTTCGAGACTGGATTAGTACTTTAAAGAAATGAACTGAACTGAAAGAAATACACTGGACTAATATGAGACTAGAGTACTGAAAATCAAATACTGAACATAGATAAATAAAAGAACAGGACCAGTGCAAGATTGAAATAAATAAATAAGAAAATGGTTAGTAGTCCAATCACTCAAATCAGGAGACTTCAGTTACATCTCCGTTCTCAGGAGGCAAGTTCAGTTTCGTCTCCGTTCATAGGAGGAAGGTTCAGTTCCATTTCTACTTTTAAAAAGCTTCTTTTGAATTGCATCCATTATTAGTATCCAATAATTATTCAGTTGCACCTTTCAATCATGGCTTAATTGAATTGAGAAAGCTTATTATGGGTTGCATCTTTATTATACATTCGAGAATAATTATCAACTTATTTGCTCGCGTCGGATCCAATCAGAGCATCTATTTAGAGAGCGCGCTTTACCTCGAAATTCAACCTCGAAAATTATTTCCAAAAGTGGGGGAAATTCTTCACCCGAGATGAGGTTTGACATTTCACCTTCCAAGTTCACTCACAATTTCCGAGAGTTATTACAAAAACGAGATGTCCGATGATTTTGCAAAAATCCTCAAAACACTCAGAGCTTGGGATTTCACCTCAATATTTATTCATTTAAACTCGATCAATATTCAAATTAAAACACGATCACAGGCTCAAAATTTTATTTTTCTGAAAGATTTAAACACATCGATTTTAAAGTGCGACCTTAGGCTTCAAAAATTTGGAAAATCTATAATTTTCATCCCAAGCATCCCAAATTTTAACACAATATTAAAGAAGGTCTAAAATGAGCCTAGAAATTTTTCCAAATATTTTTGGGCCTATAATTTGGTCAAATAATTCTTATTTAGGCTTTTAAAAATAACAAATAAATTCATAAAATTCTTAAAAATTTTGTGGAGACTTCCCTCATCAAGGGGAACAACTTTCATGTTCAAAACTTTTCTCTTAGGAGTTTATATTTTTCTCAGAAAAATCTATTTCTATTATCAAAATGGTCTGCAAATAGCCAATTTTTAAAAAAAGAATCTTGTGGATGAGATCAAATCGAACAAGGATTTTGTCCTTCTGTCCCCACAACGGATCTGGAACTGATCGTCTGTGGGGGTGCTGATGCTGAGGTAGGGACGAGGATTAATAAAATCCCCGCCGTCCGATCTCATCATGGAGATCGGACGACAACTGCTGCTCCCCGATGATGAAGAGGGTAGTAGCCTCTGCCATCGCCATCTAGGGATGCCAGATGCCAACGCTGCCCTAAGTCGAGTCGCCGGGGGGTCGACGAACTACTTGGCGGTGGTTCGGCGGCCCAGCGTCGTCAGCCACCGCCAGAAATACTCAACTCGAGAGCGGGGTGGCGCGACTACTCTGCTCCCGGCGATGCTGCGTAGCCCTGCCTCTCTGGTGGCTTTCTAGCCACAGAACCACCCCCGGCTAGTGCATTGCAGAAAATTAACCAGAGATAAATAATCCTCGGGTGTCGCCGGAGCGGCGAATTCCGGCGGCACCACGACCCTCCGCCATCGGGGATTAACACCCCCAGTGGTGTAACACCCTTCTAGTGACACCATCAGTGCTGGGAAAGGCTTACATCATGCAGACACCAGCCGACTTAAAGCAAGGCTCGGGTGGCCCCGACGTCGGTCCGGCCACCGGGAGGGGCATGCAACACTCTGGACGGATAGAGAAGGAGGAGGGGAAGAGGTTACACCTAGAGTTGGGGGCTCGGGAGGGGCATGGATGGTTGTCCATTTGAGGGTGGAGGAGGAGCAAGGTGGCGGAAATTGGTTTGGGGGTTTTCTGGCGGCCTAGGCTTTAAGCAGGGCTCGGCTTAGGCTCGTTTGAGCTGAGTGAGTAGATAAGCAGGGGGTAGGCCCTTTATATAGCTAGAGGGGGATTGTTGTGTGAGGGACGTTGGGGGATTAATCCCAATAGGAAGAATTCTCATCTCATCCCCTCCACTTCCTCCAGCCAGGTGTCACCATCAAGAGAAGGGGGTACAACCAGGTGGCAGTATGGGAGAAGTTAGGGCCTTGGTGGGCTTGGGTTTGTGGTGGGATTGAATAGAGGTGAAGGGGAGGAATTGATGGGCCTTTACTAAGGGCTATCCCTATTCTTATTTACTGGTGGTAGAAGGCACAAGCGATGGGGAGGGGTGGAGCCCAAGCCAATCCAAGAGGGGGAATGAGTTCCTCTTTTGGAAAAATTCCAAAAAGTGGAAAATTGACTGTATGACCAAATTCAACCATGGGGTGGGTCCTCCATGCTGGTCAAAATCAAAGTAGGTCCAAGTCATTGGGGTCGGGCCAAAGTGGGGGTATCCTGCCATAATTGGTGTGCGCATGCTTTTCGGTGGACGATAATACTTGTTTTGACCACAGATTGACCACCCGCCATCAAAATTGACCGAGGCGAACTCTGTTGACTTCGTATTGATCATACGAATCCAACGCCACTGACCGGGGACAAATCGGAGTTCTTTTGATAAATATATAAAATTTGCGCGTCGCAGCGCACTAGAATGGGCAAAGTCGTTTGACTTTGGATTGCAACGTGAAAAGTTCCAATGCGCTCATATCGACTATACAAAGACATATGAACTAACAGAACTCAGATCTGAGTTTTCTAGCTCGATATACAAAAATCTCGTATTTACGACGTTCTACGAGGAATAGTCATATCCACCATATGACCTCAGAATTCAACGGAACGAGTTCCAACACACTTGTATTAACTATATGATGTTATAAGAACCTACATAACATAAATCAAAGTTCTCTAGCTCCATAACCCCGACTAGGGTTACCTCCTACCTTATTATGGGTCTTGGGTAGAGGTTCAAGTCACTTTTATTGGGCCCACTAGGGTTCTAGTGACCCAAGAAAACTCGAGATATTACATCTGCGAACCCACCATGAATCTAGAGACTATCCATTGTGGAGTGTTAATCATTACTCAACAGCTTTTAGGAAGAGAACAACCATCTGATCCTAATCATGAGATCGGATGACAACTGTGCCTTCTTGAGCGGCAAAAGCATGTGGGGGTCTGGTACTACGGACGATTGTCGGAGTAAGTAGAAGTAGCGCCTATACTCTCGAGTGCTGCTTGAGTCATAATTTTTTGTGGCACCATCGCCTCCCCTCTATCAAGAGGAGGTTTTCCAATTCTCCTCCGACAAGGGATATCCTCCAAGCCCCATCCCAGAGCGGTGGGAGGCTAATGCAGCTCGGCCACCACCCAAGCTTGAATCATGGCTTGGGCGGCGGTGGCAGCTCTTCGGCGACAAGGAGCACCATGTAAGGCTCCCCCTAACCTTTGCCCGAGTCGGGCCAGAGAGGATCTTACTAGTCCAAGACGTCCACCTAATGCTCCATAAGGGGTTTTAACTCACACTACTAAGCACTAGTTGGCCACCCTGCTCGATTTGAATCACAACATTCACATCATATCATAGAGTTTAGCGGAAGCATTAACAGGAAGCCACAACAAATATATAAAATAATATATATTTAAAAGGAAGTGCAGAAGACCGTAGCCACTATTTATACACGAAACCCGTAGGCTATAAAAGTACTATATCTAACAACTCCTCACTCTCTCAATCCTGCTCGTCAATACTCACATCTCAAAACTCTAGAGACGACGGGGGTGCCTCTGCTCGGGTAGTCCTATCAGCTGGCGTATCGTCCTGCGGCAGCTGATCGTTATGGTGCTCCATCTCCTATGAATGGTTATTAAAATAACTGTTAGTCACAGAGCTAAGTAGAAACAAATCTCTTCCCCAGATCCATATCTTGGGACGAGCTCACGCATCCAATAAAAGTAGATAGCCAAAGAAAGAGAGGGTTAACCCAACATTTCATATATAAGCTAGGAGCAACCATAAAAGGAGGTGCGACATAGTATAACTGGAATAACAATAACAATATACATTCATTATAATTAAGACTCCACTAGCACAGCAGTACAACAGGTATTCGAAAAAAATGCAAACATCCCATGCATTCACAACCGCGCACACATCACACGCATTCACAGTTGCACACATATTCCCTGTGCCGACATAGTGTGGACCGCTTCTTTTCAAGCATGATAGCGAGCCCTGCGGGCCTCACCGATATAGTCGTCAGTGATAGTGGTCAGTCCTACCACTTCTGGGGGTGGTCGTATCGCATAGCCCAGTGCCCATCGTACAACATCATGTACTCTTGGATGTGAGCGACATCTGGCAATTCAATATTTTGGCTGACTAGTGGAGGCAACCCAACATGGCAAAATATAACGGTCGGTCACTCGTGGTACTGATCTCCCTATCACCTTGAGTCGTCGAACTTCCCCCACCGATATGAATGGTTTGCGGAAGTGACTGACCCGTCATAATTTATCGCAAGCAATCAAATTATCAATTTTGTTAGCATGCACCAGGTCTACAACGACTTGCCCTACTATGCTTTTAAATAATTCGGGCAAACATCACTTTACTCGACTTTCGACAAGGAGCGTGAGAGCTCTTTATTTGGGGCTAATCCGGGAGGAGTACCTCAGCTTTCTTTATCCTCAACTAAGTCTCAACCTTTAGAAAACTGCTCCTTAGAGCAGGACCCATACTTAAAATAGTAAATTGCAGAAACAAAAGTGCGGTAATAAAGATTGCTGATAATATAAGCTGCAGAATTGAAATGTTGTAATGAAATAGATCCAGTAAGATACTGGAGTAGTACTGAACCGAGAGTAAGTGTTGAGAGGGACTTGACCTGTATGAGACTAAAATAGTACTTTAAATAAAAGAACTAAACTAAAAGTATATAAGCAGGACCAGTATGAGACTAGAATACTTGAAAAGAAATAACTAAACTGAAATAAATAAAGGAACTGGAGCAGTGCAAGACTGGAATAAATCATAAAGAAAATTGTTAGTTGTCCAATCACTCCATTAAGGAGGCTTCAGTTTCATTTCCGTTCTCAGGAGGCATGTTCAGTTCCATCTCCGTTCTCAGGAGACAGTACAGTTTCATCTCCGTTCTCAGGAGGCATGTTCAATTTCATCTCCATTCTCAAGAGGCATGTTCAGTTCCATTTCAGTTTTTAGAAGACTTCTTTATGTTTCACAAATTATTAAGGTTCGATAGTAATTTAGTTGCGCCCTTTAAATTATGGTTAAATCGCACTCGAAGGATTTATTAGGAGATACATCTTTATTATTCATCGAGAATAATTAGCAGTTCAATTGCTCGTACCCTCATCTTTCGCGCCTACTTAAGTTGCCTGAGAATCTTAAAAAAAGAAAACGAGGCGCTCGGCTGTTTCACAAAACCCTGAAACCTTCAGAGCATGGGCACTTGCCCTGAATACTCTCGTTAATAAGATAATTGAATTTATTATTCAATTTACAAAGGTGATCACGCGCTCAAATTTTCATTTTCGAAGAAATTGAGCGCATCAGTTTCCGAGCGTGACTTTAGGTTTTAATAAATTGGAGAAGCTTCAATTTTTATCCACAAGTCCCCAAATTTTAATGCAACCTTCATATGGGCCTAAAATGGGTCAAATAATTATTTCAAAAAATTTCGAGTAATTTTGGGCATAAATTTTGGCCAAATAACATTTATTTGGGCTTTTAAAAATGTCAAATTAATTCCAAAAATTCCCAAAATTTTTGTGGAGGAAGCCCCCATCAACGGGAATAATTTTCATGTTCAACACTTTTTCCCTCGGAACCTATATTTTTATAAAAAAATGTTCAAAATTCAGCTTGAAAATTGGTCTGCATATAACAGATCAGACTTGATCCTGCGGCTGTTACTGAGCCAGACCAGGGAAAAGAGTCTTTTGACCCCACATTGGATCAGATGCGGATCTGTTGTGGGGTTGTGGAAAATTATACGACACATAATTTTATGCCGCTGCTGCCGCCCGATCATTGCCGAGACTTTATACTAACAGGTTTCTAGGTCTTTGGTACCCTAAGAATAGAGATTTTATACTAACAGATTTCTCAGATGCAGACTTTGCAGGATGCAAAGAAGACAGGAAGAGTACTACAGGAACCTGTCAATTCCTAGGTGGAAGGCTGGTGTCATGGTGCAGCAAGAAGCAAACCAGTGTAGCTATATCAACAGCTGAGTCTGAATATGTAGCTGCAGGCAGTTGCTGTGCACAATTATTGTGGATAAAGCACCAACTTGAAGATTATGACATCAAGGTAAGTAGAATTCCACTGTTTTGTGATTCTACAAGTGCTATTTCTATTGCTAAGAATCCTGTATCTCACAGTAGAACCAAACATATAGAAATTAAGTTTCATTTTATAAGAGAACATGTGGAGAAGAAAGATATTAATCTAGAATTTGTAAGCATAAATAGTCAAATTGCTGATATTTTTACAAAACCTCTAGATGAAACTAAATTCAATCATTTTAAAATTGAATTAGGTATGTTGAACCTAGAGTATGTCAGCACAAGCATTCCTAAGTAGATTATGTAAGCACAATATTTATCAGGAAATTTGTCTAAGTACAATGTTTGTGTCGCCACAAACAAATTGTGTTGACACACTCAGTATGTTGTGTCGACAAAGGAATAGGATGTGTCGACACAGACACAGTATCTGTGTCGATAGAAGAATAGGTGTCGACATAACTATGTCGAGACTTTAAGTTAACTGATTTTTGTGTCGACACACAAAAATCAAAGTCGACACTCTGTGTCGAGACATGACCAATCCATGTCGACACTAACATAAGAATGTCGACACATAGACGTGTCGACTAAACCTAAGTAGTGTCGAGACCTAGATATTTTCTGTCAACACATATAAGTGTTGTTGAGACCTAGTATTATTACTAAGGAGCGTCTTTTGAACTCCCCTTTACACCTAGACTATAAATAGGTGAAGCCAAAATCTTGTCGACTACGCTTTCAGATTTATCGACTCTAGACCTTGTGTCAACTTCGATATTCTCTTATCTCTCTCTCCCTTTCATCAATGACGCCCATCAAGGAAGATAAGGTGAACGAAGGCTATGAGCTGGTTCGTGGTGGATTCACGACAGTGTCTCCAGAAATCTAGGGTGTAATTACCCTAATTTTAGAGAATGGTTTGGAATTCTTGGTCTCAGAACCGACTAAGATCTGGAAGAAGGAAGTCATGGAATTTTATTCATCAGCCACTGTGGACATAGACGGGAAGAAGATTCAAGCCACAGTACAAGATTCTCGAGTGAAACTTACTCTGTCGGTACCCTGTTTGATTTGAGTTTAGTCTTCTCCTTTGTGCTCCTTGACACAAGAAATATCTATGGTCAATGGTTAGGAGTCTAGCTGTAGAGTCCTCACTTTTCCAGATTGAGAATTTGGTTAAGTAGGTTTTTCGTTCGACTATAGTCGAACGCCGCTCGACTATCGTCTATCGACTGATCGACGATCGTCTATCAGTTGGTCGACGCTTTGTCTGCGCTGATAGGTCGACTATCTGTTGATAGGTCGACTATCTGTTCTGCGCTGATAGTTCGACTATCTGTTGATAGGTCGACTATCTGTTCTGCGCTGATAGTTCGACTATCTGCTGATAGGTCGACTATCTGTTCTGCGCTGATAGTTCGACTATCTGTTGATAGGTCGACTATCTATTCTGCGCTGATAGGTCGACTATCTGTTGATAGGTCGACTATCTGTTCTGCGCTGATAGTTCGACTATCTGTTGATAGGTCGACTATCTGTTCTGCGTTGATAGGTCGACTATCTGTTGATAGGTCGACTATCTGCTTTCTGAGGTAGGTCGACTATCTGCTTGATAGGTCGACTATCTGTTTGCGCTTGATAGTTCGACTATCTGTCCTGATAGATCGACTATCTGATAGTTCGACTATCTGTTCTGATAGGTCGACTATCTGCCGAGGTAGTTCGACTATCTTCTTCGATAGGTCGACTATCTGGATCGTTCGACTATCTGCCCGATAGATCGACGATCTCCGTGCGTCGGTCGACGATCTCCGAAGGTCGTTCGACGCTTTCTGCCTGCCTTTATATTTTGTATTTATTTATTATATTTAATTAATTAATACATTTTCTGGCACATTATTTTAAGCTGTATGATAAAATTACCAGGCAATATTTGCTCCATCTCTTTTGCCTGAGTCAAATCTTTTTAAGATAAAGTTGTTTGTCTTATTAGCTGTTATTATAAATTACTTTATCTGCTGACAGCCCTTTATAGCCGTTGGACTGAAAAGTCTTCTTTTTGCTATAAAGAGTAATTTTCTGATGTGACTTTATTTAGTCCTTCTGTTATTTGATTTAAGCCTGCAGCTTCTTTGAAAGAGGTTTATTCCCTTTGTAGAATGTTTTGCTGCAGAGATGTTTCTGTCTTCTTGATATTTACAGCCCAGGTCTCAAGGCTCAGAAGAAGACAAATAATTCAAATGGAAGAGAGCCGTTGCTTGCTGCTATTATATAAAGAACCCTTTGAAGAAGGATTCAAGCTAGTCAACAGTACGCTAGTCAAGAGAAAATACTTTCAAGCCTTCAAGCTTTCTGCTCTCAGCAAATTCCATCTAACTGAGAAGTGTTAAGATCTTCATTTCTTCTTCACCTGAGTTCTCCTGCCTTCAGGAAGTTCAAACTCAGAGTTCCTTTGAAGAAGAAGAAGAAGATAACTGCTTGAAGAGATTTCATTTTATTATTTATTTTCTTCCTGTAGCTTTTCCTTCAGAACTTTCTGAAGAGTTTTCTGCACTGAAGCAAGACTTCACCTGGACATCTTTGAGCCAGGGGGAGCCTTGATTCTTTAGAGCTTTCTAGCTCAGTGCAAGTTTTTGTGCTTCTCTAATCTATTGTAAAATAGAGAAGACATCTTAACCTTCTTCCCCCTCCTGTACAGGGTTATTACTCCCTTCAAAAGTATCCCTTGGTGGTAGGGCACCTGATCAAAAACCTGTGCTTGGTTTTTAGACACCTGATCAAAAGTCTAAAGGGTTTCTGAATCTACCTGAAGCAGATTCTGTTGGTGGCAGGGCACCTGATCAAAAACCTGAGTGGATTCCTACCGTGTGGGTAGAAGAGTGGACGTACCCAAGTTGTTTGGGGAACCACTATAAATTTCCTTGTGTCGTCTGGATTCCATTGTTTAATTCCTGTATTGTGGCTGTGATTAGATATAACTAGGTTGCTAGTTGCTGGTTAGGTTTTCCAAGCCTTAACTGTAATTACAGTTAGCTTGAGTTTGTGCACATCACTTGTGTTAGGCTCTAGGTTTAAATCTATATCTATAATCTTTCATTCCGCACTTCACTCCAAGGGAGTTGGGTAGACCATTAAGTTTTGTCTAGTGCAAAATTTGATAACTCTATTCACCCCCCCTCTAGAGTAGTATCTATCCCTTCACTTTCAATTGGTATCAGAGCGAGGTTGACTGACTGAATAGGCTAACACCTAAGTCACAAGATCCTGATAGATACCAAAGCTTATAGATATTCACTATCATGGCCCAGTCTAAGGATTACTCTAGCACCAGACCTCCAGCATGCAACTTAGCTAAGTTTGGCATCTGGAAGGCAAGGATAAAACTTTATCTGAATTCTATTGATGAAAGTATTTTTGCTTCTATTTTGTCAGGTCCCCCAAGAGCACCTGCTGCTGCCACTGCCTCATCATCTGATATGAGTGCAGTGCCTCCTCCAGATTATAATGATGAATACAAGAAGGCCAAAATAGCAGATGCCAAGGCAATGAACATACTGGCTCAGACAATGTCTGATGAGGTGTTCCAGAAGGTTGCTGACTGCTCCTCAGCAAAGGCCATGTGGGACACACTGAACCAGATTGTAGCTGGTTCAGCTGATGAAAGGAAGGACAGAAGGTCCAACCTGATCTCACAGTACGAGAACTTCAAGAAAACTGATGCTGAATCAGTTGAAGCTATGTACACCAGGCTCAGCTCAATCATCAATGAGCTGAGGACCCTGGACAAGGACATATCATTGACAGAGGTCAATGATAAGATTCTTATGTGCTTCCCTAGCACATGGGATCTAAGAATCTGGCCCATCAAAGAGGCCAGAAGTACTAATGAGATCTCCACTGAAGCCCTTCTCGGCAAGCTCAAGTCTTTTGAGCAAGTGCTGAAGACAAGGGAAGCTGAAGCTGAAGCCAAGACCCCCACTCCAACAAGAAAAGAGCAATCTCTAGCTCTTAAGGCTGCAGATGTCTCTGAAGGCAGCCAATCTAATGAGGAACTTATGGCACTGTTTGCCAAAAGGTTTCTCAAGATGGGGAGAAAAGAGTTCAGAAAGAAGTCTTCACGTTATGAAGACAAACCAAGGTATGATCGCTCTCCTGCTAAAGAAATTATCTGTTATGGTTGCAGGAAGCCTGGACACATCTTGCCAGAGTGTCCAGAGGAGAAGAACAAAGACAAGAGAAAAGATAAAGAACAGCACAGGAAGCACTCCAAGCCATCCTCCTACAAAAACAAAAAGAAGGAGAGAGGTTTCATTGCTGAAACCTGGAGTGATTCTGATGAAGAATCCTCCTCATCAAGCTCCAGTGAAGATGAGGAAGAGAAGAAGGCAAAAGAAGTTTGCCTCATGGCAATAGATGCCTGCAGCAACCACTCTGCTGCAGAGAGTTCTGATTCTGATGAAGAGATGCCTACAGAAGATGAGGTACTTTCTTTTTATGATTTTACTTCAGAAGAATTTAAAGTAGAATTTAAATCTTTATGCTTAGATTTAATTAGCTCAGAAAAGGAAATAAAAGAACTTAGAAATAGGTTAGCTGACTCAGAATCAATAGCCTCTGAAAATGTTAGGTTAAAGGAAGAACTCACTACTTGTAGTGAAGAAATCAAATTTCTTAAAATAGAGTTAGCTAAGTCTAAGAGATTAGAAGAATCCCTTAATGGTAGAAGCCTTAAGTTATTAGAAATTACCAGCATGACTAACACTAGGTCAGGTAATGATAAACTAGGCTTAGGAGCTTCTCCCAGTGAACCCCCAGTCATTCTTAAAAATAATCTTTCAACTCCAGTGAAATTCATTTCAGCTAGTGTGAAAGTGAGGGGATAAGTTGTAAACTACTCTAGAGGGGGGGTGAATAGAGTATTCAAATTTTATGAATAACTAGTCAGCTCTCTTCGAGTTTATATGCGGAATAAAATAGTCTGATACTTGAACCCTAAGAGCCTAACACAGTGACGTGCACAAGTGAGAGAGTTAACCGAAATTTCAGTTTAACTCTAAACCTATCACAGCAACTAGCAATCCTAGGTAGTTCTATCACAGCCACAGAAAAGACAATTAAACAAAAACAACCATAGAGACACAGGATATATAGTGGTTCCCTCTTAATAGGTACTCCACTCTTCTACCACCCTGGTAGGAATCCACTACAGGTTTTTGCTAAGGTGCCCTGCCACCAATGATCTGATTCAGGTAGATCAAACAGACCCTTTGAGCTTTTGATAAGGATGCTCGACCACAGGTTGTTGATAAGGTGCCCTGTCACCAATGTTCACTTTTGAAGAGGTGTGAAAACTCTTTTACAAAGGGGTTGAGAGGGTTAGATTGTCTTCTCTATTGTTAATACATATTAGAGAAGACTTGTGGATTCTCTAAAGAATCAAAGTCTCCCCCTGGCTCAGTGGAAGTCCAGGGAAAGCCTTTGCTTCAGGATGAAGGAGTTTCAGATATACTGAAACTAAATCCTCAGAGATCTGTAGACTGATTTTTATCAGGTCTTCAGATTATGGAGCACGTGAAGTAGATCTGGAGCTCTTTCTGAAGTCTTGAAATCTCTAAGCAAATGCTCAGGAGACTTGTGAATGAAAGAAATTGCTTTGGACTTTTGCTTCAGGAAAGCTTTTCTTCTTCGTTTTGTGAGATGGTGAAGAGTTGCTTTAGAGAGGCTTGAGAGAAAGCAGCACAAAAAAATCTCTCTGTATCTGAGTCTTCTTGTTTTTCTGAGAAGAGAATCTCTCTTAAATATGTCTTCTCATTTATCTTTTGGAACGGCTCTATTGATTTGAATTCTCGAGCACTGCAACAGATTATCTCAAAAATAGAATATAGCAATAGGAATAGAATGACCTATTAGCTCTCTGTCAGTCCCAATAAGGAAATAAATGAATAAAAATAACCTCAGCATAGAGACTTATTATTCTTGGAAATAGCATACACCGCCAACGGCTAGAATACAGCCTGGCAATATAGTTTGCATAATAAGACAAAAATGCTTTATCAAAATACGAAATCCCGTAATTTATGCTTAATATATTTGGTAGTTAATTCATTTGAATTTAAGCCATAATTTAGCAAAAAACAATCTTCAGAAAATCTTTCTAACCATACGCTAAAACACTTGGAAATAGACCAAGGAATAAAATGAGCGCAAATGATAAAGGCAGACAGAAATCGTCGACCAGGAGTTCGATGATCGTCGACCTAGCTAACAGATCGTCGGCAGAAAGCAGAAATCTGTCGACACAGAAATCGTCGACCAGACATCGTCGACCAGCTCAAGATATCGTCGACCACTAAGGCAAAAGATCTGTCGAGACAGAAATCGTGAAGCAAGAATACGATCATGGAACTGCTGATGGCAGATCGTCGACCAACCTTCAGAGCATAATAAACTTGCTCTGAGATCGTCGACCATCGGTCGACGATAATTGTCTTGACTTCAACGATTCTATAGCCCTGCTATCGTCGACCATTGATCGACGATCGCGAGGCCTCGTTCGACGATGGTCGAACGGAAAATGCCTTAACCAAAAATTCATTTTACAACTTTTAATCTAAACTTTAGATCAGATATAAACTACCCTAGGGAGACTAAACAAAGTCTAAACATGATCATATATAGTTATATGGATCAAGAGGGGCTGGAAAGGGATTACATAAGCCAAATCACATCTAGGGTACCAACAATCTCCCCCTATTTGGGTTATGTTATCCAATCCGATCTAAAACTAAAGCACACAATATTAAGAGCAGAAATTAACCAAAAATTTAAATCACAGGCAATCCACAGGAAAACATAAAAGCATAAATCAGCAGAATTAAAGTATCAAGCAGATTTATCAGAGGCTTTAGCGTCAGATGATTTCTTAGGGATTACAGCTGGTTTGAAGATAATTTCTCTGTTTGGATTTGCTGCTTGTCTTTTGGATAGCGTTAGATCGTGTTCACCAATAATTTTCTTTTCAGCATATCTTGGTAGAACTGCAGCAGGGTGCAACCTCATGTATTCTTCAGTATTGAAAATTTCAGAGTTTACTTGAATTTTGCTGAGTTCCTTTTCTCTGAATTCAGACATGGTTGTATACGCTGTAGGGTCTAGTCCTTGAGCTTTGGCTCTCTCCATCATGCTCAGTGCAATAGATTCCTTAAATCTTGCCATAGAGGCAATTCTTTCAGATTCAGTCATATCTGATGGAGAGGATGGTCTGTCAGTATCAGCTTGAGCTGCAATCTCCATGTTCCTTTGAAGAGCTGTGGCTATTTTGCTTGAGTCAGAAGGAATTTGTGCAGCCTCCTTAGGATTAGATTCAGCATAAAGAGATCTGGGAGGTGCAAGTTCAATGAACTTCTTGTTGGATTTCTCTGAATAGACCATTCTTTTTCCTTTTGTTTCAGCTGTCTCAGAATCAGCAGATTTCCTTGAAGAGGAGGATGGACCTTTCCTGGGGGGAAGAGGTTTCCATTCTGGAACTTTCTGTTTAGGAGCAGGAGGAGGAGAGAAAGCAGATTTCTGAAATGTCATCTCCTTTATTTGTTCCATGGAAATATTTTCAATTCTTTTTCTTCCTTGTCCTGATACATCTTGACCTCCCTGGCTTTGGTTGCTCCTTCTCTGGTAGGACTGAAAGATGTTAGAGCTGGCTGATCTTGCAGATGGGGCAGAAGAGAGACTTCCAAAGGCTCCAGCACCAGGAGGTGGAGGAGGACCTCTGGGGGGAATTTCTGAGTAGGAGTGTCATATCTTTTTGATCTCTTTTTCTCTCTTGTCTGATTCTTTGAGAGCCTCATCCAGGGTCGAAATTCTTTGCTCTTGGGATCAATTCCCTTCAGAATGAAATATGGAACATCCTTGTCTGGATTGGCAGAGGGAGGAGCAGATGCTTTCCTTTTCTTGGATACAGCCTTTTTCCTTTTCTGGGAGCTATCAGAATCCTCAGAGTCATCATCATCGGAGGAGTGAGATGAGGTTCTGCCAGCATAATCATCAAAGTCTAGGTTTGGGATATCCTTGGCAGTTATAGTATGTTCAGCCTTCTGCTTCTCTCTATCTTCTCTTTCTCTTGCTTCCTCAATGGCATCTTGCTCAAGGAGGGCATCAAGATCAACATTTGGAGAGCTCTTCCAGAGATCTGATTTAGGATACAAGTCAGGAACTATCCTGGGGACCAGTTCTGCAGTAGAAGGAATGGATAGAGGATAGGTAAGGATAGGAGGAGAAAAGATGACAATATCTGCAGGGGCAGATGCTTTTTCTAGAGAGATGGCTAGGGAATCCAGATGATAATTAGCCAACCCTTCAATGTACTCAGAGGCAATGTTCTCAGCCACAAAGGCTATAAATTGTTCTAGGTTTAGAGTACCTGAGCTTGATTCCTTTTCAGTCATCTTGGAGGCTTTTTCTGGTAAATCTAGCACGGCCTCAGCTTCTTCAGCAGCAGCAGCAGCAGTGTTGATTGTGCCTGCATACAAAGAGAGATAGGTTAACAACCAAGTGGGAATAAAATATTCCCCCAAGGTGAGCAACAACAGGTAATTGATAGAGTTACCTGAAGATCTACACAGGATACCACTTTGCATCTAGGAAGGAGGTTATAATTCCTTCTAGATGTTTAGCGACATCAGGGATAGACACCTCTGCAAGGCACATGAGGAGTGCTATACAGGAAAAGAAGAGAGAGTCCTTGACCAAAGGGTCATCAAGGTACTCAGGTCTATAAGAGACCATTTTCTCTTGAGAAGAAGGAACAAGAGGAGTAGATGTGAGTGAGAACTCACAGTCTAAGTTAAGATAGGATTCCAAATCTTCAATGGAATTTGCAGCAACATCTTGCAATACTGATGCAGGATCATCAGCAGCTGAGATGAGATAGGAAGGAATAAGAAGTTAACTCCAAGTTGGAGTGAATTAATTAAAAACTTAAATAACATTGTACCATCAGATTGAGCAGCAACATTCTCAAATTGTTGAACCACTACTTCTGTATCAGTAGTGTTCAATGGAGATTTTTCACCAATGTCCATGGGGACTACTTCATTATCTTTCTCAGGGATTTCTTCATCAGAAGCTTGATTCACTAGGGAGTGAATGTCCTTGTTAGATAAAGATATCAATTTAAAATCCTGATTATAACCTTTAGAGGAAGTGATTTACCTTCTGGATGCTTTGGAAGCTCTTGAGATTCTTCTATAATTGCTGTAAGGGGAAGAGAAGAGTTGTCCTGAAGGGCCAAGGCATCACCTGAGACCACTTCAACAGACATCTCCCCCTGCATGACTTCAGTGGGGGCTGGAGTCATGCATCTTACTGAAGAGGGCTCAGCAGAGGGTGGAAATGATTTGATGGCTTCAGTAAGGGCTTTGATGGATGCAATGAGAGGGGCATTGGCAGCCTCAATCATTTTTTGGATGGATGGAGTGATGAGCTCTACAACATGTGCAAGCAATTCAGGAGTTATCTGAAATGCTGATGATGTAGAGGTGGATGGAATGGAAGCAGTATGATCTACCACATGATCAAATGAATCATGTGG
The DNA here is from genome assembly GCA_039513925.1 of Platanthera zijinensis. Lineage (NCBI taxonomy): Eukaryota > Viridiplantae > Streptophyta > Magnoliopsida > Asparagales > Orchidaceae > Platanthera > Platanthera zijinensis. The sequence continues at coordinate 258,841,294 of CM077079.1, forward strand.
AGATGGGTGAACATCAACATGAGTGTGGGATTCATGTTGAGAGAGGTGCGTGAGGATGGTAGCAGTCACCATGTCAACACTAGCTGCGGCTGCCAGATGTTGTGGTATGGGTGACTGAGGTGGAGATGCATGTAAGATGGAAGATGCATGTTGTGGTGGCACTGCAGATTGTGTGGAGGGTAATGCAGGAGATGAGGATGCAGGGGTAAAGAGAGAGGACGAAGGGATTGCTGAGCCTTCCCCAGCAAGCTGGAGAGTGGCTGAATCAGCCCTTGTGTCTGATGGAGGGTTAGGATCAACCCTGGCTGACTTCTTGATAACTCTCTGAGATTTCTTGAAGAGAGAGGGGTCCAACCTCTTGCTGGCGTTGACTGCGGAGGGTGCAGAAACAAGCAGCAGGGGTGCTTTCACATATAGAAACACACCCAACACCCTGGCAAGATTTACTTCTTTCTGATTGTTCTTTCTCCTTATTAGTTCAAACAGAATTTTTCCCCAGGCAATCTGCGCCTTATTCACCAAAGCTGACAACAGGGCAAATTGTTGCCTGTTGATGTTGTCGTGAGCAGAATGTTTTCCCAAAACGACCTTGCCCACCAGGTCTGCCAGAAACTTATACTCTGGAGCCAGATTTATCTTTAGCAGCTTAGCTGGAATGCCTTCAGCATGGCCCATCACAGTTAGCATGCGGCCATATTCTTCTGCAGTTTGCTCATAGTCCTCAGTTCTGGTTGGCAGTCCAAACAGCTCAGTCAAAACTTCAGGAGTCAGAACGACCTCCTCTCCATTTATCTTTCCAGTCATCGCTTCGTCGCTGGAGGACGAGGTATATACCCATTCTCGAATCTCTGGTATGTGAATCTTTGGTGAGAATGACATAAATTTCTTTAGCCCTTGATCTTCACACAGTTGCAGAATGTCTTGGATGGGTTGATCACATCGGCTGAAAGAATCGAAGTCGACACAGAAGCCAGTGTCGAACTTCATTCCGAAGAGAACTGCAGAAGGAATCGCCATTAGATTGAAGAGAGAATGACGAATCGAGATGCAAGGCAGGGGAGAAGAGAATCGCGCGGGATTAGAGTTCGAGAGCGAATTCTAAGCCAGAAGATGGAATATGAAAAGACGGAGCGGAAGGACGACGATCTCCAGACCTAAATCGACTATTAGATACAAATCTGCGATCGTCGATCCCGGAATAAAATCGGTCGTCGAACAATGACCGACGATAGTCAATGTTTGACTAATCGATAAACATCGACCGATTACAAGCAGTCACCACGATCATCGATCAATGTATGTTGGTCGACGATAGTTCTGACCTGGTCGAAGATCGTCGATCAATCGTTCGACGATTTTAGACAGAAAACAAAACTATCCAAATTTTCACTACTCTGAACCATTAATCATACCAAGCTGGTTCAGGAAGAACAAATGCCTTTGTTCATCAAGGGGCTTAGTGAAAATATCTCCTCTCTGCAGGTCTGTGGATATAAATTTCATTGCTATCTTGTTCTTTTCCACATTATCTCTCAGAAAATGATGTCTAATCTCAATGTGCTTGGTCCTAGAATGGTGCACAGGATTTTGAGCAATTGATATTGCACTGGTACTGTCACACAGAATTTTTGTTTTTGAGTGTGTATACCCATAATCCACTAGCTGATTTTGAATCCACAGAATCTGTGAACAACAACTAGCTGCTGCAATATATTCAGCCTCAGCAGTTGAAGTAGACACAGATGCCTGTTTCTTACAAAACCAAGAGACAAGTCTCTCTCCCAGGAACTGACAGGTCCCTGAGGTGCTTTTCCTGTCAACTCTACAACCAGCATAATCAGCATCTGAATATCCAATTAATTCAAATCCTGACTCAGCTGGGTACCACAGTCCTAAGTTAGGGCATCCTTTAAGGTATCTCAAGATCCTCTTGAGAAGAGTTAAGTGAGATTCCTTTGGGTTGACCTGAAACCTAGCACATAGGCATGTAGCAAACATTATGTCAGGCCTACTTGCAGTCAAATACAGCAGGGAACCAACAATGGCTCTATAGTTCTTTTGATCAACAGACTTGCCATTGACATCAGAATCAATAACTGCATTTGAGGCCATAGGTGTGCTCATTGATGAAGCATCAGACATTCCAAATCTTTTAACCAGCTCTCTGGCATATTTTGATTGAGAAATGAAGATACCATCATCACACTGTTTCACTTGGAGACCAAGGAAATAGGATAACTCACCCATGCTGCTCATCTCAAACTTGGAGTGCATTAGTTCAGAGAACCTCTTGCACAGTTTGGGATCAGTAGAGCTAAATATAATGTCATCTACATAGATTTGAACTAACAGTTGTGAGTCCTTATGATGTCTAATAAATAGGGTTCTATCTACTACACCTCTCACAAACTTGTGTTCTAGAAGGAAATTTGCTAAGGTCTCATACCAAGCTCTAGGAGCTTGCTTAAGTCCATATAGAGCCTTTTGGAGTTTGAACACATGAGTGGGTAAGGTTGATGAAACAAACCCTGGTGGTTGTTCAACAAACACTTCTTCCTTTAAATCTCCATTGAGGAAGACACTCTTCACATCCATTTGGAAGACCTTAAATTTCTTATAGACAGCATAGGCTAGGAAAATCCTAATGGCTTCTAGTCTAGCTACAGGAGCAAAGGTCTGATCATAATCTATGCCTTCCTCCTGTCTATAGCCTTGAGCTACTAGCCTAGCCTTATTTCTAACTACTATGCCTTGGGCATCAAGCTTGTTTCTAAACACCCACTTGGTGCCTATGATCAGTTGGCCTCTTGGTCTTGGAACCAAAGTCCAAACTCTACATCTTTCAAACTGGTTAAGTTCCTCTTGCATGGCTATAATCCAGTGTGGATCAAGCTCAGCATCTTTAATGGTTAGGGGCTCAACCTGAGAAAGGAAACAAGCAAACATCACATCTTTATTGAGTTGATGTCTTGTCTGGACTCCTACTGAAATGTCTCCAATTACTTGAGATACAGGGTGATCTCTAAGTGTGACAAGATTAGTAGGTTCAACAATGATCTGATCCTCAACAGTTTTAGGATTTAATTCCTCATGTGGAATTTGATCAACTGTTGGAGTAGATGCTTTAACTTCAAGAAGTTCTACATCAGATTCAGAATCTGAAGAAGCAGCCTGAGGAGTTTGTAGGGGATGATTCTCCTGTGTGAGTCTCAAACCTTCCAAATCCTTACTTACTCCTAGGACTTGCACTATACTATTAGAGGAAGAATCCTTCTCCTTATAATACATGACTGTCTCATCAAAAGAGACGTGTGCAGACTCTTCTATCTTAAGAGAGGATTTATTAAGGACTCTATAGGCTTTGCTTACTTGAGAGTATCCTAGAAAAACTCCCATTGAAGATTTTGCCTCAAATTTTCTAAGATATTCTTTGTTATTGTTATGAACAAAAGCAACACAGCCAAATACTCTAAAATAGTCTATTTTAGGTTTCACTTGCTTAAGTAACTCATAGGGAGTCTTACCCTTAAGTTTATGTATCAGACTTCTGTTCAATACATAGTTAGCTGTGCTAACTGCTTCAGCCCAAAAGGACAGAGGCATGTTAGCATCTGCCAACAATGTACTTGCAGCTTCAATTAGGGTTCTGTTTTTCCTTTCAACTACCCCATTTTGTTGAGGAGTTCTAGGAGCAGAGAAGCTATGTTTGATACCTTCCTTCTCACAGAATTCTTGCATAAGAAGAGACTCAAACTCAGTACCATGATCACTTCTGATCAAGGCAATCTGAGTAGAATACTCACTCTGTATACACTTTAGAAAATCTGTAAGAACCTTGAAGTTATCAGCCTTAGTTCTCAAGAAGAATACCCAAGTGAACCTAGAGAAGTCATCTACAATTACTAGAGTGTAAGACTTTCCTCCAAGACTCTGTACGGCAATAGGACCAAATAAATCCAAATGTAGCAAGTACAGGATCCTGGGAGAATCACTTTTATTGACTGATTTAAAGCTATTTCTTATTTGCTTACCTAATTGACAAGCTTTGCAAAGGCCTTCCTTCTTGTAGGGGCAAGAAGGTAAGCCTCTTACAAGATTGTATTTAGCCAGCCTAGAAATGTTTTTCAAATTTACATGACTAAGTCTCTTATGCCAAAGGGTATTGTTACTGGTTACTTCATTAAACAAGCATATTTCAGATTTGGATGAGTTAAAATCTACAACATAAACATTACCAATTCTAATACCTACTAACACAACAGTATTATTTAAAGCAATATTACAGACAGTGTCAGTAAACCATACCTTGTATCCAGCATCACACATTTGGCTTACAGAGATTAGGTTATGTTTTAGTCCAGAGACATAAGCAACCTTCTTGAATGTTACAGCTCCTATGGTGAAGCTGCCATATCCTTCAGTCTGTCCACAGCTGGAATCCCCAAATACAACTTTTGGTCCCAGCTTGGCTTTGAACCCTGACAGATTCTTCTTCTTTCCTGTCATATGCTTTGAGCATCCACTATCCAGATACCATTTGTCATGTATGACTGGATAGGTCTTCACCTGCAGAAAGAACAGTTATACATTGTGGACCCAGGTTACCTTGGGTCCAGTATTCTTCACAAAAGAAAAACTAGATATAAAAGATCTTGCAGGCTTAGATTTATATCCTAAAGGGTGTGATCTCCTAGGTGGGATAATCCATTCAGTTGAGGGATTAAACAACCTAGGGTAGTGATTGGGATTTGCAATTCTGGAAGTTTGAAATTTATTTTCCAGCTTGAGTCCAGATCGTCGATCCACGGTCGACGATCGCAAGCCATATCGTCGATCATTTGTAGTAGTGCTATATTCTGGATTCAACGATCATCGATCACTGGTCGACGACTCAAGATGAGATCGTCGATCTCCTGCACCGAAGATATCATACTTGGTGAAGGTGTTCAGCGATCGTCGATGGACGTTCGACGATTGGTTTGACGATCGTCGATTAATGGTCGACGATTTTTGTAAAGCTAGAAATTTTTTCTTCCTGTTTTCTTTCTTAATCTTATTCTGGATTTTCTTACATTTTTCAATTTCCTCAGTATTCTTTATTCCTGATTCAGAAATAAATTTTACTGGAGTGCTAAATCTCTCCTTTGTGAGGAGGATGGGTTCACTAGATGTAGCACCTAAGCCTAGTTTATCATCACCAACCCTAGTGTTTGCTATACTAGTTATTTCAGATAATTTAAGGCTTCTGCCATTTAATTGTTCTTCCAATCTCTTAGATTTAGCTAGTTCTAATTTTAGGAATGTTACTTCTTCTTTTGAGCTTTCTAATTCCTTTTCTAATCTAATTATTTCAGTACTTTCCATGTCTAGCTCCATTATCTTTAATCTAAGTGACTTAATTTCTTTTTCAGACAATAGTAAATCTAAACATAGAGTTTTAAATTTTAATTTGAACTCAGGGGATGAGAAATCAAATGAGTCGATTACCTGATCTTCTATAGAGGAGTCTTCTTCATTTTCTCCTTCTTCTTCAGAATTCTCTGCAGCTGACAAAGAGCTGCAGGCATCAATAGCCATGAGGCAGACCTCTTTGGCCTTCTTCTCTTCTTCTTCTTCTGAATCACTGGAGCTAGAGGAGCAGGTATCCTCTTCTGTTTCACTCCAGGTAGCAGCCACAAATCCCTTGTCCTTCTTCTTGTATTTGTGTAAGGAGGACTTGGAGTGGTGCTTCCTTTACTCTTTCTCATGTTTCTTCTCCTTGTGTTTCTTCTCTGGACAATCTGGAGCAATGTGTCCAGGCTTGCTGCAAACATAGCAGATGATTTCTTTAGATGGAGTCTTGTCATACCTTGGTTTGTCCTCATATTTGGAGAACTTCTTTCTGAGGTCTCTTCTTCCCAAGTTGAAGAACCTCTTGGCAATGAGTGCCAGCAACTCCTCATTTGATTGACTTCCTTCAGAAGTCTCAGCAGCCTTAAGAGCTAGAGAGTGCTCTTTCTTTGTAGGTGTAGGAGTTTTTACTTCGGTTGCAGCAGCTCTGCTCTTTAAGGTTTGCTCATATGATTTGAGCTTTCCCAACAGAGCTTCTGTGGAAAGTTCCACAGTGTTTCTTCCATCCTTGATGGGCCATATCCTTGAGTCCCAAGATATGGGAAGGCACATCAGGATCTTGTCATTGACTTCCGACAAAGTTATCTCCTTGTCCAAAGACCTCAGTTCACTTACTATTGAACTGAGTCTTGTGTACATTGTGTCAATGTCTTCAGCATCATCCTTCTTGAAATTTTCATACTGAGAAGTGAGGTTGGATCTCCTATCCTTCCTCTCATCAGCTGAGCCAGCAACTATGTGGTTGAGGGAATCCCACATAGCTTTAGCTGAGGTACATTCAGCAAGCTTCTGGAATATTTCATCAGACATCGTCTGAGCTAGGATGTTCATTGCTTTTGCATCAGCTGCTTTTGCCTTCTTGTAAGTTTCATTGTAGTCAGGTGGTGGCACAGCACTGAGATCAGCAGAAGTGGAGGCAGCAGCAGGCCTAGCAGGTGGTCCTGTCAAGATAGAAGAAAAGATATCTTCATCAATAGAATTCATGTATAGTCTTATCCTGGCCTTCCATATGCCAAACTTGGACAAGTTGCATACAGGAGGTCTGGTGCTTGAATAATCCTTAGACTGGGCCATGTGTGAAAGTGTTTGTGAATGGTATCAGGAAACAACTTATCACTGGATCTTTTAACTCAGGTGTTAGCCTGTATGAACAGCTAACCTCCCTCTGATACCAATTGAAAGTGAGGGGATAAGTTGTAAACTACTCTAGAGGGGGGGTGAATAGAGTATTCAAATTTTATGAATAACTAGTCAGCTCTCTTCGAGTTTATATGCGGAATAAAATAGTCTGATACTTGAACCCTAAGAGCCTAACACAGTGACGTGCACAAGTGAGAGAGTTAACCGAAATTTCAGTTTAACTCTAAACCTATCACAGCAACTAGCAATCCTAGGTAGTTCTATCACAGCCACAGAAAAGACAATTAAACAAAAACAACCATAGAGACACAGGATATATAGTGGTTCCCTCTTAATAGGTACTCCACTCTTCTACCACCCTGGTAGGAATCCACTACAGGTTTTTGCTAAGGTGCCCTGCCACCAATGATCTGATTCAGGTAGATCAAACAGACCCTTTGAGCTTTTGATAAGGATGCTCGACCACAGGTTGTTGATAAGGTGCCCTGTCACCAATGTTCACTTTTGAAGAGGTGTGAAAACTCTTTTACAAAGGGGTTGAGAGGGTTAGATTGTCTTCTCTGTTGTTAATACAGATTAGAGAAGACTTGTGGATTCTCTAAAGAATCAAAGTCTCCCCCTGGCTCAGTGGAAGTCCAGGGAAAGCCTTTGCTTCAGGATGAAGGAGTTTCAGATATACTGAAACTAAATCCTCAGAGATCTGTAGACTGATTTTTATCAGGTCTTCAGATTATGGAGCACGTGAAGTAGATCTGGAGCTCTTTCTGAAGTCTTGAAATCTCTAAGCAAATGCTCAGGAGACTTGTGAATGAAAGAAATTGCTTTGGACTTTTGCTTCAGGAAAGCTTTTCTTCTTCGTTTTGTGAGATGGTGAAGAGTTGCTTTAGAGAGGCTTGAGAGAAAGCAGCACAAAAAAATCTCTCTGTATCTGAGTCTTCTTGTTTTTCTGAGAAGAGAATCTCTCTTAAATATGTCTTCTCATTTATCTTTTGGAACGGCTCTATTGATTTGAATTCTCGAGCACTGCAACAGATTATCTCAAAAATAGAATATAGCAATAGGAATAGAATGACCTATTAGCTCTCTGTCAGTCCCAATAAGGAAATAAATGAATAAAAATAACCTCAGCATAGAGACTTATCATTCTTGGAAATAGCATACACCGCCAACGGCTAGAATACAGCCTGGCAATATAGTTTGCATAATAAGACAAAAATGCTTTATCAAAATACGAAATCCCGTAATTTATGCTTAATATATTTGGTAGTTAATTCATTTGAATTTAAGCCATAATTTAGCAAAAAACAATCTTCAGAAAATCTTTCTAACCATACGCTAAAACACTTGGAAATAGACCAAGGAATAAAATGAGCGCAAATGATAAAGGCAGACAGAAATCGTCGACCAGGAGTTCGATGATCGTCGACCTAGCTAACAGATCGTCGATAGAAAGCAGAAATCTGTCGACACAGAAATCGTCGACCAGACATCGTCGACCAGCTCAAGATATCGTCGACCACTAAGGCAAAAGATCTGTCGAGACAGAAATCGTGAAGCAAGAATACGATCGTGGAACTGCTGATGGCAGATCGTCGACCAACCTTCAAAGCATAATAAACTTGCTCTGAGATCGTCGACCATCGGTCGACGATAATTGTCTTGACTTCAACGATTCTATAGCCCTGCTATCGTCGACCATTGATCGACGATCGCGAGGCCTCGTTCGACGATGGTCGAACGGAAAATGCCTTAACCAAAAATTCATTTTACAACTTTTAATCTAAACTTTAGATCAGATATAAACTACCCTAGGGAGACTAAACAAAGTCTAAACATGATCATATATAGTTATATGGATCAAGAGGGGCTGGAAAGGGATTACATAAGCCAAATCACATCTAGGGTACCAACATAGTGGAAAGAAGAACACTGAGCAAGTAAACCTTGTTAATAAAACCTTAAATAAAGCTAAGAGAGAAAAGAGAAAGAAGTTTTTTAAAGAAATGCAAAGAGCGTCGAACGCCGCTCGACGATCGGAAGCTCCATGGTCGAACGAAGGTCGACGATCTGAGCACCCATCGTCGAACGTCGATCGACGATTTCAATATGATTTTCAAAATCACAATCAATTCCATAGAAACCTAAATGAGAATAGAAACCCTAGGTTTGTTGACCCATCATCAGCATGGAGAATCCCACCTAGGAGATCTCACCCACTAGGTTATCACCCTCAGCCTGCATTTTCATACATTTCCAGTTTTTCTTATGTGAAAAACAAGGGACCCAAGGTTACCTGGGTCCACTCTGTCTAAATAATTGTCTTGCAGGTGAAGGCCTATCCAATCACTCAAAATAAGTGGTATTTGGATAGTGGATGCTCTAAGCATATGACAGGAAATAAAGATCTACTGTCAAAGTTCAAAGCTAAGCTCGGCCCAAAGGTTATCTTTGGAGACTCTAGCTGTGGTCAGACAGAAGGCTATGGCAAGATCACAATTGGAGCAGTTACTTTCAAGAGAGTTGCTTATGTCAATGGACTGAAGCATAATCTGATTTCAGTCAGCCAGCTATGTGATGCTGGCTAGCAGGTTTTATTTTCTAACTCCTCTTGCAGTATTACTTTAAATAATGATATTGTTTTAGTAGGTATTAGAATAGGTAATATTTACTTAGTAGATTTCAATTCATCTCACTCTGAAATCTGCCTGTTTAATGAAGTAACCCTTAATAATAATTCCCTATGGCATAAAAGGCTTAGTCATGTAAACCTTAAAAATATATCTATGTTATCTAAGCACAACCTTGTTAGAGGTTTACCTTCTTGCCCATACAAGAAGGAGAACCTATGCAAGGCTTGTCAGCTAGGCAAGCAAACCAAGAATTCTTTTAAATCTATAAATAAAAGTGATTCTCCTAGAATCCTGTATTTATTACACTTGGACCTTTTTGGCCCAATAAATGTACAGAGTTTAGGAGGGAAGTATTACACTTTAGTAATTGTAGATGACTTCTCTAGGTTCAGTTGGGTTTTCTTTTTGAGAACTAAGTCTGATAACTTCAAAGCCCTTACAGACTTTCTGCTATGTGTGCAGACTGAGTACTCTACTCATGTGGCCTTGATCAGAAGTGATCATGGTACTGAGTTTGACTCTCTTCTCATGCAAGAATTCTGTGAGAGAGAAGGTATCAAACATAATTTCTCAGCTCCTAGAACTCCTCAACAAAATGGGGTAGTTGAAAGGAAGAATAGAACACTTATTGAAGCTGCTAGCACATTGTTGGCAGATGCTAACATGCCTCTATCCTATTGGGCAGAAGCTGTTAGTACAGCCAACTATGTCTTGAATAGAAGTTTGATACACAAACTTAAGTGTAAAACTCCTTATGAGTTGCTTAAAGGAAAGAAACCAAAAATTAATTATTTTAGAGTTTTTGGCTGTATTGTTTATATTCATAATAATAATAAAGAATATATTAGAAAGTTTGAAGCAAAAGCTTCAATGGGAATCATGCTTGGATATTCCCAAGTAAGCAAAGCTTATAGGGTTTATAACAAATCAACCTGTAAGATTGAAGAATCTGTGCATGTGACTTTTGATGAGTCTCATATGTTTTACAAGGAGAAAGAAAATTCTCCTTCCTCAAGTTCTTTGCAGGTACATGATGCCCCTCAAGAAATTCTTCAACTATCAACTCTTCAGATCACTGAATCAGACAGTGATGAAGACATTGCTGAAGCTGTTGAAGCTGTTGCTGTTCCACCAACAGTAGATCAAATTCCTCCTGAGGAATTAATCCCAACTGTAGGTGAAGATCACATCCCACCTGCTGATATTGTCACACTTAGAGATCACCCCACATCTCAAGTGATTGGAGACATATCAGCTGGTGTGCAAACAAGACATCAATTAAGACAGGATGTGATGCATGCTTGTTTCCTCTCACAGGTTGAACCCCTCACCTTTAAAGATGCAGAGCTAGATCCCCACTGGATCATTGCAATGCAAGAGGAACTCAATCAGTTTGAGAGATGTAAAGTTTGGACTTTGGTTCCAAGACCTAAAGGCCAACTGATCATAGGCACCAAGTGGGTGTATAGAAACAAGTTAGATGCAAATGGAATTATAGTAAGGAATAAAGCTAGGCTTGTAGCTCAGGGCTACAGACAGGAGGAAGGTATAGACTATGACCAAACCTTTGCTCCTGTTGCAAGGCTAGAAGCAATAAGGATCTTCTTGGCCTATGCAGCCTTCATGAAGTTTAAGGTGTTCCAAATGGATGTCAAAAGTGCATTCCTGAATGGTGAGCTTAAGGAAGAGGTGTTTGTTGAACAACCACCAGGGTTTGTTTCTTCAACTCAGCCCTCACATGTGTTTAAGTTGCAGAAAGCTCTTTATGGACTAAAGCAAGCTCCTAGGGCCTGGTATGAGACCTTAGCTAGTTTCCTGTTAGAGCACAACTTTACTAGGGGAGTAGTTGATAGAACCCTTTTCGTCAAGCATCACAAGGACACAATCCTGTTAGTTCAGGTGTATGTAGATGATATTATTTTTGGTTCCACTGATCCCAAACTGTACAAAAAGTTTTCCAACTTAATGCATTCCAAGTTTGAGATGAGTAGTATGGGTGTGCTGTCTTACTTTCTTGGTCTCCAAGTTAAGCAAGATGCTGATGGTATCTTCATCTCCCAATCCAAATATGCCAAGGAATTGGTAAAGAAATTTGGGATGGCTGATGCTTCAGCAATGCCTACACCCATGGCTACTAATGTAGTTATTGATTCTGATGATCACGGCAAGCCAGTTGATCAAAAGAATTATAGGGCCATTGTTGGTTCCCTATTATATCTAACTGTAAGTAGGCCAGATATAATGTTTGCTACATGCCTTTGTGCTAGATTCCAGGTCAACCCCAAGGAATCTCATCTGATTCTTCTAAAGATAATCCTGAGATACCTGAAGGGATGTCCAGATCTAGGACTTTGGTACCCAGCTGAGTCAGAGTTTGAATTAATTGGATATTCTGATTCTGATTATGCTGGTTGCAGAGTTGACAGGAAGAGCACCTCAGGAACTTGCCAGTTCCTGGGAGAGAGATTGGTCTCTTGGTTCTGTAAGAAGCAGGCTTCTGTCTCAACTTCAATTGCAGAGGCTGAATATATAGCTGCTGCTAGTTGTTGTTCACAGATCCTGTGGATTCAAAACCAGCTTGTGGATTATGGTTACTCACACAAGAACACCAAAATCATGTGTGATAGTACCAGTGCTATCTCAATTGCACAAAATCCAGTGCACCACTCTAGAACGAAGCACATTGAGATTAGGCACCATTTCCTGAGAGATTGTGTGGAAAAGAACAAGATCTGTCTTGAGTTCATATCCACTGAGTTTCAGAGAGGTGATATATTCACCAAGCCTTTAGATGAACAGAAGCACATGTTCTTTTTAGTTCAACTAGGCATGATCAATGGACGAGACTAAGTGTGACTATATCTGCCTATGTTGAAATCTGTTTGAAGATAGTCGAACGACGTTCGAAGATAGTCGATCGGGTCAAGCCCATCGTCGACCTATGGTTGATGAAAGTTTGTCTGATTGAAGATCGTCGACCGACGTTCGATCATCGTCGAATAGGTTGGGCTCATCGTCGATCTCTGGATGACGATAGCCTATTGTTTGAGAAGCCAGAAATAGTCGAACGATTGTCCGACTACTCTGCTTCTGAGCCGATCGTCGAACGGCCGTTCGACCATCGGGTCTAGATCTTTTTAATAGACCGACTATATCCGGTCTGATATAAAGCCGATAGTCGACCTAGGTCAAAAGATCTTTTGCTTTATCGTCGACGGAGCGTGCCCTTTCGCATTCTGCTTTCCCGCTTGCGATTTTCTGCCGCTTCGTCCCCTTCGTCCTCTTCGTCCTTCTCACGTTTCTCCAGCGAATCCATGGCGGTCTCTCCAGCAGTTCTGGCCGTCGTGAAGTTTGATGCAGGATTTAGCGTGGATTTTGACGCTTTCAGCAGCTGCGATGCAGGAATCGTAGAAGTTCTACAGCTATGCAAGGATCAGGGTTTAGAAAAGTTAATGTCTGCAAGGATTAAGATCAACATTCCAGAAATCAAAGAATGGGCTTTCACGTCGTCTTCTACAGACGAATCGATGACTGGTACCATCGGCGGAGAGGAGGTAATCCTGACTCCGGCCGTCTTATCTGATGTTTTTGATTTAGTTAATGGTGATGAGGATTATGAGCAAGATGCTCAGGAATTCGGAAGTATGCTAGTTGAGCTGGGACATGCTGAGGGCATTCCCACGAAGCTGCTCAAAGTGAATTTTCCTTTCAAAATCAAGTTTCTGGCTGAGATAGTAGGAAAAGTGCTCCTGGGTAAGCACTCTGCCCACGATAATATAACAAGGCAGCAATTCGCACTCATGTGTGCAATTGTTAATCGGAAAAGGATCAATTGGGCAGCAGTGATGTTTGATTTAATAAGAAAAAAGAATGGCAAGAAGGAAGTCACCCTAGGAAGGGTTATCAGAATTTTTCTGAAGGAAAGGTACTCCCATCTGCTGAGTTCAACTGCAACAACAATCAATGCCAGCAAGAAGATGGATCCCCACCTGTTCTCAAAGTGGAAGAGAACGTTTGTGAAACCTGCTCCAGCAACATCTGAGGACACAAGGACTGTATCAGTCGCTCCTCACCCTGTTGAAACTGGCTCAGCTCTTCCCTCCTCTTCTGCTGTGTTGTCTGCCTCAGTTGAAGTTCCATCAACTTCAGCTGAAGTACGACCTTCTTCCTCTGCTGCTCCAGAAACAACTACGGTTGTTCCTCTTTCCCCTCTAGCCTCTCCTCTACCTACTCATCTGGCTAGGATATCTGCTCCTAGCTTCGATTTGTTAGGATCAGAGAGAATTCCTACTCCTCCTCCATCTCCCGTTAATTCCCCAATTAACTCTCCTGCTCCATCTCCAGTTCGATCCCCTATCCATATCATTTCTCATCCCAGCACCACTCCCATATCTGCTGCAGCTCCATCCACTTCTCATCCTTCATCTATTGAGATCTCTCCTGAGCTTATCTCCCGCATTGTGGAGCTGATTACCCCGTCAATCAAAACCATGATTGAAGAGGCAATCGCTCCCCTTGCAGCCTCCATTGATCTCTTAACTGCCTCCATCAAATCCCTTTCAAAATCTGCTGAGCCATCTTCCTCAAGGGGCCTGGTTTCAGTATCCACTGAAATCAGGCAGGGGGAGATGTTCCATGAAGATGCCTCAGATCATCCTGCCTCCCCTCCAGCTATAAAAGATACTGTAATGACTGCCCAGGAAGAATCTGCTCCTGCTGAGAAAGAAATAGCTCCAGTTTTGTCTGATAAGGAAATAACAGATGGAATCATGTTGTCTGAATTTGCAGTTAAAGTCTGCCTGGAAGACCTTACCACTCCTGTGATTGCTAGATTCTTAGAAGGAATTATAACTTCATATCTGAATGAATCATGGGAGATGGTTAAATATGAAGGTAACTCATTTATTCGTTTTGTTGATGAGTCGATTAATTTGTTAGTTTGTGAATTCCTGGAAGGAATGATTTCTGTTTATTTAGCAGATCTATATTCATAATTCTACAGATGATATTAGAGAAAATTTATCCGCTCAGATAATAGAAATTGTCTCAGAGGCTGCTCCAAGTATTCCTGATATTCCAGTAGATCCTGAACTGGAATCTTTTCTAGATGATAGAGATGAATCTGAAAATCAAGATAAAGTCAAAGATGGCACTCCTGTTCTGAATTTGGAAGAAGTTCAAGCAAGAGCTGCCTGGGATTTAAGAGTAAAGTCTTTAGAAGAGAAAGAAAAGGAATTGCAAGTTGAAAAGTCAACCATCTGGGATGACTCTCCAGGGTTGGACTTAGATTCCCTTCTGGCTCTGGATGCCATGGAAGAGGAAAGAGAAAAATCTGCTCTTAAGCTTAAAGAAAAGGCTGTTTCTGAAGCCTATGATCCGTATGAAAATCCTCCATCATCTCCCTCTGATGATGAGGATGATTCTGATGTTTCTGAGAAGTCAAAGAGAAAGAAAGCTGTTTCAAAGAAAAGGAAAGCTGCTGCTCCTCCTCCTCCAAGTAAAGATAATGACACTCCCTATTATATTCTGAAGGGCATTGACCCTAAATCCAAGGAATTTCAGCACTGGATGTGGTTTTCAAAGAATCAGCAGAAAGAAAGAAAAAGGACTAAGAGGTATGATAGTCCTGTCTCAAGATGGACTCCCAGAGGTCCTCCTCCTCCTCCAGGTGCAGGAGCCTCTGGGAACCTATCAGCTAATCCTGCTGCCTCTTCTGGAAGATCTGCTTCTTTTCAGCCCCAGCCAAGACAAAGTTATCAAAGCTCGCAAGGCAAATCGTTTTCTGAGAAAAGTGTTTCAAAAGGTAAATAGTTTACTTTGTTTTAAAATTTCTAGCAAGAATCTTTTGCTAAGTATTCTCTAAAATCTTATCTAGATAAAGTATCTGAGGCTGCTCCTCCTGAGCCTGTTTATGAAAATCCTGAGCTAGATCCTAACTTTAGGATGGCTCGCTTTCAAGAAATAGTTGGAGCAGCTCAAATTAGAAAAGCTAGAGCAGAAGGAAAAGATACGACTGGTTTAACTACCATGTCTGTTTACAGAAAGAAAGAGCTTGAAAAGTTCCAGGTTAATCCTGAGGTTTTTGACCCCTCCAAATACATGGAAAAGCATCCGGAAGCAGTAGTCCCAAGATCTGCAGAGCTGAAGATCATTGGTGCGCAGGACCTGAAAATGTCAAAGAAAGAATCAGATGATCCGTTAAGGAAAATATCTTTTGTTTCTAGCTCCTCTGTATCTAAGCCTGACTCAGTTGATCCATAGTTTAATTAACTGCTGTGCTATATTTGTTTATCTGTTTGATAATCTGCTAGTCTATTTTCTGTATTTTTTTATGTTCTATAGCTAGCTGTTTGTTTTAGTTTTTGAGAGACTTAACTCAAATAGGGGGAGATTGTTGGTACCCTGTTTGATTTGAGTTTAGTCTTCTCCTTTGTGCTCCTTGACCCAAGAAATATCTATGGTCAATGGTTAGGAGTCTAGCTGTAGAGTCCTCACTTTTCCAGATTGAGAATTTGGTTAAGTAGGTTTTTCGTTCGACTATAGTCGAACGCCGCTCGACTATCGTCTATCGACTGATCGACGATCGTCTATCAGTTGGTCGACGCTTTGTCTGCGCTGATAGGTCGACTATCTGTTGATAGGTCGACTATCTGTTCTGCGCTGATAGTTCGACTATCTGTTGATAGGTCGACTATCTGTTCTGCGCTGATAGTTCGACTATCTGCTGATAGGTCGACTATCTGTTCTGTGCTGATAGTTCGACTATCTGTTGATAGGTCGACTATCTGTTCTGCGCTGATAGGTCGACTATCTGTTGATAGGTCGACTATCTGTTCTGCGCTGATAGTTCGACTATCTGTTGATAGGTCGACTATCTATTCTGCGTTGATAGGTCGACTATCTATTGATAGGTCGACTATCTGCTTTCTGAGATAGGTCGACTATCTGCTTGATAGGTCGACTATCTGTTTGCGCTTGATAGTTCGACTATCTGTCCTGATAGATCGACTATCTGATAGTTCGACTATCTGTTCTGATAGGTCGACTATCTGCCGAGGTAGTTCGACTATCTTCTTCGATAGGTCGACTATCTGGATCGTTCGACTATCTGCCCGATAGATCGACGATCTCCGTGCGTCGGTCGACGATCTCCGAAGGTCGTTCGACGCTTTCTGCCTGCCTTTATATTTTATATTTATTTATTATATTTAATTAATTAATACATTTTCTGGCACATTATTTTAAGCTGTATGATAAAATTACCAGGCAATATTTGCTCCATCTCTTTTGCCTGAGTCAAATCTTTTTAAGATAAAGTTGTTTGTCTTATTAGCTGTTATTATAAATTACTTTATCTGCTGACAGCCCTTTATAGCCGTTGGACTGAAAAGTCTTCTTTTTGCTATAAAGAGTAATTTTCTGATGTGACTCTATTTAGTCCTTCTGTTATTTGATTTAAGCCTGCAGCTTCTTTGAAAGAGGTTTATTCCCTTTGTAGAATGTTTTGCTGCAGAGATGTTTCTGTCTTCTTGATATTTACAGCCCAGGTCTCAAGGCTCAGAAGAAGACAAATAATTCAAATGGAAGAGAGCCGTTGCTTGCTGCTATTATATAAAGAACCCTTTGAAGAAGGATTCAAGCTAGTCAACAGTACGCTAGTCAAGAGAAAATACTTTCAAGCCTTCAAGCTTTCTGCTCTCAGCAAATTCCATCTAACTGAGAAGTGTTAAGATCTTCATTTCTTCTTCACCTGAGTTCTCCTGCCTTCAGGAAGTTCAAACTCAGAGTTCCTTTGAAGAAGAAGAAGAAGATAGCTGCTTGAAGAGATTTCATTTTATTATTTATTTTCTTCCTGTAGCTTTTCCTTCAGAACTTTCTGAAGAGTTTTCTGCACTGAAGCAAGACTTCACCTGGACATCTTTGAGCCAGGGGGAGCCTTGATTCTTTAGAGCTTTCTAGCTCAGTGCAAGTTTTTGTGCTTCTCTAATCTATTGTAAAATAGAGAAGACATCTTAACCTTCTTCCCCCTCCTGTACAGGGTTATTACTCCCTTCAAAAGTATCCCTTGGTGGCAGGGCACCTGATCAAAAACCTGTGCTTGGTTTTTAGACACCTGATCAAAAGTCTAAAGGGTTTCTGAATCTACCTGAAGCAGATTCTGTTGGTGGCAGGGCACCTGATCAAAAACCTGAGTGGATTCCTACCGTGTGGGTAGAAGAGTAGACGTACCCAAGTTGTTTGGGGAACCACTATAAATTTCCTTGTGTCGTCTGGATTCCATTGTTTAATTCCTGTATTGTGGCTGTGATTAGATATAACTAGGTTGCTAGTTGCTGGTTAGGTTTTCCAAGCCTTAACTGTAATTACAGTTAGCTTGAGTTTGTGCACATCACTTGTGTTAGGCTCTAGGTTTAAATCTATATCTATAATCTTTCATTCCGCACTTCACTCCAAGGGAGTTGGGTAGACCATTAAGTTTTGTCTAGTGCAAAATTTGATAACTCTATTCACCCCCCCTCTAGAGTAGTATCTATCCCTTCACTTTCATACTCTGAAGACGATTAGGAAATCACTCCAACTTCCTAAGGTTAAGGATGATGATGACATCATTCCATCAATGACAAAAGATGCATTAAGCTGGTGCGGGCTAAGCTCTAATATCAAATTTGGATCATCCATTACCTGGAAAGGGATGAATTCACAAGGAAAGTTTCTGTCTGAAATCATAGGCAAGGTAATTCTGTGTAAGACTGGTGGACATGACAGAGTTTCAGTCTCCATGTTCAATCTAATGACAAGGGTCATCTTCACTGTAAAAACAGACTGGGCATCTGTAGTATTTGACAAAATACAAGAAGGAATAAAGAAACCAAATCTGGAAAGGATTCTAAGCTTATGTCTAGCTTCAGCAATACCAGATGTAATGAGCCAACTTCTAGGAACAAAAATCAACCATATGAGGAGAATGGACACCAGAATTCTGTCCAGGTGGGATAGAGTATTAACCAAGGAGGTTTCTACTCCACAAAAACAGACCAAGAAAGAAAAGAAGAAGAAGGAAGCTGTTCAGCAAGCAGAATCATCTAGTGATTCTAAAGAGGAAGTGGTCTTCAGTTCAGATGAAGACAGACCACAAAAAGATGCTCAAGATCAAGTAGAGAGTAGTGTGCTCCCAGAGCAACAGGTAGTCTCCACTCCAGGGGGAGAAACTCCTGAACCAACAACACAAGATACTATACTTTCTGAGCTACCTGCTCAAGGGGAAGGAATTGATGCATCTGATTCAGTAATGGATATTGTATCAGATATAAATAAATAAGCATAGGACATTGCTGAGAAGGAGGCACAAGATGTGCAGAATGAGCAAGTAAGTATCTCCTTTATAGAACAGGCCCTGGACAAAAATATGGATGTCCAGGGAGAACCTTTTGTTTTCCAAACTAACATTGTTCCTCCTGTACAGATACAACAAGAGGTAACAATGGAAAAACTATTTCCTAATTTACCAGCTGCAAGGACTAAGGGGGAGCAATCACAGGTAGAAAAGGACCTGCCAAGAATTGAAGGGGAGGAGCTACTGAATGAACCATCTAATAAAGAAACAGTTGATATAGAAAGCTCATCACAACCCTCTGATGATGAGGAAGCCACTATGGATAAGAAGAGAAAGATGGTTGAAATCAAGAAAAAGAGCACAGGCTACAAGAAAGCCTTGCAAACAGTCACACCACCACCTGCTCCAAGCATGGACTTCAGTTCATTACTGGTCCAACTGTAAGTAAAATTGGATGAACAAAGGCAATCTCTAGAGAAGTATGTGGATGAGTCAAATAAGAAACTGCAGTTTCAGCTGGCTCAGGACATTAAATCAATCAGATTTGAAGTTAATCTGCATAAGAAAGAGATGACAGATTGTTTCCATAAGGGAGGCAATGTTGTAGTGTATTTGGCTGAGCAATAATAGTTGTTGAAGACTGAGGTTGAGGACATTGCCACGAAATAAGGATATATTTTAGAAAATCAATTCAGATCCAATGAAAACCTCAAAGACTCCCATGAAGAAATCATCAAGAAACTGGGAAGTATTTCAACTGATTTGAAAACTGAAATATCAAAGCAAATACAAGAAGATCTAGCTTGTCCAAATAGCTATTGGAGCCTCTCAAAAGACCATTTCTGATTACCTAACTAAGTTCAAATCTTACTATCAAGAAGGTAAAAAATATCTGGCTTATCAGATAAGGTTTCAAAAGACTGATCTGAGAGATCATATAACTAGAGAAGTCATAAAGGGGGAGAGATTGTTAGCCAAAGCTAGCTCTGATCATGCAAAATGGATCTCTAATTCCATCAGAGCTACACTTGGCTTTCCTCCTTTGTGTTATGATGATAATGTTGCTGAGTCTGGAGTGCAACCTGCTTTTATTGAAGGAGATCAGCCTGAAGTGGCACAGGTTATTTACCCTCCTGCTGACTTTGACATGGTTCAACAAGAAGTGCAAAAAATGTACAGCCCTCCACAGGAGGCACAAAATTTGATTATTGAAAAAGTAGACATGTCAGAGGCTGCAAAGGAAGCTCAGAAGGAAGCACAGCTATCCAAGAAAAGGTTCAGAGAACAGGCTGAGTTGAAGCCAGATTTTGAGCAATGGAGCCCTACTTTCAGGAATATTATTTTGACTGCCTGGAAGGCTGTAAAGGATAAGACCTATGATAGGGGCAAATGGTATTATGAGAAAGAATGGAATAAGTATCAAGCCAGGAAAGAAGCCATTCTTCAGTACAGAAGAAGTGCAAAAGCTGGGAAGTTAACTGCTAATGCTCTGGAGCCTAGCAGGTACTTTCCCAAGCCTTTTCACTATTTTGAAAGGCAAAGGATAAAGATTGAAGAACTGAAGAAGAAGGATCTCAAAGGGAAGAAACCTGCTGAT
This sequence comes from Platanthera zijinensis, assembly GCA_039513925.1. Classification (NCBI taxonomy): domain Eukaryota; kingdom Viridiplantae; phylum Streptophyta; class Magnoliopsida; order Asparagales; family Orchidaceae; genus Platanthera; species Platanthera zijinensis. The sequence continues at coordinate 258,861,605 of CM077079.1, forward strand.
GATACAGAACCCACTGTGCAGGCAAAGATTAAGTCTGGAAAAGGCATTGTAATTAAGGATCCTAGTCAATCATATGATAGATAGGCTTATGTGTAGAACAATGTAACTTTTTGTTTTTGTTCTAAGGAAAAATATATAAACCCAGAACTTTCTGATTAATACATAGAATCAGCTTCACTATTGATTTTAGTTGTTTACATTGTTTATATATTATCTTGCACTGAAATGAATGTACATCTATTTTTATGTGCTTTATTATGAGAGATGTATATCTTTGACTAAGGGTTATGACTTCTCCAAATAGGGGGAGATTGTTGGGTACACTGAAAAATATGTACCAGATTTGGAGAAGCCTTATCTTACTCAATGATATACATCAATTTGTATTTGATAGGTGTTTGAGTTTCATTGTGCAGGTGTAAGGTTTGCAAGAAATTTTTCTAAGTACAAGTGTCGACACTTGTGAAGAATTGTGTCGACACCCAGAAGTTGTGTCAACACTAGAAGCAAGGCCTGTGTCGACACCCAGGCATGGTGTCGACACCTGAAGAAGAAGCTGTGTCGACACCCAGAATTGTGTTGACACCTAAACCAGAAGTTGTGTCGACACCCAGAAGTTATGTCGACACCAGAAGAAAGGCATATGTTGACACTCAAGAATTGTGTCGACACCTTAAGAAGGTTTGTGTCGACACACAGGACTTGTGTCGACACACACTCAACGCCATTTGTCTACAACTAAGTCAAGACCAGAAGCAGTTGTGTCGACACACAGGACTTGTGTCGACACACACTCAATGATATTTGGATGACACTCAACGCCATCTAACAACAATAGCTATACTGAGACCGAAGGCTTGTGTCGACACACAAGACTTGTGTCGACACACACTCAATGACATCTCGACACACACTCAACGACAGCTGGATATACACTCAATGCCATTTGTCAACATCAGTTATGTCAAGACCAGGAGCAGTTGTGTCGACACACAGGACTTGTGTCGACACATACAAACAAAAGCAGTGTCGAGTATCAGAAGAATGACTATGTCAATACATGGAGTATTGTGTCGACATCATCAAGACTTGTGTCGATACATAGTCTATTTGTGTCGACACATGTAAAGCAGTTTGCTGAGTGGTTCATGCTGAGTTGTAAAGTCTTTGAGGAATCAACTGTCATGACTGGTGACTCGACAACTGTCATAACCAATAGGTCTGACACCTTTGTCAGAACTATCAGAAGGTTGTTACAAACCAGATCAGTCGGTAACCATGAGGAAACTCTATATAAGGGACTGATCCTTGACAACCATAACAACAATAGAACTAAGGAAGTAATCAAGTTATTTCAGGAAAGAGAATCTGACAACAAGAAAAGGGGAAATTCTTAAGAAGGCAGATCCAGAGCAGTCTGCAAGAGAAGATTCCGATCTTATTTTGAATTCAAGGAAGGAGTTGACAGGAGATCAACTTCTACATCAAGTAAAGTTCAATCTTATTTTGTTCTATCAAGAAGCTTTGAAACAGCTAAGTCAGGTTGAATCTGAAGACTCAGTTTATTCAAGAACTGATCAAGAAGCTCACACCTATAGAGAGATCTATCTGGTGATATCTTTGTATCTCTTAAACAATTAATTTCTTGTAGGATCTTTTGTAAGATCTGAGTTATAAGCCTATAATTATAAAGGCTGAGGTAGGGCTGAGGGCTTGAGGTGTAGGACTTGTGATAGTTTAAGTTGTAAGCCTAGTGATAAAGGCTGAGGTAGGGTTGAGGCCTGAGGTAGGATTCTTGGGAAGAATCTGAGGTAAGACTTGTATACGTCTGAGTTGTAGGAACCAATCTGGTTCTGAGTTGTAAAGATCTGTGGATCTGAGCTAGTGGAAGGAAGTTGGGCTTAATCCAGTTCTCTACTGGATAGGCGAAGGGGGAATGTGGATGTTCCCATACCTTGGGAAACCACTATAAATCTGGTGTTTACTGTGCTGTGATTTCTGTACTGTAGATTGTATTTCCTATGCTGTGTTAATACTAGTTAATTGCCTGAATTATAAAAGAAAATTAGAACCTATTCACCCCCCTCTAGGTGTCTAGGCTCTTGAAATAAGTCTTTCAACCACCATAATCAGCATCCATGTATCCTAGCAATGAAAAGCCTGTGTACCTCCTATAAAGGAGTCCCATATCAGAAGTAGCCTTGACATACTTCAAGATATACTTTGCCGCCACCAGATGAGACTTCCTTGGCTTTGCCATAAACCAACTTACTCAGCCAACATCGTAAGCAATGTCTGGCCTTGTAATCGTTAGGTAGATCAAGCTCCCCACTAGAGCTCTGAACACCAAGGTATCAGGAAGAATCTTTCCTTCATCTCGTCGAAGCTTCAGCCCATAATCCAGAAGAGTAAAGCAAATCTTCCCTTCCCTCATGTTGAATCGATTCATAATGCGATCCGCATATCCTTTTTGGGAAAAAAGTATCCCGCTCTCCTTCCTCTCCACTTCGAGACCAAGAAAGTGATGAAGCTCTCCCAAGTCTTTCATCTCGAAGCGAATAGCTAGCTCAGCCCTGAGCCTAGCTACCTCCTCCTCGAAATTCCCTGTGATGATCATGTCATCAACATACGACAGGACCAAGACCTGAATCTCCCCCTTCTTATTGATGAACAAGCTTGAATCCGAGTTGGAAGCAAGATATCCGTAGAATTGGAGGTATTCTGCTATCTTCCCATACCAAGCTCTTGGAGCCTGCTTCAACCCGTAGAGAGCCTTCCTGAGTTTGCAGACGTAGTCTGGATGAACTTCAGAAATAAATCCAAGCGGCTGATCCATGAAGATTTCCTTATCAATCTCCTCGTAAAGAAAAGTGTTCTTTATGTCAAGCTACCACATCCTCCATCCTTGGCAAGCAGCCAAGGCCATCACCACCCGAACCGAAGTCATCTTCACGACCGTACTAAAGGTCTCCTCATAGTCCTCTCCATACTGTTGTGAGAATCATCGAGAAACAAGACGAGCCTTGTATCTTTCAATGCTCCCATCAACCTTCTTCTTCAACTTATACACCCACTTGCAAGTCACTGGAGTGATGCCATCAACCCTGGGCATAAGGTCACAAGTTTCATTCTTCTTGAGAGAAGTCATCTCCTCTTCAATGAAATCTTCTCACTCCTTGACTCCAGTGGGCTCATTGAAGCTTGAAGGCTCTCGCTGATCAAGAGGGAATGTAAAGAACCAGATGACAAAACTCACTGCATTCCCTTCACAGATCGAGCCGGTGGCTTGATAGTCCTCTTTTATATCCAAAGGGTATGCTCCTTGCTCACCACCTCCGTAGCTTCTTCAGGCTCAGCTCCATTTTCGGGCAAACTTTGAGCAATGCTCCCCCTGCTTCCTGAACAAGAAGTCTCTGCCCCAGAGTTTGAAGCAATAGGAGCTGTTGGTGATACAACAAGCTCCTCTTGAAGAACTTCAGCAGCCACCTTCTGCTCTTCATCAACCTTGATCTCTAGTAGCTCAACCAAGCTTCCTCCATACGATGTCAGTTCATCAAAGACCACGTCTCTTGAAACAACAAACTTCTTCATCGCAGGATTCATGCACTTCCAGCCCTTCTTCCGCTCATCATAGCCTACAAAGACAAGCTTCCTTGCCTTTACATCAAGCTTCGTCCTTAAAGCATCTGGTACATGCACATAGCAAGTTGATCCAAACACCTGAAGGTGTTCCATGCTTGGCTTCTCCTTTAGCAACATCTCGAAAGGAGACTTCATGTTGATCGGACTCAGAGGCATCCGATTGATGACATAAGAAGCACAAGACATCCCCTCTGCCCAATAATACCTAGGGATGCCTTTAGTATGAAGCCAGCACTTGTAAGTCTCTGTTAGATGACGGGTATTCCTCTCCGCTACTCCATTTTTATTGAGTACGAGCACAAGTAAGCTCCATATGGATGCCTTGCTTCCTGCAGAAGTTAGAGAACTCGAAAGAGATAAACTCATCACTTTTATCTGATCTAAACTTCTTGATCCGCAGGCAAAGCCAGCCCTCCACCAGCTCCATGATCTCCACAAACAACTGGAAGGATTTTGACTTCTCCTACATGAAATACACCCAAGTGTATCTTGAGTAGTCATCAATCAGCACCAGCATATATCTACTACCTCCAAGACTAGCGGCAGCAGTTGGCCTCATCAAATCACCATGGATGCACTCCAATGGTGCCTTGCTCCTTGTTTGAGACTTGTCAAATGGAAGGCGATGAGCCTTGCCGAACTGACAACCTGCACAAACATGGTCATCTCCGTAGGATGATAACTTTGGCAAGCCTTTCACAAGGCTCCTCAATGCCATATTTTTAGCTTGTCCATCCCTACATGCCCTAGCATTTCATGCCAAATAATAGCGTTATCGTTGGCCCTCATCCGATTAACGTAGGATCTTGTTGTAAGAAAAAACAAGTCCTTTACTCTCCTCCCAACGTGAGTAACATCAGTCTTCACCGTTGATACGTTGCGAATAAACTTCACTTTTGTTGGCCCAAATAGAACGTGATAGCCTGCGTCTACCGCATTGGTCACAGAGAAGAGGTTCTTCTTCATGCCCGGTACATGATACACACTCCTTAACATGGGTGACCCCTTATCACTACCCAAGGACACAACCCCCTCCTTCTCTACTGCATGAACAGTATTGTCAGCAATAATAATAACTTCGTTACCTGAGTAATTTTGCAGCAAGGAGAACTTCGACTTGTCTCCGGTGAGGTGATGACCACACCTGGTGTCCACGATTCAGTCGTCTTCAAAGTTGATGGCAGACAAGGCATGGACACAAGTGCCCGTCATGAAAGCTCCACCCCATCCAGCTTCCTCAGTACTAGAGCAAACTTCCTCCTTGCCTGCAGCATGCCCAGGATGCAGCTTGACCTTGCAGTCACACTTGAAGTGACCCGACTGATGACACTTGTAGCACTTTAAACTCTTCTTCCAGTCCATCTTAGGAGCAGTGCTCTTCTCTTACTGATAAGAGGTTGAAGGCTTATCTTCAACAACAATATTCTTCTTCTTCCCTTCCCATCTCTTCTTCTTCTTGCATGTGAAGAGCGCTTCACTACCTCCTTCAGAGATAGTGACACCAACCATCTATCTGACCAAAATTTCCTGCGAAGCAAGCAAGTTCTCAAGTTTCAGCAGAGATGGTTGAGTTGCTCAGCCTTGAACAGAGGTTACAAAAGCCACATACTCCTTCCGCAAGCCGTGGATTATGTGCCTTTTCAACTTAGCCTCAGTGATGGGCTCATCAGGATCAAGCGTTGATAACTCAGCACATAGACTCTTCATCTTCAGAAAGAACTTAGAGATGACCATGTCTCCTTGAGTTGTCCTAGCCAACTCATTCTCTAGGAACTGTAGCATTGCTACGTTCTTCCTGTTGAACAAACCATCAAGGGAATTCAAAATTTCTGCAGCAGACTCACATCCAATGATGTGATCAAACAGCTCAGGCGAGACAGCTCGCTTGAGAGTAAACTCAGCTTTTGCATTTGTTTTCCTCCAGAATCTAACCTGCTCAGCAATCCCAACGCAGCTGTAACTTCCTTCTTGTAGTCACCACCGACAACCTCCCATAACTCCTCGCCCAGAAGATAACTCTTCATGCACGACTTCCACTTCTTAAAGTTAGTCGACGTCAAGAGTTCAATACCTAGACCCCTTGCATAACCTCCTTCCATTGCAACACCCCTGGTCTAAGCTTTCAGAAGCACAAAGCACAACACAAGTTGATCACTGCTCAAGCAACTAAACCTCCCTCTGATACCATGTTAAATTTTCTCAAGATGATCAACGAGATAGTCTGACGCCAAATTAATATTCTCAGAGCTATCAAGATCACACCTTGATCAAGCGGAAACTAGGAAAGCAAGCTCAAACAACTAGAAGCAAACCAAGGAGCAAGCAAATCATATATTCACTATCTTCTTTACATGGCGAGGTATACATAGCGAGACATGATTTTCCCAGTATAAAAAGGAAAGCATAAAAAAGAAGTAATCAATCCGGGCAGACAGAGTCAGAGACCGCCGAGACCGCCAAGTCCGTCGAAGCCACCGAGACCGCCCGAACAGTTGATGCTATGCTGAACTGAACTACGGAGTCCGCCAAGACCGCATGGTCGCACAAACACACCGTTATTCGATGAACACCTTCTCGCTCTCTACAAGCCGCCTAACCGCAGTCGCCTTACTGCCAGAGTCCGCGAACAAGAAGAAGAACTGATGAACAGACCGCCGAAACCTGCGGACACTGTTATTAAACAGAAGCTGAAGAGAAGACTGATTAGCTGCAAATGCAACCTGTTGAAGTCACTGGAATAAAACCGCAATCTAGCTGACCCTTGACCGAAATCAACACCAGAAACCTGGCTTGTCAGCGTTAGCTGCACAACCTTCAAACACAACAACCGGTTAACCATCTCAGACCACACAGACTGACAAAACTGAGGCCGCAGCTTTTAATCCACGCTCAACTTACTGTTCATTCAGTTACAAATGAGGTGTCAGGGGTACTATTTATAGGAGGGGTTGGAGTGTGATCACCGCCCTACGAGATAGGCTAACTGCCCCCTAATCACAGCTAACAAGACAGTCCACCGAGTCCACATTGTACGCACCAACAATGCCGGACTCGCGACCAACTCTCCAACCATCAAGCGCAAGACAGCGCAAGATCTCCGCCACAATAGACCTGCTAGCCAGATTGCCAGTCCGCATAAGGAAGTCCGCCCAGTCCGCAAGGATAAGGCCGGACACCAGCCAAAATGCCAGGAACAAAGGCAAGAAGCTAGTCCGCAAGTGCACAACATGTGGACACAACAATATCCCACTCACTGCATCAGTCCGCACACTATACACGGACACGACACCAGCCCGCACACATAAGTCCATAACCAACAAGCACAGATCGCCAGGTCAACAAGCGGACTCTACATACTCTGCGAACACCCTGGACTTGTCACTGTGTGACCAAGTCCAGCAACCCACCAAACATATGGTGCGAGCTCGACGGACATGAAGCCAGACCGCCAGCTCCAACGACAATCCGCCAAAATAATCTCCGCGGACTCACTGTCAGTCCGCCCAGTTACTTCAAAAACAGGCCACTAGCAGAACCACAAGCCTGGTCGCAGAAGCAGGCAGACTCCAATCCAAGTCCGCCCAGCATGGCAAACTCCATTCCTATCCACACAGCTACCTCTAGAACACCACAACAGGCTGCCATCACCAGACCGCCAGACTACTCCATCAGTCCGCATAGACAGTCCGCCCAAGCCGCCCGGTCTGCCCAATCACCCACTTCCACTTCATAAATTTCAACAGGCGGCGCTCTGGCCGCTGGGAGGCGCATGAACAACGTCCAAAGGTTTAGGAGGTAGGATGATAAGAGCTTCTACCTGAGCTAAGGGGGCTTGGGAGGGATCGAATTGATTCACCATTAAAGGTGGCAATGGGTAAACTTGTGGGTGGTGGTTTCCAACGAGGGTAGATCCAACGAGGGAGAGTAGGCTCACGAGAGCTGTGTCAAGCTGGAAGGGGGGAATGCTATAAATAGCCAAGGGAGGGGGTCTCCTCCCCTCCCTTATCGGTGTGGGATTAATCCCTCCTTAGGGAGGGATAAATCATAACCCTTCAGCTGTCCATGGACTGTTGGAGGTTGATCCCTCCTATTATATGAGGAATGAGGGGAGGACAACGCCTAATGGGACTTGGGCTTGGCATTGAGGAGGAGGGAAGGGAGAAGGGATTTGGGCCTACCTTGACTCATGGCCCACCTATCCTCCCATTGTTGACTGGTTTTGGTAGCCCAAGGGTAAGGGGCAGGGGGGGTGGGTAGGGCCTATGTAATTCATGAAGAGGAGGTACACTCCTCTTTTGGAAAAATTTCAAAAATGAGAAAAATGAAGGTTTGACCAAAGTCAACCCTAGGGTGTGTCCCCCTTGTTAGTCAAAGTCAAATAGGTCCAAGTCATCGGCAGTCGGGTCAAAGTTGGGGTGTTGTGCCGTAATTTGTGTGTGCACGCTTTTTGGTGCACAATATGCTTGATTTGACAACGAGTTGACCACCCGTCACTGATATTGACTAGGACAAACTCGGTTGACTTCGTATTGACCATACAAATCCAATGTCACTAATCAGGGTCGAATCAAAGTTTGTTTGCTAATTATTCAAAGTCTGCGCGTCGTAGCACGCTAAAACGGTCAAAATGCTGATATTTATCATTAAATTTTGAATTGCGACACAACGAGTTCTGATGCATTCACATGGATTATACAAAGTCATATGAACTGACAGAACTCAAATCAGAGTTCTCAAGGTCATTATCCAAAAATCCCATTTTCGTGACGTTTTACGAGAAATGACCATACCCACCATATGACCTCGGAGTTTATCAGAATGAGTTCCAATGCATTCGTATATGTTATACGAAGCTATAGGAACTGACAGAACTCGAATCAAAGTTCTCTAGCTCTATATACCCTATCTAGGGTTGCCTTCTACCTTGGTATGAGTCATGGGTAGAGGTTCGGGTCACTTTTATTGGGCCCTACTAGGATTCTAATGACCCAATAAAAGTTGGGATATTATAATCCGATAAAAATAAAGGATTTTCGTCCACGAAAATTTGCTTAAAGTAGGGGGAAAATAACATACATGAGGGAAGAGCTCTTTGTGCTTTTCTCAGATGAGTGCTTCGGGTTCCCATGTAAACTCATCTCGTCCGTGATTTGACCAGAGTATCTTGACCATCGAAATGGTTTTATTACGCAGATTCTTTACTATATGATCTACTATTCTGATCGGTTCAAGCTGGACAGATCTATCTGACTACAGTTGTACTGGTGGTGTAGGAAGATGTTGTTCTGGTTGTTAGAGGACTTGCCTCAAAGATGAGACATGGAATACATCATGGAGATTTCCCAATTCCTGGGGCAGGGCAAATCGATATGCAATAAGGGCAACACACTCTATCACTTTATAGGGGCCCAAGTAGCGGGGATCTAGCTTGTTTTGCTTCCTCAACCAGGAGACACCATGCATGGGCTTGATTTTCAAAAATATCATTTCCCCCACACTAAACTCCAATAGTCGGTGTCGTGCATCATAATATTTGGCTAGTAGGCTCTTTGCTTCCCGCATTCGCTCCTGGATTAGTCGTATCGATGTTGTAGTATCATCAATATAAGCCACTCCTAAGGCTTCCGAGTCTTCATCTTGAGCCTACGTCAACGAAGTTTGACAACGCCTCTCATACAATGCCTTATACGGGGCAATCTTGATGCTGGCCTGATAGTTATTATTATATGAAAACTCAACTAGAGACAATAGTTGTATTCTACTATGCATAGTCAGAGTAGATCCTCCATCTTCTGGTTCATCCTTTCTGTCTATCCATCTGTCTGCGGGTAGAAGGCGGTGCTAAAAGCCAATTTTGTCCCGAAGTATGCTTGCACCCGCCTCCACTCCTTGGATGTGAAATGTCCATCACGATCCAACACAATGGTCTTCGGTACTCCATCTATGAATAATCTAGCCAGAATGTTAACTCTGTCGCCCTATCAGTTTGGGATGAACTGCGCTACCTTGGTAAGTCGATCCATGACAACCCATATAGAGTCGTTTCTAGCACGGGATCGAGGTAAGCCGTGAACAAAGTCCATGAAAATATCCTCAAATTTCCACTATGGTATCTGCAGGGGCTGCAACAGACCTCGTGGGTTACGACATTCAGCTTTAACCTTTTGACAAGTCTGATACTGAGCCACAAAGTTGGTGACATATCTTTTCATTCCGGGCAAGTAAATGGTCCTACGCAGTTCAACATACATTTTAACCACACTAGGTTGAATAGAATACCTCGACCGGTGCGCTTCTCAAAGGATTTCATCTTGAATTCCTCCGGTGGAGGGGAAAAAATGCGGTGCCTGAATTGCAATATTCCATCGTGCAGGTTGTACTCCTCCTATGCTCCCTCTTGTAGGGACTGGATGATTGGGGACACTTCCGGATCGACCTTTTGGGCCTCTCGTATTCGATCTCGGATGTCGCACTGTATCTCTATCCATTATAACTAGGTCTGGTACTCTTCTGGGTCCCTACAAGCAACAAGATTAATCTCCAAGTCTATCAACGACTGAAACCATTCCCTCAGAATTTGCTCCATCCAGCTCCCGACTATCGAGGGCTATCAGCTCAAGGCATCATCAACTTTATTAGCCTTCCCGGGTGGTACTGGAGAGCGAAATCATAATCACACAAAAATTCCAACCATAGGTTCAACTCATTTTGAGTAAAAATGTATTTGAGGCTCTTATGGTTGGAGAAGATCTCGCACCTTACTCCGTACAAGTAATGTCTCCAAATTTTGAGGGAGAAAACAATGGCGCCCAACTCTAGATTGTGGGTTGCATAATTTAGTTCGTGTGGCTTTAGTTGGCAAGATGCATAAGCCACTACCTTACCGTGCTGCATCAGAACAGCTCCCAATCCTTTTAGAGATGCATTTGTATAAATCTGGAATCCTTCGGTTTGTGAAGGAATTGTAAGGATTAGGGCAGAAGTTAGCCGTTTCTTTAGTTCCATGAACGCAGCCTCGCATTCCAGTTTCCATCAAAAACAACATCCTTTCTTATAAGAGATGTGAGGGGTAACGCCATCTTTGAGAAACCCTCCACGAATTTTTTATAGTAACCGACAAGGCCAGAGAAACTTCGAATATCAGTTGTCATTTTGAGCGGTGGCTAATTTTGAACCGCTTGGATTTTTGCTTGATCGACCGCCACTACATTCTTGTCAATGGTATGGCCCAAAAATCTGACCTCCTCCAACCAAAATTTGTATTTGCTGAATTTGGCGAAGAGAGAATGTTCTTGAAGTTTAAGTAACACCATTTGCAGATGTCTAGAATGGCCTGCCTTGGTCTTTGAGTAGATCAAAATGTCGTCGATAAAGACGATCACAAAGTGATCTAGGAAGGGTTCAAATACCCTATTCTTCAGAGCCATAAAGTCATAGGGGGCGTTAGTGAGCCCAAAAGGCATTACCATAAACTCGTATAGTCCATAGCGAGAGCTAAAAGTAATTTTGGGGATATCTTCCTCCGGGACCCGAAGGTTATAATAGCCGGATCCTAGGTCCATCTTCGAGAATACGGATGCACCTTACAGTTGGTCGAACAACTCATCAATTCTTGGAAGTGGATACATATTATGTATTGCAAGCTTGTTTAGTTCCCTGTAATCTATGCATAGTCGTAGTGTCCCATCCTTCTTTTTCACGAATTGTATAGGGGCTCCCCAGGGCGAGAAACTTGGGCGAACAAATCTAGCATCTATCAATTCTTGGAGCTGGATCTTCAACTCAGCCAATTCCTTGGGGGTCATCCGATAGGGTGCTTGGGACACTGGTCGAGCTCCGGACACAAGCTCGATCTGGAAGTCGACCTCTCACTATGGGGGAAGACTTGGGAGGGACTCAGAGAAAATATCTCGAAAATCCCGTACCACTAGTGTAAAACCCATATTCAACGAGGAGGGGGCCCACCTTAGCCAACTTAGCAAGTGTCAAAGTCAACCAGTCCAGACGAGTCAAGATCAAGACGCGAGCCAGCAGAATACCTGGGCGAGAATGGCGAGCTCCCCACGCATACTCGCCAGGTGGCGACTAAGGCGGGATACTCGCCCATCCCGTGCGAGTTCCTCGGGAAGTCGCATTGTCGCCAGGGTGGGGGTATAAGTATGACCCCCCTCTCTTTGGATTTCCCTATAAATAGGACCCCAGGGGTACGAAGAAAAGGACCGGAGATTCTCGGATAGTTACTCGCGAACCCTAGCTCGCGCGTCTCCTTCGTATCTAGCTCGGTCATTCTGGTTGAGAAGGGATTGCTTCTTCCAAACAACCGGGTACGTGGTGGGACCTTCCTGCCGCAGCGGCCTGGGGTCCAGTTTCTTTAGCTCATCCTTGTTCTCGCTCCTGAGGGCCGTCTGACTTCACTGCGAGACCGGTAGCCTTAGGTCGCCTAGTCCGATCCTGAGGTCGGGATTTTCTTGGCTTCAACACTTGGTGCGGTGAGCGTGGATAGCAGCCAAGGAGGAAAGTTTCGTGGTGGATAAAGATGGTCAATAGTGGCGATCAAGGCAAGTTGGCAGACAACTCGGCAGGAGTAGGCACCTCGGAGCGAGGTGGCTGGTTTCTGACTGTAGCAGCTTTCGAGGAGTTCGCGAAGAGAATAGAGAGGGCGATACTCGTCGGTTTCGCCAACCCCCCTGAGGTCACGGCGACTTCTCCCCGTCGCCTGACCCCACTGGGAAAGGAGGGGCCAACCCGGCGAGCAGGAAAGGAGCCCGCCTAGGCGAGGGAGGAGCAACCGATGCCGCTACGTCAGCACCCAGCAAGTAGCCAGGGCATCAGGTTCCGAGATCCCGAACTCTCGGCGAGGTATGGGAATACTCACCGATGGAGCGAGTACGAGTACTCGAGTGAGGAGGATATTCGCCGCCGCCAGGAAGGGAGGAGCCCCTTCTGCGCTGAGATCCTCGCAGCCTCCATCCCCGACAATTTTCGAGAGCCCGCCCTCACCTACTACTCCGGCAGAGATGACCCGGTAAGGCATCTTCAGTGGTTTGAGGATGTGGTCTCGATTCGCAATATGTCCGACGCCTTCAAGTGTCGCTTCTTCTCCATCACCTTCAAGGGAAGTGCAAGAGACTGGTTCCACCAACTGTCGGCAGGTTCCATCTACTGCTTCTCCGACCTTCGTCGGGGTCTCATAGCGAGATTCGCGACATCCAAGAAGAGACAGAAGGAGGCGACGACCCTTTTTAAGATCGTGCAAGGGCAGTACGAGAGCTTGGGTCACTACATCAACCGGTTCAAGGAAGAGGTCTTGGAGGTGGAGGAGGTGGATGGGTTTATCTTGATGGTTGCCCTCAAGTTCGGCCTAAAATAGAGACTTTTCAACATGAAGCTGGGGAATAGGCCGCCGAGGTCGTTCGAGGAAATGGTGGAGAGGGCGAATGTCTTCATTCAGGGGGAGGAGAGGAACAAGGAGTTCCTGGCAAGGCTGGACGAGGATAAGCCACTAGGGGAGAACAGGGGAAGACTGCTGGAAAGGGAGAGGCGTCTAGAGAAACACGATGGCAGAAGGCGGGAGGTGCCGAAGAGGAAGGAAGAGTGGAAGAGAAGAGAGGAGCCCAAGAGGGTGGAGGAGATGGGGCAGGAGAGGCCTCGAAGGCAAGAAGAAAGGAGGCCCGTCGAGGCCCCGGAAGGAAGAAGGGAAGAAAGAAGATTCCAGTGTCCGAGAGATCATCCTCAGTGGAGATTGCCGATCCTCTAGGAAGAGAGGAGGGATAACAACCCGAGAGAGTAGGGAGGAGGAAGAAGGGAGACAATGGCTGTCGCGCGGCAGGCCAACAAGCGTCGGCGAAAGGAGGATCGTCGGGGAAGACTGCGGGAGGCGGCCATCCCTCTCTACTGCGATATCCATCGAGTAGAGGGGCATGGGACCTTGGCCTGCCCAGAGTTTTGGGAGGCAAGGAGAAGGTTGGAGGTGACGGAGGCAGAGAGAGAGCAACCAAGGCAAGAGGCCCTAGTCGGACAAGTAGCCTTCCAAGCTCCGCAGAGGAGGAGGAATGAAGACAGGGTTGACCAGGGAGGTCGAGGAAATGTTATTCTTGGTCCGGTAGGCGGACACGTCGGGGTGATTAATGGGGGTGCAGGACTTGGATCTTCCCGCAAGGGTAGTCTCCACCATATCTACAAGAGGAGCATCGCTTCGACGTCGCAGACTCCTCCGCTGTTGAACGAGATAACCTTCTCGGAAGAGGATATGCTGTGAAACGAGAACCCCTTCCACGACGCATTGGTGATACAAGCGGCCATCGAAGACTTAACAGTCGACCTAATCCTCACGGACAACGGGAGCTCGGTGAATGTCATTTTCAAAAGAACCTTTGTTGGGCTTCAGGTAGAAGCATCCAGGGTCCAGGCCACGGATGGGCCTCTCTTTGGCTTCTCGGGAGAGAAGAAAGAGGTGGAAGGGGGAGTGGAGCTTCTGGTCACCCTCAGAGGTACTTCAATTCGATGTCGATTTGTCATCGTCGACGCACCCAGCGGCTATAATGCCATTTTCGGGCGGCCTCTCATTAACTATTTCAAAGTCGTCCAGTCGTCGTATCATCAATGCCTGAAGTACTGCCAGGATGATGTCCAAGTCCGGATCAGGGGGGATCCGAAGGCCTCCAGGGAGTGTTACCTGAACGCTGTCAGCACCATCAGCTGGATGGGTGACGCGGAAAGGCTGGAGAGGATGATGGAGCAGGAGGAGGGCCTACAAGCTGCTGAGGAGCTAGAGGAAGTGGAGGTGATCTCCCTGAGGGGAGGGCCTGAGCTGCTGAAGGTCGGAGGAGCCTTTCCCCTGGAAGGGAAGGCGGAGATTACTGCTTGTCTGCAGGAGAATGTTGACATCTTCGCGTGAAGTGCCGCCGAGATGCCAGGGATTGATGCCGATATTGCCTGTAATTGCCTCAACCTGGATCCCGCGGTAGCTCCAGTTCGCCAAAGGTAGAGGAAGAGCGCCACCGCGCTGGCTGAGCCAATCCGGGAGGGAGTGAGGAAGCTGTTGGAGGCGGGGTTTGTCTCGGAGATCCGGTATCCAGACCGAGTCTCCAATATTGTAATGGTAAAGAAGTCCGTAGGGGGCTGGAGGCTATGTATCGATTTTTCTATGTTGAATAAAGCTTGCCCAAAGGATTATTACCCCTTGCCTCAAATCGACGCGCTGGTTGATTCCGCCGTCGGATTTCCCGTGATGAGTTTCCTTGATACTTTTTCAGGATACCACCAGATCCGGATGTATCCCCCTAATTGTCGCGACATTTCCTTCATCACCGGCGACGGGTGCTATAGCTACAAGATGATGCCCTTCGGGCTGAAAAACGCCGGCGCAACTTATCAAAGAATGATGGACCAGGTGTTCAAAGAGCATAAGGGGCGGAATTTTGAGGTTTATGTTGACGACCTTCTCGTCAAAAGCAAGAGCGTCATGGAGCACGTAGCGGATCTGGCGGAGACCTTCGCCACCCTTAGGAAGTACAAGATGTGGCTTAACCCAGCCAAGTGTGTCTTCGGCGCGGGAAGGGGAAAGTTCCTGGGTCACCTACTTACTCCCCGGGGGGTGGAGCCTAACCCCGACAAGGTAAAAGCCATCATGGAGATGGCCTCCCCAAGAGATTCCAAGGAGGTCCAAAGGCTGACTGGAAGGCTGGCAGGCCTTAGCCATTTTCTTTCCAAGGCCGGAGAGAAATGCTCCCCGTTCTTCAAGGCCCTTCGGGGTAATCAGAAATTCGAGTGGACCACGGATTGCGAGGAGGTTTTCAAAAAGCTTAAGTAACAGCTGACCCGAGCTCCTCTTCTCCAAGGTCCGCAGGGTGGCGAGGATCTTTTACTTTATCTGGGAGTAGGGGACGAGGCGGTTAGTTCAGTGTTTGTTCGAGAAGAAGGAAGGAGGCAGCTCCCCATCTATTACGTGAGCTGGGTGTTGCGGCAAGCAGAGACGAGGTATCCTATCTTGGAGAAGCTAGTTTTCGCTTTGGTAGTTTCGGCTCGGCGGCTCCGCCCATATTTTCAGGCTCACTCCATCAAGGTGGTCTCCGATCATCCCCTAAGGAATATCTTGGATAGGGTGGAGCATTCTGGCAGGTTGGCCAAGTGGGCGGTGGAGCTAAGCGAGTTCGACATCTCTTACTCCCTAAGGGTAGCAATCAAAGCCCAGGCGGTAGCAGACTTCCTGGCCAACTTCTCGGCCGAGGTGGAGGTAGACGTGGGCGCTTCCCGCCCGGTCTCTTGGAAGATGTTTATGGACGGGGCTTCCGGCAAGTATTCCGTGGGAGTAGGATTCGTGTTGGTTATCCCCAGGGGAACCAGGATTGAACAGGCCGTCGAGATACTATTTCCAGTTACGAATAATCAGGCGGAGTACGAAGCCATGGTGGCTGGTTTGCGTCTCGCCAAGGAGCTGTCAAACAAGGACATCTGAGCTTTCACCGATTCGATGGTGGTCGCTTCCCAGATTAGAGGAGAGTTTGAGGTCCACGACCCCATCCTGCAGCAATACCTGGTCAAGGTTAAGGGTCTGATCAGGGGATTCTAGTCTTTCTTCGTCGAGCATGTGCCCCGAGAAGACAATGCCGAAGCTGACTACCTTGCCAAGTACGGTCCCCGGGCCGGGGGAACGGTCACCGAGTTGTTTCGACCATCCATCGAGGAAGGAGAAGTGATGGAGATCAAGCAGTGACCCTCGTGGAAGGATCCGTTTATTACGTTCTTAATAACGGGTCAGCTGCCCGCGGACGGGAAGGACCGAAGGAAATTCCGATACAAGGCCGCGTACTACCTGCTGCAAGCCGCCGAGCTTTATTACAAGACCATCTCGGGCCCCCTAGCCAAATGCTTGTCGGAAATCGAGGTCCCCCGAGTTCTTGAGGAGATCCACTCAGGGGAGTGCGGCAGCCACTCTGGGACTCGTACTCTGGAGCAGAGAATCCTGAGACATGGCTACTTCTGGCCCACCATCCGAAAGGACGCGGAGGCCTTCTCCAAAAAGTGCTCCCAGTGTCAGCTCTTCGCGCCCCTCTAGCTTCGACCAGCTCAACACCTCCGCTCAATCACCGCTCCATGGCCCTTCGTCATCTGGGGGATGGACCTGATCAGCCCGTTTCCTCAAGCTAGTGGACAGAGGAAGTTCATACTGGTGATGATAGACTACTTCTCCAAGTGGATCGAGACCGGAGCCTTGGCCAAGACCACCTCCTAGATCATCAAAAACTTTATCTGGGGGGAAATTGCGTGCAGGTTTGGGATCCCACTGGCCATCATCACCGACAATGGGCCGCAATTCGCCAGCTTGGAGCTGGAGGACTTCTGCAAGCAGTTAGGTACAGACCTTCGGGTCGCTTCAGTGCACCATCCTCAGAGCAACGGGCAAGTAGAAGCTGCCAACAAGCTCATCGTCAACCTGCTGAAGAAAAAGGTCACAAATCTCAAAGGAAACCTGGCCGAGCAGCTCCCCTCGGTCCTATGGGCTCTGAGAACAACCCCAAACTCGGCCACGGGGGAAATGCCTTTCAAGTTATCCCACGGGTCTGAGGCACTCATCCCGGTGGAGTTCGAGGTGCGGAGCCACAGAGTAGTTATAGCGGAAGACGGAGGCGAAGAGTGGCGTCTGGAGAATGAAGACGCCCAGAGGCTCTCTCTAGACTACGTCGAGAAGCTTCGGGACTTGGCCTCCGTACGCCAAGAGGAGATCAAGAGGCGCATGGCGAAGCACTTTGACAAAAACATCCGCCTCAAGAATTTCTTAGTGGGAGATCTGGTCATGAAGAAAGTGGACGCTGTGGGATGGGGGCCACCGTCGGCAAGCTGTATCCCAACTGGGAAGGGCCCTTTATTGTCCAAGAGGCCTTGACCACAGGGGGCTACTACCTGCAAGATCAAGCTGGAGAACAGCTGAATGGGACCTGGAGTGGGGACGACCTGACAAGGTTCTACCCCTAGTGGTGACACTTGTAATTACTTTGTAAGAATGCTTTTTGATGTACAGTGGCGACTGGATTGTTCTCCCCTTTTGTGCTAATGTTTTGTGCTATATACGTTGAGGCTTCTGGGTGCTTCCAGGATCAGCCCTGCGATCAGCTATGGGAAGCAGTGGTCGGTTTGTTCCTCGCAAATTACACAGGATTGAGGATAGGACGATGCTTCGGGACTTTAAGCGTTCTTCTCTACATTGTTGGCCGAGATCAGCTCCCCATTTGCATGTCGGCCTATGTCTCCCCGAGCGCATCTCTCCTCCGACTGGAGGAATTACCAGGAACAAACTTGTACCCTAGCCTCCTGGACTCAATAAGAAGCTGACCTCGTCAAGCAACCATAAGAGGATTTCAAGTTATTAACAAAGCAGGATAACCTGCCGAACAAGGGGCAGGAACGAGCCCAGGGGTGTGTGTTGGTTCCGAGTGCGTCCGAAAAGGACCCTCGATGAACATCACCCCCCGTCCGGACACTGGCACTTACGACCATTAAGCGTAGCTGGAAGCGATCTTCGCTATCAAATCAGGATACGTGCCTTCAACCCGTTCCTCCTAAATAGCCCAGTACGGATGATAGGACGATGCTTCGGGACTTTAAGCGCTCTTGTAAGACCGAGCCTTTGTATTGTCGGCCGAGATCAGCTCCCCCTTGCATGTCGGCCTATGTCTCCCCGAGTGCATCTCTCCTCCGACTGGAGAAATTATTAAGAACAGGTCTGGACGCCAACTTTCCGATTTAGAAGGTTTAAGAGCGTCTCTCCAAAGAGAAAGATTATCTTCTTTACAAGATATCTATGTGATTAATCCTCGACATCCCTCCAGTAACAGGATCTACTCGATTGAAATCAAGACTTCTAGTGGCAGAGATGTCGTAAGACCGGTTACCCACGAGCTCCTCTCCTTGGGGATCGACCGATCTCCTCAATTGAAATCAAGACTTCGAGTGGCAAGAAAGTCGTAAGACCGGTTACCCACGAGCTCCTCTCCTTGGAGATCGACTGATCTCCTCGATTGAAATCAAGACTTTGAGTGGCAGGAAAGTCGTAAGTCCAGTCTCCCACGAGCTCCTCTCCTTGGGGATCGGTCGATCTCCTCGATTGAAATCAAGACTTTGAGTAGCAGAAAAGTCATAAGACCGGTTACCCACGAGCTCCTCTCATTGGGGATCGGCCGATCTCCTCGATTGAAATCAAGACTTCGAGTGGTAGGAAAGTCGTAAGTCCAGTCTCCCACGAGCTCCTCTCCTTGGGGATCAGCCGATCTCCTCGATTGAAATCAAGACTTCGAGTGGCAGGAAAGTCGTAAGACCGGTTACCCACAAGCTCCTCTCCTCGGGGATCGGTCGATCTCCTCGATTGAAATCAAGACTTCGAGTGGCAGGAAAGTCGTAAGTCCAGCCTCCCACGAGCTCCTCTCCTTGGGGATCGGCCGATCTCCTCGATTGAAATCAAGACTTTGAGTGACAGGAAAGTCATAAGACCGGTTACCCACGAGCTCCTCTCCTCGGGGATCGGCCAATCTCCTCGATTGAAATCAAGACTTCGAGTGGCAGAGATGTCGTAAGTCCGGTCTCCCACGAGCTCCTCTCCTTGGGGATCGGCCGATCTCCTCGATTGAAATCAAGACTTCGAGTGGCAGGAAAGTCGTAAGATTGGTTACCCACGAGCTCCTCTCCTCGGGGATCGGTCGATCTCCTCAATTGAAATCAAGAGGCAGGAAAGTCGTAAGTCCGACCTCCCACGAGCTCCTCTCCTGGGGGATCGGCCGATCTCCTCGATTAAGAGCAAAGCCTGAAGTGGCAGGGTAAGTGCAAGTCCATTTCTCTGCACGAGCTCCTCTCCCGCAGACCGACTACTTGCCCCCCGGAGACGACTATTCGCCGCCCTCCAAGCTCAGATCACATCTTGACAGAGGCGAGCATGCCTCAAGCGCGAGGCGAGTATACATCGGGCGAGCAGGCGAGTACTTCAGGCGAGCCAGCGAGCATGCCTCATGCGAATAGGCGAGCATGCCTTGGGAACGAAGGCAAGTATATCTTGACGAGCAGGCGAATATGTGTTTAATGTAGGTCCAGACGAGTTAAACGAGTACACGTCGCGAGTGCTCCTTACCGAGCCTATGAGCCTAGCGAACGACATCAACCTTCATGCGAGTAAAGAGTTACGAAGAATGAACTTGTATAAATGTCAAAAGCTTTACAAATTACAAGTCATAAATTACACCCGCTGACAATCGACGAGCAGCTAGGACTCATCGTCACCCGTATCTGGCAGATATTCCTCATCTCCTACATCGACATCTTCTTCTTCCTCGCCGTCATCTCTGCTCTCGTCGCTGCTGCTGCCACTACTGCTGGAGTTGCTTGAGCCTGACGATGGAGAGGGAACACGATCTGGCGAGATCGTCCCCTCAGCGAGCAACTCAGGGATAAGCTCGTCAACGGTGCGATGCTTATCCCCTTCGATGAGCTGTCCGTTAATTCTCAGCCGCGCGAGTATGATGTTCCCAGCCGCCCGCACTATCTCGCGGAGGACGGACGACCTCTCCTCCCATAGAACTCGGGACCGCTTGACGACCCACTGAGGATCGTCCTCCGTCCGCTGCACCCCTGGCAGCGAGGCAGAGTTCGCACGTGCTTCAGCAGCGACTAGCCGAGTCTTTATCTCGGCTGCGCGAACTTGGGCCGTCTCTAGCTCGGCTTGCGAGGCGGCGAATTTCTCCTCGCATTCGGACAGTTTCATCGCATCTTCGACCTCGGCGGCCTGCGATACGTCAAACATCAGTACATGTCCAAACGGAACGGAGCAAATATCACCGCAAGTAGGCGACTTACCTCAAAGTCCTTCCAGCGGACCGATTGCATGCCGAGATCAATGGCCTTCTTGGAGACGACTCTCAGAGCCTCCGTCGTCTCCAACAACTTCCTCGTCGTAAAATGCCCCAACTCAGCAGCTCGTGCGAGTGAGCAGGCGGACTGATGTGCAAGATCTGGAGAGGCGAGCTCCAACATCGACTCGGCGTCGACCCACCCGTACAAGGCATGGAGGACGGCGAAGGCCTCCCCCTTATCCTCCCATTCCGTCGACCAGGATGGGAGGTTGGTGCTCAATGACACCACGTGCTCCTCCGCCGACCAGATCACCAGCGGGTGACCATACACATCCACCACCCCTCACTCGAGATTGTAGTTGGGGTGGAAGCGAGGTGCCCGAGCATCCGGCGGCGACTCTTGGTCGTTAGGCTGGGGCGACGACACTTTCGCCTTCTTGCTCACAGTCCCCGGTGACCTGGACTTCGCCTTCCCCTTGGCGATTTTCTTCTTCTCCCCGACATCGGGCGTAGGGCGGGCTTCAGAGAGAGGGGCGGCGACTTCCTTCACCGAAGGGAGCGGCTTCTCCGGGAGCTCGTTGGCCACTGCAAAAATCACGTGATATGATGTTAAAAGAGGCGAACAAACGACTAGAAAACAAGCCGGAACTTTGAATAATTGAAATTTTATTATCCAAAAAGATATCATTTACAAAGGTATGGCCTCCCTTTTATAGAATGGAGGAGAGAGAGAAGAATACAAATTAACAATGTGGGACTAAAGCTATACAACAGATCTAGGCGGCTAGAATAAGAGACCGGAACAGGCCGCGCGGTTAGACAATGTTCTAACCGCTCGGCAACACCAGAACCAAGAGGGAGAGATGCGGTAGGAGACCGCTAGACCGGCCGGTTTCCAAGCCGCCAGATATAAGCCGACAGACCGCCGGATACCATACGGCGACAGCCTGGAAATCAACCCGTCAACCTCAATCCGCCAGGCACAAACCGCCAGACCGCCCGGTCAACAACTCGCCAGGCTCAAACCGCCAGACCGCCCGGTCTCATACTTCGACACTCCCCCTCAAGCTGGAGCATAGATATCAATCATGCCCAGGTTGTCACAAATATGGAAGAAGGAAGTAGAAACCGGCTTGGTGAAGATATCAGCCAACTCTTTGTCGGAGGTGACGAACGGAGTGCAAATCTGTTTCTTCAAGACCTCTTCTCGGATGAAATGGCAGTCGACCTCTATATGTTTCGTTCTCTCATGGAAGACCGGATTTTTGGATATGTATATAGCGGCTTTGTTGTCACAAAACATAGGCAGAGGATAGTTGTAGACCTCTCCTAGGTCAAGCATGAGAGCCCGCAACCATTTTAACTCACACGTGGTTGACGCCATACTCCGGTATTCGGCTTCTGCACTGGACCTTGAGACAACAGACTGCTTCTTGCTCTTCCAGCTCACAAGATTACCTCCAACAAATGTGCAGAAACCCGATGTAGATTTACGGTCACCTTTATCATCCGCATAGCTTGAGTCTGAGTAGGCTTCAATTCTCAGATGACCATGCTTCTGAAAGAGTAGCCCTTTCCCTGGTGCTGCTTTGACATACTCTAGTATCTTCAAGGCAGACTGAAGATGACATTCCCTGGGAGCTTGCATGAACTGACTGACCTTGCCTATAGCATAGGCAATGTCGGGTCTGGTCACCGTGAGATAAATGAGTTTGCCCACCAGACGTCTGTACCTCGTGGCATCGGATATAAGCGGTGAGTCATCTGTCCATGTTTTGTCTTCTCCAGTGGCCATGGGATACCGGGCCGGTTTGGCCCCGGTCAATCCTGCCTCTTGTAGAAGATCAAGCGCATACTTCCGTTGGGAGAGAACCAACGAGTCGGGCTTCCGAGAGATTTCTATCCCCAAAAAATATTTCGGGGAGCCCATATCCTTCGTGACAAGGTGTTGACGGAGGTGTTTCTTTGTCAGGTCCACCCCAGCCTGGTCATCGCCGGTAAGAAGGATATCATCCACATATACTGCCAAAACCACAAGGCCAGATGCGGTTTTGCGAATAAACAATGAGTGATCGGCGGAACTTCTTGCAAAGCCAATTGCAGCCACAATGCCACTAAACTTGTCAAACCACGCCCGAGGGCTCTGCTTTAGGCCGTAGATGGCCTTCTTCAACTGGCATACTCGTGTCTCCCCCTGAGCAACATACCCTGGAGGTTGCTCCATATAGACGTCCTCCTGAAGATCCCCATACAGAAAGGCATTCTTGACGTCAAGTTGAGAAATGTCCCACTCCCTGTTGACGGCCACAGAAAGAAGAACCCGGATGGTGCTGAGGCGAGCAACCGGAGAGAAAGTGTCAAAATAGTCAACTCCATAAGTCTGAGTAAAGCCTTTGGCCACCAGGCGGGCCTTGTAACGATCCACAGTGCCGTCCGGGCGAAACTTCACAACGAACACCCAGCGGCAGCCAACCACATCAGTACCGATCGGTGGAGGAACAAGGTTCCAGGTACCTCTTTCAGTGAGAGTGGCAATTTCCTCATCCATGGCAGATTTCCAATGAGGAATAACAAGAGCCTCCTGGTAAGTGCGGGGAGTGGTAGTAGCCGAGATGGCCAAAGCAAAGCACCTGCGAGAGGGAGTAAGCCGATCATAGGAAACAACAGCCGCAAGCGGGTGTTGGGTACACGCCCGCACCCCTTTGCGAAGGGCAATGGGACGATCCAGGTCGTCTTGTGCCTCAGGGACCGGAGCATCCGTGGCAGAGAAGGCTGGCCCGGGACTAGAGAGAGACGGCTGCGGAGACGAAGGAGGGGAGATAATAGGGAGAGGAGGAGACGGAGGAGGAGACGACATAGGAGGGCAGACGTTGATTTGTGTGGAAGGCTCACAGAGAGATGGTGGAGAGTCAGAGACAGCAGGAGGAGGTGAAGATGGGAAAGAAAAGTAGGAAGCATTTTCAAAGAAGGTGACGTCTGCGGAAACAAACTGTTTGCGCAGAACAGGATCAAAGCAACAGTAGCCTTTTTGAGTTGTCGAGTAACCCAAAAAGACACATTTGGTGGAGCGGGGGGAAATCTTGTCGCGAGTAGCAGACGGAGCATGCACGAAGGCCGTACACCCAAAGATACGGAGAGGAAGAGGAAAGGGTTCCTTGGTTGGGTAGAGAATGGAGAAGGGGGTCTTGCCGTGAAGAACAGAAGAGGGAAGGCGATTGATGAGATAGCAGGCAAGGAGAACAGCATAGCCCCAATAGGAGCGAGGCACCTGCATCTGTGTCATCAGAGTGCGAGCGATATCGAGGAGATGGCGATTTTTACGTTCCGCCACCCCATTTTGCTGGGAGGTGTAAACACAGCTGGTCTGATGAATAAGACCATGTTGCATACAAAAAGATGAAAACTCATGACTGAGATATTCCTTAGCATTATCAGAGCGCAATACTTTAATAGAAATAGTAAACTGAGTTTTAATCATATTATAAAAAGATTGCCATACAGATAAGAGTTCAGAGCGATCTTTTAATAGATACACCCAGGTACATCTGGAGAAATCATCAATAAAAGTTACAAAGTAAAAACTACCCCGACCAACGGTGGGAGTAGGAGCAGGACCCCAGATATCAGAATGAATGAGATCAAAAGGGCGGGAGGAACCACGGCCTTGCTTCTGCGGGAAGGAGGAACGGTGATGCTTGCCAAGCTGACACGCATCGCAGTTGAGCGGAGGACTGGGTTGAGGTAAGTGGGGAAGAAGCTGATGCAGAATCCGAGGAGGAGGATGTCCAAGGCGAAGATGCCATTGAAGCAGATCAGTAGACGAGGAAGAGAAGGCGGACAGAGCGGAAACATTGTCGAGGAAGTAGAGGCCGCCGCTCTCAGTCCCAGTAGCAATCGTCCGTTGGGTTCTCGGGTCCTGAAAACAACAAGAAGTAGGAGTGAATAAGACAGAGCACTGAAGTTGCTTGCATAAAGTAGTAACGGAGAGTAAATTGCAAGGGAACTTCGGGACATAGAGAGTGTCCGCTAAGCGAAGCGAGGGAGTGACTTGAACCATGCCCGTTCCATGAACAGGGGAAGGCGAACCATCCGCAACGAGAACCGGGGGTAACCGAGCATGCGTCTCTAGGAGAGAGAAGCAGTGAGGGTTTCCGGTCATGTGATTTGTAGCACCAGAGTCAATGAGCCATTTACCTTGGGTAACGACGTGTGCACTACCTGAGGTGGTGGCCACAGAAGCAGACTGCCGAGAGGAGGCAGAGGTTGAGGAAGAAGTATCACCGGAGGGACGAAGATGAGGATGTTTTTGCCAGCAGCGGTCAACTGAGTGGCCGGTACGACCACAGTGAGAGCAGAGGAACCTGGACGGACCGCGCGTACCAGATTGGCTGCGACCACTATTGCCACCCCGCTGGACTTGGTGAGCATAGGAGTCCGGTGGAGGAGGGGAAGACAATAGAGGACGTTGGAGCAGTGAAGTAACCGCGGCGATGCGAGCTGCGGTGGCATCCAAGGTGGGAGACTCGGCTTCGCCCAAGATCTGCTGGCAGATCATATCAAAAGACTCAGGAAGCCGGAGAAGATAACAAACAACCAGGAGTTCCTGGAAGTGTTTGTGCTGTTCGGCCAAGTCCGCGGAGAAGGGGCGATTCTGGAGGATTTCGGCCCCAAGAGCCTGAACTTGCTGATAAGCCGCAGCAGGAGACATGGAAGGGCGAGCGAAGAGATCCGCGTAGAGAGTATAAATGCGGGATGTCTGGGCCCCCTTTGAGTAGAGAGCAGCAAGGTGAAGCCACGCGGTCTTGACCGTCTCATCATGGCGTATGACAGGAAGACATTCATCGGAGAGGCTGTTAGCCAACCACGTGCGGACAAGCGCATCACTGGCATCCCAGTCATCAAATTCAGCAGAGTCTGAGGGAGGAGGGTCATCGGTGAGGTGATGACGTTTGCGCTGAGAGCGGAGAAGAAAAGTGAAGGAGACGCTCCAATCCGGATAGTTGGAGCCAACAAGTTTAGAAACCGTGCCAAGGTTGCCAGAGGGTGTAGGAAGCGGCGCCGGAGTGGCGATAGGAGTGGTGGTGGTGGAGGTCTCAGAAAGGGCCATAGGAGATAACTGCGAGAGGCCGCGCGGTTAGAATATAAGCCGCGCGGATAGAAAGAAGACGAGCTGCGGCGGTCAGGATGTTCGACACCAGCGGCCAGAGAAGCCACGATCAAGCCGCAGGTCCAAGACGGGGAAGAGGTCGAACGGCTAGAAGATAGACCGCGCGAACGCAAACGGCGAATAAAGAAGCAGGTCGCGACGAACAAGGAGACAGGTCGCAGCGACAGAAGGGCAGGGGAAGGAGGACGCGCGGATAGGGCGCAAACAGCGAGAACAGGTCGCGAGAAGAAGGGGCAAGCCGCGCGGACAGGGCGCACAGAATCAGGAGGAGAAGATCGATCCCTCTGATACCATGTTAAAAGAGGCGAACAAACGACTAGAAAACAAGCCGGAACTTTGAATAATTGAAATTTTATTATCCAAAAAGATATCATTTACAAAGGTATGGCCTCCCTTTTATAGAATGGAGGAGAGAGAGAAGAATACAAATTAACAATGTGGGACTAAAGCTATACAACAGATCTAGGCGGCTAGAATAAGAGACCGGAACAGGCCGCGCGGTTAGACAATGTTCTAACCGCTCGGCAACACCAGAACCAAGAGGGAGAGATGCGGTAGGAGACCGCTAGACCGGCCGGTTTCCAAGCCGCCAGATATAAGCCGACAGACCGCCGGATACCATACGGCGACAGCCTGGAAATCAACCCGTCAACCTCAATCCGCCAGGCACAAACCGCCAGACCGCCCGGTCAACAACTCGCCAGGCTCAAACCGCCAGACCGCCCGGTCTCATACTTCGACATATGATTAATACGAGCTTCAGTAAAATAGGAGCGAGCAGGCGAGCACACAACATCCCGCTAAAGCCTTACCCTCGTTGGGATGAATCGCCTCCAGCACATCGACGTTGAGACACCAATAAATAACGTCGAACCGGCAACCTCAGAAGGATTCGAACAGCTGCTTGCGAATGCCTTCCAAGATCGGCGGGAGAAAGGCGACATCGGCGGGATGGTGCAGCCTTCCCAGGAGACCCTCGAAGTCGCTATGCACGATCACCAGCAGCTCGCTCCAGCGATGGACTTTGTTCGCAGTCCCCACTAGAGTGCAAAAATGACTGCTGAAGAAGACGACCCCCTCCGAAGTCGCGGCGAAGGCGAATAATCGGCGAAATACGGAGAGGTCAAAGGCGATCCTCTCCTCTCGGAGGTAGCAGAGGAACCCCATGATGATCGCCATCCCATTGGGGTTGATCTGTGCGGGAACGATCCCGAAATATCGCAGAATCTCACAGAACTAAGGCCAGAAGGGAAGTCGCAGGCCAGCATCAAAATGGCGCAGCGACAACACTAGCCTGCCCTCAACATAGGTATTGAGTCGCTCACCGAGAGTAGGAAGCCTCGCCGAGTATCCCTCCGACAGTAGACGCTCCCTGAAACTCTCCAGATCCTTGTCTGAAGTTATCGACTTCTTAAAAGCCGCGTCGACGAAATTGATGGCGTTGGCTTGTCGGCGAGCATTAGCGTCGTCGCCAACTATTTCTGCGAGCTTGTTGGGTACATTGGAAAATGTGTACCTGATTTTAGAGAAGCTTCACTTAGCTCAATGATACACATCAATGTGTATTTTATGTTATTTTGAGTTTATATGTGCAGGTTAAGAATGTGCTAGAATGCAGGAAAAAGATTCTAAGTCCATATGTGGACACCTGAGGAAGCTGTGCCGACACTTCAGTAAGATTGTGTCGACACTTGGAAATGGCTGTGTCGACACTTCAGTGAGTTTGTGTCGACACCAGGAGGTAGTGTCGACACACAGAGGTAGAGTCGACATCAACTGTGTCGACACCTGAAGGCAGTGTCGACACACAGAATTCTTAGTCTACATTAACTGTGTTGACACACAGGACTTGTGTCGACACTCAGCAGTGTTTCAACAATGTCGAGTGCTAAAAAGTGAAGAAGTGATTGTGTCGACACAAATAATCAGTGTCGACACATTCTCAAGATGCAGTGTCAAGAAGCTGTGTCGACATCAAGGCAGCTATGTCGACAACACCAAAGTCTGTGTCGACACTTAAGTCACTTGTGTCGACACATATTGACAGATGATCTCGACACTTTATGTCAGTCAGTCTCGACGCTTTGCTGACAAAGATAAAGGCTCAAGATCTGTTTGATGACTTGACAGCTGTGAGTTACAACAGGTTTACTGAAGTTGTCAGACTTGTCAGAAGTTAGTTAGAAATCGGATCAGCCGGTTACCATGGATGAAGTCTATATATAGATGGATTTAGAAGAAGAAAGGAGTTGATAATACACACAACTAACACACATATTGTGAGATTGATCTCTGATCAAGAAAGTACAAGTCACAAAGAAGAAGATCTTCGTGAGAAGATCTAAGAAGACGTTCTGAAGTAGTTTTCTATTTATATTCTGTCTAAGTTGAATTCAATCAAGAATTCAGATGTATCTTCAAGAGGTTTGGATAGAGAGAGATCCAGCTATTTGAAGTCAAGAAGGAGACAATCACAGGTCTCTCAAGAAACAGATACTGAACTAATCTGTCAAGAAGATTCAGATCTATTTCTGGAGTCTAAGAAGGAAGCTGTCAGTCAGTTATATTCAAAGGAAATCAACCCAACTAAGTTCAGATTCAAGAAGCTCTGAAGAAAGCTAAGATCAAGTTGATTTCAGCCATCAGCCTCTTCAAGAAGCTGATCAAGAAAGTTCTTATCCCTTCTCTCTCAACAGGGGTAAAAGATTATAAAATTCCTTATCAAATTCTATAAGATCTATTCATAGATCTGAGTTGTAAGCCTATTTTATAAAGGCTGAGTGTAGGAGATTTGTTCTCTGAGTGGTAGGGCTGCTTATACCTGAGTTGTAGGAGAAGGTATTCTCTAAGTTGTAGGCCTTGTGGCAAGACTGAGGTAGGGCTTGTTAGCCTGAGTTGTAGGAATGTGGAAACATTTTGAGTTATAGGAATCCTTTTGGATTATGAGCTATAGGATCTGAGGATCTGAGATAAAGGAAGAAGTAAGGCCGAATCTAGCATACTACTGGATAGGTGAAGGGGGAAAGTGGATGTACCCAGACCTTGGGGAACCACTATAAATACTGTGTGCAATCTGTGAATTGTGTAGCTGTAGAATCTGTGATTGTGTGTGCTGAGTTTGCTGCAGAATTGTTTGTTTTATCTTACAGCATTGTAGTGATATTTTGTCTTAATTTTAAAACAAAAATTAGAACCTATTTACCCCCCCCCCCTCTAGGTGTTCAGGTAGTCTTGAAGGTAAAACTTTCAAGTGGTATCATAGGCAGGTTGCTCAAAGAAGGACTTAACAGTCTGAGTTAGATCCATAAGGCAGAATCAAGAATCAAGAAAATGGGTTCTGGAGAGAATCACAAGGAACTAGGGTCAATAAAATTACCCATCTATAGGAAAGAGATTTTTGGGATCTGGAAAGAAATTGTTAGGTTATTTATAGAGGCCTCTGACTCAAGGATATATATATCACAGTAAAAGAAGGTTCATATATCCAAATGAATGTGCCTATTCTAGATGCAAATCAAAGAACTCCTAAAGATTTTTCTAAAATGACTAATGATGAGATTATACTGGCAACTATGGATAAAAGAGCTCAGAATATCATAGTGAGTGTCATAGATGATTCTACTTTCCAAAATTTGATTCACTGCAAAACCTCCAAGGAAATGTGGGACACTTTGATTGTCTACATGGAGGATTCTGAAGAAGTTAGACAAGACAGAAAGTCTATGCTCAATCAAGAATATGAGAGTTTCAGACAAGGGAAGTCTGATAGCATATCTGAATGCTACAAGAAATTCTACAGGATAGTGAATGAACTGATATCCTATGGAAGGGTCTTCAGTACTTATGAGCTGAATGACAAATTCCTAAGATCCTTGACAAAGGATTGGGATACCAAGATTTGTGCCATTAGAGAAGTGGCCAAACTAGCAGACATTTCTCCTCCAACCTTATTTGGAAAGTTGTTATCATATGAAATGCAACTAATGGCTAGGAAGGAGGAAGAAAGAAATACAAAAGGAGAGCATAGAGAAAGGTATGTAGCCTTCAAGGTTGAAGCCACTAGAAAGAATAGAAGGATATCTCCATCACCTCCTAAGGAAGTTGCTGAAGTTATCTCAGAGAATTCAGATAATCAGAACTCAGATATCAGTGATTCAGATGCAGATTTTGCTGCCTTTATAAGACAGTTTCAGTGGTTCTTGAAGAAGAAGCAGTGGAATTCAAGACCCTCCACATCACAACCAGTTGATGACTACTATCAAAAGAGAAAATCATCAAGAAAGGAAAGGAGCAGGTCTAAGCCCAACAAAGCTACAACATCAAAAATTGTTTGTTATTGCTGCAATAGGCCTGGACATGTGGTGGCTGAGTGTCCAGAAAAGAGGAAGGAGTCAGCAGATAAAAAGAAGATTCAACAAAAGGGCAAGAAGGAGAAATCCTTTATTGCTAAGAAGGAGAAGAGTCTTACAGATTAATCCTCCTCAGAGTCAAAATCTGAAGCTGAAGCTATCATTGGACTGTATGCAGCTAGTGAAGAAGATGAGTTTATGCAATTGCTGAACTCCATCTATGAACAAGAAGACCATCAGTGCATGGGACTGATGGCTGAATCAGAAGACAACAAGTGCCAGGATCAGCCTAGTCCTAGCAAGGTACAATGTTTGTCTAGTAATTCAGTTTGTAATACTGACACAGAGTCAGATACATCTGCATCAAGTGATGTGGATGGATCTAAGTCTGAAGGTGATATTCATCAGCTGATAGATGAATATGGGGACTTGTTGCAGGCTCTAAAGAAAAGCAAGAACCTGGCCAAAACTCAGGCTAAGGAAATTACAGATCTTAAGATGGCTGCATCTGGTTTAGAGAAAGAATTGGATCAAAAAATGAATGAGGTTGCCAAGCTGAAAACAATTACTGTTATTCAGATGGGTACAATCATATATAAAAATGATCTAATCAGAAGTCTGGAAGTCAGACTTCAAAAGGAGAAAGATTTGGTGGCTAGTTACTCTAAGCCAAAATCAGTCTTACCCTTAATAGATAAGTTTGTGGCTCAAAAGGGTAAGGCAGGATTAGGCTTTAAAGGTAACACCAGGGCTATCCAATTCAAGAGAAAAGGCAAAGCACCAGCCCAGCCAGTAAATTTTAAAGTGTTTGTAATGTTTAGAAAGGTACAAGTGTCTTCTAACAAATATGATCTTGAAAACATTCATGGTCATAATAAGACTGATGTTCTGAATAACAAGGGTGTTAATGCCAATAAGTTAGCCTATGTCAATAAACCCCATGTTCCAAGAAAAATAGTGGGTGTAGCTGAAGCAGCACCAGCACAGAACAGAAATTTTTCTGCCAAAAATGTATCTAAACCTAGATATAACAAGTATGAATGCTAGTGCTGTGGCAAGACAGGCCATTTTGCCTTAGACTGCTGGCATAACATAAGTGTCAGGAAGAACAACAGTCTACCAGTTAGAAGAGCTGTTGGTAGATTTGATATGAATGGTGCTAACTTGAACCAAGGACCCAAGAATTATTTGGGTTCTAAGGGAAAGTAATTCTTTATTGCAAGAAAGTCCAACTTATCATGCCCCTATATGGTACTTGGACAGTGGATGTTCCAGGCACATGACTGGAGCAAAGGGGCTGCTGAAGGAGTACTCACCTATCAAGGATGGGCCTAAAGTAATCTTTGGTGGATCTGAAAGAGGAATCATCAAAGGATTTGGTAACATTTCTTCAAACCAAATTACCATCACTCAAGTGGCTTATGTAAAAGGTTTGAAACACAACCTGATAAGCATAAGTCAGCTGAGTGATCTAGGATATGATATTTCATTTGTTAAGAATGGATGTCATATCAAAAGGTCAAGTGATCAAAAGGTCATATTGACTGGGTATAGAAAAAGAAATGTTTATTGTTTTGACTTTGTGTGTGAGAACAAGGTTTCTCCTATTTGTCTTGTAGCTGATGAGAGAGCATCTCATTGTGTCAAATGGCACAAGAGGCTGGCTCATCTTAACTACAAAACAATTGGCCAACTCTTTAGCAAAGAGTTAGTGAGGAATGGTCCTCAGGTTAAGTGTATAAAGGATGGGATATGTTCAGCTTGTCAAAAGGGCAAGCAGACAAAATCCTCCTTTCATAGCCTTGAAAATAAGGATTCAGTCAGGTGTTTATACCTACTGCATATGGATTTATTTGGTCCTATGCCAGTTCATATTCTAGGTAAGAAGGTCTACACTTTTGTGGTTGTAGATGACTATTCTAGATATTCCTGGGTGTTCTTTCTGAGACAGAAATCTGAAACCCCAAGTGTTTTATATAGTTTTGTCAAACAAATTCAGAATGAACTGAACAGTATACTGGTCAAAATCAGAAGTGACCATGGCACTGAATTTCAATCTGAAAGTATGACAAGATTATGTGAAGAATTTGGGATTTTTCAAGAGTTCTCCTCACCTAGAACACCTCAGCAAAATGGTATTGCTGAAAGGAAGAATAGAACATTGATTGAAGCTGGTAGAACTCTATTGAGTGACACTTCTCTCCCAGAATACTTCTGGGCTGAGGCAGTTAGTACTGCATGTCATGTGATCAATAGGGCCTCTATTACCAAAAGCCACAAAAAGACACCCTATGAGATCATGAAAGGTAGAAAACCAAATTTATCCTATTTTAGAATCTTTGGTTGCAAGTGTTATATCCTTAACAATGGCAAGTCTTATCTAACTAAGTGATAGTTTTACTTTCAAGACTACCTAAATAGCTAGAGGGGGGGGGGGGTGAATAGGTACTTTTCCTTGATTTAACTTAAGGCAGAATATAACTACAATTCTTTGAATAAATCAGATATTTCTATAGCTAACACAACACAACAATCACAATTATACACACATCACAGATTGCACACAGATTTATAGTGGTTCCCCAAGGTCTGGGTACATCCACTTCCCCCTTCACCTATCTAGCAGTATACTAGAGTCAGCCTAACTTCTTCCTTTAGCTCAGAATCCATAAGGATTCCTACAACTCAGAATGTCTCCACATTCCTACAACTCAGGCTAACAAGCCCTACCTCAGCCTTGCCACAAGGCCTACAACTCAGAGAATACCTTCTCCTACAACTCAGGCATAAACAGCCCTACCTCAGCCTTTATATAATAGGCTTACAACTCAGATCTATGAATAGATCCTACAGAATTTGATAAGGAATTTTGTAATCTCTTACCCCTGCTGAGAGAGAAGGGATAAGAACTTTCTTGATCAGCTTCTTGTAGAGGCTGATAGCTGAAATCAACTTGATCTTAGCTTTCTTCAAAGCTTCTTGAATCTGAACTTAGTTGGGTTGATTTCCTTTGAATATAACTGACTGACAGCTTCCTTCTTAGACTTCAGAAATAGATCTGAATCTTCTTGACAGATTAGTTCAGTATCCGCTTCTTGAGAGACCTGTGAATGTCTACTTCTTGATTTCAAATAGCTGGATCTCTCTCTATCCAAAACTCTTGAAGATACTTCTTAATTCTTGATTGAATTCAACTTAGACAGAATCTGAATATAAAACTAATTCAGATCGTCTTCTTAGATCTTCTCACGAAGATCTTCTTCTTTATGACTTTTACTTTCTTGATCAGAGATCAATCTCTAATTGTGTTTGTTGTGACAAATACTTATTCCTCTTCCTTCTTCTGAATCCATCTATTTATAGACTTCATCCATGGTAACAGGCTGATCCGATTTATAACTAACTTCTGACAAGTCTGACAGCTTCAGTAAACCTGTTGTAACTCACAGCTGTCAAGTCTTCAAACAGTTCTTGAGCCTTTGACTTTGTCAGCAAAGCGTCGAGACTGACTGTCATAAAGTGTCGAGACCATCTGTCAATATGTGTCGACACAAGTGACTTAAGTGTCGACACAATCTTTGGTGATGTCGACATAGCTTCCTTGATGTCGACACAGCTTCTTGACACTGCATCTTGAGAATGTGTCGACACTGATTATTTGTGTCGACACAAACACTTCACCATTCATCAGCAATCAACTTGGTCTAGACTCAGCTGTGTGTCGACACAAGTCCTGTGTGTCGACACAGTTGATGTAGACTCAGAACATAGCGTGTGCCGACACTGCCTCTAGGTGTCGACACAGTTGTTGTCGACTCTGCCTTTGTGTGTCGATACAGCCTCCCGGTGTCGACACTGTCGATGTCGACTATAATCTTCTGTGTGTCGACACTGCCTCTCGGTGTCGACACAAACTCACTGAAGTGTCGACACAGCCATTTCCAAGTGTCGACACAATCTTACTAAAGTGTCGACACAGCTTCCTCAGGTGTCGACATATGGACTTAGAATATTTTTCCTGCATTCTAGCATATTCTTAACCTGCACATATAAACTCAAAATAACATTAAATACACCTTGATGTATATCATTGAGCTAAGTGAGGCTTCTCCAAATAAGGTACACATTTTCCAATGTACCCAACACTAAGTTTGCTGCCAAATCCCAAGATGAGATATTTGTTGGGTACAATATCAATAGTAAGGCTTATAGGGTCTACAACTTGATTACACAGGTTATAGAAGAATCTGTACATGTTGTATTTGATGAAAATAGATTAATCAATAGTGAGTTGCCTTGTAGTTAATGCAGTCCAACAGGTATAAGCAATGGAATGGACAAGCTTTCCATTGCAGAAGGCTCAACTGCAAATGAAGAATTGGAAAATGATGGCTACTGTCCAGGGGGAGTACAAGACTCTCTAGAAGCTGATGACAACTAAGAGGTGCAGCATAATGAAGAAATTGGAGGTGTTCAACCAGAAGGAAGTCTACCTCCAGCTGTAAGACATCTAAAGGATCATCTAGCAAATCAGATAATTGGTGATTCAAGACATGGAGTGCAAACCAGAAGCAAAAATCTGAATACAATCTTGCACTCAAGTTTTCTATCTCAACTAAAGCCAAAGAAATTTGAAGAAACTATCCAAGACCAACATTGGATTAATGGTATGCAAGAGGAGCTTAATCAGTTTAGAAGATGCAAGGTCTGGGAGTTAGTTCCTAAACCAAAAGATCACAACATCATTGGTACAAAGTGGATTTTTAGGAACAAGTTGGATGAGAGTGGAGTTATTGTGAAGAACAAAGCAAGATTGGTTGCAAAAGGATACAGGCAGGAAGAGGGAATAGACTTTGATCAAACATTTTCCCCAGTAGCAAGACTGGAAGCAATCAGGATGTTCCTTGCCTATGCAGCATATCAAGGCTTCAAGGTATATCAAATGGATGTGAAATCAGCATTCCTAAATGGTGATCTAAAAGAAGAATTCTATGTAGAGCATCCATCAAGTTTTGTAGATTCTCTTAAACCTGGTTATGTCTATAGACTTAGGAAAGCATTGTATAGGTTAAAGCAAGCCCCAAGGGCTTGGTATGAAACCCTATCTACTTTCCTTATTGAGAACAAATTCTTAAGAGGTAAAATAAATAAAACTCTATTTCTAAGGGAATCTAAAGGTAAGATAATCTTAGTTCAGATCTATGTAGATAACATAATTTTTGGGTCTACAGAGAACAACCTTTGCAAGAAGTTTGCCAAACTTATGCAAGAGAAGTTTGACAAACTTATGCAAGAGAAGTTTGAAATGAGCAGTATGGGGGAACTTAAGTTCTTCTTGGGACTCCAAGTAAGACAGACTGAAGATGGCTTTTCCATATCCCAGTCTAAGTTCACTAAGGAGTTAATTAAGAAGTATGGTATGGAATCATCCTCCACCATGAGAACTCATATGGGAACAAGTATGTCTATATGCAAAGATGATGCAGGTAATCCTGTAAATGAGTCTTTGTATAGAGGAATAAATGGCTCTCTGTTATATCTAACTGCTAGTAGACCAGATATTATGTATGCTACATGTGTCTGTGCTAGGTACCAAGCATGCCCTAAAGAATCACATTATACTGCAGTCAAGAGGATTTTGAGATATCTAAAGGGCACACCTAATCTAGGCCTTTGGTACCCTAGGAATGGAGATTTTCTACTAACAAGTTATTCAGATGCAAATTTTGCAGGCTGTAGAAAAGATAGAAAAAGTACTACAGGTACATGCCAATTCTTGGGAGGAAGGTTGATATCCTGGAGCAGTAAGAAGCAGACTAGTGTGGCAATATCCACAGCTGAGTCTGAATATGTGGCAGCAGGAAGTAGCTGTGCATAGCTGTTGTGGATTCAACATCAGCTAAGGGACTATGGTATTCAAGTAAGTAGAACACCTTTATTGTGTGATTCTAAAAGTGTCATTATTTATTGCAAACAATCCTGTTTCACATATTAGGACTAAGCATATAGAGATAAGATACCATTTTCTTAGAGAACATGTAGAAAAAGAAGACATCTCATTAGAATTTGTTAAAACTGATTATCAAATTGCAGATGTATTTACTAAGCCTCTGGATGAAACTAAATTCAATAGATTTAAAATTGAATTAGGAATGCTGACCATAGATTAGTTTACCAAAAATTGGCTAAGTAAAATGGTGTCGACACATTCAGTAATAAAGTTTCGACACAGAGAAATTATGCCGACAATTCAGGGAAATTGTGTCGACACAGAATAAAAGTGTCGACACCTAAGGGACTATATGTCGACACATCCAGACAAGCGGTGTCGACACATCCAGAAGGGTTGTGTCGACACATCCAGAGAAGTGGTGTCCTCACATTCAGACTTTGTGTCGACACTTCGAATAAGTGTCGACACAGAATTTCTGTTCCTCGTCTTCGTAAGTCAAGTGTCGACACATCATCAATTTGTGTCGACACATAGAGGTCAAATTTGTTGTCGAGACATTAGGAGTTTGTGTCGACACATTACAACTGTGTCGACACATTTAGATTGTTTTTGCCCGCCTTTTGACCTTCTTTGATTAGAAGGGTATAAATAGGTCAAGAAAATATTCTGTCGACACGCTCACAAGGGTTTCGAGATAAAAACCTTGTGTCGACAAACTCTCTTCTCTCCAACCAAGCTTTCTCTTCATTCCAATGGCGCCCAAGGTTGAAGACAACATCAATGAAGGGTATGAGTTGGTTAGGCATGCATTTGTCGATGCCGCAACAGAGATCAAACAGGTCATTTCTCTTCTTGCAGACAACGGATTAGAATATCTTGTCTCTGAACCTACAAAGATATGGAAGAAAGAAGTATTCGAGTTCTATACTGCTGCATCAATAGACTCAACAAGATTGAAGATCAAATCCACTGTATATGGAGAAAAAGTCAAGCTGTCTTAGAAGAGGGTTAGCAAGATTCTCCATCTTACTAGAATACATGATGAGGAAGAGGTCCCAGCCTCAAGGACCAGGGAGGCGCTTCAATGGTGTGGATTGGATCCAACCTTAAAGATAGGAGCAGCCATCAACAGAAAAGGCATGAATCCTCAAGGGAAATTCCTGTCTGAAATAGTAGGAAAAGTAATATTATGTAAACCAGGTGGCCATGATAGGATATCAGCCTATATGTTCAGCCTAATGACAAGGGTAATCTTTAAGATTCAAACCAATTGGTCTGTAATACTGTTTGATAAGATAAAAGAAGGGATCAAGAAGCCAAACTTGGCTAGGATCATGAGTCTGTACCTGGCTGGAATAATTCCAGAGGTGATGCAACAGATTCCTGGATCAAAGATAAATCACATGAGGAGAATGGACATAAGGTTATTCTCGAGATGGGATAGAGTTCTTTCAAAGGAGATGCCTGATGCTGACAGGCAAGAGCTAACAGTAAAAACACCAACACATGACCTTTCTGAGCATGGTCATGAAGATGTATAAGAACAGGAAGCACAAGTTAGAGAACAAGTTCAGGATCAGACTGGGACTACCTAAGTCCAGGAAGAGACTATATCTGCACAGGTGCAGGGGAAGCCAATTTATGCACAGTTGCAGGGGGAGCCACATTCTGAACAGGTGCAGGAGGAAGAAAGAATCAATTTATCAGAAGACATAGTTTCTCAAACTGGTCTTGATATTTCTTGAGTTGTTACTGCTGTTGAGAAAGTACTATCTCCTGCTCACACTCAACAAGAATTCACTCTGGAAGAGTTGTTTCCTGATCTTGAAAGATCAGCAGATAAAATGGATACCCTAAGATTTGAGGGGGAGCAAGTAAGGTTTGAGGGGGAGCAGGTTAATATGGAGGAGGAGCAACATGGAGCTGAGAAAGAAATTTCTTCCACTCCTCAAGAGAGAGTTAATATTGAAAGTTCTTCAGAGTATGAGCATGAAGAAGTCAGGGAGGCCAAGAAAAGAAAACTAATGGTTTTTAAGAGAAGAAGTCAAAGCTATAAGAAGGCTCTCTAAACAACTACTTCACAATCTACTTCTGATTTTGATTATATCAAGCTTATGGTTACTTTACAAATGAAGCTGGATGAGCAAAGACTGGCCTTGGAAAAATATGTAGATGAAAGCCATAAGGCTCTTCAATTTGATCTGACATAAGACATAAAATCTATCAGATTTGAAGTCAACTAGAATAAGAAAGAGATGACAGATTGCTTCCACAAGGGAGGCAATGTTGTGGTATTTCTTGCCAAGTAACAAGCAGAAATAAAGAAGCAAGTGGATGAGATTGCTGTCAAACAAGGCTATGTCCTTGAAAATCAAATAAGAATGAATGGCAATCTGACTTAATCTCACAATGAGATAGTCACTGAGTTAAAAAATTTTGTTACTGGAATGACTGCTTCAAGGGCTAAAGAAATGGAAGACTATGATTAGAAGCTACAGGCTACCCTAGATTATGTTAAAACTGCCATCACTTCATCTCACAAGTTAATTAATGACAAGCTTCAAAAGTTAAAGCCATTCTTTAAAGATGGAGTCAATTACTTGGATGGACAAATCAGATTTCAAAAAGAGGACTTAAGAGATCATATGACCAGAGAAGTCATAAAGGGGGAGAGGGTGTTAGTATTTGCTGGCTCTAATCATGCCAAATGGGTAACCAATAGCATTAGAGCCACTCATGGATATCCACCCTTATGTGATGATGATAATATGGCTGAGTCAGGTGTGCAAACAGCTCTACTTGAAGGTGATCAACCTGAGATTGCCCAAGTCATTTACCCATGCAGATATTGAAATGATACATCAACAAGTTCAGTCTATGTACAGCCCTCCTCTACCAGTTTCTAATGTTATTATTGAAAAGGTAGATATGCCTGAAGCTGGTCTGAAAGCTCAGCAAGATGCTTAATTATCAAAGAAAAGATTTAGAGAGCAGACAGAGTTAAAACCTGACTTTGAGCAATGGAGCCCCACTTCTAGAAATATCATATTAACTGCTTGGAAAGCTGTCAAAGACCAAGTTCATTAAAGGGGTAAATGGTATAATGAGCAGGAGTGGCAGAAGTATGAGGCAAGGCAAGAAGCTATAGTTTAATACAGAAGGAAGGCTAAGATGGGGAAGCTACCTCCTGATGCTCATGAGCCTAGTAAGTATTTCCCTAAGCCTTTTCATTACTTTGAAAGGCAAAGGATCAAGGCTGAAGCACAAAAGAAAGCTGAGTTGAAAGGCAAGAAGCTCATTGAAGATACAAAACCTTCTGTGAAGGCTCAGATTAAACCAGGGAAAGGAATAGTCATAAAGGAGTCAGCCCAACCTTAGTTTAGTTTTACTAGTTTTTGTCCAAAGAACTATGTAATTGTTAGTTTGTTAAAGAAATCAATGTAAACAACTTGTAACAAACATTTTTGAGTTAATATACAAAACATTGTTCTGTGATCATTTTCTTTTACATCTTTATTCTGTGATGTAACTATGATGTGTTTTGTTTATAAAGTACCCTGTAATATAATGTTTATGTACATCATCATGTTTATTTTCTAAGTGGTGTATATCATTGGCTAAAGGGTTATGACTTCTCCAAATAGGGGGAGATTGCTGGGTGCATTGGAAAATGTGTACCTGATTTTGGAGAAGCCTCATTTAGCTTAACAATACATCAAGGTGTATTTGATGTTATTTTGAGTTTATATGTGCAGGTTAAGAATGTGCTAGAATGCAGGAAAAAGATTATAAGTCCATATGTCGACACCTGAGGAAGCTGTGTCGACACTTCAGTAAGATTGTGTCGACACTTGGAAATGGATGTGTCGACACTTCAGTGAGTTTGTGTCGACACTGGGAGGCAGTGTCGACACACAGAGGCAGAGTCGACATCAACTGTGTCGACACCTGAAGGCAGTGTCGACATACAGAATTCTTAGTCTACATCAACTATGTCGACACACAGGACTTATGTCGACACTCAGCAATTTTTCAACAATGTCGAGTGCTGAAAAGTGAAGAAGTGATTGTGTCGACACAAATAATCAGTGTCGACACATTCTCAAGATGCAGTGTCAAGAAGCTGTGTCGACATCAAGGCAGCTATGTCGACAACACCAAAGTCTGTGTCGACACTTAAGTCACTTGTGTCGACACATATTGACAGATGATCTCGACACTTTATATCAGTCAGTCTCGACGCTTTGCTGACAAAGATAAAAGCTCAAGATCTGTTTGATGACTTGACAGTTGTGAGTTACAACAGGTTTACTGAAGTTGTCAGACTTGTCAGAAGTTAGTTAGAAACCGGATCAGCCGGTTACCATGGATGAAGTCTATATATAGATGGATTCAGAAGAAGAAAGGAGTTGATAATACACACAATTAACACATCTATTGTGAGATTGATCTCTGATCAAGAAAGTACAAGTCACAAAGAAGAAGATCTTCGTGAGAAGATCTAAGAAGACGTTCTGAAGTAGTTTTCTATTCAGATTCTGTCTAAGTTGAATTCAATCAAGAATTCAGAAGTATCTTCAAGAGGTTTAGATAGAGAGAGATCCAGCTATTTGAAGTCAAGAAGGAGACAATCACAGGTCTCTCAAGAAGCAGATACTGAACTAATCTGTCAAGAAGATTCAGATCTATTTCTGGAGTTTAAGAAGGAAGCTGCCAGTCAGTTATATTCAAAGGAAATCAACCCAACTAAGTTCAGATTCAAGAAGCTTTGAAGAAAGCTAAGATCAAGTTGATTTCAGCCATCAGCCTCTTCAAGAAGCTTATCAAGAAAGTTCCTATCCCTTCTCTCTCAACAGGGGTAAGAGATTATAAAATTCCTTATCAAATTTTATAGGATCTATTCATAGATCTGAGTTGTAAGCCTATTTTATAAAGGCTGAGTGTAGGAGATTTGTTCTCTGAGTGGTAGGGCTGTTTATGCCTGAGTTGTAGGAGAAGGTATTCTCTGAGTTGTAGGCCTTGTGGCAAGGCTGAGGTAGGGCTTGTTAGCCTGAGTTGTAGGAATGTGGAAACATTCTGAGTTGTAGGAATCCTTCTGGATTCTGAGCTGTAGGATCTGAGGATCTGAGATAAAGGAAGAAGTTAGGCCGAA
Organism: Platanthera zijinensis; assembly: GCA_039513925.1. Classification (NCBI taxonomy): domain Eukaryota; kingdom Viridiplantae; phylum Streptophyta; class Magnoliopsida; order Asparagales; family Orchidaceae; genus Platanthera; species Platanthera zijinensis. The sequence goes on from CM077079.1 coordinate 258,902,703, forward strand.
TCTAGCATACTGCTGGATAGGTGAAGGGGGAAAGTGGATGTACCCATTCCTTGGGGAACCACTATAAATACTGTGTGCAATCTGTGAATTGTGTAGCTGTAGAATCTGTGATTGTGTGTGCTGAGTTTGTTGCAGAATTGTCTGTTTTATATTACAGCATTGTAGTGATATTCTGTCTTAATTTTAAGACAAGAATTAGAACCTATTCACCCCCCCTCTAGGTGTTCAGGTAGTCTTGAAGGTAAAACTATCAGAGCTGAGTATGGGAAAAGGGACAAATGGAAGAAGAGAGGAAGACGAAGCGAGCCGGAGAGATACTCGCCAGACAGATCGAGAAATTTGAAGCAGTGCACTTATGTTCTACCTACCCCCCATATTTATAGGCAAGGGCAAAACAGACGGGCAGGGGGGGTTCATTCCCGCGAGCATTGATCGACGTCGTGCGAGGGAAGGGGCTGCACACCAGCAACATTGGACTTCTCTCGCGCAACGAAGCGGAGGCACTGCGGTGCTCACCAAGACCTGCACGAGTAAAGTCGGGATACCACGGAAACATATAAAGTCGCGGCAAAACGAATAACGAGATTCATAGTCGCTCGTTTTATTTAAATGGTGAATAGTGTTCGTTACAATATCGCCAAATGGCGAATACAACCAAAAAACAAATCTACGTCCTAGGAGGCCGCTCCGGAGGATGAGGATGTCGCCCGGCCCAGCCCATCTCGCGCGCCCTCCGGAAGTGCTCCGTCGCTAGCGCCATCGCGTCATCACTAAGCCACAGCTGCTCCTCCATCCTCGTCAGCCACCCAACAGAACCCATGCTCGCTCGAATCCCAGCCAACTCGTCCAGGACGAGCTGAAGGCGGTGGTTGTTTAATGCCAGCTGGCGATCATTCTCCTTCACCATGTGAAAGCGAGCCTCGAAGCTCTCCAAGGTGGTATGGATCTCCTCTACCCTCGCCATGCGCACCTCCAGGTCAGAGATTCAGCAATGAGGTTCGCAGATGACGAGCTGGTCGAACTTACTCTCCAGCTCCATGTAGGTGCGTGCTGCAGCGTGACGATACTCGCTCCCCGACAATCCGATGGCATCGATGAAGGCCAACCCAGGACTCGCCGGGCGATCTGTCATTTCAAGAAGATAAGTCGTGATAAAAAATCGGCACCCAAACGAGATTGAAAGTAGCAAGCAATAAAGGGCTCACCGCGGCGAGGAGACCGAGACCGGCGCGGTGGAGAAATGCGACCGGAGGTATCTTGCCTACCCGACGATGAGCCTCCAGGGTGGTCGGCTGGTCTGCCCTGACCGCGACCTCCCTGCCCGCGTCCTCCATGGTCGGGGTCCCCAACCCGCGGCGAAAAACAACTCGGTCGCGGCCTATCTGGTTTCTTCGGCGGGGGCGGAGCCTGCGACGAGTTCGCCGGCTGCTGGGAAGTCTTCAATGGAGGAGGTGGGGGATGTCGTTGTAAGGCCACCTTCTTCTGGGAGGATAAGGGAGGTGGCGGCGGCAAAACAGTGCCCCTCGCCTGTTCGGAATCCGCGTCCAGAGGTGGCGACGGCGGTAAGGGATTGATCGCCGCTGACAACGACGAATCCGGCATGGAGGAGGCCGAGAGATCCTTGCTCACCGGGAGATCCTTTCTCATCGGGAGACCCTTGCTCGCCGGGAGATCCTTTCTCGGTTGGAGATCTTTATCCGCCGGAAGAGCCTTACTTGCCGGAGGGGTTCCTTTCACCAAAGAGGTCCCCGTCATCTTCTTCACAGCGATATTGATCCGGACCGTATGCGCGGTCTGGGGAGGTTTACCAGTGGCGAGGGAGAGCAGCGGCACAGAGCTCGGGGGGGCGACGTCCAGTGGCGCGTCAACATCGCCCGAAGGGGAGTCTGTACAAGAAAGCCGGATCAGCGAGAGGCACGACAATTAACGATTGGAAAGGTGGGTCGGAGCGGCGACCTGTTACGGTAATGACTTCGGCTTGGGATGTCGTCGATACCTTGGCGACTTCGGAATTCTTGTCTGGACTGAGGGCGACCGAGTCCAGAACATCGTCGAGACCAAGGTCATCGAGGAGCTTCTGGGTACTGACGGAGGGCACGGGTTTGACAGTCACCACCGCAACTGACCTGGATGGCGAAGGCGAGTCGACCGCTGAGGAGGCAAGTTGCTTGGGCTTCTTGATTTTCAACTTCTTCAGCGGAGGCAAATCAACCGCGACATCTCCCTCGCGCAGCCTCTTCGGTCTGGCGATGCCGAGGAGGCCAGACAGGGCAGCGAGGCTGTCTTCGAGAAGCTTCGCATTGGCGTCCGACATGGTGGGCGAGTTTCGGGAATCCGTCCCAGCAACCAGGCCCCCCCCCTTATTTATAGACTTCGTCGAGCAGTAGGCAGAGCGAGCAAACAGATACTCGGCATCGCAGCTCGCCGAATAAGTGTTGGATGTTTCTTTCCAAGCTCCTGCATCGCTCAAAAAGAGCGGGGATTGTGTACAACTCATATTCAACGAGGAGGGGGCCCACCTTAGCCAACTCAGCAAGTGTCAAAGTCAACCAGTCCAGACGAGTCAAGATCAAGATGCGAGCCAGCAGAAGACCTGGGCGAGAATGGCGAACTCCCCACGCAAACTCGCCAGGTGGCGACTAAGGCGGGATACTCGCCCATCCAGTGCGAGTTCCTCGGGAAGTCGCATTGTCGTAAGGGTGGGGGTATAAGTATGACCCCCCCCTCTTTGGATTTCACTATAAATAGGACCATAGTGGTACGAAGAAAAGGACCGGAGATTCTCGGATAGTTACTCGCAAACTCTAGCTCGCGCGTCTCCTTCGTATCTAGCTCGGCCATTCTGGTTGAGAAGGGGTTGCTTCTTCCAAGCAACCGGGTATGTGGTGGGACCTTCCTGCCGCAGCGGCTTGGGGTCCAGTTTCTTTAGCTCATCCTTGTTCTCGCTCCTGAGGGCCGTCTGACTTCACTGCGAGACCGGTAGCCTTAGGTCGCCTAGTCCGATCCTGAGGTCGGGATTTTCTTGGCTTCAACAAGTAGGACTTTGGCGAGCACTTGAACCTTATTCTCAATTTCGAAGTAAATAAGAAATACTTCGTCTTTATACCGGACTGACCTCACAGTCTGAGCAGAGGTAAGAATGATGTGAAAGACGGACGGTATACCTGCCAGTGTAACGACTTGTCCGTCTGGATTCTTGAGCTAGAACACTCGGGTTGAACCGTTGATTTGGGCTTTATGCTCAGTCAGCCAGTCCATTCCCAGTATGAGATCGAACCCGGTTATTGCCAGGATTGTCGCATAAATCTCAAATTCTGCATCCCTTAATACGGCCTGGAACGAGCATTTCTCCATAGACGTCATATCCGACCCGTCTGGTAGACGAACCCGTATAGATAATCCAAAAGAGCGGACGATGTTTTTCTTAGTTGCAATAAAGTATTGGGATACAAAAGAGTGTGTCGCTCCAGTATCAAAAAGGGTTTTTGCGGGATTTCCTTCTACCAAGAGTAGTCCTAAAAAATAAGGAGTATACGCATATCAAAACATATACTCGATATAGACATACATATGCTTAAGGTCTAATATATAGGTGCTAATATCGGAAATATCTCTAGCGTCTACGATATATGCCTATCACTATATCAAGGGCTGGTCCATTCTGAAGGTCTAGTGCGTTGGCCTCCAAGGGTGCTGCTCGGCCCTGCTGTCCTCTCCTACCAACCCTACCTCTGCGGCCTCTCTGGCCCTGTACTCGTACTGCTTGCCCTCCTTAAACTGCTCCCAACCCTGGCCTTCCTACCGCTTGCGGGAAAAAAGCTCTCATGTGTCCGGGCTGCTAGCACAGAAAGCAGTTCCTTGCAGAAGGAACATCTCGTCGAGCTATTGGTGTAGACTGTGGCTCTGGAGCTGGCCTGGGCTCCTGCTGTAGTATTGGGGGTACTGGTGGTGTTGGTGGGCGTCTATAAGGCTGCCTGCTCTATCTCTATCTGCGGTCTCTCTCCTGTCTATGGGGAGTAGCTCCTCTATCTCGTCAGTGACCTCTGGGGACCTTAACGTGTCCTCGACACAGCTGGGCCACCATCCTCTGGTCTAACTCTAACGTCGCGGCGTGAGTCACTATGGTGTGGAAGGTGGACTGAGAGATCATAATCAAGGACTATCTCAAGTCATCTCGTAAGCCTTGGTAGAAGCGAGCAACTTTATCTCTGTCAGTAGCTGCTAGGTTCCCAGTAAAATGTGTCAGAAGGATGAACTCACTCTCATAGTCTGGCATTGTCTGGTCACCCTGACGGATATGTAGGAACCTATCCTACAGTATAGCTTGGTCGGCGTCCAAGATGAAGTGCTCTAGCAAAGCCTCTAAAAACTCCTCCTACGGGATAATGCTCAATGACCGTCCTCTAAATGTTAAGCAGCTAGACACTCTCCACCAGTCTCTAGCATATCCCTATAACATGGTCACTACCAGTGACACTGCAGCTACGGTCAAGCAAATCATTCCTACCAATAGCTCCTCTACACGTTCAACCCACTCCTCTGCCTGTATGGTGGTTTCTGTGCCTTTGAAGGTAAGAGGCTTTAGCCATCGAAAAGCCATTAGGAGGTCAGTGGGTACTAATAATTATTGTGGTGGTTGTCCCAAGGCCGTTCAGAATGCTACTTGGATAACTGTCAAACTTTGCCCTAAGTCGGTGTCAGCAAACAAGACAGCTGCAGGGGCAACCAGGTCTGGAGGTGGGGTGGCGGGGATATATCCTCTTGAGGAGGATCTCCTGTTACTGGACTCCGATATCTGGAGAAGTAACAGGAAACAAGTGTCAGTATTTGAAAAAGTAGGGGTAATTTGCAAGAACTGATAAATCAAAAACAAAGGTGCGTGGGTGTGCTATCGTTAGTCTAAAATCCCTAAGCTTCTACACTAGGGTCTACAAGGCTTTCGCTGTATGGTTCATCCCGAACCAAAGGAAGAAGTGTGGTACGGAGGGATCCTGAGACTGCTCCATAAAGACGGATAGTGATCGCTCTGATCCATTTGTAAGGCTCCCCCAACCTTTTCCCAGGTCGGGTCGGAGTGGATCTTACCAGCCCAAGACATCCACACAGTGCTCCTTAAGGGGTATCAACCCACACTACTAAGCACTAGTTGGCCGCCCTGCTCGGCTTGAATCACAACATTCACATCACATCATAGAGTTTAGAGGAAGCATTAACAGAAAGCCACAAATATATATATATATATATATATATATATATATAACAATATATATTTAAAAGGAAATGCAGAAGACCGTAGCCACTATTTATACACGAATCTCGTAGGCTATAAAAGTAATATATCTAACAACTCCTCACTCTCTCAATCCTGCTCGTCAGTACTCACGTCTCGAAACTCTTGAGACGACGAGGGTGCCTCTGCTCGGGTAGTCCTGTCAGCTAGCATATCTTCCTTCGGCAGCTGGTCGCTATGATGCTCCATCTCATGTGAATGGTTATTAAAATAACCATTAGTCATATAGCTAAGTAGAAACAAATCTCCTCCCCAGATCCATATCCTGGGGACGAGCTCACGCAACCAACAAAAGTAGATAGACGAAGCAAGAGAGGGTTAACACAACATTTCATATATAACCTAGGTGCAACCATAAAATTAGGTGCGACATAGTATAACTGAAATAACACCAACAATATACATTCGTTATAATTAAGGCTCCACTAGCACATCGGGTATTCACAACCAATGCAAACATCGCAGACATTCACAGCCGCGAACACATCGCAGTCATTCACAGTCGCGCGCACATTCCCTATATCGACATAATATGGACTGCTTTTTTTCAAGCAGGGTAGCGAGCCCAGTAAGCCTCACCGATGTGGTCGTCAGTAACAGTGGCCATTCCAGCCACTTCTGGTGGTGGTCGTACCGCACAGCCCATCGTACAACCCCGAGTACTCTTGGATGTGAGTGATATTCGGCAATTAAATATTTTGGCTGACCAGCGAAGGCAACCCAATAGGGAAAAATATAACAGTCGATCACCCGTGGTACTTATCTCCCTATCGCCTTGAGTTATCGAACTTCCCTCACCAGTACAAACGTTGTGCGGAAGTGACTAACCCGCCACAATTTACCGCAAACAATTTACAAGCAATCAAATTATCAATTTTGATAATATGCACCGGGTCTACATCGGCTTGCCCTACTATGCTTTTGAGTAATTCGGGCAAACGACACTTGGCACGACTTTCGACAATGAGCGTGAGAGCTCTTTATTTGGGGCTTATCCGGGAGGAGTACCTCAACTTTTGTTATCCCCAACTAAGGCTCAACCCTTTAAAAAACAGCTTCTCAGAGCAGGACCTGTATTTAAAATAGTAAATTGCAGAAATAAAAGTATGATAATAAAGACAGCTGATAATATAAGCTACAGAATTGGAATGCTATAATAAAATAGGACAAGTAAAATACTGGAGTAGTATTGAACTGAATGTAAGTGCTGAGAGGAACTTGATTAGTATGAGACTGGAATAGTACTTTAAATAAAAGAACTGAACTGAAAGTAAATAAGCAGGACCAGTACGAGACTGTAGTACTTGAAAATAAATAACTGAACTGAAATAAATAAAGGAACTGGACCGTGCAAGACTGGAATAAATCATAAATAAAATGGTTAGTAGTCCAATCACTCAATTCAGGAGACTTCAGTTCCATTTCCGTTCTCAGGAGGCATGTTCAGTTCCATCTCCGTTCTCAGGAGGCATGTACAGTTTCATCTCTGTTCTTAGGAGGAAGGTTCAATTTCATCTCCGTTATCAGGAGGCATGTTCAGTTCCATTTCAGTTTTTAGAAGTCTTCTTTAGGTTTCACCCATTATTAAGGTCCGATAGTAATTTAGTTGCGCCCTTTAAATTATGGCTTAATCTGACTCGAAGGATTTATTAGGAGTTACATATTTATTATTCGTCGAGAATAATTAGCAGTTCAATTGCTCGTACCCTCATCTTCCGAGCCTACTTAAAGTACCCGAGAGTCTTAAAAAAAGAAAATAAAGCGCTCGACTATTTCACAAAACCTTGAAACCTTCAGAGCTTTGGCACTTGCCCTGAATACTCTCATTAATAAGATAATTGAATTTATTATTCAATTTACAAAGGTGATCGCGCGCACAAATTTTCATTTTCGAAGAAATTGAGCACATCTGTTTCCGAGCTTGACTTTAGGTTTCAATAAATCAGAGAAGCTTCAATTTTTATCCACAAGTACCCATATTTTAATGCAACCTTTATAGGGGCCTAAAATGGGTCTAATAGTTTTTCCAAAAAAATTCGAGTAATTTTGGGCCTCAATATTGGCCAAATAAAATTTATTTGGGCTTTTAAAATATCAAATTAATTTCAAAAATTCCCAATTTTTTTGTGGAGGAAGCCCTCATCAAGGGGAATAATTTTCATGTTCAACACTTCCCCTAGGAGCCTATATTTTATAAAAAAATGTTCAAAATTCAGCTTGAAAATTGGTTTGCATATAGCAGATCAGACTTGATCCTCCGGCTGATACTGAGCCAGACCAGGGAAAAGATTCTTCTGACCCCACAATGGATTAGAGGCATATCTATTGTGGGGCTACAAAAAATTATGTGACACATAATTTTATGTCGCTGTAGCCGTCCAATCATCGCCATCAGATCGGACGGCAACTGCGAGTCACCTGCGGTGCAGAAGATAAACCTTCTGCCACCGCCGGCCGGCGACCCAGTGGTGTCGATGTTACCTCAGGTCGACTCGTCGGAGGCCGGCAAACACATGGACGGTGTTCCGGTGGCCTGCCGCCGGAAGACGCGAAACCAAGAGCAGGGTGGCAGATGACTCTGCTACCAGTGCCACCATGCCACCCCGCTTCTCCGACGACTATCTCGGCCATGAAACCACCCCAAGCCGATGCACCGGGGGTTATGTTATTCTCCAGTGGTGCTCCGGCAGCCTGGCGCTGCCGGCCGCCGTCGCAAGAAATTACAGGAATTTACCCAATTTTTTGGTGCCGCCAGAGCGGCGATTTCCGACAGCACCTTGCCTTTCACCGGCGGAGATGGTTGTCCCCAGTGGTTTAGCCCTTGCTCAGCGCCACCACCGACACTGGGCATGGCTAACAACTTACGGCCACCAACCGACCTAGAGGTTGACTCGAGTGGTGTCGTCGGCGTTCCGGCCACTGGGAGGCGCATGCACAACGTACAAAGGTTTAAGAGGGAGGAGGAGAAGAGCTTCTACCTAATATAAGGGGGCTTGGGAGGTACCGGCGTGATTCACCACTAAAGGTGGTGGTGGGGAAGCTTGTGGGTAGTGGTTTCTGAAAGTTCACCTAGTGTTAACTATCTTCACCTATGGGGGGGGGGGGAATAGGTGTCTCTGCAGCGTATTTGCAGAATTATGATTTTACCTGCACAAGAAAACAAAACAACCAAGCACAGAAAATACACAGACAATTTATAGTGGTTCCCCGATTTGGGTACGTCCACTTTCCCCCTTCGACCTATCTCCCAACACGGGACGACTCGGTCACTTCACCAACAGGATTGAAATCCAATCCTTGCACTAACGGAAGGAACCCTTCCACACGTAGGAGTCAACACTCCCACAACCCGGGTTGCACCCAACCCTTACAACTAGGGACCAATCGGTCCGTTACAAGGAAATTAAAAACTAGCTTGTAAGAAATACAAACAACGTTTGGAGAAAAGGTGACCCTCTTCGTTTGACGACGTGCTCTTGAAGTCAACGAAGAGTGCACAGCCCTAGATCTCACTTGGAGTGAATCTTTCCCGAAACCGGCGGCGGCTTGAGGCGACGGCAAGGTTCTCGGAATCAGCAGCGGCGACGGAGAGCAGCAGCAGTGCCAACTTGATTCAAACTTTGTAGCAAAGGAAGCAAGATCTTCCAACGGTCACACAAGGATCGATCGTCTCGATCGATTCGGAAGGGGAAAGATTTTCCCGATCAACGAATCAAGAGACAAGGGATCTCTCGTTAGACGCGTGAGACGCTATGCTAGCCTAAGCTTCTGTCGCCGGGAGATCAGGAAGAATCCACGATCAGCGGCGGCGACCACCTTCACGAGCGGCGACGGCGGCGGACGACACTCTGCGATACGCTAGGTCAAGACGGTGGCCGTCCTTTTGAAATCCCGTGTATGTCACACTTTTACTGTTCATACATACGAAGTATATATACATTAGGTCAAGTATATGACCGTTGTGGGTCCCACCAATAAGAAAGCTTGAGCCCGGTTCGAAACAGTTTAGATAGTTTGAACCGGTCCAGAGAACACATAAAATTGCCTAAGTCAAATTCGGCGAGAATCGTAGGTGATTCTCGCCGAATCGGCGAGAATCACTTACGTTTCTCGCCGACTTCTACTTAGCCGAAATCTGGCTGAACTGATACAGAAGCCGGGGAGAATCGGCGGGAGTCACTTTTGATTCTCACCGAATCGTCGAGAATGCAAGGTCATTCTCGACGAATCGGCGAGAATCATAAGTAATTCTCGACGATTCTGCCTTAGACAATTTCCCTGTCTGTGTCGAAGCTGCCGGCTTCAATCGGCGAGAATCAGCTAGTGATTCTCGACGACTCGGCGAGAATCATTAGTGATTCTCGCCGAATCGGTGAGAATCACATAGTGATTCTCGTCGATTTGTACTTAGGCTATTTCTCCTCTTTCTTTCCTTGAGCTGGTCTTTGGCCCATCCTTGCCCCTTGTCTGCTCTTGCTTTATCATAGCCCTGTACTTGAAATTAAGTACACCCCAATAGAGAGAGTACACGTAGGCCAACACACTGATCTGCTCAACGAGGGATTACGTTGCACAGATCCGCGTATATTGACCCACTGCACCCTGACATTGGTGTGTACTTAGCATGGAATATCTGCAAGTACAACTAGAGAATAATTCATCAAATACATTGTGGATTCATCTTAGCTTGACAGGTGGCTTCCTCAAATCCAGGTAATTATGGATACAGTACCCAACAATCTCCCCCTATTTGACGAAGCCAAAATCCTACTAGCTAAGGTGAATACCACCACCCACAGAATAATTAAAACTTTAAGACAATAAGAACAGACAAAATAATACTTGAGTCACAACATGTCATCACACATATATATATTTATATAAAACCACAATACTTGTTCGTGAGACAAAATAAGAACATAGATGTGCAGTGAGGAACAAAAAGGTCCTAGGTCTATTTTTCCTTAGCTAGATCATCCTTAAGCTTCTGGGCCAGGAATTTCTTGCTCTGTCTTTTGAAATATTCTTTGGGCTTAGGATGATATCTGGGAGGAGGAACTTTATCTGCCACTGTGTTATTTCTGAAAAATATGTTGCGTTTGGCTTCAAATTCTTTGTGCCTCTCCCATTCGTATTGACTGTATACCTCACTTCGTTTTATGTGCCCCTTCTGCTGTAACAAGAATGTGTCCAAGATGATACTTTTTGATACAGGACTCCATTTTTCATTTCTCACATCCTCCTCCGTCAATCGAATCCTCTTTTCAGCTGGTGTTTCCCTTGAGGTTCCCTCTTGGATTTGCCTTTTTCCTTTGGCTTTAGCTAAGGCATCTTGATCAAACCAAGTTCTACGTTCAGCCCTTTCAGCAGCTTTCTTCATCTCAGCTTCGCTTAACGGAACACCCTCTGCACTTGCTCCTTCGTCCTCCACAGTATTGTGCTCAGTAGTTTCATGAACAGGATTAACCTCAGGTATATTATTGCCTAATGCTTGGTTAAGCAACCACTGGCAACTGTCATATACAAAAACATTGGACTGATCGAAGTTTTCAATGATGATGTGCTGAAGCCCTTCCATCTTAGTAGTATATTCCTTCTCCCCCTTTTTGGCTTCGAGTGCTATGGAGTTTGCATAGGAGTGCAGGGACTCATCTATATGCTTCAGAGAGTTGGAGAATTCAGTCAGCAGGGCTTGTTGATTTTGATTGAGGAGCACCATGTTGGCATCAAATTTCTGTATGTTGTTCGCCACGACATGTGCATTACTATTGACCACTCCCAGGTCATCAGTATTCTTTTTGAGTCCTTGCATGAGAAGAGTTACAGTTGTGCCTGCCTCTGTATATTTCTCATCAAATTTCTTTTCCATCAAATCCAGTTTGTGGTTGATCTGAACCACATTCTTCAGCATGAGATCCTCAGATTCCTTCAGCCTCTTTAGCACCGTTTTGTGGGATTTCTTAAACGTACTCTTGAGCTCATCCAGTATCCCTTGGACAACATTAACAGTGAGATTTGCCAGGTTTGCTTGGAGGGAAGGAGCTGCAGGCAGATCCTGGTCGGGCTCCCTAGCAGAAGTACTGGGAGAGCTAGACACTAGAATAGAGTCTACCGGGGGGACAGCAGGTTACTGAGAGGGCTCCCCCTGTATTCCTGGATCCGACCTCTCAGGAGCTTGTTCCTCTAATGAACCAGCAGCATCCTCCTGAGGGTCCACCACTTTCCTCTGCTCAATTACTTCTTCCTCCTCCTCAGTCGCCATGTGCTCAGCTTGATCAGCAGAATTATGCGTGTCTTCTTCCACTGCATCCACCTCCTCTTCATCAGCCACTTCATCACCCAGGTAATTTATATCTTCCTCACCGTCCTCTTCCTCTTCCACATTTTCCACTTCCTCCTCATGGTCTTCTTGCACGGCCTCCACAGCTTCTTTTGCTATCTGAGAAATATCAGATATGGTGTTCGCAGAAGAGAGTACAGGCTCCCCCTCAGTTCCTGTAATCAATGCATCATGAACTTCACTGGGGGCTGCCAAGAAATCTGCTGAAGTTCTGTTGCCCTCGGCAGGAGATTCTTCTTGTTCAACTACCATTGCGGCTTGCCCTATGATTCGCTCCTATCTGTCAAAGACGCTGGAGTCCATTTTCTTCAAATAATGCAAGGGAACTCCTTTGCTCATGTCGAACCTATCTCCGTTCAACTGATTGAGAAATAGACTGATGATTCGTCCAAAGCTTGGAGATCTGAGGGTGTCCTTGATCTTCTCGAAGAGCATGGCCCCCCAGTTGAATCTCTTTCGGCAGACAATCACCACAAGAATCTTGAACATGTCGGCTGAAATGTGGTCGTGTGAGCCTGGTTTGCATATCAGTACTTTCCCAATGATGTCGGCCAAGAGTTTCCCCTCCTCATTCATTTCTTTTCTCTTTATCGATCTGGTGCCCCTAGCTAGCCCACAGAATAATAGGGTCCTGGCTCTATCATGTTCCTCCAGATAATCCTCGTGCTCAGAACTGGAAAGCTGCAGGCATTGAGTCAGTGTCCTGGCAGTCATCTTGATCCTTGCACCTGCAACCTTACTCTTGATGATAGAGTCTTCATTCCGAAGTTTGGCGGTTGCAAAGAACTCCATCACTTCTTTATCCAGAATTTTGCAGGGATGCTCCAGTACAAACGTGAGTCCAGCCTCTTCCAGCATGATGATGATGTTTCTGAACTCATCCGAGGCGTGTGAGAACCCGGTTCGAACTAATTCACAGCCAGTGACCAGCCCAGCGGTGGTCCTTGGAGCCATAGCAAACTAGGAAGAAGGGGAATATCAAGTTCCAATTCTAAGGATCGTCGAAACTAAGAGGTTGAGAGTAATGTCTATACTAATGCGCAAAGCACGGTTGGGATAAGAGAGGCATTACCTTAGGAGGAGACGCAGTGAGGGTTCCGGCACCACGTTGCGTAAGATGCAGCGAGCCGAGTCGAGGCCAAGCGAGGGCGTGACTCCGGCTGCAAGAGGTCTTCCGGAGGGTTGTTAGGTCACGATGAAGCCGAAGTCGAAGAAACCAGTAGCGGGAGAGCTTCGGGAAAGGGGGGACACTGCTTCGGGAAACGAAGAGTCGGAAAGAAATTTGGAATCGGGAAGTGATGAGCTTCGGCGAGTATTGGGAGGTGCTGGGACACTGCTTCGGGAGAGCTTTGAAACCAGTAGCGGGAGATGACTTGGACAGGGTGTTGGCGACAATCGGAGGTAGAAGGGATGACGGGAAGTCGAAGGGTCGGCGGGATTTACTGAGTCGGCGAGATTCGCTGGGTCGGCGGGATTTGAGCTATAACCGGGTTTAAAAGCTTCGGTTCGATGAGAATTGCCGGAATTTCAATTTTATTTGTCCGGGGTTGTCAAGGATTTGAAATGATCACTTAAGCCACGTGTGGTGTAACTTACCACACCGCTTAGGAGGCACATCAACTCTGAGATTCCTAACTCACTAACATAGCCTAACAGGATTCATAAGTTATGTCGAGATTGATAAATGCAATATTCACGATGTTAGTTGTCATTCTCAGTGTCTCCTAATGTCGTGTCAGCTTTAATTTTCAGCTTGTAATGTATGACTTCTCGAATTTATCAGAGAATTTACTGACACATCATTAATAACGTATCTAAGGCGTATTTTTATAGCGTTGATCTGTCCTTAGGAGAACACACGTAGATGTATATATGTATATATAAAAATATATATATATATATATATATATATATATGTAAATGTCGACATAGTATGACTCAAATATTTAGGCTGATCAATGATACCTGGAATTGTAATATTCATCATTCAGCCCTTCTGATTAGAGCATACCAGGTGTTCAATTGGAGTATTCCATTGTTGATAGTGCTTCTTTCATTCCAGATACTTGTTCCAGACCAATCTTGGAACATCTTCTGTCTAGCTCCCATCATGACACGGAAGTCTAGACTACCCTGCACCAAAGAGTGTTACCTTACCTTAGGAGCCCAATATGTATTGGGTCCTAGGTTCCTGTTAGCATAATAATTTGAGTGCCTCCCCTCAGGAATCCTGGTGGGAAGACTAACATTGCCCCGAGGATGTGGAAGTCCCCTTGCCAGTGATGCAGATTGGTTGTGCCAACAGTCTATGGCAAAATGACCCACTTTGCCACAACACCAACACTCATGAATGTTGTATCGCCGTTTGTGACTTGAACAGATGACAGAGGTAGTCATAGTTCTAGATCTAAACGGAATTGAGCCAGACATGCCTACAGAATGGTCTCTTCCACCGTGACTATTGGAAGGGCGGAAAGAATGCATATGGCAGGCATCATGAAGCCTGGGAGGAGGTGCCTTCTTTTCAGTCAGCCCCCTCCCGAGGATCCCATGAGTCCTAACAACATTATTTCTTTCCCCCCTTTCCAGAGTCCTAGGGAGGTGAGAGGCGCAATGTGAGCTGATGCTGGTAGATTCATGAGAAGTTGGAGCTATTGCCGAGAATACAAAAGGCTTGGTGGAAGCCTGAGGTATTTTCTTCTGGGTGGCCATGACAGCCCTTGCATTTTGGGTGCCTCCACATGAGGGCACATTAACCTTGCAGTGACCACGATTATTCCTGAGGTCATACCTGAATGCATGATGAGTGCCCCTCCTACTCGGGGTGGGGGGTCTGAACACCGTTTCCCCATTTCTCCATGATTTGACGATTTGGGAGATCCACCCATTTTCTGCTTTTCTTTTGATAGCATCAACCTTGGAAAAGTTGGATACTATCCTCTTCTCATTCTCTAGACTACTCTCTAGATTTGAGATTTTGGAGTCCTTAACCTTGTTGGATGCCAATTGGAGAACCAACAAGATTTTCAGCCGAGCAATCTCCTTATCTTGCTCCTCAACAAGTAGGTTGCTTTGCTGAAGGGCTCTCTTCAAGGAATCAGGATTTTCTGAAGGGCAGTCATCCAAACTATTCCTGTCTTCTGGAACTTGAGGAGGAGAGGGGCAAGGTGACGAAGTTACCTTGTCCTGACTTAGCTGATCAGGGATAATGGTAGAACTGACTGAGGCAGCTGAGTCATCTTCAACTGAGCAGTCTTCCTCAACTTCCTCCTCAGTCTCTGATAAAGACACAGGTGCCCTGATACTGTGAAATTTGTCATCACTTTCTTCTTCAGAAATGCTGACCCCCATATATGCTTCATCCTCTTGCTGGCTACTTGTCCCTGTTCTGTCTGATCCCTTCATGAGGTCTGTTATAGTTTGCCACAAGGACTTGGCCGTCCTACACTTCTCCAGTTTTGACCGGAAAGGTCCAGTCCAGACATCCAGGATGATTTTACGAATCATTTTATCTAAGTTGAATAGAGAGAATTCAATCTCAGACATTTCAGTAGTCTCCTTGGGGATCTTCATATCCTTTCCAGAGCAGGAGGCCTTCATGGGAATGAAGGGACCCTCTTCCAGAATGAGTGATGCTCGAGGGTCGATGGCCTCCAGGTGAAATAGTACTCTCATCTTCCATACAGGATAGTACTCCTTTGTACATGAGGGGAGTCTTAGAGGATGGACATCATAGTCCAACTCCATGCTTGAGTCAAATCTTCTAGTTGACACTAGATGCAGGAGCTTACTCGAGGTGTTAACCCCTTTGATGAGTAACCTCCCTCTGATACCACTTGAAAGTTCACCTAGTGTTAACTATCTTCACCTATGGGGGGGGGGGAATAGGTGTCTCTGCAGCGTATTTGCAGAATTATGATTTTACCTGCACAAGAAAACAAAACAACCAAGCACAGAAAATACACAGACAATTTATAGTGGTTCCCCGATTTGGGTACGTCCACTTTCCCCCTTCGACCTATCTCCCAACACGGGACGACTCGGTCACTTCACCAACAGGATTGAAATCCAATCCTTGCACTAACGGAAGGAACCCTTCCACACGTAGGAGTCAACACTCCCACAACCCGGGTTGCACCCAACCCTTACAACTAGGGACCAATCGGTCCGTTACAAGGTAATTAAAAACTAGCTTGTAAGAAATACAAACAACGTTTGGAGAAAAGGTGACCCTCTTCGTTTGACGACGTGCTCTTGAAGTCAACGAAGAGTGCACAGCCCTAGATCTCACTTGGAGTGAATCTTTCCCGAAACCGGCGGCGGCTTGAGGCGACGGCAAGGTTCTCGGAATCAGCAGCGGCGACGGAGAGCAGCAGCAGTGCCAACTTGATTCAAACTTCGTAGCAAAGGAAGCAAGATCTTCCAACGGTCACACAAGGATCGATCGTCTCGATCGATTCGGAAGGGGAAAGATTTTCCCGATCAACGAATCAAGAGACAAGGGATCTCTCGTTAGACGCGTGAGACGCTATGCTAGCCTAAGCTTCTGTCGCCGGGAGATCAGGAAGAATCCACGATCAGCGGCGGCGACCACCTTCACGAGCGGCGACGGTGGCGGACGACACTCTGCGATACGCTAGGTCAAGACGGTGGCCGTCCTTTTGAAATCCCGTGTATATCACACTTTTACTGTTCATACATACGAAGTATATATACATTAGGTCAAGTATATGACCGTTGTGGGTCCCACCAATAAGAAAGCTTGAGCCCGGTTCGAAACAGTTTAGATAGTTTGAACCGGTCCAGAGAACACATAAAATTGCCTAAGTCAAATTCGGCGAGAATCGTAGGTGATTCTCGCCGAATCGGCGAGAATCACTTACGTTTCTCGCCGACTTCTACTTAGCCGAAATCTGGCTGAACTGATACAGAAGCCGGGGAGAATCGGCGGGAGTCACTTTTGATTCTCACCGAATCGTCGAGAATGCAAGGTCATTCTCGACGAATCGGCGAGAATCATAAGTAATTCTCGACGATTCTGCCTTAGAAAATTTCCCTGTCTGTGTCGAAGCTGCCGGCTTCAATCGGCGAGAATCAGCTAGTGATTCTCGACGACTCGGCGAGAATCATTAGTGATTCTCGCCGAATCGGCGAGGATTCTCGTCGATTTGTACTTAGGTTATTTCTCCTCTTTCTTTCCTTGAGCTGGTCTTTGGCCCATCCTTGCCCCTTGTCTGCTCTTGCTTTATCATAGCCCTGTACTTGAAATTAAGTACACCCCAATAGAGAGAGTACACGTAGGCCAACACACTGATCTGCTCAACGAGGGATTACGTTGCACAGATCCGCGTATATTGACCCACTGCACCCTGACATTGGTGTGTACTTAGCATGGAATATCTGCAAGTACAACTAGAGAATAATTCATCAAATACATTGTGGATTCATCTTAGCTTGACAGGTGGCTTCCTCAAATCCAGGTAATTGTGGATACAGTACCCAACAGTTTCCGACGAGGGTATCTCTGGTAAGCGGGAGTAGGCTCACCAGAGCTGTGTCAAGCTGGGAGGGGGGAAAGGGTATAAATAGCCCAGGGAGGGGGTCTCCTTCCCTCCCTTATCGGTGTGGGATTAATCCCTCCTTAGGGAGGGATTAATCACCACCCTCCAACTGTCCATGGACAGCTGGAGGTTGATCCCTCCTATTGTATGGGGAATGAGGGGAGGACAAGGCCTAATGGGCATTGGGCTTGGGCTTGGTATTAAGGAGGAGGGAAGGGAGAGGGGAGTTGGGCCTACCTTGACTAATTGCCCACCTCCCATTGTTGACTAGTTTTGGTGGCCCAAGGGTAGGGGTAGGGCCTAAGTAATTCATGAAGAGGAGGTGCACTCCTCTTTTGGAAAAATTCCAAAAATGAGAAAAATGAAGGTTTGACCAAAGTCAACCCTCGGGTGGGTCCCCCTTGTTGTTCAAAGTCCAATTAGGTCCAAGTCATCGGGAGCCGGATCAAAGTTGGGGTGTTGTGTCGTAATTTGTGTGCGCACGCTTTTCGGTGCACAATTATGCTTGATTTGACCACGGGTTGACCACCCGTCACTGAAATTGACTAGGACAAACTATGTTGACTTCGTATTGACCATACGAGTCCAATTCCACTGACCGGGGTTGAATCGGAGTTCGTTTGCTAATTATTCAAAATCTGCGCATCGTAGCGCGCTAAAATGGTCAAAAAATGGATATTCGTCATTAGACATTGAATTGAGGCGCAATGAGTTATGATGCGTTCACATGGATTATACAAAGCCATAGGAACTGACAGAACAAAAATCGAAGTTCTCTAGGTCATTATCCAAAAATCCCATTTTCGTGACGTTTTACGAGAAATGGCCATACCCACCATATGACCTCGGAATTTATCGTAATGAGTTCCAATGCGTTTGTATTGGCTATATGAAGCTATATGAACTGACAGAACTCAAATCGGAGTTCTCTAGCTCTATATACAATGTCTAGGGTTGCCTCATACCTTGGTATATGGGTCATGGGTAGAGGTTCAGATCACTTTTATTGGGCCATACTAGAGTTCTAATGGCCCAATAAAAGTCGGGATGTTACGCGTCATGCATCTCGTATGCGAGCTAGGGAAGGAGGAGGGGAGAGTATCTACCTGAGTGGTGGAGGGGGGCTTAGGGAGCTTTTTGGAAGGTTCGCCATTAGAGTGTGGTGGGCTCGGGTAGGGGTTTTCTACCGAGGTAGGGATCCGACAGAGGGAGGCTGGGCTCGACATATCTTGTGGGAGGTGTGTCCAGAGCTGGAGGGTTGTGGGACCTTTATATAGGCTGGAGAGGAGCCCCCTTACCCGATGGTGTGAGACTAAAAGTCCCTTTAAGGAGAAGCTTTGCCTTTCCTCAGCTGGTCAGGGAAGGTGGCCTCATCAGGAGGGGCAAGGACATGCCAGATGTCCAAGATCAGTGGGGGACTTAGTGGCTTGTTATTGAGATTAATAAAGAGAGGAGAAAGAAGAATGAACTCTTCTTTTGGCCCAAGGCCCATTGATCAGGAGGGGCTTTTGCCAGAAAAATAAGTGCTCATATGGGGGATGAGTGTATTGGCCCTTAGTGGGTCATGATGAGGGGTCGTGAATTATCTCCTTAGAATTCAAAAAATTATGATTTTAGAGAGTTTGACCTAAATCAACACTAAGACGGGTCCCTCAAGCAGGTCAAGGTTAAAGTCGCTCCAAGTTGTCAAGTGATAGGTAAATGTTGGGGTATTTGGGTAGTATTGGTGTGTGCATGCTTTTCGGTACACCAATGAGCTTGATTTGACAAATGTTGATGAAACAAAGTCAAAATTGAGTGCAACGAATTCCTTTGCTCTCGTATTGACCTAACGAGTCTAACACAACTAACTAGGGTCAATTTCAAGTTCTTATGTTCAATATTTAAAAATGGCATCTCCGTGACGCTCAACGACACTCAAAATAGTCATATTCTTCATATGACCTCAAATCAGAATGAAATGAATTCTGTTGCACTCGTATGGACTATACAAAACCAATGCAACCGACAAAACTCAAATCAGAGCATGCATGCTCAATATTCAAAATCATTGCCATCGTGTCGCGCAATAATACTTAAAATGGTTATATTCTCCAAATGACCTCAGATCGGAACGAAACGAGTTCTACTGCACTCATATTTACTATATGAGTCTAATACAATTGACAAAACTCAATTCGGAGCACGTATGCTCAATATTCAAAAAATGTCGTCGGCGTGACGAACTACGATACTCAAAACGGTCACAGTCTCCATATGGACTTTAATCAGAATGAAATGACTTCCACTACACTTATATTGATTGTATGAGTCAAATGCAACTGATAGAATTCGATTCAGAGCACACATGATCAATATCCAAAATCTATGTCACATCCCATCTTCTATGTCATCTTATAGGTGAATGTGTTACTGTTATTGGGCCAACTAGGGTCCTAGTGACCAAATAAAAGTTTGGATGTTACAGTCCAATAAAAATAAGATGAATTTTGTCCCCAAAAATTATTTAAAGTAGGTGGGGGTTGAAGATGTGGCGTACCTGGGAAGAAGTTTTGGGTGTCTTTCTCGAATCAGAGTCTCTAGTTCCATATGTACTCGTCACGTTTGCAATTCGACCATAGAATTTTCACCATCGTGATGGTTTTGTTCCGCAAGTTCTTGACTTAAGAATCAATTATTCGCACTGGTTCTAGCTATATAGACATGTTAGATTGTACATGTACTTAAGGTATAGGAAGATGTTATTCTAATTGTTTAAGAATAAGTCTGGTGAAGAGACGTAGAAGACTTGATGTAAATTCCCAAGTTCGGGTGGCAGAGCTAGTCGATATGCGACTAGGCTAACTCATTCTATGATTGGGTAAGGGCCTAATAGCGACAGTCCAACTTCTTCTACTTCCTTATCTTAAAGATACCATGAATGTTCTTGACCTTCAAGAACATATCTCCCACACTAAACTCTATTGGTCGATGTCATGCATCATATTATTTAGCATGTCTGCTCTGAGCCTCCAACATCCGATATTGGATTAACCTTATCGTTGTAGTTGTGTCATCAATATAGGTGACACCCAAGGCTTTAGGGTCCTCATCCTAAGTCCAATACAAAGGTGTTCGACAACAACTCTCATAGAGAGCTTCATAAGGTGCTATCTTAAAGTTGGCCTGAAAGTTGTTGTTGTAAGAGAATTTTACAAGCGGTTGAAGCAGTACTCAGGGCTCATTATGCTATACTACGCACAATCGAAGAAGGTCCTTCATGGTTTGATTTGTCCTTTCATCCTGATTGTTAGTTTGAGGGTGGAATGTTGTGCTAAAAGCTTACTTATTACCTAGATTAGCATGCACCCTTCCCCATTCCTTAGAAGTGAAATGTCCATCGCGGTCAGAGATTATCATTTTGGGCACTCTATAGAATCAGACCATTCCTCTCCATCAATAGGCGGGTTGTTGGTGTTCACAGCCCCCCTTTGATGAGGCAAACTTGGTAGTTAAGCATGCAGCGTGAGGACTTCCCAGGAGGTCACCCATCCTAGTACTACTCCAGTCCGAGCATGCTTAACTATGGTGTTTTTCAACTTCTCATCACCAATTGAGCTATACTTTTTGTGACGACCCAGGGCCGACCCACTCTGAATCACTGATGTTGTACATGGCATCGTCCGGGTTGTAGCCTAATCACCCACTCCCTCTCCATCAACAGGCATGTTGTTGGTGCCCACAACCTCCTTTTGAAGAGGCAAACTTGATAATTAAGAGTGAGACACAGGTACTTTCCAAGAGGTCACCTATCCGAGTACAACTCCAACTCCATAGTTAAGCATGCTCGAGTTGGAGTTGTACTGGGATAGGTAACCTCCTGGTAAGTCCCCATACTACACTCTTAATTATTGAGTTTGCCTCTTCAAAAGGAGGTTGTGGCCACCAACAACACGCCTATTGATGAAGAGGAGTTGGGTGTTTGGGTTGTATCCTGGACGATACCAGGTAAGGCCGCAATGATCTATGTGTTATCCAGAGTGGGTTGGCCCTAGGTCATCACATGAGCCGCTTCTGGATCGAGCTTTTGTGCTTCCCGGATTCGATCTCGAAAATTGCAATGGATCTCCATCAAGTATAGATAGGCTTGGTACTCCACTAGATCTCTCCGAGTGATATGAGTAATGCTCAAATCTGTTAAGGACCGTATCAACTCCTCTAGTATCGCTTCCATTAAAATCCCAGTTACTACAGGTTGACGACTCAAGGAATCGAAAACCTTGGTGGCCTTGCTGGGGTGATATTGAAGGGTGAAGTCGTAATCGCAAAGGATTTCCAACCACCGACATTGGTGAGGGTTTAACTCTTTTTGATTGAAGACATATTTGAGGCTTCTATGGTCGAAGAAGATTTCACATTTGATGTCTTATAGATAATGCCTTCAGATCCTGAAAGTCTTATGTTCAAGGCTAGCTAAATACTTAGAGGGGGGGGGGTGAATATGTTTTTGTCTCTATTTAATTCTTTTTTACTTATTATCCGATTTCTGTGCTTAATGATTAGGTTAGTTTTAGCTTTCAAGAACATTCACAGACTTTATAGTGGTTCCCCAATCTTGGGGACGTCCACTATCCCTCTGCGCCTTTCTAACAGTGTGTTAGACTAGGCTATTCCCCCAAACTCAGCTCCTTAAGAGCTTATAACACAGATGCCATAGGATCTCACAGGTCACACAGACCTACCACTTAGGCACTAAGCCAAACCACATGTCACTAAGACCTTAGCCTTTATAACACAGGCTTACAACTTCAGACTCACAAAGAATCTATACAGAAGAAATAAAAGGTGATTAGATTAGACATCAGAGCAAGAACTCTGTGTCTACTTCTTCTCGGACTGAGCAGATATAAGCCCAAGCTTTTGCTGTTGAAGACAATTAAGTCGGCAGTTGAATATTTCTTCAAACAACTATCTTTTCTTGTGCAGAGCTTGTAGTCCTGCTTCCTCAGAATTACTTCTGAACCTGCTGTTGCAGATGGTGATTGCTTCAGCTATCTCTTTCCTCAGGTAAGTTTTCTGTGCAGAACATCTTCTTTAGGCTCGACAAGAAAGGTGAGGAAGAATATGAAGTTTGGCTGTACTTTCGTTTTCAGAAAACCTAGACAAGGATTCAATTGTTTTCTCTGGCCGATTTGCTTATTTTTATTTGACGGCCAATCGGGCAGTGGGCCCACCACCAGGATTGATGGCTAAGATTCAGCCATACAATACATTCTTTCCATTTACTCTGAATTCAACGGCTCTTTGCTGTGTATGGGCCTCAATACTTAAAGATGAAAATATTTCATTCTAAGTCCAGAGGATGATGACTGCTGGCCCCCCAGCACCTCTAGCAGCAATCCCACAACATTTGAATTTTGGTTGACTTTTTGACTTTGCTGACGTCAGCATGACTCAACATCTATGGACTTAGACAAAATTCAAGCATTATAAGCAAAGGCATTGAGTGAGTAAGCATCACTCAACACCACAACACTTAGACAAAATTTTGTCTATCTAGGCATTAAGAGCGATTAGCTCGACGAATGCTGAGCTCCATTCGAAGAACTCTGATCTCTACTCCAAAAAATCAGTTCAAAAAAAGCTAAGCTCAGTTCAATGAAAGCCAAGCTCAGTTCGACAAAAGAGTAAATTCAGTTCGACGAACTCCAGGCTCATTTCGATGAAAGCTAAGCTCAGTTCGACGAAAGTGTAAATTCAGTTCGACGAACTCCAGGCTCAGTTCTACAAAAGCCAAGCTCAGTTCGACGAAAGTAAAAGAAATCGACGAATTTGTACTTAGCCAAATATCTATGTCTGAAAACACATAAGCAAGGATACAGTCAACGCTATTTCTCCATTGCGTTGAGTGAGTAAGCTACACTCAACGCCTTGCTACTTAGACAGATTTTCTGTCATGGCGTTGAGTGAGTAAGCTACACTCAACACTGAACTACTCGACAAACGATGAGCTTTGCTCGACGAACTCTGAACTCAGTTCACTAACTCAGCCTAACTCACAGCTTTTTGTTGTATGGCATTGAGTAAGTAGACTACACTCAACGCATGTGTACTTAGCCATATTCTTTGGCTATCTACCAGTTAGGCTAAGATAGACTCAGTGTCATTCGTTATATGGCGTTGAGTGAACTCTACTCACTCAACGCCTATGGACTTAGGCAAATTTCCAGGTAGATAGTATTGATTCCTTACCTTTGGTGTTGAGTGAGCTTGCTCCACTCAATGCATGTGGACTTAGTGGATTTTTGTTATGTCCAGCAGCCAATTGTTGTGTCCACTTGTCCAATCAATGTGATATTGACTAACCTACACTCATGATTTCAAATACACATCAAATACAGTTGATGTGTGTGATATTGACCTGTTTGACTTCTCACAAATCAGGGACATTGGGAACAATGGACCCAACAGATCCCAAAGGCGAAAACTACCGCACCCAACTCCAGGTCATGGGTCGGGAGGTTAAGCTCATATAGCTTCAGTTGTTGGGACACGTAAGCAATAACTTTGATGTGTTGCATCAACACAAATATCAATCCCTACAAGGAAACACCAGTGTAGTTTGGAACCCCTCGGTTCCATATAGAATCATAAGAATTAGAGCAGAGGTTAAACAGTTCTTTATCTTGACGAATGCCGCCTTGCACTCGGGAGTCCAACAGAACGCTAATTCCTTCCTTGTAAGAGCGGTAAGCCCTCCACGAACTTCCGATAGTATCCCGTTAGTCTGAGGAAGCTTCTAATGTCTATTGCCGACTTGAGTGGCGGCCAATTCCGCACAACCTTATCTTCGTTTGGTCTACTGCTACCCCATTTTTGTTGATAGTATGCCCTTTAAATCCAACCTACTCGAGTCAAAACTCGTACTTGCTAAATTTGGGAAAGAGGGAGTGCTCCCGTAATTTTAGTTGCACCATCTAGAGATGTCTCACATGGTCCGCCTTGGTCTGGGAATAAATAAGAATATCGTATATGAAGACGATTACAAAGTGGTCTAGATACTTATTGAACACCTTGTTCATCAGTGTCATGAAGGTAGAAGGTTTGTTGGTTAGACCAAATGGCGTCACCATGAACTCATAGTGACTGTATCAGAAGCTGAAAGCAATTTTGGGTATATCCTCCTCCCATATCTAAAGTTGGTAATATTCTGATCGTAGATCCATCTTGGAGAAGATGAATGTGTCTTGCAGTTGGTCGAAAAGCTCATCGATTTTGGGCAGGGGATAGGTATTCCATGTGATAATTCTAATGAGCTCTCTGTAGTCTATTAATAAATGCAGTAATCTGTCCTTCTTCTGGACAAATAACATCGGGGATCCCCACGGTGATGAACTTGGGTGGACGAATCCTACATCAATTGGCTTTTGCAACTTTATCCTGAGCTCAGCTAATTCCTTCAGAGCTATTCAGTAAGGTGCTCGGGACATCGACTGAGCTCTAGGAACGAGCTTGATTTGGAAGTCCACCTTCTGTTGCGGAGGTAACCCTGGGAGAGACTCAGGAAAAATGCATGGGAAGTCCCTAATGACTGCCACCTTAGCGAGTACCTGAGTCTTATCTTCCATTTCAAAGTAAACTAGGAATACTTCGTCTATTTACCTGACCGATTATCAATCAGTGTAGAGGTTAATATTATACGTGAAACTGAGGGAATACCTTATTTTGTGGTGATGGACAGTCATCCAAGTTCTAGAGGAAGATCTCCCTTGTCGAGCAATTGATTTGGGCCATATGCTCGGCCAGCCAGTCCATCCATAGGATGATGTTTAACCCGATTATTGCCAATATAGTTGCATAGATTTCGAACTCCATGTTTCCCAATAGATCTTAGAATGATCACTTCTCGATAGAGGTAATGCCCGACCCGTCCAGAAGTCGTATGTGTATTGACATCCCGGCCGCTCAGATGATGTTTGTCTTGGACGAGATGATGTCTCGAGATATAAAGGAGTGAGTAGCCCTGGTGTTTAATAATATTTCTGCAGGATGATTTTCTACCAAAAGTAAACTTGGAAGGTTTCATATGCTATTAAAAATGTTGTTTTGCAACATACAAGTCCATTCTAGATAATATCACAACAACATATCATGGATGTCTGAGTTATATACCAATAACCACGCCGGGCGCGAGTTCATGCTGCAGATCTATAACATAGGCCTCTAACGGTGCTTCTTTGCCATCCCTAGGCTGGCCCCACCTGCCTAGTCAGCCTCTGCAGCCCCCTCTACCTCGTCCTTTATTTGATGCTTCCTGAACAACTCCTAGACCAGGTCTCCCTGTAGCATATGAACAAAATACTCTAATGTGCCCGGGCTGCTAGCATAGGAAGCAGTTCTCTGCATAAGGAACATTTTGATATACTTCGGTGCTGCCTAGATTGCTGGTCATGGTGCTAGCTGAGGTACTGGTGGGGGTGGGGGTTCCCCCAGTACTCCTAGTGGAGACGATGCTGCCTCCTATCCTGGAACTTCTGTCGAGGGGCAACCTCCCTCCTTATTCCATGGTGGGCCTCTATATGCCTCCTACGTTACTGTGTTACCATCCTCTAGTCCATCTCCAAGGCAGTGACATGGGTGGTAATATTATGGAAGGAGGTTTATGCTATTATGATTAATGCCTGACAGAGATCATCACGTAAACCCCGATAGAACCTGAAAGCTTTATCTCCATTTGACATCACAAAAATTTCTACAAAGTGTGCTAAGTGTGTAAACTCCCGTCAGTACTCCTGCACTTTCCTCTCTCCCTATTGTGTTTGCAGTAATCACTCTTATAACTCGGCTTGATCGACATCTGGTATAAAGTGCCCCACAAAGGCCTCTAAAAACTCTCTCCATAGATTCGTACTAAGTAGTCGTTCTCTGAACGTAGAGCGACTAGTTGCCCGCTACCAGTCTTGGGCATAACTCTCTAGTAAGGTTATTACTAAGGAAACTACAGCCAATGTTGGGCACATCATCCCAACTAGCAGCCCTTCTACCCGTTCTACCCACTCCTCTACCTGCATTGCTGACTCAGTGCCTCAAAACATAGGGGAACCTCAGCCTCGGGAAAATCATTAAGAGATCTGTAGGCACGGCTGGCTGCTGTTGGGGTTGCGTGATGGCATCCTAAAGGTGGTAAGCAAGGTTGTCAAAGCTCGTCCTAACTCTGTCTCAGTGAAAGGAACAGTAGGGGGTAGCAGAGCAACGAAAACATGTGGTGGAGTCGCGGGGTAGTACTTGTTTCCGGAAGACGATATCCCATTTCTCAACTTCGACATTTAGAGAAGTAATGAGAAGTTGTCAGAAAATTCACAAAGTAAGGGAAATTGCAAAAACTGATAAAAGTGGAAACGAAGTGCATGTGGGTGTGCAAATATACCGTCTAGAATCCTAAAACCGCTATCTTAAAGGTTCCAGTAGGCTTACGCTGCATGGTTCATCCTGAACCAAGAAATAAAGCAGGGAAAGGAAGGATTTGAAGCTATCATAAACAGATCGTGAATGATCTGATCCCATTATAAGACCCTCTCCCCAAACCTATATCGGGTCAGGTTGGAGACGAGCCTTACTACTCAAAATGGCCACCATAGGCTTCCCAAGGGGCAACCGACCCACTTTCCAAGTGTAGAATGATCGTCTTGCCAAATAATGGAAACTCATCACATTACAATACTTTATTGAATGCAAATCAGAAACCAACACACACACACACACACACACACATATATATATAATCAAAGTTGTAGCCACTATTTATACACAGGCTCAGTAGGCTAAATAAAAACTATTACTATACTCTACAAACTCTGCACAACACTTTAGGGACTCACGTCTTTGAAGTCGAGATATGAGACTGGTGCATCGGCTTGTGTTGGCTTTATAGTGAGTACACTCTCATGCGATCGTTGGGCCTCGCGCTGTTCTGGCTCCTAAAAATGGTGTACAATAACTGTAAGACCCCCCCCCCCATACCAAGGGGTTACCCGGTCTTATGCCTGAAACCGTCGCCTTACAGTGATACTAACACACAGGTTAGTCGCCACCGCACGACGTCGATCCTGCCGGCTAGTACGATCATTTTTAACCTGTAGGCCAAATTGAGAATAGAAGCAAAAACACAAATATATAGCAAGTCCACAATCACAGATATATTATAACATTAATGAAAAATAGTTCACAATGAGTACAAATAAGAGAGTAAATGGGCTTATGCCCGATACATGCCAAAATAAAAACACTCTCTCACAACTCTAAGAGGGAGCTGAACTAAAACTCGTCATCACCTGACGCTGAACCGTGGTAGTAGTGCGCGGTATCTGCTCCTCAAGTACCATCATCTCGTCTTGCTGGCCGTGCTGGTGCTCCATCTCCTTGAGCTCCTAAAATGATACGGTCACAATCAACTGTTAGTCATAAAGATTAAGCCATTTTGTCCTCGTCTCACCCCCGCGACTCCTAGGCACCGTGCGGTAGGACAAAAGCGGAGGATAACAAGGGGTAGAATCAAAATAGCGGGTGATAGTGGAACCATTCTAACAAGAGTAAGAATCTAACATTTATATCATTATACTAGCAGTAGAATATGAATAGCAAGAGTATTAAAAACAGTAATGAAAGGATCAGTAGTACTTAAAAGAGAAGCAGTAAAGTAAAAGAAGTTAGCACAGAGGGAGAGGAGGAGAAACAGACCTTGATTGGGGCCCGACGGCGGCAATGGCGGCGGTTGGCCTTGGAATTTTTCCTCTTCGACGAGCTTGCTCCCGAACTCGTTTCTCCAAAGTTTTCCTTGATCAAGGGGTCAAATTCAACTCTTTTCCACCTTCTGAAGCTAATGGAGGGGTTATTTTTGGCTGGGAGTGGTTGTATAAGGGGATGTCATCATTAGTAGTTTTGCCATGAACTTCAGATGCTCCTCCTTGGCTCCAAGTGTCCACCCCCCCCCCCCCCCCAATTCTGTTGGAAATGAGCTGGGGAGTTTAGTGGAGGTGTTGGGCAGAGAGGAGGAGGGCAAAGTGGCCTTCATTCCCCAATTTCCTCCTTTTCTCTCTCTTGGTTTTGGGAAAATTATCAAACTACCCTCATGCATGCCACTACCCTCCAAAACCAGAGGGTAGGGGCTATAAATGAGCACTTAGGCTGTTAATTGGTCATGAGTCATGGTCTTAGCCCATTGGAAATAGGCTTGACTTCTTATTCCTCATTTAGGCATTATGTTGACCAAGTTTGACTTTGGGGTTGATTTGGTCAATTTGATGAGTGGGCTGGCCCCACTTGATGTTCATGGACCCTATGACACCACCCAACATGGGTTGGACCATGGCTCAAGGCCTTAGCTAATTAGGAATGAGCTTGGTTCTTTAAATTCTCTATTTAGGCCTAAGGTTAACCAAGTTTGACTTTAGGGTTGACTTGGTCAATTTGATGAGTGGGCTGGCCGCACTTGATGGTCATGAGCCTTATGGCACCACCCAACATGGGTTGGGCTATCGTGATGCCCCACTTGGGTTAATAGAGCCTATGTAAGTGATTTTGACCAAATTAGGGTTAGGGTTGACTTTGGTCAAATTGAACTAATGGGTGACCATGTGATGGGGTTTTATGATCCAATGCACTTAAATTAGTGTTTGAAGTTTAGTGGTGGGGTCAAATTGGTCATGTGATGCTCAATTGAGCAACTTAGGGTTGAATTGACCCATGTTTTCCCTAAGTGCAGTTTGGTCAAATTGACCAATTTGGTGACCCTATGATGGGGTTTTTAGGTCACTTAAATTTCTCTTAGGGTTAGGGACATGGTGGCGAGGTCAATTTGTATTTGTGGTTTCCAATTTAGGCTAGTTGACCTAAGTTGACTTGAACACTATGGCGAGTCTACCCTAACACTTGGGTCCTAAGGTTAATATCTAGCCTAACCCATCACACTCACCACATGTCCTACCCTAATGTGTGTGTTATGGGGTCTAGAAGAAAAGGGGATGTTATAACAACACATTAATTATAAGACCAATGGATACACACTTCCTCCCCAAGATCTCTAAGGCTTGGGGATGAGAGTAAGCATTATAAACAAAATAGCCGAAGCAACTTGGGTCCCGGGCGCGATTTTTGCCCTGGCGCGATTTTTCACTCGGACGCAATTTTTTCGGTCGGACGCGACTTTTTCGACCTGACGCGACTTTTTCGGTCGAAAGCGACTTTTTCGCCCGGACGCGACTTTTTCGCCCCGACGCAACTTTTTCGCCCGGACGCACGTTTTTTTTCGCCTGGACGCCTTTTTTTCGCCCCGAAGCCAAAATTCTGCGTCGGGGCGAAAAAATCGAGTACGGGCGAAAAAAATTTACGTCCGGGCGAAAAATTGCTTTCGGGCGAAATAATCGCGTCTAGTCGAAAAAATCGCGTCCGGGCGAAAAATCACGTCGGGTAAATTGAAATTGCTTGATATGAATCTTTCATTGAAAAGAGGGAAGAAGAAAACCCCGTTCGAAAATCACGCCAGGGCGAAAAAATCGGGTCGGGCGAAAAAATCGCGTCCGGGCGAAATAATCGCGCCCGGGATTAAAAGTCGCGTCCGGGCGAAAAAGTAGTGTCGGAGCGAAAAATTTGAGATCGGGCGGAAAAATCGCGTCTGTACGAAAAAATTGCGTCTCGGCGAAAAAATCGTGTTAGGGCGAAAAAATTCCCGTTCGGGCCGAAAAATTTAAGCTCGGGCAAAAACATCGCGTCATGACGAAAAAATCGTGTCTAGACGATAAAATTGATATCGGACGAAAAATCTGATTTTGTTATTTTTAATTGAGAGCATTGACTAATGCCAATTCCTATGATTGAAAATCTTTCTGCAAACGAATAATAAAAAGTGATTAATGTCAATTCCTATGACTGTAAGTCATCATGTGGCCGAATAAAAGAATTGGATTTAAACTCAATGTCATTTTCCATGTGTATTAATATTGGATTAAAAACAATATTTCAATATCAATGTCGTTGAAACGACCGGACCCTTAGATTTTTTGTAAACAGGGATAAATAATTATACTGTCATATAATCTATATATCACATAATTTAGTATGTAATTATCATTTTAGTATTGTTTATACTCGCATAATCTGATAAACTATTGCCTGTTTAATCACAAAAATTCACAACTATTTTCTTTTCTTTTCCTCACAAATTATGATGGAGACTTATATGCTTGATTAACAAATTATAAAAAGATGCATAAAAAACCGATTTCTAGGAGAAGTTTAGATCACCAGTTGCGAGTATTAAGCTAGGAGCAGGGTATAATAGTAATTAATTGTAAGAAACAAATACATAGAGTTATTTAAGAGTAACTCTACTACTTAGCAAACAAACAAGAAGGTAATCACAACCTACAACAATTTCATATATCGACATAGTTTGACCACTTTTCTTCCAGCAGGGTAGTGAGTCTTGCGAGTCTCACCGATGTGGCTGTCAGTGAAAGTGATCGGTTATGCCACTTTTGGGTGTGATAGTACCGCACTATCCATACCCCAATGTACAACCTAGTGTACTCCTAAATGTGAGGGACATCTGGCGATAACTACAATATGGGAATCCAGTGGAGGGACCCATCGAGGAATAAAATATGACCGAGCTCTCGTGGTGAACTTCTCTTTGTTTCTAGAGTCATCAACTTTCCTGTACCGGTACGAATGGTCTACGGGCATGACCGAACCGCCAATTTTCGCCGCAAGCAATTTACAAACATTTCAATAGGTAAACAACTGGCATCTTTCAGGTCTGTGGTGACTTGCCCCACTCGACATATAATAATTCGTGCAGACGACCATCCTATGTAGTATGCTTGTACCACTCTACTTAAACAAGAAGCATGACGATTGTGGGAACCACTTATTTAGGATTAAACTTTGAGGAATACTTCATCTTTAACTAATGCTTAACTAATTAATAGTTTATCAGAGCGGGACCCAAAATAAAGTGTGGAAATGAAAGTAGTAAATAATATTAAATAAGTCCGGTAATAAAATACTGTTGTAAATAAAGTACTGAAATTTAAATACTGAATTGAAATAAGAGTTGTATTGAAATAAAATGTAATAGCAAAAATGTTAAATAAAAGAATAAAAAAAAGAATTGGAGCAGTTCTGTAGTTCCATCTCCACTTTAGGAAACAAGTTCAGTTTTGCAGTTCCATGTCCACTTAAAGGAGACAAGTCGAGTTCTTCTCTTCGTTCCAAGGAGGCTTCTCTGTTACAAGGAGGCTTCTCTGTTTCAAGGAGGCTTCTCCGTTCATAGGAGGCTTCTTTGTTCACATCCAATTCTCTTTCTATTTTCTACACCTCTTCCTTTGTCGCCTTGATTCTTCCGGTTGATTGAAGCTCTCCATCTTCTTCAAACAATTCTTCAAACTTTCTGAACCATTCCTTCCTAGAGACCAGCCGTGTCCAAAAGGCCCGATCGGGCAGGCCCGGATCGGGCCTGATCGGGCCCGTGCTTTCGCAAACCGGGCCGAGCTCGGGCCATTCCATTATCGGGCTCGGGCCAGGCCTGGGCTTTGACCCTGGGAAGGGGCCTGAGCCGGCCCTCGGGCCGGGTCTGTCCGAGCCCTTATTAATTAGAAAAATTAATTAAAAAGCATTAACTATTAATGAAAACTTGAATAAAATTTTTTTATTAATATTGAAATTAAAAAAAATCAAAATTACACTTACAAAATAAAATTAGAAAAGAATGGAATTTATTATTTTTAATAATAATAATAATAATAAATTATATTTTTATAAATTCAGGTTGTCCATCTTCTCTTCAATTTCTTCCGAGCTCTCCTCCAACGCTGAAATGTGTTGTTTCCTCTTCGTAGCATCCAAATAATCCTTATAGCAAATGCATAGTTCCAGTGATTCTTCATTTAGTCGGCTCCTCCGTTTGTTCAAAATCCTGCCACTAAGAGAAAAAGTGGACTCTGAAGCTACTGTACTAGCTTGGATTGTTAGTAAATCACAGACCATACAAGCCAAAATAGGAAAGGTATTAGTTTTACCTTTCCACCATTTTAAGATATCAAAATTTTCGATCTCTTCCGTAATCAAAAAATCACGAAATTGTGTTTTCGTATACAATCCTAATTCGTTTAAACTATTCAATGTGCGTGCTTTTTTTTCCTGGAAGCTAATTCTAAAAATTTATTTGTAAAAGAATCTTTTGTCCTAGGTTGCGTTATTTCTTCTCTGGGTCGTGAGCCATATAAGTTGTTGTAATAATTAAAACATTCGGTAAAAATAGAATTAAATTTAGTAGTACTAACGTCGTCAACGTTATCGAAACTTAAATTTATGTTTAAGTTAACGTTAATTTCATCTATCAAATTTTCTACGTCGTCTACAACGAATAATGGGTTTAAGGCGGCAGCGCATGAAAATGCAGGAGACATTTCTCTATAATATTTTTAAAAAATTTCTTATATTACTTCAATTAAAGGAAGTCATCCGGAGTACTGCTGTTTAAAATAGTTAAGTTTTTACGCGATATTTACAAAATTTTCAACTACTAACGAGCTAGTTGGATAATACACACAAGATAAAAAAACAGTCGTCATATAAAAACAATTTAATAAATCCATATAAAGGAATAACACGTCCCAATCATTATCAGTTAAATCATAATTATTTGCCACATTATAATATTCCATAAGAAATATTTTTTGTTGAAACGCTCTTTTTAACATTTTATATGTTGAGTTCCATTTTACAGGCATATCAAATTGAGTTTTCAAATATTTTTGATCTTAGGCGATCAAATTTTTTTGAAAATCTTGACTTCGTTGTTTGGTACAATAAATAAATCTAAGCATAGTCCTAATTTTTTCAACATAGGGTTTCATAGCTTCTAAACTATTTTGTATCACTAAATTAAAAAAGTGGCAGACACATCAAGTGTGAAAAAACGCACCGTTGAGCATTGGTTTTAATTCACATTTTAACCACTCTACTGCGGTGTTGTTATTACTAGCGTTATCAAAAAGAATACTTATTATTTTATCTTTTATTTTAAATTCACGCAAACATTTAATAATTACCGAATATATAGCCTTACCGGTGTGCGGAAATTCAAAACCTTCAAAACAGATTACGCGCTTATTTAACTCCCATGAAACGGGATCGATCCAATGAGTCGTGATACAAATATAAGATAATCCTACCTTTACGCTACTACTCCAAACGTCGCTCGTTAAACTCACGCGTCCCTCGAAAGTTTCAAAAAATTTTATTAAATCTTGTTTTGCATAAAATATAATTTAATTTGTCGCGTCTAATAGTGGATCTACTTACCTGTTGATATTTGGGCTGAAGTCCTTCGTGTATCTACTCCGTCGTCTCATCGTTGTCGTAGTGGCTGAATGACAATCCACGTCTGATGACGTTTTTCACTTGTAGGTCTCGCTGTCTTGCTTGATCGTACGTCCAAATATGTCCTGATGCAGATATTTGTCTCTGACTGGACTCGGGAGCTTGCTTCGCAAAACACGACTTAATGTGTCTCGCTAGTGTTGAGTTGCCGGTAAGAGTTAGCAACTTTAAGCATAACTTGCACCGCGCCCTAAATTCATCGCCGACTTTAACCTTGTCGAAATGCTCCAAGACGGGCGCCCTCTGATTATGCTCCACCACTTCGATCGTGCTTTGATTCGACGACACCGGCATTGAGGAGGACGATGTCATGCAACGAGAGAGAGAGAGAGTAAGTGAGAGAGAGAAAGTGATTGGAAGAGAGAGTGTGTGTAAGAGAGAGAGAGAGAGAGAGAAAGTGGGAGAGAGAGAATGAAGGAGAGAGAGAGGGGTTGGGTAGGGGGGGTAAGGGTGGTTTTATAGTTTTTTTTATTAAAAAACTTTTTTTATAATAAAAATTTTAAAAACAATTTTTTTAAAAAAAAATTATTTTTTTTAAATGGCCTAGGGCCTAGGTTGTTGCCTAGGCCCTAGGCCATGTGAAGCAGCCAGCACCTGTTGCTGCTGACAGCCGATAAGGCTGTCAGTAGCAGCCCTGCTGGCTGCATCCAACAGCTCTAAGTGCTGTTGGAAATCCAACGGCTCTTAGAGCTGTTGGAAGCAGGGCCCGGCCTGTGGGCCTTGGCCGGCCCGAATTTCGGGCTTTGCCCGGGCCGGCCCGGGTATCAGGCCGGGCAAGCCCCCAAATTCAGGGCCCTATAAGGGCCCTAGCCAGGCCTCGGCCCGGACAGGTCTTTTCCGGGCCGGGCCGAATCAGGCTTTTGCCGGGCCGAGTTCGGGCCGGCCCACTGGGCCCAGGCCTTTTGACAGGACTATATGTTCTTGATGTTTATTCTTTATAGAATCAAAAAGTGAGAGAATGGAGTATCCTAAAGTGAATAATATAACATTCCGATTTTAAAAGAAGGTCTGGCCAGTTTAGTTGAACCCTTGGCGGAGTTTAGTTTGGGTCATAGTAAACCATGACTTGACTTTGATCTTATATTAATATCACTTAAATGTACAATAACTTAATATGGACAATTGAGTAAATTAGATTAGAATCAATTTCGGTTAGCGGCAGTCCCCTCAAAAAATCAAAACAAATTTAGAATTATCTTTCGTAAGTTGTATTAGACTCGTGTGATTCGTAAGAGTGTGACACGACTCGTTTCATTCGAATCCGACACCGCATAGTAAAAATGACCGTTTTATGCCGTGTTGTTTGGCACGGTCAGCTCAAAATATCATTCTGAGCAAATAAGCTCAGATTTTACTTCTGTCAGCTACATTAGACTCGTATGACTCATACGACCGAATCACAACTTATTTTGTTCGAATCCGAGGTCGTTTAGGGAAAACGACCATTTTAGTTTACGTTGTTCGACACAATCACCCCAAAATTTCTTTTTGAGCAAACGGTCTCAAATTTTATCTCGATCAGTTCCATTAACCTCGTATAGTCAATATAAGTGTAACGAAACTTGCTTCGCTCAAATCCGATGTGTTGTGTTTATGTCAATAAAAATAAGTCTCATAAAATTATGTGACGTCTCGACTTGAATTCAACCTCATCGCATCAACATTAACTCGTCACTTGACGATTAAGATTCACATTGTCCTTAACCCACATGGGGGACCCACCTTAGTGTTAAATTTGGTCAACCTTATCGCTATTGTTATTTTGTACATGCTCGCTCTTATTCTCAAGACTTAGGGATCTTGAGGAGGAGGTGTGAATCCACTAGTCTTATGATTAACGGGTTGTCATACACCCTTTTTAGGAGATGGAACAATGTGAGACCTAACCATAACTTGAGAGAGTACCCGCCATAGAGCCCGCTCGAGTTGATGCACTAGTCTCATCTACCGACTTTAGAGATGTGAGTCTATAGAACCAAGAAGATGCGAGAGTAAAATTCAAAAAAAAAGTGAGAGCAATTATTGTTTATTTAGCCCAGTTGAGCAATTATTGTTATATATATATATATACATATATATATAAGTGACAGGCACGGGCCTTCGGCCCTGGGGGCATTCGGCGAGGGTGCGACAATAGGCGGGATGCGACATTCAGCGGGGTGGGACATTCGCCGGAATGCGACATTCGTCGGTGGTGCGACATTTGTCGTGGGTACGACATTTGTCGTGGGCGGCGACATTTGTCGTGAGCGACGACATTTGTCGTGGGCAGTACCCGCCCCTATGGCCTCGCGCGACAGCACCCGACCGACGACGGCGGGCTCCGCCCGCTCCCGGCGGGCTTCGCCCACTCCCGGCTAGCTCCGCCCGACCCGCAACATATACATATGAGTACTCAAAATGACCGTAAAAAATATAAATCAAAAATACAATTTTATTTTATAAAATAAATTATATTTTAACGTAAAAACATTAATTTTTCTCTTGTCATTTCTAGCTAGAGACAATAGGTTTAGGATAACTAGTGTTTTCATTTTTTTGTATTTTAATATTGTAGAGTTGTGTAATTACCTAAATGGAAATTGTCTTTATAATATACTAATATAAAGTTTGGTATAATTGTGTAATTATGAATACAACTATAAGGGCAATATAGGAACATCAAGCAATGTTTCACCAAAGAGTAGTTTTCATATATTAGTATATATATATACTCGGGCGGCCTTCGGCTGCATCCAGACGAGTTTTGCCCGGCTCTGCTCGGGCTTCGCCCGTGCTTGATGCTCCGGGCATCCTTTGGCCGCATAGAAGCGGGTTTTACCTGCTTTCATGCAATCCACTAACTCGGCACCGCACCCGCCTGAGAGCATTTTCGCACGGACTAGGCCCGTGCTTGAAGCTCTCGGGCGGCCTTCGGCCGCATCGAGGCGGGTTTTCCTCACCTCCGCACAGGCTTCACCCATGCTCGATGCATCGCAACAGCCTCCATGCGGGTTTCGTCCGCCTCCGCACGGGCTTCATCCATGTTCGATGCATCGCTGCAGTCTGCGCCCGCATCAAGACGGGCTGCGTCCGCAATATATATATATATATATATATAAGTGACAGGCACGGGCCTTCGGCCCGGGGGGCATTCGGCGGGGGTGCGACAATCGGCGGGGTGCGACATTCGGCGGGGTGCGACATTCGCCGGGATGCGACATTCGCCGGTGGTGCGACATTTGTCGTGGGGACGACATTTGTCGTGGGAGGCGAAAATTATCGTGGGAGCGATATTTGTCGTGGGCAGCAACATTTGTCGTGGACAGTACCCGCCCCTATGGCCTCGCGCGACAGTACCCGACCGACGACGGCGGGCTTTGCCCGCTCCGGGCGGGCTCTACCCGCTCCCGGCGGGCTCCGCCCGACCCACAACATATACATATGAGTACTCAAAATGACCGTAAAAAAATATAAATCAAGAATGCAATTTTTATTTTTTAAAACATATTATATTTTAACGTTAAAACATTATTTTTTTCTCTTGTCATTCCTAGCTAGACACAATAGGTTTAAGGTATCTAGTGTTTTTATTTTTTGTATTTTAATATTGTAAAGTTGTATAATTACCTAAAAGGATATTGTCATTATAATATACTAATATAAAGTTTGGTATAATTGTGTAATTATGAATACAACTATAAGGGCAATATAGGGACATCAGGCAATGTTTCATCAAAGAGTAGTTTTCGCATATTAGTAGAGATATATGAGTTCTCAAAATGATAGTAAAAATTTTTAAATCAAGATTGTCATTTTAATTTTATAAAACAATGAGTGACAGGCACGGGCCTCTGGCCCGATGGCCACGCGCTACAGTACCCGGCGGGCGACGGCGGGCTTTGACTGTCCCCCGGCGGGCTTCACCCGCCCCCAACCGCCTGTTTTTTTAAATTTAAAACATTAATAAAATAAATTAAAAAGTTAATTAATTAAAAATTTAAATTGAAAACATGAAAAAATTAAATTGAATTAATTAAAAAAATTTACATTGTTCTTCGAATAGACCGCTGATATGCGTAATGACAATCTTCCTCGAATAGACCGCTGACATGTCTAATGATAGCCTACCATAGTAGGCGTAGGAGCTCTACTAAAAAGGTTTTGAATTTTAATACATTTTCATCATTACTCTAAATTTGGGGATAGTGTAATTACTTGAATAGATATTATATTTTATTTTTTTTGAAATAGATTGTAATATATATCAAGTCATAAAATTTAAAAATGAGGGTATAATTGACATTTTTAAATGTTGCATCAAAGACAAGTTTCCTGTATAGTAGTAAAAAGATGTGCATTTTTAAGTAAGAACATTAATTTCTCCCCATTTTTTCTCTTTCTTTCTCTCTCTCCCTCTCTTTCTCTTTATCTATCTAAAATTAGGCCAACCTAACTCCTACTTCCCTGCCACCCTCTCTCTCCCCCTCTCCTGTCTCTTTCTTTCTTTCTATCTCTCTCTCTCTGATATAGTCCAAATAAATATGTCGCATGGCAGATAGCGTTGCTGATTTTCTAAATGAGAGGGTTGAGATTCATTGATACAATTTGATCGTGGGATCTAAATAAAAAGATCGGTGTGCTTCAATATATCTACATCGTTTTTTATATATACTAGCATTTTCGAACCGGCTTCGCCTGCAACCAAGCGAGTTTCGTCCGCTTGGCATTCAAGCGGCTTCGCTCGCCCCCCCCAACGGGCTTCACTCGCCGCCCCCGACAATTTTTTTAACATTTATTTAAAAGTATTCAAAATTTTATTATTTTAAATTAAAATTATAAACAATATAAATTAAATTATTTCAAAATTTTAATTTAAATTATAAACAATATAAATGATTTAATTAATTATTAAAACAAAAAAATTAAATTATAAAATATAAAAAAAGCAAAACCCGCGCAGGGGCCGCCTCTTCCGCCTACTGCCCGGCGCTCACCGGCGGATTCGACAGCCTCCGGCGAACCCGCCGGGGGTTGTCCGACGGCGAGTGGGCAGAGCCACTACCGGCGGTGGCCCCGCCCGTGAGCCCTAAAACTGGAACTCACGGACAGGGCCACCGCCGTTGGTGGCACTGCCTGCTCGCCGTCGGACAACCCCCGGTGGGTTCGCCGGAGGTCGGCGAACCCCCGGTGGGCGCCGGGAAGGCCGCCGGCTGCGGGGTGAGCCCGTGAAGTTATAGGAGGCGGAAGTGGGGGTATCGGGAAATCGAGAGATGAAGGAATCAGTTTTTTGGGAGGAATGACTAATGGTAGGCCTTAGGCTTTGAATCCGACGGTCAGAGTTTGAAACATCTTGATCCAACGGTCCGGCCTGATGGCCAAGCGCCCCAGTACCCGACCCCGGATAGCCAAGCGCGACAGTACCCGGCCAGCGATGACGTGTCATCGGCGATGGCGGGATACCCCCCCCCCCCCCACCGGCGGGCTACGCCCGCCCCCCGGTAGTTGTGTCTGCATCATATACATATGAGTACTCAAAATGACGGTAAAAAATATACATCAATATTACAATATTTATTTTGTAAAATAAAATACCGTTTAATGTAAAAACATTTATTTTCGCTCTCTCTTTGTCTCTCTCCTTCTCCTACATACTCTCTACATCTCTCTCCTCTTTATTTCTCTCTCTGTCATATATGTAAGATATTAAATAATATGTATATAATATTATAAGTGTGGCCACCCTTTCCTCTCTCTATCTTTCAGCCGGTGTAGGTTTAGGAGAGCTAGAGATTTTCATTTTTTAAATATAAAAATATCTAACGGCCATTGAATAAAGCATTCATATCGGACTGTCTTAAATGCTCCCATGAATTTTAAAAGCATGGTTTTAAAAACCATTTCATAAATCTTTATAAATGTTATATATATATATATATATATATATATATATATATATATATATATATATATATATATATATATATATATATATGGTTATATGTATATAAGCTATATGTTTATATACATATATAAGCTATTATGTGATTGTTTAGACATGGTCTTTACTTTTTTAATAAAAAAATCTGACGCCTTTGCTTTATTTAAAAAAAATTGACGTCATTACTATCCTTTCTTAGACTTTTGAAATGTTGCATCTTTCATGCCGTTCAATAAGCTGCATAAAGGTAAAGGTTGAGAGATTTTGGGAGACGTGCATGTTTGACAAAATATGTTAATTTATTATAATTAATTTTGGCAAAATAATAGGCAAATAATATAAGATATAATCGCAAGTTGTTCGGGAGACTGTATGAAAATTTTATTGGGCGCTGTTAACCGTACCGCAGTTTGGCTAGTCACAGTACTTTTTCGCGTCTTTTGGAAATACGCCTTGTACATGCATTTTTAGAAAAAGTGTTCAACACAAAAGTTGTAGATCTCGACGAGATCTACAATTTTCGTGTTGAACACTTTTCCTAAAAATGCATGTACAAGGCGTATTTTCAAAAGCCGAGAAATCTGGGCGTATTTATAAAACACGCCTTGTACATGCATTTTTAGGAAAAGTGTTCAACACGAAAGTTGTAGATCTCGTCGAGATCTACAACTTTTGTGTTGAACACATTTCCAAAAAAATGCATGTACAAGGCGTATTTTCAAAAGGCGCGAAAAAGTTCGGTGTAACTGGCCAAAACTGCGGTGCGGTTAACATCGCCCATTTTATTTTATAAACAAAGGACCTGACGGGATATAATGAGTACAATAAATCATAGGTTCGTAATGTCATCATTCAATTTTTTTAAATAAAGTAAAGGCGTCATTTTTTTTTATTAATAAAGCAAATGTATGTCTAATCAATCACATAATAGCTTATACCCCCCCCCCACACACACATATACATATATATATATATATATATATATATATATATATATATATATATATATATATATATATATATATATATATATGTAACATTATCTACTAATATACGAAAATTACTCGTTGGTGAAACATTGTCTGATGTCTCTATATTGCCCTTATAGTTGTATTCATAATTACACAATTATACCAAACTTTATATTAGTATATTATAAAGACAACATCCTTTTAGATAATTACACAACTTTACAATATTAAAGTACAAAAAATAAAAACACTAGATACCTTAAACTTATTGGGACATTTTTCCGAAATAATCCCCTACACAAATTTAATTATCAAAACCATCCCCTTCAAAAATAAATGCCCAAAACCATCCCTTTCATCCACCTCAGCGCTTATGTGGCATTTTTTATTGCTTGGGCGGTATGGTGATTAATTCCACCCGCCCAAGTCTATTTAACCCCTCCTCTTTATAAGAGGAGGGCTATTGAGAGGGAATAGAAATCCCCTCTCCTTATCTATGGCCGGCCCATGCATGAATCCTGCTTATAATTGAATTACTTGTTAAAAAAATTTAGGAAATTTATTGAAATTGGAAAAAATAAATTAATAAAAAAAATTATGTCAAAAATATTTTAGGAAAAAATGAAATATTTTAAAATTATTTTTGCCAACAACTTATTTAGTCCCACATTGCTAGTGAGACATTTTGGGATGTTTGATAGCTTATAAATAGACTCATGTGGTGACTTTCATAAGTACCAAAGTGAGCCTTGAAGAACTTAACTTGAGATTTCATCAAGTTAAAAGGTTAGTAATTTTTCTGAAATTTTTTTTAATGTTAATCATGTATTCTGGAAGTGAGTTTGACATTGATGAGTCTGCAATTTATGAGGAACGAGGTGTGCCTATAGATCTTAATTGTTTTAATGATGATAGTAGTGAAGGGTCTTCCGATGAGGAAGAAAATATTTGTGAAGTACAAGAAAGGGTAACTGGAATATTTGAAAATTCAGTAGCTCGTGATCAAAGTTGGGTCGATCGCATAGTTGTTGATAATTCGTTCATCCAATTCGCTATAACAATAAAGGATTGGGTCATAGAACAAGACTTTGATGGCGAAAACTCGACATCAAATCGAATGTTAGATTTTGTTATACCCAATGAAATATTGCCTGGTTTGTTTTATAAAACAAAATAAGAGTTGCATTGTGCTATAAGTGCTTGGTCTATAAAGAATCATGTCCAATTTAAAAGCACTCAGTCAAATCAGACCAGACTAAATATTGAGTGTTTATATACTGATTCTTGTGCATGGAAACTAAGAGCAACGAAGTCGAAGAGACATGGGGATACATGGATGATTTCACGTGTTTCTGCCCCACATACTTGTACTAATCCGATAAACCAAGATGATCATCGTCAATGCACTGCGAGTTTTATTGCTCGTTTTATCACTCCTGTCTTACATACCCAAATTGATATTAAACCTCGTGAAATACGGAGTCGGATAAATGCAAAGTTCAACATTACACCGAGTTATAAAAAAGCTTGGACCGCGAGAGGAAAAGCCATAAAAACTATATTTGGGGGTTGGACGGTGTCTTATAAAATACTACTCCGCTACTTGGATACTCTATGTTTGACCAATCCTGGGACAGTTTACGACATTCACACGATAGATTCAAATAGATTTCAACGGTTATTTTGGGCATTTGGTCCATCTATCGAAGGTTGGGCAAATTGTAGACCAGTATTAAGTCTTGATGGTACATTTTTACTTGGTCAATTTCGGGGAACAATGTTAATAGCAGTTGGTATTGATGCAAATAATGGACTGTGTGCACTTGCATTTGCGATTGTTGAATCTGAGTGTATCGAATCTTGGGAATGGTTTCTGAATCGTCTAAAGGTAATGCTTCCGATCATACCGAGTCGGCCAGATCTGTGTATTATAAGTGACAAACATGTAGGGCTTATCAAAGGAGTTTCAACCGAGCTTCCAAGGGCACGACACAGACATTGTCTTCGCCATTTGCGAGAGAATTATAAAAAAGCTGTACGTGGTTTTGGGTTGGCAGGGATAGATATATTATGTGATAAAATGTATTGGGCAGGGTCTGCTTCAGATTTTGCTACATTTTCACAACAAATGGAAAGTATCAGAACAATAGATCAAAGAGCATATGATTGGTTAGTGACTAGAGATGTTGAAAAATGGACCCTATTGTATGATTATGGTGCAAGATATGGAACTATGATAACTAATGCGAGTGAGAGTTTTAATGGCGTACTTAAACGTTCACGTGGTCTACCGATTCAAGCTTTGGTTTCTGCAACTTACTATCATTGTATAGCTATGTTTTTAAAATGAGAGGAAGATTCAAAAAACTGGACAAATAAAACAGCGTCTAGATTTGTGCCTAAAGTATTAAGAATGTTACGTATTCGGGAGGAAAAGGCAAGAAGCTTAACAAGAAATGTTCAAATAAATAATCATGAATATCTTTGTTATGATGATAACAATATAGCACATAAGATTGTGCTTACAGATAATGGGGGTAATTGCAGTTGTCATAATATGGTATTATATCACATACCGTGCGCTCATTTGATTGTTATACTTGGTTTAAGGCGAGTAGCACATGAACAATTTATTTCTGATTATTATACAATATCAAGTTATAAGAGTACATACACTCCATGTTTTCATGCAATACCGGATATAACATGTTGGCAACCACTCAATCCTGCAAGAGGTATCATAGAGCTACTCCCACCGAACCTGATCCGTAGGTCTGGGCGTCCCCAAAGTCGCCGCTACAAAAATATTATAGATGAAACAGTTGATCGCAGTAATAAAAAATGTGGGATATGAAAAGAAATTGGGCATTATCGAGGAACTTGTCCTAGAAATCAAGAAAATATTCGGTAATAATTTTTTTTTTCTATTTTATTGATTTGTTTAATTTTTATTAATTTTTATTAATTTTTTTTTCAAATTTCAGGAGTTCCAGGAAGCAAAACTAGCTGGACGCGATCAAGATTTTATTTTTAATATGTTTCAGGCTTTGTAAAATTTCATTCTGTTTGAATTGAACAAATATTGCAATTTTATTATGTTTCATGTGAGCGAGAGTTTTTAAGAAAAAAAGATGTTTCAATTGCCCAATTTATTTTTTCCAATTACAATTATTTTTCTAAATTTTTTTAATAAGTGATTCAATTATAAACAGGATTCATGCATGGGCCGGCCCATAGATAAGGAGAGGGGATTTCTATCCGGGGATTTCTATCCCCTCTCAACAGCCCTCCTCTTATAAAGAGGAGGGGTTAAATAGACTTGGGCGGTGTGGGATTAATCACCATACCGCCCAAGCAATAAAAAATGCCACATAAGCGCTGAGGTGGATGAAAGGGGATGGTTTTGGGCATTTATTTTTGAAGGGGATGATTTTGATAATTAAATTTGTGTAGGAGACTTATTGTCTCTAGCTAGGAATAACAAGAGAAAAATTAATGTTTTAACGTTAAAATATAATTTATTTTATAAAATAAAAATTGTATTCTTGATTTATATTTTTTTACAGTCATTTTGAGTACTCATATGTATATGTTACGGGTCGGGCGGAGCCCGCCGGGAGCGGGCGGAGCCCGCCGGGAGCGGGCGGAGCCCGCCGGGAGCGGGCGGAGCCCGCCTGGAGCGGGCGGAGCCCGCCTGGAGCGGGCGGAGCCCGCCGTCGTCGGTCGAGTACTGTCCACGACAAATGTTGCCGCCCACGATAAATGTCGCCGCCCACGAAAAATGTTGCCGCCCACGACAAATGTCATCCCTACGACAAATGTCGCACCACCGGCAAATTTCGCACCACCGGCGAATGTCGCACCATCGGCGAATGTCGCATCCCGGCGAATGTCGCACCCCGCCGATTGTCGCACCCTCGCTGAATGTCCCCAGGGCCGAAGGCCCGTGCCTGTCACTTGTGTGTATATATATATATATATATATATATATATATATATATATATATATATATATATATATATATATATATATATATATATATATATATATACAGAATAACATATATAAGCTCAAGCTTTTTTAAGACTAAAAAAGCTTGAGCTGTTTCTCCCATAATACATATCAGAATTAGACAAATAATATATGCATTTTATATCCAAGAATGAGATCTACAATTTTCATGTTGAACATTCTTTCAAAATTTGTACGGTTTGGCCGGAATCTCG
This sequence comes from Platanthera zijinensis, assembly GCA_039513925.1. Taxonomy (NCBI): domain Eukaryota; kingdom Viridiplantae; phylum Streptophyta; class Magnoliopsida; order Asparagales; family Orchidaceae; genus Platanthera; species Platanthera zijinensis. The sequence continues at coordinate 258,947,431 of CM077079.1, forward strand.
ACTGAAAGGTTGCTGGCTCAAAATGAATATAATAATAATAAATTTCAAAATTCAAGCCAGCAACCTTTCGGGCCAGATTCTGGCTAAACCGTGCAAATTTTGGAAAAATGTTTAACATGAAAGTTGTAGATCTCGTTTTTAGCTACAAAATGCATATATTATTTGCCTACTTCCGACATGTATTATGGGAGAACCAACTCAAGCTTTTTTAGGCTTAAAAAAACTTGAGCTTATATATTCCAAACTCATATATATATATATATATATATATATATATATATATATATATATCATATATAAAGAAATACTGTGGTCTCTAAATATCATGAGTTCAAAATTCCATAAGTCATTGGATCATGACTTAATAATTCAACAACCGTCTGATCGAGCACAATAAAATCACTTCATCTCTCTACATTTTAGTAGGACTCCTAAACCTACTAATAGGGTGTCCTAAATCTATGTGAAATTACAAATTTGCCCCTATAACCCTTAAAAAATCAAACGACTGGTTGTTAAAATTATATTTTAATTTAAACGCAGCTATCAAGTTTCGATCCCAAGATCTCAAGAACAAGAGGAACAACTCAATCCAACAAGGCAAGGAGGCTATTGTGATAACAATTCAAATAATTTATACTTATATTGTTATATTTTTTTTTGTAAAAAATTTATATAAATATATGTATTGTTGAAACCGAAAAACCGGTCTCTGTGGAGTTCGACCCTTAGGGAAGGGGTGACCGCGCACCTACTGGCCTCAAGCGAACGATCTAGGCACAAGATTAGGAACACAAGGGACAGACCCAAGGTCTCAGCGTGGAGGTCCCGCCGCATACCCGGAAGACTAACGAACTCTTCCCCTCCCAAGCCAAGGGCTGAGCTAAGGCACCTTCGGAGGGATCTTTTGGCCGACTGGAACATCTAAGGAGGATCTCAAGATCCACTCCTTAACTAGAGGTGCCACCTCGGGTCTATAAAAAATGTTCCCCGCCCGCCTTACCAGTCGCGTAACCTCGCCGAACAGTTCTATGACGTGTTGCCCAAGTTGGGCCACTAACATCGTAACATAGGCCTTCTAGGGCCGCCACAGAGCGTCACAGATATTTAAATTTACAGGAATCTAAATTCCATACTTCGGCACGCAGGCCGGCAACATAAACAAAAATAAGCCTTCAAGGGCCGGCACAAGCTTGGGCTTAAGTCAGTTATTCCCCGTTTGGTACTGCAGCACCTGTACGCCAACGTCCCGCCAAGAGGTGGCAAAGTAAATACCAGCTCCACCTCTTCCTCGGGGCAGTGATGCTTATCTCCCAATAGCAAATAATAAACAACTTCCATAGGGTTTTTCCCCGGGAACCCCAGAACATCACCAATCCGGCTTACACATCCGGATGGGCTTCACACAGCATGCCTAAACCCGTACTCATGCTTTCGGGTGCTAATGCAATTAACTGCGGGGATGTACACGTCAACCCGTCGGAGAGCATCCTTCCCCCACTCGTCGGTGGAGAGGTGCTTCCATGCAAATATGAAAATTAAGGGTTTCACCTGCCCAAGTAGAAATTTCGTTACCCTTGGCGCGTGTTTGGCGACGATGCCGGTAGCTACGGCGGTGGCCGATCTCCACTCCAGACCGAGCCCTTCCTCTCAATGGTTGAACCCTTGCTGAGTATTTTTGGTGACCGAAACTCTTGCCGGTGGTGGGAGAGAAATACAAATTCCCTGCTCCATATTTTCTGGTGGCGGCCGAACCCCTTTGCTTGGAGGCTAAAGGAAATCTCCATTTCCGGCTTGATGGACGATTCAAGCTCCGGCCGTCACCGAGAGAGAAGCTCCCGGCCTACCTAGCTCCAGGCGGCCAAGCATGACCGCATGAGGTCGATCCTGCCTCCAGGTGGTCGGCTTTGACTGTATAGGGCCGACCCGTGCCTTGCTCCAGGCGGTCGGACTTGCCCTTGGTGGCGACGATGGGAGGGAGAGGGAGGAGCCGGACTGTGCTTCCAGGCGGCGGTCTGGATAGGAAGAACAGAGGGGGGCGGGCTGCACTTGCCGGCGGCCTAGACTGGAGAAATGAAGGCGGCTCGGGCTCCTCCTAGTGGCGGCCCGGAAAGGAAGAGGGAGGAGGCGAGGTTGTGCTGTTGTAGGCTGAGAGAAAAGGGAGGGGCCGAGGCTGCTCCAGGAGGCCGGGAGAGAGGGAGAGGGGCGGCGTCGGGCTGCTCCAGGTGGCCGGGAGAGAGGGAGAGGGGCGGCGGGGTTACTGCTCTAGGCCGAGAGAGAGGGAGAGGGGCGGTCGGGCTGCTGCCCAGGCCGACGGGGGAGGAGAAGGGGGCGGCGTCGGGGGTAGGTCTGCTCCTCTTAGGTGGCGACGGGAGAGAGAGTGGGGGTGGGGGCGTCGTGCCCTAGCCTGGGTAGAAATCCCGATCCCTCCCTCTCCCCTTTCCTCCTTTCCCTCTATATATAAATATATATTTATATATAATAAATATAGTTATAAATAAATATATGTAATAAACATAATTATTTATAACATGAAGTATAAAACCTCCATGTGCACGCATGAGCGCTCGCATGTGCTCGAACGGGGTCGTACCAACTCATCGCCTATAACACGCCCCTAGGCTGATATTTGGAGAGGGTCCCACTCGCCCGGCTACGGGGTTGTACATAATCCCCGCTCTTTTCGAGGTTGGTACAAGCTCGGAAAGAATCATCCAACCCTACGTATCCGGCGAGTGGGAGCCGACCCAAAGAAAAAATTTGTGAGAATTCTTCATTTGGGTATAAAGGGAGCTCCACCCCAGGGCTTACTTTTCACATAGTCCCGTTAGAGGATCTAGCACAAATATCACTAGGCCGTATTTTTCCTCCTAGGCTCATCATCAACGATACACACAATATTTAATACACTGCAACATAACAAAAAATCAACTCTTTTCAAGCTCTCTCCCTTGCCCACCGGGTGTGCTTACAGCCCTGCCAGCTAGTGAGAGCCTGACAGCGAGTTTACCCGGGGCCGAGCAGCACTCGGAGTCCCTTACCTCTCAGGCGAGCCTACAGACCTGCCAGCTAGTAGGAGCCAGGCAGCGGGTCTACCCGAGGCCGAGCATCACTCGGGGTCCTGCAAAAAGTCTCCAAGAACCAACCCTTTCCCCCCAGGTGTGCCTACAGCTCTGCCAGCTAGTGAAAGCCTGACAGCGAGTCTACCCGGGGCCGAGCAGCACTCGGGGTTCCTTACCCCCCAGGCGAGCCTACGGACCTGCCAGCTAGTAGGAGCCAGACAGCGGGTCTACCCGGGACCGAGCATCACTCGGGGTCCTGTAAAGTATCTGAACTCCCTCCAAATTTCAAACTATCTCTATCCACCGAGTGACATCGAGCCCTGCCAGCTGGGTGAGAGCCTGACAACGGGATTTGCTCGGGGTCTGGGGCAGACTCCCTCGAGTGACATCCAGCCCTCCCAGCTAGGTGAGAGCCTGACAGCGGGATCTGCTCGGGGTCTGGGGCAGACTCCCTCGAGTGACATCCAGACCTGCCAGCTAGGTGAGAGCCTGACAGCGGGATCTGCTCGGGGTCTGTTAAACGAATACTTCGATCGTCCACATAGATTGCGGCGGGAGCATTGTCACTACGAATTTCTTAACAATGTTTAGGGTCATAACGATGTCTACAGAGAATTGTCCAGGCTCCCGGGTGATACTGTCGGTTCAGCCAACTAGGTGAACGCCTGACGGCGGGAGCGTCGAGAGCAACCTCAGAGTAAGGAGGCTTGAGAAACTTTTGCCAAGTATAACTAGAGGGTAGGCTCCCTCACTTCGAACTCCACGTTAATATGGGAGGCCACCACCAAGGAGTCGATAAGAACCTCCACATCATATACCCCAAGTTCTCAGGCCAGGCACAGTCTCGCTATAACCGCCTCATACTCAGCCTGGTTGTTGGTGATAGGGAAATTCACTACTACTCGAGGGCTTGACCTTGCTCGAGGTGGAGACATCCTGCTTACTTAAGAGGTGTTGGAGAGTTAATTGAACCGATGCTTTTATAAATGGAGAACGCATTCTTTTAATAAGAGAGACGATCTGGAAGTCGTCAAATCGGGAAGCTGGCGTCCGAGTCTGTTTCTAATAATTCCTCCAATCAAAAGAGAGATGCAATCGGGGGGAATAGGCCGACGTGCAAGGGGGGAGATGATCTCGGGCGTCAGTGCAGAGGCTCGGTCTTACAATAACGCTTAAAGTCCCGAGGCATCACCCCATCATTCGAACTGGGCTATTTAGAAGGAACAGGTCGACGGCTCGTATCCTGATCTAATGACAAAGATCACTTTCCGCCATATCACTTGATGATAAGAGCTAGCGCATAGGCGACGGGTAACGTTCCTGCAAGGGTCCTCTAGGACGCACTCGAGGCCAACATCTTCCCTTGGGCCAAAACCTGCCCCTTTACATGTTATCCTGCTCTCTCAATATCAGAGGCCTTCACTTGTGATTGCTTGGAGAGATCGGCCCTTTATCAAATATGGGAGGTTAGCGTCTAGGCTCGTTCCTGATAATTCCTCTAGTCGGAGGAGAGGTGTGATCGGGGGGACATAGGCCGACATGCAAGGGGGGGAGCTGATCTTGGCCGTCAGTGCAGAGGCTCGGTCTTACAATAGCGCTTAAATTCCCGCAGCACCGTCCCATCGTCCGAATTAGGCTATTTAAAAGGAACGGGTTGGACGTTTGGCTTCCAGAGTCGATCGCGAGGCTAACCCTTGAAGCCCTCAGAAGCTCGAGGTGAATTGGCAATAAAGAGAAAACTTGACCGCTACTGAATTACAAGGAAGAGATAACATGTTACCGTTAGGGAGGGAACCCTTTCAGGTCACCTCGGCTCCTAATACCTCTCAGCTGCTCTCTCACTTGATCTTGAAGATAATAACCTCAAGGTTTCTCGTTGATGCAATAAGCGGAGACATATGTGTTTTCACAGGCAAAAGCGCTTCAAATAGGTGCAAATCCTACTCCAAATGCTATGGGACTCCAAAATAGCTATGGGAGGGGACAACTCCGAGTATGAGGACCTTACATACAAAGTATTAGCGCATGACCTTGGTCTCCACTTGGTTCCTCTTCTATAGCCATGACGTTCGCCAGATTTCTTCTGTGCTGGTCACTCTCCACGCTCACCACACCAAAATGTTGAAACCAAAAAATCGGTCTCTGTGGAGTTCGAACCTTGGGGAAGGGGTGACCGCGCACCTACTGCCCTCAAGAGAACGATCTAGGAATAAGACTAGGAACACAAGAGACAGACCCAAGGTCTCAGCGTGGAGGTCCCGCCGCATACCCGGAAGACTAACGAACTCTTCCCCTCCCAAGCCAAGGGCTGAGCTAAGGCACCTTCGGAGGGCTCTTTTGGCCGACCGGAACATCTAAGGAGGATCTCAAGATCTACTCCTTAACTAGAGGTGTCACCTCGGGTCTATATAAAATGTTCCTCGCCCTCCTTACTAGTCGCGTAACCTCGCCGAGCAGTTTTACGACGCGTTGCCCAAGTTGGGTCACTAATAGCATAACATAGGCCTTCTAGGGCCGCCACAGAGCGTCACAGATATTTAAATTTACAGGAATCTAAATTCCATACTTCGGCATGCTAGCCGACAACATAAACAAAAATAGGCCTTCAAGGGCCGACACAAGCTTGGGATTAAGCCCGCTATTCCCCGCTTGGTACTGAAGCACTTGTACGCCAACGTCCCGCCAAGAGGTGGCAAAGTAAATACCGGCTCCACCTCTGCCTCGGGGCGGTGATGCTTATATTGTAACGCCCCTGATTTTTCTGCGACTATTTTATTCTCGTTTGGCATTTCGGTGACGCATTTTCGTGGTTTGTGCCATTTGTGGAGTGTGGTTTAGCTCCTTAGAACTAAGTGGCCTATTTTGTAGCCTATGGGAAAGGTCTCCCTAGCAAGCCGAGTCGTTTTAGGAGACCCGGTGTGGCCTCTTGGGGGATGCTTGTGTTTTGGCTTTAGGTGGATATAACTCGAGTTCTGTTCGTCGGAAGTTAATTTCGACTTCGCTGATGTGTTTGTAGCGTGGGTATTTAGCTATGGTGCGAATTTCATCTAATTCCGAGGTAGTTCGGTTTTCGCGTCGTTTTGGGTGTGCTATTAGTAAAATCAAATTAGAAATTTTATTTTAGCTGAGTAAATCGGCATTTTCAGGCAGCGGTTAGGCTGATTAGGCGTGTTAAGACTTATTTAAAGCCTTAATTAGAAGTTGGCGGGCCACTCTCCTCCTTCTTCCCTAGACAGAAAACCGTCTGCTCTTATTCGCGGAAATCAGAGGCGGAAACGGCGGACTGCCCTAGCTTTCGGACGGTGATTCCGGGAGTGTTCGTGGACGGATTTCGATTCCGAAAGCGGCGTTGTCTTTCTCTTGCTCAGATCTACGTTTCGACGGTAAGACATTTGATTTTCGTGGAGTTTTAGGAGATTTGGGATTTCGGTTTCGTGGTTTTCTGCCATTAAAGTACGGGAGTGTGCTTTTAGGTGCTGCTGCTAGTGCCAAGTAAAGAGGAGGGAAAGCCGTCCAAGCTTCGCCAGAAATCGAGGCAAGTGGTGTTCTTGCCCTTGCCATTGTTGTTCTCTTGAAATTCTGAAAATTCCCGGTTAGTCCTAGGGTAGAAGCCAGGCATGTTCTCTTTTATCTTGCTGAATTTAGGGCTTAGATTCTCCTATCAGCCCCCCTACTTTGTGTTGTCTGTGCTCAACCCGCCGGCGTAATGCCATCAGTTAAACTCCAGATTGCTGTTGGTTGGTGGCTTGCGGGTTAAGCCGAGAGAGTGAGAGAGGAGGGGGTGCCTGCTGTGTTTGTTGGTAAGAGCCTTTGTTTTTTTGGATTCTGTCTGGTCGGCGTTGAGTGTGGTGCACACACTCAAAGCCTTTGCGGGTTTGGCATTGAGTGTGGTGCATACACTCAACGTCGCAGCTGTAGCCAGTCAGAATTTTTCTAAGTACTAGGGCATTGAGTGAGGTGGACTCACTCAACGCCGCAGCCCCTGCTAGAGGCTAAGTACTTTGGCGTTGAGTGAGTCGACCTCACTCAACGCCATTTCTGTTTTGGTGTTGAGTGAGGTAAGCTCACTCAACGCCGCGGTTTTCCTGAGAATCTTAGTGTTTTGGCATTGAGTGAGTCGACCTCACTCAACGCCATTTCAGTTTTGGCGTTGAGTGAGGTGGACTCACTCAACGCCGTCGTCGCTTCTGTGTAGCCAAGTACTTTGGCATTGAGTGAGGTGTGCTTACTCAACGCCATAGCCTTTTCAGAGGCTAAGTACTTTGGCGTTGAGTTAGTTGACCTCACTCAACTCCATTTCTGGTTTGGCATTGAGTGAGGTGGCCTCACTAAACGCTGAAGGCAAGTTTGCGGCCAAGTCCCGTGGCGTTGAGAGAGTGTACCTCACTCAACGCCATTTCTGCTTTGGCGTTGAGTGAGGTAGACTCACTCAACGCCACAGCCCTTCTTCGTGGCCAGAACTTCTGGCGTTGAGTGAGACAACCTCACTCAACACCATTGCTGTTTTGGCATTGAGTGAGGTCAGCTCACTCAACGCCGCAGATTTGCCTTGTTGCGGTTAAGTGCCATGGTGTTGAGTGAGTAAACCTCACTCAACGCCATTGCTGTTTTGGCATTGAGTGAGGTGGAATCACTCAATGCCGTAGTTTTATTTTGCGGCTAAGTGTAAGGGTGTTGAGTGAGTGAGCTTCACTCAACGCCATTGCTGTTTTGGCGTTGAGTGAGGCCAGCTCGCTCAACGCCACTTTCTCTGTTTATGGTTAAGTACCAGGGCGTTGAGTGAGTGTGCCTCACTCAACGCCATGGCTGTTTTGGCGTTGAATTAGGTTAGCTCACTCAACGCCAGAGTATCCTTGCAGGAGGCATTGAGTGAGTGAACCTCACTCAACGCCATGCCTATTTTGGCGTTGAGTGAGGCTAGCTCACTCAATGCCAGGGTTGTTCTTCTGGAGGGCGTTGAGTGAGTGAACCTCACTCAATGCCATGGCTGTTTCGGCGCTGAGTGAGGCTAACTCACTCAACGCCAAGGTCTTGTTAGGCGTTGAGTGGGTCCCACTCAACGCCAAGCCGTGTTGAGTCATTTCAACACTTTTTCCCTATCTTGATTTTCGCTCCCGAGTGAATTCCTTGATTTCTTTTGTTTTCTGAGGTTCCTTGTCAGCCATGTTTTACTTTCCTAAAGGCCGAATCGTGGGTCGTGGTTAGTAGTGGTGGTTTGAAGCTCTTCATGGGGGAGGTATTTTGTAATTTAGCCATGGCCACCCTTTTCTTCTATCTTGCACCAGGTACGGGCTGGGCAAGGGGGTGGAAGGTCCCTAGTGCTTTCACATGTAGACCCTTGAGCTTGTTGGCTTGGAAATGGTGGTTGGGGGACTGAGTTTGCCTCCAACCCGGATCCATGTTGTTTGTTTTTGCTACTACCATCTCCCACATCTTAGGGTGTTAGATGTTTCTTCCTTGGTAGATTGCAGCACTTTGGGCTCTTGGTAGCTTAGTAGACTCTACAGGATGTAGTTTCTTGGCAGGGTTGATGCTGTTTCCTCGCACGTAGTGCATTTCTTTTTGTCTTGCTTAGCGCAGCTGTGACTTTTACTGCGATGTATTTTCCTCTTTCATTTATCCTCTGGTTGACACTTTCATGCAGTTTTTCCTTGTTTTGCTTGCTGAGGTATTCTTTCTTCTTTTGAATGCCTCAGGTTCTGAGCAGTAGCCAGTTCGGTGGCTAGGTTGCGGTGGTGTTGTTGGCGGTCTCTTAGACTCTAGAGATCTTATTGCTTTGTTAGTGAGGTAGTTTTTCTGCACTTTTCTTACAGACATACATATTTGCCAGTGGGTTCGTGTCAGGTTGTTGGCGCCCACTGGTAGTTTTTACCTTTGTACTAGATATATTACTTTTGCTGCTACCATTTTCTGGAGATAGTCTACTTGCTCTGAGGAGGATTTATGCTAGGTTGTTAGTTATTTTTAAAACTACAATTATTATTATAAGTATAGCTCATGATCAGCATGTTTTATAAAACTCAATCACTATTTTCCAAACAACGTATAAAAATCGTTTTCCTATATATAGTATAAATTAAATATAGAGTCTTGCATAGCATAAGTGGTCCTCATGGGGCTCTCATGCACTCCTTAGGATTAGGCCTGTAAGCCAAAACCAACCGAACCGCAAAACTGAACCGAACCAAACCAAACCATACAGTTTGGTTCGGTTTCAGCAGTCCGCAGTTCGGTTACGGTTTTGATTTTAGAAAAACCATACGGTTCGGTTCGGTTTATGGTTTTGTGTGACAAACCGAACCGAGTCGAACCAAACCGAACTGTTATATATAAAAACATTTAAATTATTAATTAAATTTCATTAAACCATATGGTTAATCATACAACACGTATTTTTATTATAAATTTTAAGTTTTTTGTTTTTTATTTTTATTAAGCATCTAAGTTATCGTTGATCTCTAGTATAGATATTTCTCTAATCTAGATTTTTCTCCAAACAAATAATGTTGAAGAATATTTCATTTTTCATTCATTTGATTTTGAAGTCCTGAAATGGTTAGATGATAGGAATTGTGTTCAGATAGCACTATTATGTTGGGTGGTTGAGACTCATTCATTGCACCATCCTTGATCTCTATCTAAAAATCTTTACGCTTTATCACATTATTTAAACCACCAAAACCGAACCGAACCATTCAGTTTGGTTCGGTTCGATTTCAATGTTTGAGCGGTTCGGTTCGGTTCTAAATTTTTGGAACCACATAGGGATGATTCGGTTTACGGTTTTGATTACAAACCGAACCAAACCGAACCGTTACAGCCCTACTTAGGATGTCAATCCTAAATAAAGTATTTTCCGCAACGTATAAGTATAGTTTTTTAAATGTGGACTAGGTGATCCACCGAGCCGAGGGATACGGCCTCTAAAATATAACTGATTTTTTCAATCATTAAACTCATGAATTTCTTTCATAAAGTAAAGTAGAGGGTTTTGCCTGAGCGTCAGCAGTTATCCCCTACTTGATGTGGCATCATGACGCATATTTTCTCATACTCTGATAATTCCTAAATTCGGAGAAAATGCGGGTTGTGATAGTTTGTATTAGAGGGAGGTTGCTTGACAAGTTAGTCGGGCAACCTTCCTATGATTGCATTAGTAGTTCGGCATCATGTCAATCACACACCGATATGTCATCAGCACGTCTTGGCAAAAGCACGAACACTACACTCATAGCATAACATGAAGTATACGGGGCATATTATGTAGTATGGGATGCATAATATGTGTTCGTATATGGATCCACCATAGGGGCAATATGTGAGGGTTATGTTGTATGGGATGCATAACCTCACCACATGCCTGCGACTTGCTCATTTTCTCTTTCATTGCATGAGAATGTTATGTAGTATGGGATGCATAACATTTTTATGCATACGTCGCTCATAACATGCATTAGGGTCTTTTTAGAATGCATAGCACAAACATGCATGACATAACATTGCATAAGCACAACGTGCCAAGCTAAAGACTGGCAGGATGACATATGTACACACATAAGCTTTCAAGCCAAAAGTAATACAAATTCATGCATTCCCGATCTAGGCACATGAATTAGCATGGTGGTGGTTAACCATCTTAGGATAGGACATAACATCAATTTTTGTAAAAAGATAAACTCCCAGAGCAAGTTTAGCAGCTTTAAGTTTATATCTATATATGTATTGTCTGTACTTGTAGTTGGTTCTAGCCGTTGTATTAGGATCTAACTAGTGTTGCTATGATTTTAGGATGACGAGACGTCCTTCGACTAGATTGACTCCCCTGTCTGAGGGTGAGTCATCTTGAGCTCAGAATGACGCGGTGATCGAGAGCCTGCGGCAGAGTAGCGATGCCATGAGCAGGAAGATGGTGGAGATGCAGGCCCAGATTCAGTACCTGGTGGCGGTTGTGGCAGGTCAGACTAAAGGAGTGCAAGGCCCTGTAGGGGGGTTAACTGTCCCTCCTCCTCCTGCACCCTTAAGACCTCCAGTGGTGGTGCCACCAGAGATGGCCTTCATCTCGCAGTTTCATAGGCTGAGCCCTCCCACTTATGACAGGAAGGCAGACTTTATGGTGATAGACGATTGGCTGATATCCTTGGAGGATATGTTCTCGTACTCCGGGATTGCAGATGACCAGAGGGTGATGATAGCCGCCTATCAGCTTAAAGGTTTGGCTAAGAGTTGGTGGCTGAGAGAAAAAGAGAGCTTGGTAGCTGGATGCTCTTGGGAAGTGTTCAAGGAGATGCTGTTGAGGAAGTTCTTACCCTTGGTCGAGCGTGACCGCATCATGAACGACTTCCTCCATCTGAAGCAAAAGCAACTCACGGTGGGTGAGTATGAGATAGAGTTCAGCAAGTTGAGCCATTTTGCCCCTAGATTGGTCAGCATTGAGGCTGATCGAGTTAAACGCTTTCTCGGTGGTTTGAGGAGCGAGGTACAGCAGTTGACCAGTGCTTACAGGTCAGAGACTTATGCAGGAGTAGTGGAGGCTGCTCTGAAGGTGGAGGCTACTGAGACTGCGAAGATTAGAGGCCAACAAATGAGGAAGGACAAGAGAAAGTCTGTGGAGGAGAAGAAACCCCAGGTACCCGGTGCGGCTCTGGGAAAGAAGAGCAAAGTGGTGTGCAACTTCTTTGGCCGGTCAAGCCACCCTGTCGAGAGATGTTTCAAGAAGGCAGCAGCTCAGAGGAAGGAGCAGGTTCATGCGATTCAGGGTGCTCCTAGGAGAGATGTCTCCTGTTCTGTTTGCAAGCGACCCGGGCATGATGTTGCCCAGTGCTGGTCCAAGGATAAGGTCTGCTTTTAGTGTGGGCAGAAGGGACACATCAAGACTAGGTGTCCTTAGGTCCAGCCTGCTCTTCATGCAGTTCCACTACAGGCATTACCTCCACCTCCGCGTGTGGACAAGGGCAAGGGAAAGCTGAACGTGATCTCTTCCGAGAGGCTCAAGCTTCGACTCAGGTCATCTCAGGTTAGTTGTCCTTCCAGCCTGAAGGTTTTGTTCTTGTTTTGCTAGAATGTTTGCAGTATTATTGTGGTAGTTCCTTAGTTTTATATGCTCCTATAGGGAAATTTAAGGTGAAGAACTGCTAGGCGCGTGTTCTGTTTGACTCCGGCGCTACCGACTCGTTCGTGGCTAGTGCCTTTGTAGAGCGACATCGGTTGACTTTAGATCGAGTTTGGAATACCTTCCATGTCAAGTTCCCCTCTGGTGAATCTGTGTTGTCAGATTTGTGCATGTTAGATTTCCCTGTTTTGTTGGGGGACTTCCTTGCGAAGGCAGACCTGAAGATGATTGATCTGGAGGACTTCGATGTTATTTTGGGCATGGACTGGCTGTATAGGTATGATGCAGTCATTCAGTGCAAAGGGAAGCGCTTGGGCTTCATCAGGGACGACGGTCAGCCCGGAAGCGTGTATGCTGATCTATGCCAGGATTCTCCTGTTATCTCTGTGGTATGTGCTTAGAAGCTGTTTCTTTCAGATTGTTTTGTTTGTTTGGTCTCGGTGGTTGAGACCGCTGTTAGTGTACCGCGCTTGGAGGAGATTCTTGTTGTTCGTGGTTTCGCCGATGTTTTTCCTGATGATCTTCCTGGTCTTCCGCCCGAGCGGGATGTTGAGTTTGTGATCGATCTGGAGCCGGGTACGCATCCTATTGCTAAGGCGCCGTACCGGATGGCCCCTCGTGAGTTAGAGGAGTTGCGAGTCAGGTTGGATGAGCTGTTGGCAAAGGGATTTATCAGGCAGAGTTTATCGCCTTGGGGTGCTCCTGTGCTGTTTGTGAAGAAGAAAGATGGGTCAATGCGGCTTTGCATCAACTATAGGGAGTTGAACAAAGTCACAATTAAGAACAGGTACCCTCTGCTGAGGATCGATGACTTATTTGACCAGTTGCACGGTAGCACGATGTTCTCCAAGATCGATCTTCGTTCAGGCTATCATCAGCTCAGGATCCGTGAGGCAGATATTCCACGGACTGTGTTTAGATCAAGGTATGGACATTTTGAGTTCTTGGTGATGTCGTTTGGTTTGACCAACGCACCATCAGCCTTCATGGATATGATGAACCGGGTGTTCAAGGATTTCCTGGACAAGTTTGTGGTGGTCTTCATCAATGACGTGTTGGTTTATTCTCGCAGTGCTGAAGAGCATGAGCAGCATCTGCGCTTGGTTCTATCGGAGTTGAGGAACCATAAGTTATTCGCCAAGCTGAGCAAGTGCGAATTTTGGTTGCCCCAGGTTTCATTTCTAGGCCACGTGGTGAACAAGGATGGGATCTCGGTCGACCCAGAAAAGGTCGCAGCAGTGATGGATTGGAGTAGGCCGAATATGCCTAAGGAAATCAGGAGTTTCCTAGGGTTGGCTGGCTACTACAGGAGGTTCGTGGAGGGTTTCTCTTCCCTAGATGCACCTTTGACCAAGCTGACTCAGAAGAACCTGGCTTTTATTTGGAACGAGAAGTGCGAAGAAGCCTTCCTGGAGTTAAAGAGGAGATTGTGCACTGCCCCCGTTCTGACCCTGCCTACTGAAGGGTTGGATTATGATGTTTACGTGAATGCTTCGCATGTAGGTCTGGGTTGTGTGTTAATGCAGGTTGGAAAAGTGATTGCCTATGGGTCAAGACAACTGAAGACTCATGAGAAGAATTATCCTACGCATGACCTCGAGCTCGCAGCAGTTATCTATGCGTTGAAGCTGTGGAGACACCTACTTTATGGGGCTCAGTGCAAGATCTTCACCGACCATAAGAGCCTGAAGTACGTGTTCACGCAGAAGGAGTTAAATCTGCGCCAGCGGCGGTGGCTAGAGTATGTGGCCGATTATGACGTAGAGATCCAGTATCATCCAGGCAAGGCCAATGTGGTGGCCGATGCCTTGAGCCGAAAGACGGGAAAGATCTTTAATCTCACTGCCGATCGTTTAGTGGAGGAGTTCCTCCTTATGGATATATCAGTGGGATGATGTGGCTTGCAGAGTAGTTTATCAGTGGCAGAGCCGTCCTGGATTTCTTTGACAAGACTGCACCAGAAGGACGATCTGGATCTTCTGCACTTATTCACCAGGACCGAGAAGGGGGAGTTGCCAGACTTTGCTATCGATGATGCGGGTACTTTGAAGTACCGCGGCAGATTTTGCATCCCCGCTGTTGGGGGCATCAGAGGTATGATTTGCAGAGAGGCTCATGGATCCAGCGTTGCCTACCATCCAGGATCTACGAAGATGTATCATGACCTAAAGCAAATTGCCTGGTGGTATGGCATGAAAGGCGATATAGCCCAATTTGTTGCGGAGTGCCACACTTGCAAGCGTGTGAAGGCCGATCATGGAAGGCCTGGTGGCAAGTTGACTTCGTTAGAGATCCCGACTTGGAAGTGGGAAAGTATATATATGGACTTCATCACGGGTTTACCGCGATCCCCGAGGGGATTTGATTCTGTCTGGGTCATAGTGGATAGACTGACGAAGTGTGCTCACTTCGTGCCATATAAGATTGATTACCCGATGAAGAAGATAGCGGAGTTGTACTTGAATGAAGTCATCCGACTGTATGGTGTGCCTGTGAGTATCATTTCTGATCGAGACTCCCGGTTTACTTCTCATTTTTGGCAGAGTCTGCAGGAGGGTTTGGGTACGGATCTGAGGTACTCTACTGCTTACCACCCGTAGACCAAAGGGCAGATGGAGCGGGTGAACCAGATAGTTGAGGATATGATCTGATGCTATATTTTAGACCACGGTGGAGCATGGGATGAGCGGCTGCGACTTATGGAATTTGCATACAACAACAGTTATCAGGAAAGCTTGCAGATGGCTCCTTTTGAAGCCTTGTATGGGAGGCACTGCATAACTCCGTTGTTTTGGGATGAGGCTGGTGAGAGGCCTTTGTTGGGTCCTGATGCACTTGAATAAATGGAAGTCGCAGTGAAGCTTATTCGAGAGAAGCTTCGAATAGCTCAGGAGAGGTATGAGAAGAACGCCAATCGGCGTAGGTCTGCCTTGGAGTTTTCTGTAGGGGACCTTGTATTTCTTAAGGTTTCCCCGATGGTGGGTGTAAAGAGGTTTGGTAAGAATCGGAAATTGGACCCGAGGTATGTGGGCTCGTTTAAGATTATGGAGCGGATTGACGTGTCAGCTCACAGGTTGGATTTGCCAGCAAACTTCCCAGGTGTTCATAATGTTTTCCATGTAAGCCAATTGCGGAAGTGTGTGCGCAGTAGTGGGCAAGTCTTGGACGTTGTGCCCCAGTTGGAGCCCAACCTCTCTTTTGTGGAAGTGCCGGTCCGTATTTTGGGTACTCAGGAACGGGTGATGCGAAAAAAGTCCATTCTGATGGTGAAAGTTCTATGGAAGAATCAGGATTTGGAGAGCGCGACTTGGGAGCTAGAGTCGGCCATGAGGAAGGCTTACCCTCACTTATTTCCCTGATTTGATCGGTATGTTTCCCTTCTTGTAACTCCTGTTTGTTACTTTTTTCCTTCTATAGTAGAAGTGTTGTGCGTAAAGTTTCGGGATGAAACTTTCTTTTAGGGGGAGTGACTGTAACGCCCCCGATTTTTCTGCGACTATTTTATTCTTGTTTGGCATTTCGGTGACGCAATTTCGTGGCTTGTGTCATTTGTGGAGTGTGGTTTAGCTCCTTAGAACTGAGTGGCTTATTTTGTAGCCTATGGGCAAGGTCTCCCTAGCAAGCCAAGTCATTTTGGGTGACCCCGTGTGGCCTCTTGGGGGATGCTTGTGTTTTGGCTTTAGGTTGGTATAACTCGAGTTCTGTTCGTCGGAAGTTAATTTCGACTTCGCCGATGTGTTCTTAGTGTGGGTATTTAGCTACGGTGCGAATTTCGTCGAATTCCGAGGTAGTTCGGTTTCGCGTCGTTTTGGGTGTGCTATTAGTAAAATCAAATTAGAAATTTTATTTTAGCTGAGTGAATCGGCATTTTCAGGCAGCGCTTGGCTGATTAGGCGTGTTAACACTTATTTAAAGCCTTAATTAGAAGTTGGCGGGCAACTCTCCTCCTTCTTCCCTAGACAGAAAACTGTCTGCTCCTGTTCGCGGAAATCAGAGGCAGAAATGGCGGACTTCCCTAGCTTTCGGACGGTGATTTCGGGAGTGTTCGTGGACGGATTTCGATTCTGAAAGCAGCGTTGTCTTGCTCTCGCTCAGATCTACGTTTCGACTGTAAGAAATTTGATTTTCGTGGAGTTTTAGGAGATTTGGGATTTCGGTTTTGTGGTTTTCCGCCATTAAAGTACGGGAGTGTGCTTTTAGGTGCTGCTGTTAGTGCCAAGTAAAGAGGAGGGAAAGCCGTCCAAGCTTCGCCGGAAATCGAGGCAAGTGGTGTTCTTGCCCTTGCCATTATTGTTCTCTTGAAATTCTTAAAATTCCCGGTTAGCCCTAGGGTAGAAGCCAGGCATGTTCTCTTTTATCTTGCTGAATTTAGGGCTTAGATTCTCCTATGAGCCCCCCTACTTTGTGCTGTTAGTGTTCAACTCGCCGGTGTAATGCCATCAGTTAAACTCCAGATTGTTGTCTTGTTGGTGGCACTCGGGTGAAGCCGAGAGAGTGAGAGAGGAGGGGGTGCCTGCTGTGTTTGTTGGTAAGAGCCTTTGTTTTTTTGGATTCTGTCTGGTCGGCGTTGAGTGTGGTGTACACACTCAAGGCATTTGCGGGTTTGGCGTTGAGTGTGGTGCATACACTCAACGCCGCAGCTGTAGCCAGTCAGAATTTTTCTAAGTACTAGGGCGTTGATTGAGGTGGACTCACTCAACGCTGCAGCCCCTGCTAGCGGCTAAGTACTTTGGCGTTGAGTGAGTCGACCTCACTCAACGCCATTTCCCTTTTGGCGTTGAGTGAGGCAAGCTTACTCAACGCTGCGGTTTTCCTAAGAAGCTAAGTGTTTTGGCATTGAGTGAGTCGACCTCACTCAACGCCATTTCGGTTTTGGCGTTGAGTGAGGTGGACTCACTCAACGCCGTCCCTTCTGTGCAGCCAAGTACTTTGGCGTTGAGTGAGGTGTGCTCACTCAACGCCATAGCCTTTTCTGAGTCTAAGTACTTTGGCGTTGAGTGAGTTGACCTCACTCAACGCCATTTCTGGTTTAGCATTGAGTGAGGTGGCCTCACTCAACGCCGAAGGCAAGTTTGCGGTCAATTCTCGTGGCGTTGAGAGAGTGTACCTCACTCAATGCCATTTTCTCTTTGGCATTGAGTGAGGTAGACTCACTATACGCCACAGCCCTTCTTCGCGGCCAGAACTTCTGGCGTTGAGTGAGACGACCTCACTCAATGCCATTGGTGTTTTGGCGTTGAGTGAGGTAAGCTCACTCAACGCCAAAGATTTGCCTTGTTGCGGCTAAGTGCCAGGGCGTTGAGTGAGTAAACCTCACTCAACGCCATTGCTATTTTTGCGTTGAGTGAGGTGGACTCACTCAACGCCGTAGTTTTCTTTTGCGGGTAAGTGTAAGGTCGTTGAGTGAGTGAGCTTCACTCAACGCCATTGTTGTTTTGGCGTTGAGTGAGGCCAGCTCACTCAACGCCACTTTCTCTATTTATGGTTAAGTACCAGGGCGTTGAGTGAGTGTGTCTCACTCAACGTCATGGCTGTTTTGGCGTTGAGTGAGGTTAGCTCACTCAACGCGAGAGTATCCTTGCGGGAGGTGTTGAGTGAGTGAACCTCACTCAACGCCATGTCTGTTTTGGCATTGAGTGAGGCTAGCTCACTCAACGCCAAGGTTGTTCTTCTGGGGGGCGTTGAGTGAGTGAACCTCACTCAACGTCATGGCTGTTCCGACGCTGAGTGAGGCTAACTCACTCAACGCCAAGGTCTGGTTAGGCGTTGAGTGGGTCTCACTCAATGCCAAGCCGTGTTGAGTCATTTCAACACTTTTTCCATACCTTGATTTTCGCTCCCGAGTGAATTCCTTGATTTCTTTTGTTTTCTGAGGTTCCTTGTCGGCCATGTTTTACTTTCCTAAAGGCCGAATCGTGGGTCGTGGTTAGTAGCGATGGTTTGAAGCTCTTCATGGGGGACGTATTGTGTAATTTAGCCGTGGCCACCCTTTTCTTCTATCTTGCACCAGGTACGGGCTGGGCAAGGGGGTGGAAGGTCCCTAGTGCTTTCACATGTAGACCCTTGAGCTTGTTGGCTTGGAAATGGTGGTTGGGGGACTGAGTTTGCCTCCAACCCGGATCCATTTTGTTTGTTTTTGCAACTACCATCTCCCACGGCTTAGGGTGTTAGATGTTTATTCCTTGGTAGATTGCAGCACTTTGGGCTCTTGGTAGCTTAGTAGACTCTGCAAGATGTAGTTTCTGGGCAGGGTTGATGATGTTTCCTCGCACGTAGTGCATTTATTTTTGTCTTGCTTTGCGCAGTTGTGACTTTTACTGCGGTGTGTTTTCCTCTTTCATTTATCCTCTGGTTGACACTTTCATGCAGTTTTTCCTTGTTTTGTTTGCTGAGGTATTCTTTCTTCTTTTGAATGCCTCAGGTTCTGAGCAGTAGCCAGTTCGGTGGCTAGGTTGCGGTGGTATTGCCGGCGGTCTCTTAGACTCTAGAGATCCTGTTGCTTTGTTAGTAAGGTAGTTTTTCTATACTTTTCTTACAGACATACATATTTGCCAGTGGGTTCGTGTCAGGTTGTTGGCGCCCACTGGTAGTTTTTACATTTGTACTAGATATATTACTTTTGCTGCTACCATTTTCTGGAGATAGTCTACTTGCTCTGAGGAGGATTTATGCTAGGTTGCTAGTTTTTTTTTAACTACAATTATTATTATAAGTATAGTTCATGATCATCATGTTTTATAAAACTCAATCACTATTTTCCAAACAACGTATAAAGATCGTTTTCCTATATATAGTATGAATTAAATATAGAGTCTTGCATAGCATAAGTGGTCCTTATGGGGCTCTCATGCACTCCTTAGGATGTCAATCCTGAATAAAGTATTTTCCGCAACGTATAAGTATAGTTTTTTAAATGTGGACTAGGTGATCCACCGAGCCGAGGGATACGACCTTTAAAATATAACTAATTTTTCCAATCATTAAACTCATGAATTTCTTTCATAAAGTAAAGTAGATGGTTTTGCCTGAGCGTTAGCAGTTATCCCCTGCTTGACGTGACATCATGATGTGTGTTTTCTCATACTCTGATAATTCCTAAATTCGGAGAAAATGCGGGTTGTGACATATCTCCCAAGAGCAAATAATAAACAACTTCCACAGGGTTTTTCCCCGGGAACCCCAGAACATCACCAATCCGGCTTACACATCCGGATGGGCTTCACACAGCATGCCTAAACTCGTACTCATGCTTCCGGGTTCTAATGCAATTAACTGCGGGGACGTACACGTCAACCCGTCGGAGAGCATCCTTCCCCCACTCGTCGGTGGAGAGGTGCTTCCATGCAAATATGAAAATTAAGGGCTTCACCCTCCCAAGTAGAAATTTCGTTACCCTTGGCGCGTGTTTGGCGGCGGTGCCGGTAGCTGCAGCGGTGGCTGATCTCCACTCCAGACCGAGCCCTTCCTCTCAATGGTTGAACCCTTGCTGAGTATTTTTGGTGGCCGAAACTCTCTCCGGCGGTGGGAGAGAAATACAAATTCCCTGCTCCATATTTTCTGGTGGCGGCCGAACCCCTTTGCTTGGAGGCTAAAGGAAATCTCCATTTCCTGCTTGATGGACGATTCAAGCTCCGGCCAGCACCAGGAGAGAAGCTCCCGGCCGACCTAGCTCCAGGCGGCCAAGCATGACCGCATGAGGTCGATCCCGCCTCCAGGTTGTCGGCTTTGACTGTATAGGGCCGACCCGTGCCTTGCTCCAGGCGGCCAGACTTTCCCTTGGCGGCGGCGACGGGAGGGAGAGGGAGGAGCCGGACTGTGCTTCCAGGCGGCGGTCTGGATTGGAAGAACGGAGGGGGGCGGGCTGCACTTGCCGGCGGCCTGGACTGGAGAAATGGAGGCGGCTTGGGCTCCTCCTAGTGGCGGCCCGGACAGGAAGAGGGAGGAGGCGGGGTTGTGCTGATGTAGGCCGAGAGAAAAGGGAGGGGTCGAGGCTGCTCCAGGCGGCCGAGAGAGAGGGAGAGGGGCGGCGTCGGGCTGCTCCAGGTGGCCGGGAGAGAGGGAGAGGGGCGGCGGGGTTGCTGCTCCTGGTCGAGAGAGAGGGAGAGGGGTGGTCGGGCTGCTGCTCCAGGCCGACGGGGGAGGAGAAGGGGGCGGCGTCGGGGGTCGATCTGCTCCGCTTAGGCGGCGACGGGAGAGAGGGGGGAGGCGGCCGTGCCCTAGCCTTGGCAGAAATCTCGATCCCTCCCTCTCCCCTTTTCTCCTTTCCCTCTATATATAAATATATATTTATATATAATAAATATAGTTATAAATAAATATATATAATAAACATAAATATTTATAACATGAAGTATAAAACCTCCATGTGCACGCATGAGCGCTCGCAAGTGTTTGAACGGGATCGTACCAACTCATCGCCTATAACACGCCCCTAGGCTGATATTTGGGGAGGGTCTCACTCGCCCGGCTACGGGGTTGTACATGTATAATATAATTTATTATTACATATAAATATACTGTATAGAACAATAATTATATATATTATTCATTATATATATACATTTATAATTTTAATTTTAAATTTTGTTATTTAAAAAATTATATTTACTTTATCTTTTTTCTTAAATTATCGTCGTGGGCAGGCGAAACCCGTCGGGAGTGGGCCAGGTACAGTCGCACGAGACTGTAGGGGCGGGGCGGGTACTGTCGCGATTGACAGTAGGGGCGGAGCCCCGTTTTGGGCACTCGTGTATGTGTATATATATATATCTTTATGGTGGCCGTCTTAGGAAGTAACGCCCTTTCCCGACTCAATTAACTGTTTTGGGGGAGGGGGCCTAATTGAGCGAACAGATCGAATCCCGAACGAAAGAATAATCTAAATCATGTTCTTGTCGAAAATTCTCAGAGTTCTCTCTAGTCTTTGAAGTTGGTTGTCTTCAAATGAAAACCTATGAGTCTTTGCATAGCTTTTTGAAGGTACGTGATGGTAATTGCTCGCGCATGATCGCGTTGGCCGCGCGCGCGGGGCACGCGATCTTTCACGGGCACGGGGCGCACCAACGAGCACGCCCATGACGGGCGCGCGCGAACACGCTGACAGGGCCGTGCACGCGCGTGCGTGCTAGCCGCACCCGCTGGCTGGGTGCTCACACACATGTGTGCATGCGCAGGCGCGGTGCCCTTGTGCACTTGGTTTCATCCCCCCTTTCGGGGTGACTTTGCACCATTCGAGCGGGCGTATCTTCTGCGTGGATCTCGCTCGATCGGGTTGCATTGCTTAAGTGTTTTTGTCAGAGTTCTACCGACCTGGCTCGAAAATCTTGAGGAGGAACCCCCTCATGTTTAATACTTCCCGAGAGCATTTAACCCCAAACTATAAGGATCCGTTCGTTTCAGCGACATTGATATTAAAGTATTGGCTTTAAGAAAATGAAAGTCATTTCTGCTGTACGTATCAACAATTGTAGAGTGAAATTGGCTTTCTGGTGGAAAACCATAGATATTCACACAAAACTTAAAACTCATTGGTTCAATGTCTATCTCCAAGTGCGGATATTGAAATTGCCAACATCAGCTTTTCAAAAGAAGAGTAATTTTTTCTGTATGAATGCGATTTTTTTGCACCAAACATGATTTTTTCGCTCGAACGCGACTTTTTTGCACGAACGCGATTGTCTGTCCAGGACGCTATTTTTCGTCATAACGCTATTTTTTCGCCCGGACGCGCTTTTTTCGTAAGGGCGCGATTTTTTTGAGCAGACGTAATTTTTTCACTCGTGGGCTTTTTCTACGCTCGAACGCGATTTTTTCGCCCTAAAGCGATTTTTTCGCTCGGGCGTAATTTTTTTTGCACAGACACGATTTTTTTCGCCCCGAGGTGTTTTTTCGCCCGGAAGCGATTTTTTCGCCCGACGCGATTTTTTCTCCCAGGCGTGATTTTTTTGCCCGGACGCGAATTTTTCGCCCGGACTTGATTTTTTTTGCCCGTACTCGATATTTTAGCCCGGGCGCGATTCCCCCCCCCCCCCCTCGACACGCTTTTTTCGCCCGTGGACGTTATTTTCGCCCGTAAGTGATTTTTCGCTCGGGCGCGATTTTTCGCCCGGGCGCGATTTTTCGCCTGGGCGCGATTTTTCGCCCGAGCGGGATTTTTCGCCCGGGCGCGATTTTTTCGCCGGACGAGATTTTTTCGTACGAACACGACTTTTTCACCCGGACGTGATTTTTCGCCCCGAAGCGAAATTTTCGCTTCGGGGCAAAATAATTGTTTCCTGCCGAAAAAATCGCGTTCGGACGAAAAATATTTTTTTCGCGTCTGGGCGAAAAATCATGTCGTGTACATTGAAATTGCTTGATATGAATCTTTCATTGAAAAGGGGAAGAAAAAAAACCCATTCAAAAATCGCGTCGGGGCAAAAAAATCGCGTCTGGCAAAAAGATCACGTCGGGGCGAAAATATCGCATCTGGGCGAAAAAGTCTCGTCCGGGTGAAATAATCACGTTCGGGATTAAAAGTGGCGTCCGGGCGAAAAAGTAGTGTCGGAGCGAAATATTTGAGTTCGGGCGGAAAAATTGCGTCTCGGCGAAAAAATCGCGTTTGGACGAAAAATTTCGCGTTCGGGCGAAAAATTTAAGCCCGGGCAAAAATAGCACGTCATGACGAAAAATCGTGTTCGGGAGATAAAATCGATGTCGGGCGAAAAGTCCGCGTTTGTTATTTTTAATTGAGAGCATTGATCAATGTCAATTCCTATGATTGAATATCTTTCTGCAAACGAACAATAAAAACTGATTAATGTCAATTCCTATGACAGAAAGTTATCATGCGGCCGAACAAAGGAATTGGATTTAAACTCAATGTCATTTCTCATGTGTATTGATATTGGATTAAAAGCCAATACTTCAATATCAATGTCGTTGAAAATCTTTTTACACGGAATTGAATTCGATATTGAAATTGAATAATGATGAATATTGTGGAATTAAATATTGGTGATGAATTCCAATTCCAATGTTCGTCTAATAAAGAATATTGGTGAATATTGTGGAATCGGAATTCGATTTTTTTGCCCGGAAGCGATTTTTTAGTCTGGGCAAGATTTTTTTCACCTAGTCGTGAATTTTTCTCACGGGTGGGATTTTTTCACGTGGCCGCGATTTTTTTTCGCTCGGGTGCGATTATGTCGTTCGGGCCCATTTTTGTCACCCGGGCGTGATTTTTTTGGCTGGGGGCAAAAAACGCGCCCAAGCAAAAATCGTGCCCGGGAGAAAAAAACCTGCCTGGGCGAAAAAATCTTGCTCGTGCCCGGGCGAACAAATCACGCACGGGCGATAAAAGCGCGCCAGGAGAAAAAATAGTGCCCGGGCGAAAAAATTGCGCCCGTGCGCAAAAAACGCGCCTGGGCGAAAAAAACACCCCGGGCGAAAAAAAACGTGCCCGGGCGAAAAAACGCGCCTAGGCGAAAAAATCGCGCCCGACGAAAAAAAATGTGGCAGGGAGAAAAAATTCGCGCCCAGGCGAAAAAATCACGCCCGGGTGAAAAAATCGCGCTAGGGCTAAAAAATCGTGCCCGGGCTCAAAAATCGCGCCCGGGCGAAGAAAAGCCCCAGGGGAAAAAAAATCGCCTAAGGCATTTTTTTCGCCCGGGGCGCTTTCTTCGCCAGGGCGTGGTTTTTTTCGCTCCCGGGCGAAAAAATTGCGCCCGGGCGAAAAAATCGCGTCCAGGCGAAAAATACGCGCCCGGACGAAAAATCGCGCCCGTGTGAAAAAAATCGCGCCCCGGGGAAAAAAACGTGTCCGTGCCAAAAAAACGCGTCCAAGCCAAAAAATCGCGTCCGGGTGAAAAAAACACGCCCGGGCGCGAAAAAATCGCGATCGGGCGAAAAAATTGCGCCCTGGCGCGAAAAATCGCGCCCGGAGGAAAAATTCGCGCCCCGGCGAAAAAATTCGCGCCCCGGCGAAAAAATTCCCGCCCGAGCGAAAAAAACGCGTCCGGGCGAAAAAAAATGCGCCCGGGCGAAAAAATCGCGTCCGCGCGAAAAAATCGCGTCTGAGAAAAAAATTCGCGTCCGAGCTTAAAAATGTGTCTCGATCGGAATTGTCTAATTCTTATATAGATTGGAAGGAATTGTCTTTAGTTCAAAATTAATTCTACGGAATTCATTAAAATTTAAATTCCAACGTCAAGCATGCAGACGAACGATTGAATTGGAATTAAACCTTCAATTCCAATTCCAGGGGCTCAATTCCGTGCATACGAACGGACCCTAAGAGATCTTCTTGGAAATGCTATTATGGCATTCAAGCACAACCCGTAGTACATATTTACGACTATGAAGACAACATATTAGAAAAAAAACGGCACATGGACTATTTTAACAATAATATTTGAAGTACAACACATTTGCCAAAAAAACCTTTGCACATTGATTTCTGGTTTTGAAAGCATGTCCATCATTTATGCTTCATTTGGTTTAACGGTTGCGGTTGTAAAAAGAGTTGTTGTAAATAAAGATTTGTAAATGGAACTATTGGAAACTGGTTGCTGGAAATGGAGATTTGTTTGGGTAGTCTGTGTTTGTAGAGTTGTTCGAAACAGAGAACCGTTTGACAATACAGCGGTGGCGTTTTACAAAAAAAAATGTTCAATTTTTTTTTTGTTTCAATCTATATAAATTGCAGAAAATATATGTACGTCGAGATATGCAGCATGACAACATACATACAAACATCCAAATACATACAAATATTAAAATATCCAAAACATGGAATACATATGTTGAATACGCAGATACCCCAAGTACGTTCAAGGACCATGTAGTTGTTCGGCAATCGAGTCACGCAGCGCCGACATCTCCTCAACACCAACTCAAATTCCTCTAACATGATCTCCACCCGAGCTTTCATCATTTTGCCCTGATCTTCTTTGACGGCCGCTGGGTAAACTATCTAACAGCCCGATCTATTCTCATAACGAGTCTGCATCCATTTGAGTCGTCAATCATTTCGAATGCTCATAAAGGTTTCTCGGTAATGTTTTTCTGACAGGACCATGGTGCAGTGTGTAGTACCCCCCCAACCTTTTGCCCGGGTCGGGCCGAAGAAGGTACTACTGGCACAAGACGCCCACCCAGTGCTTATAGGGGAAACGATCCACCCTATCCAAGCACTAGTTGGTCGCCTTGCTCGGCTCGAATCATAACATTCACAACCCATCAGAATATAGCGGAAGCATTAACAGGAAACTATTGCAGATTTATATATCACATATCAAAATCACAGCGGTTCTAGGGCCGAATCCTATATGCCCGTGGGCTATACATGTGCTACATATAATCCTCATATACTCTCTCTCTCTCTACGCTGCTCGGCGGAACTCACGTCTCTAAACTCTGGGGATGGCGGGGGTGCATCTGCTCGAGTAGACCTAGCTGCTGGTGTTGGGTACATTGGAAAATGTGTACCTGATTTGAAGAAGCCCAACTTAGCTCAATGATATACATCAAGGTGTATTTGATGTTGTTTTGAGTTGACATGTGCAGGTGAAGAAGTATTAAAGAATGCAGAAAAATATTCTAAGTCCACATGTCGACACCTGAAGAAATTGTGTCGACACTTCAGAATATTTGTGTCGACACTTCAGAATATCTGTGTCGACACAGAGAATGGTAGTCGACCACATTTATGTCGACACTGGGAAGCAGTGTCGGCACATAAAGAAAATAGTCGACTTCAACTATGTCGACACAGGGAAGCAGTGTCGACACATAAAGAAAATCGTCGACCTCAGCACTGGGAAGCAGTGTCGACACCGTGAAAGATAGTTGACCAGAGAAGGTTTGTCGACACCGTGAAAGATAGTCGACTAGAGAAGGTTAGTCGACACCGTGATAGATAGTCGACTAGAGAAGGTTAGTCGACACCGTGAAAGATAGTCGACTAGTGAAAGATAGTCGAACAGAGAAAGATAGTCGACTCACAGAAGAAGATAGTCGACCACAACTGTGTCGACACTGGGTGGATGTGTCGACACCAGAAGACTGTGTCAACACATATTGGCAGAAGTCGACTATGCTTGTGTCGACACCAGAAGACTGAGTCGACACATTTTGACAGAATTGAAGATTGTTGTGTCGACACCTGAAGGCTGAGTCGACACATGCTGAGTTCTGAATCTACAACAACTGTGTCGACACACTGCAGAGTCTAGACCAAGTTATTTTCTGAAGAAGCTGTGTCGACTTAAAGGCAACTTAGTCGACATCGTCAAAGACTGTGTCGACACCAAAGTCACTTGTGTCGACACAGATAGACAGATTGGTCTCGACACTTTCTAACTGATTGTCTCGACATTTTGCTGTCCAAGGCTAAGGTACAAGAATTGTTTGAAGACTTGACAGCTGTGGGTTGCCACCGTTTAACTGAAGTTGTCAGACCTGTCAGAAAACAGTTAGAAACCGGATCAGCCGGTTACCATGAAGAAAGTCTATAAATAGACACATTCAGAAGGAATTAAAGAGCAGCTAAGCTAAGAAAAATATCTGAAGAAGATCTAAGAAGAAGAAACAAAAGGATTACGATCCTATTGAAGTTTCAATTCAAGAAAGTGAAAAAGAAGATCTTCATCAGAAGGTCTAAGAAGAAGAAGTCTGAAGTATCAGTAAGGGTGTTGGATAGAGGGAGATCCAGTCATCTTGAAGAAGAAGAAGGAAGCCATCAGTGGTTTCTCAAGAAGCTGTTTGGAAATCAACTCAGCTAAGTTCAGATTCAAGAAGCTTTGAAGAAAGCTCAGATTCAGTTGATTTCATCAGCTGATCAAGAAGTGTCTTGTCCTCTTCTCTCTCAACAAAGGCAAGACATCAAAATATCTTTTCTAAATTTCTGTAGGATCTGTTTACACAGATCTGAGTTGTAAGCCTGTGTTATAAAGGCTGAGTGTAGGAGAGGTGATCTCTGAGTGGTAGGGCTATTTGCCTGAGTGTAGGAGAAGGTTATTCTCTGAGTGGTAGGCCTTGAGGCAAGGCTGAGGTAGGGCTGTTGAGCCTGAGTTGTAGGAACCTATCCTGGTTCTGAGCTGTAGGATCTGAGGATCTGAGTATAGTGGAAGTTTGGCCGAATCTAGCATATTGCTAGATAGGTGAAGGGGGAAAGTGGATGTACCCAGACATTGGGGAACCACTATAAAACATTGTGCAATCTGTGATGCTTAGTTGTCTGTGAATGCTGTGCTAGATAAATTAATTTGCAGGTGAATTCTGCCTAGATTTATAAACAAGAAATTAGAACCTATTCACCCCCCCCCCTCTAGGTGTTTAGGTTGTCTTGAAAGTAAAACTATCAAGTGGTATCAGAGGGAGGTTCCTCAAAAAGGACTTAACAGTCTGAGGTAGATCTGATAGGCAGAATCAAGATTCAAAAAGATGGGTTCTGGTGAGAATCATAAGGAGCTAGGGTCTATGAAATTACCCATATGTAAGAAAGAAATTTTTGGAATTTGGAAAGAAAGAGTCAGATTGTTTATGGAGGCATCTGACCCAAGGATTTACATCACAGTACAGGAAGGCCCCTTCATACCAATGAAGGTATCAGTTCTTGATACAAATATCCAAACTCCAAAGAGTTATCCAGAGATGACCAAGGATGAAATCATCTTGGCAACCTTGGATAAAAGAGCTCAGAACATTATTGTTAGTGTCATAGATGATTCAACATTTCAGAATCTGATTCACTGCAAGACCTCCAAGGAGATGTAGGACACATTGATAGTCTACATGGAGGGATCTGAAGAAGTAAGGCAGGACAGGAAATCTATGCTTAATCAGGAGTATGAAAGTTTTAGACAAGGAAAATCTGATAGCATAACTGAGTGCTACAAGAAATTCTATAGAATTGTGAATGAGCTTATGTCCTATGGAAGAGTCTTCAGTACTTATGAACTGAATGACAAATTCTTGAGATCCTTAACAAAGGATTGGGATACAAAGATCTGTGCCATAAGAGAAGTGGCTAAATTGGCAGAGATATCTCCTCCCACCTTGTTTGGAAAGTTGCTATCCTATGAAATGCAACTTATGGTGAGGAAGGAGGAGGAAAAGAATTCAAGAGGAGAGCATAGAGAAAAGACTGTGGCATTCAATGCAGAAGCCACCAGAAAGAATAGGAGGAAATCCCCATCTCCCCCTAAGGAAGTTGCAGAAGATAGTTCTGAAAATTCAGATAAGGGTTCAGGAAGCTGTGATTCAGATGCAGACTTTGCTGCATTCACAAGGCAATTCCAGAGGTTCTTGAAAAAGAAGCAATGGAAGTCTAGGCCTTCCACATCACAGCAAGTTGATGACTATTATCAGAAGAAAAGGTCATCAAGGAAAGAGAAGAGCAGATCAAAGCCCAGCAAATCCACCACTTCAAAGATTGTCTGCTATTGTTGCAATAGGCCTGGACATGTAGTGGCTGACTGTCCTAATAAGAGAAAGGAATCTTCAGACAAAAAGAAGACTTATTAGAAAGGCAAGATGGAGAAATCCTTTGTTGCAAAGAAAGATAAGAGTCTAACAGACCAGTCAACTTCAGAGTCAGAATCTGAAGCTGAAGCATATATTGGACTATATGCTGCATCTGAAGAAGAGGAGTTTCTGCAGTTGCTAGACTCCATCAATGAACAAAAGGATCATCAGTGTATGGGGCTGATGGCAGGATCAGAAGAGGACATATGCTAGAATCAGTCTGGTCATAATAAGGTACAATGTCCTTCTATTACATCTGTTTGTTGTACAAGTGAAGAATCAGCTACATCTACATCAAGTGATGAAGATGCATCTGAATCTGAAAGAGATGTCTGTCAATTGATAGACAAGTATGGGGATTTGTTGCAGGCCCTTAAGAAAAGCAAGAACCTGGTTAAATCTCAGGCTCAGGAAATTGCTGAACTAAGGATTGCTACAACAGAGTTAGAGAAAGTTATTGATCAAAAATTAAATGAAATTGCCAAGCTGAAGAATATAACTATTATTCAGATGGGCACAATTAATTATACTAATAATCAAGTGAAGAGTCTGGATGCCAGACTTAGAATTGAAAGGGATTTAGTGGCTAGTTACTCTAAGCCAAAATCTGTCTTACCCTTGATAGATGAATTTGTCACTCAAAAGGGTAAGGCTGGATTAGGATTTAAAGGTAACTCTAGGGCTGGCAGATTCAAGAGGAAAGGCAAAGCTCCTGTTCAACCACTAAATCTTTCAGTCCCCATAAAGTTTAGTAAGGTGAAAGTGCCTTCTAACAAATATGATCATGAAGATATTCAAGGTTATATTAAGACTAATGTTCTGAAGAACAAGGGTGTAAATGCAAGCAGGCCTACCTATGGTCATAAACCCAATGGTTTTAAGAAATCAATAGGTGAAGTTGCTGCAGCACCAGCAATGAACAGAAATTCTTCTGACAAGGATGTATCTAGATCTAGATACAATAAGTTTGAATGTTGGTGCTGTGGCAAGAGAGGCCATTTTGCACTAGACTGCTGGTATAACACAAGTGTTATAAAGAACAAAAGTCTACCTGTTAGAAGAGGTTATGGTAGCTTTATTAATGCTAACCTGAACCAAGGACCCAAGACTTACTTGGGTTCTAAGGGTAAGTAATTCTGTGTTGCAGGTGAATCCAAGTTACCATGCCCCTATATGGTACTTGGATAGTGGTTGTTCCAGGCACATGACTGGAACAAAGGGGCTGCTGAAGGAGTATTCATTTGTCAAAGATGGACCTAAAGTGATCTTTGGTGGATCTGAAAAAGGAGTCATCAAAGGGTTTGGTAACATTTCTTCTAACCTAATTTCTATCACTCAAGTGGCTTATGTAAAAGGTTTGAAACATAATCTAATAAGCATAAGCCAGCTAAGTGATTTAGGATATGACATTTCATTTGTTAAAGATGGATGTCATATCAAGAGGTCAAGTGATCAAAAGATCATATTGACTGGGTATAGGAAGAGAAATGTATATTGTCTTAATTTTGAATGTGAGAATAAGGCTTCTCCCATCTGTCTTGTAGCTGATGACAATGCTTCTCATTGTGTTAAGTGGCACAAGAGATTGGCTCATCTAAACTACAAGACAATTGACCAACTCTTTAGCAAAGAGTTAGTGAGGAATGGACCTCAAATTAAGTGTATAAAGGAAGGGATATGCTCAGCTTGTCAAAAGGGCAAGCAGACAAAATCCTCCTTTCAAAGCCTTGAAAACAAGGATTCTGTGAGGTGCTTATACCTCTTGCATATGGATCTTTTTGGTCCTATGCCAGTTCATAGTCTAGGTAGGAAGGTCTACACTTTTGTGGTTGTAGATGACTATTCTAGATTTACATGGGTGTTCTTTCTGAGACAAAAATCTGAAACCCTAAGTGTATTACTTAATTTTGTAAAGCAAATTCAGAATGAACTGAATAGTACAGTGGTCAAAATCAGAAGTGACCATGGTACTGAATTTCAATCTGAAAGCATAACAAACTTGTGTAAAGACTTTGGGATTTTCCAAGAGTTCTCCTCACCTAGAACACCTCAGCAAAATGGAATTGCTGAAAGAAAGAATAGAACATTAATTGAAGCTGGTAGAACTTTATTGAGTGACACCTCTCTCCCAGAATATTTTTGGGCTGAGGCAGTTAACACTGCTTGTCATGTAATCAATAGGGCTACTATCACCAAAAGCCACAAAATGACTCCCTATGAGATTGTGAAAGGCAGAAAACCAAATCTATCTTACTTTAGGATCTTTGGTTGTAAGTGTTATATACTTAACAATGACAAGTCATATTTGACTAAGTTTGCTGCCAAATCCCAGGATGGGATATTTGTTGGGTACAGCACAAATAGTAAGGCCTATAGAGTCTTCAACTTGACTACTCAAGTTGTTGAAGAATCTGTGCATGTTGTGTTTGATGAAACAAGATTAATCAACTGTGAGTTGTCTTGTAGATCAAATGACTCAACAGGTATAAGCAAAAGTATGGACAAGCTTTCCATTACTGAAGTATCAAAGGAAGATGGGGCATTGGAAAATGAAGGCTTCAGTCCAGGGGGAGAACAAGACACTATAGAAGCTGATGAAAATCAAGAGAATCAGTTAAATGAAGGAGCTGGAGATGTTCAACCAGAAGGAAATCTTCCTCCAGCTACAAGACATTTAAGAGATCATCCAGCTGATCAGATAATAGGTGATCCAAGACAAGGGGTGCAAACTAGAAGCAGAAATCAAAACACAGTTCTACATTCAAGTTTCCTGTCACAAATGGAGCCTAAGAAGTTTGAAGAAGCTATCCAAGACCAGCACTGGATTGATGCTATGCAAGAGGAGCTGAATCAATTCAGAAGGTGCAATGTCTGGGAGCTTGTTCCTAAACCAAGAGGCCACAACATAATTGGCACAAAATGGATCTATAGGAACAAGCTAGATGAAAGTGGGATAATAGTAAAGAATAAAGCAAGATTGGTTGCAAAAGGATACAGGCAGGAAGAAGGGATTGACTTTGATCAAACCTTTGCTCCAGTAGCAAGGCTGGAGGCAATCAGAATATTCCTTGCCTATGCAGCCTATCAAGACTTCAAAGTATACCAGATGGATGTGAAGTCAGCATTTCTGAATGGTGATCTTAAAGAAGAAGTATATGTAGAGCAGCCATCAGGTTTTGTAGATCCTCTTAAACCTGGTTTTGTTTAAAAGCTTAGGAAAGCTCTGTATGGGTTAAAGCAAGCCCCAAGGGCTTGGTATGAAACCCTGTCTACTTTCCTTATTGAGAATAAATTCTCAAGAGGAAAAATTGACAAAACTCTATTCCTTAGGGAATCCAAAGGCAAGATCATCTTAGTACAGATCTATGTTGATGACATAATCTTTGGATCTACTGAAAACAACCTTTGTAAAAAGTTTGCCAAACTTATGCAAGGGAAGTTTGAGATGAGCAGTATGGGGGAACTGAAATTCTTCTTGGGACTCCAAGTAAGACAGACTAATGATGGATTGTCCATATCACAGTCTAAGTTCACCAAAGAATTGATTAAGAAATATGGTATGGAGTCATCCTCCACCATGAGAACTCCTATGGGAACAAGTATGCCTATATGCAAAGATGATGCAGGTAAACCTGTTGATGAGACTTTGTATAGAGGGATAGTTGGCTCACTACTATATCTCACTGCTAGTAGACCAGATATTATGTATGCTACATGTGTCTGTGCTAGGTACCAAGCCTGCCCTAAAGAATCTCATTATACTGTAGTCAAAAGGATTCTGAGATATCTTAAGGGCACACCTAATCTAGGTCTTTGGTACCCTAGGAATAGAGATTTTCAACTAACAGGCTATTCAGATGCAGATTTTGCAGGATGTAGAGAGGATAGGAAGAGTACTACAGGTACTTATCAATTCCTGGGAGGAAGACTAATATCATGGAGTAGTAAGAAGCAGACTAGTGTGGCAATTTCCACAGCTGAGTCAGAGTATGTTGCTGCTGGAAGCTGCTGTGCACAGCTATTATGGATGCAGCATCAGCTAAAGGATTATGGTATTCAAGTAAGTAGAACACCTCTTTTGTGTGATTCTAAGAGTGCAATTTCTATTGCTAATAATCCTGTTTCTCATAGTAGAACTAAGCACATAGAAATAAAATACCATTTTCTTAGAGAACATGTAGAAAAAGAAGACATCTCATTGGAATTTGTGAAAACAGATTATCAAATAGCAGATGTGTTTACCAAGCCCCTAGATAAGACAAAGTTCAATAAATTCAAAATTGAATTAGGTATGTTAACCATTGATTAGTGTAATCACAAAATCATCAACAATTAAGTTGAAGTGGTAACAAGACATTTAAATGAGATTAAGACACATTGAAGTAGTATAAAGTACTTTGTTATACTTATAAGTTGTGATGAACAAATAGAAATTGGCTAAGTAAGATGGTGTCGACACATTCAGTAATAATGTGTCGTCTCAGGGTAGTAATGTCGACAAGTCAGAGATATTGTGTCGACACTAAAAATATGTGTCGACACTTAAGAATCTTATTGTCGACTTATCCAGGAATGTAGTGTCGACTTCACCAGGATAGTGGTGTCGACACTTACAGATTTTGTGTCGACACTTATACTAAGAGTCGACACAGAATTTCTGATGCTCTACTATATATCTCTGGTGTCGACATAACCATAAATTGGTGTCGACACAAAGTAGACGAACTTGTAGTCGAGATAATAGAAGCTTGTGTCGACACAATCCATCTGTGTCGACACTTATAGTCTATTTTTGGCGACTTTTGATCTTCTTTAAACAGAAGGTATAAATAGGTCAAAAACTCATTCTGTCGACACGCTTACAAGGTTTTCGAAACCCTGTGTCGACATTCTCTCTCTCTCTCTTTATCTCATCTTTCCAGCTTTCTCGACTGATCAATGGCGCCGAAGATTGAAGACAATGTGAATGAAGGATATGAGTTGGTGCGTCAGGCCTTTGCTGCTGCCCCTCCAGATGTTCTTGGGGTTATCTCTCTCCTCTCCGACTCTGGTTTAGAATTTCTGGTCTCCGAACATTCAAAGATATGGAAGAAGGAGGTGCATGAGTTCTTTACCTCTGCCTCTGTAAACTCTGAAAGTCATGAAATAAAATCCACAGTTCATGGGTCACCTGTGGAGATTACACCAAGTAAGATAAGAACAATTCTGCAATTACCTATAATTGAGAATGAAGAGGATGTCCCT
This sequence comes from Platanthera zijinensis, assembly GCA_039513925.1. Classification (NCBI taxonomy): domain Eukaryota; kingdom Viridiplantae; phylum Streptophyta; class Magnoliopsida; order Asparagales; family Orchidaceae; genus Platanthera; species Platanthera zijinensis. The sequence goes on from CM077079.1 coordinate 258,981,352, forward strand.
GCTTCTAAATCTAGGGAGGCTCTTCAATGGTGTGGATTGGAATCCACCATGAAAATTGGAGCTGCGTTCAATCGGAAAGGAATGAATCAACAGGGTAAGTTTCTGTTAGAAGTGGTAGGAAAGGTTATTCTGTGCAAGTCAGGTGGACATGATAGAATTTCTGCCTCTATGTTCAGCCTAATGACCAGGATAGTATTTACAATACCAACAGATTGGTCATCTGTAATTTTTGAAAAGATTAAGGAAGGGATCAAGAAGCCAAATCTGGCTAGGATAATGAGTATATATCTAAGTAAGGAGATTCCTGAGGTGATGCAACAACAACCTGGAACTAAAATTAATCACATGAGAAGGATGGACATGAGATTATTCTCCAGATGGGATAGGGTGCTGACCAAAGAAATGCCTGAAGTAGAAAGGCAGGATTTACCTGAGAAATCCCCAGGTCATGCTACCAGCACTGGGCATCAACAAGAAGAGCAAGTAAGACTAGAGGTTGAAGATCAGCCTGCATCTACACACGTTCAGGATGCCACAATACCTGTAGTTCAAGAAGTAGAAGTCCAGGGGGAGCAAGTGCAAGAAGATGCTCCAATTCATCAATCTCCAAATCTGAATACTGCAAATGCTCAAGCCCAGAAGGAATATACTCTGGAGGAGTTATTTCCAAATGATGAAATAATAACTGATAATCTGGAAGTGGAGCAAGAAATTGAGGGGGAGCCAGTGCATGTTGAGACTGTACAACATGGCACTGAAGCAGCTGTTTCTCCTCCTCCCAAAGAAAGAGTTCAAATTGATAGTACTTCTGATTCAGAGACTGAAGAAGCCATGGTGGCTAAAAAGAGAAAACTTATGGTCTTTCAGAGAAGAAGCAAGAGCTATAAGCAGGCTCTACAGTCTACAGCACATCACACTTCTTCTGACTTTGATTATAACAAGTTCTTGGTAGATTTACAAGTAAAATTGGATGAACACGGAGTGGCCATTGAAAAATATGTTGATGAGAATAACAAGTCCCTGCAGTTTGACTTAGCTCAAGATATAAAATCTATTAGGTTTGAGGTCAATATGCATAAGAAGGAAATGACAGATTGCTTCCATAAGGGAGGTAATGCTGTGGTATATCTGGCAAAACAACAACAGACTATCATCCCTAAGGTGGATAACATTGCTTTAAAGCAAAGCTATGTCTTGGAAAATCAGTTAAGAATGAATGATAATTTAACTGAATCTCATCATGAGATAATAGAGGAATTGAAAAAGATTGTTCCAGGCCTGCCTACAGATAGAACAAAAGAAATGGAAGAATTTGATAAGAACTTTCAAGCTGCTATTGCTTCTGTTAAGACTGCAATCACTATCTCTCAAAAAGAAATATCTGACAAGCTTCAAAAGTTAAAACCATTTTTTAAAGAGGGTGTGAATTATCTGGATGGCCAAATCAGATTTCAAAAGGAAGATCTCAGAGATCATGTTTCTAGAGAAGCCATAAAGGGGGAGAGGATGCTAGTTCATGCAGGCTCAGAGCACACCAAATGGGTAACCAATAGTATTAGAGCCACATTGGGATATCCACCATTGTGTGATGATGCTATGGTAGCTGAGTCAGGAATACAAACAAGTCTACTTGAAGGCAATCAACCTGAGGTTGCCCAAGTCATTTACCCCCCTCCAGATTTTGACATGATTGATCAGCAGGTTCAAGGAATGTATAGTCCTCCAAAGGAGATTACTAATATTGTTATTAGGAAGGTTGATAAGCCTGAGGCTACTTTGAAAGACCAGCAAGATGCTCTTCTATCTAAGAAAAGGTTTAGAGAGCAGGCTGAACTTAAGCCAGACTTTGAGCAGTGGAGTCCTACTTCCAGAAATATAATACTCACTGCATGGAAGGCTGTCAAAGATCAAGTGCAGGAAAGAGGCAAGTGGTACAATGAGATGGAATGGCAGAAGTATGAAGCCAGGCAAGAGGCCATTGTACAGTTTAGAAGAAAAGCCAAGCTGGGTAGGCTGCCTTCAGATGCTCAGGAGCCAAACAAGTATTTCCTAAAGCCCTTTCATTATTTTGAAAGGCAAAGGCTCAAGGAAGAAGCAAAGAAGAAGGCTGATCTAAAAGGCAAGAAGCCAGCTGAAGATTCTGAAGCTCCTGTGAAGGCTCAAGTTCTGTCTGGCAAAGGAATTGTCATTAAAGAGCCTGATCAGTCTTAATCTTTAGTTCTTTCAAAGTATTTTGTAATGTTTTGATTAAATCATTAAATGTAATTCTCTGTATTCAAACATTATCAAGTTATAAACAAAATGTTGTTTGGCATCATATAATGATCATTCTGTGATGGGTTGTTTTTATGTTTTGTTTATATTAAGTATTCCTGTTATGTCATATATCATCAGTTTATACATTTTATAAATGGTGTATATCATTGGCTATAGGGTTATGACTTCTCCAAATAGGGGGAGATTGTTGGGTACATTGGAAAATGTGTACCTGATTTGAAGAAGCTCAACTTAGCTCAATGATATGCATCAAGGTGTATTTGATGTTGTTTTGAGTTGACATGTGCAGGTGAAGAAGTATTAAAGAATGCAGAAAAATATTCTAAGTCCACATGTCGACACCTGAAGAAATTGTGTCGACACTTCAGAATATTTGTGTCGACACTTCAGAATATCTGTATCGACACAGAGAATGGTAGTCGACCACATTTATGTCGACACTGGGAAGCAGTGTCGACACATAAAGAAAATAGTCGACTTCAACTATGTCGACACTGGGAAGCAGTGTCGACACATAAAGAAAATCGTCGACCTCAGCACTGGGAAGTAGTGTCGACACCGTGAAAGATAGTTGACCAGAGAAGGTTTGTCGACACCGTGAAAGATAGTCGACTAGAGAAGGTTAGTCGACACCGTGATAGATAGTCGACCATAGAAGGTTAGTCGACACCGTGAAAGATAGTCGACTAGTGAAAGATAGTCGAACAGAGAAAGATAGTCGACTCACAGAAGAAGATAGTCGACCACAACTGTGTCGACACTGGGTGGATGTGTCGACACCAGAAGACTGTGTCGACACATATTGGCAGAAGTCGACTATGCTTGTGTCGACACCAGAAGACTGAGTCGACACATTTTGACAGAATTGAAGATTGCTGTGTCGACACCTGAAGGCTGAGTCGACACATGCTGAGTTCTGAATCTACAACAACTGTGTCGACACACAGGACTTGTGTCGACACACTGCAGAGTCTAGACCAAGTTATTTTCTGAAGAAGCTGTGTCGACTTAAAGGCAACTTAGTCGACATCGTCAAAGACTGTGTCGACACCAAAGTCACTTGTGTCGACACAGATAGACAGATTGGTCTCGACACTTTCTAACTGACTGTCTCGACATTTTGCTGTCCAAGGCTAAGGTACAAGAATTGTTTGAAGACTTGACAGCTGTGGGTTGCCACCGTTTAACTGAAGCTGTCAGACCTGTCAGAAAACAGTTAGAAACCGGATCAGCCGGTTACCATGAAGAAAGTCTATAAATAGACACATTCAGAAGGAATTAAAGAGCAGCTAAGCTAAGAAAAATATCTGAAGAAGATCTAAGAAGAAGAAACAAAAGGATTACGATCCTATTGAAGTTTCAATTCAAGAAAATGAAAAAGAAGATCTTCATCAGAAGGTCTAAGAAGAAGAAGTCTGAAGTATCAGTAAGGGTGTTGGATAGAGGGAGATCCAGTCATCTTGAAGAAGAAGAAGGAAGCCATCAGTGGTTTCTCAAGAAGCTATTTGGAAATCAACTCAGCTAAGTTCAGATTCAAGAAGCTTTGAAGAAAGCTCAGATTCAGTTGATTTCATCAGCTGATCAAGAAGTGTCTTGTCCTCTTCTCTCTCAACAAAGGCAAGACATCAAAATATCTTTTCTAAATTTCTGTAGGATCTGTTTACACAGATCTGAGTTGTAAGCCTGTGTTATAAAGGCTGAGTGTAGGAGAGGTGATCTCTGAGTGGTAGGGCTATTTGCCTGAGTGTAGGAGAAGGTTATTCTCTGAGTGGTAGGCCTTGAGGCAAGGCTGAGGTAGGGCTGTTGAGCCTGAGTTGTAGGAACCTATCCTGGTTCTGAGCTGTAGGATCTGAGGATCTGAGTATAGTGGAAGTTTGGCCGAATCTAGCATATTGCTAGATAGGTGAAGGGGGAAAGTGGATGTACCCAGACATTGGGGAACCACTATAAAACATTGTGCAATCTGTGATGCTTAGTTGTCTGTGAATGCTGTGCTAGATAAATTAATTTGCAGGTGAATTCTGCCTAGATTTATAAACAAGAAATTAGAACCTATTCACCCCCCCCCCTCTAGGTGTTTAGGTTGTCTTGAAAGTAAAACTATCAGCTGGTGTAATCTCCTACGGCAGCGGGTCACTACGGTGCTCCACCTCCTGTGAATGGTTAATCAATTAACCGTTAGTCACAGAGCTAAGTGGAAACAAATCTCCTCCTCGGATCCACATCCTGGGGACGAGCACGTACCCACCCAACAAAAGTAAATAGCTGAAGCACGAGAGGGTTAGCACAATATTTCATACAGGAACAGCTAGGAGCAAATATAAAAGAGTGCAGTATAACCGGAAAAAGCAGAAATAGTATAAAACGGTTATAACAATGCTCTATTAGCTCATCAGCACAACAGGTTTTCATATCCTAAATTCTATCGCAGACATTCACATCCGCGCGCATACCGTAAATATTCATAGCCGCGCACACACCGCAGGAATTCATAGCCGCGTACACAAACCCTATGTCGACATAGTTTGGAGCGCTTCTGTTCTAGCAAGGTAGCGAGCCCCGCGGGCCTCACCGATGTGGTCGTCGGTGATAGTGGCCAGTCCTGCCACTTCTGGGGGTGATCGTACCGCACAACCCCAGGCCCTAACGTACAACCTGGTGTACTCTTGGATGTGAGGGATATCCAGCGAATCATTTTGGCCGACGAGCGGAGGAAAACCCGACAGGGAATAAAACAGTCGGTCACCCATGGTACTCATCTCCCTCTCGCCTTGAGTCGTCGACCTTCCCGCACCGGTACGAACGGTCTGCGGGAGGGACTGACCCGCCACTATTTCACCACAAGCAATTTACAAACAATCAAACAAAGGCAATCATAATACACACCGGGTCTACGTCGGCCTGCCCTACTAGGCTTCAAACTTCGGGCAGCGGCACTAGCTCTACTTCTGACAAGGAGCGTGGGAGCGCTTTATTTGGGGCTAGACTTGGAGGAATACCTCAACTCCGGATATCCCCAACTAAGGCTCAACCTTAATAACGACTGCTCGTTAGAGCAGGACCCGAAAAGAATATACTTTCCCACTTTGAGGAATACCTCAACTCCGGATATCCCCAACTTCGAACTGGAGTAGAACTGAATTAAAAGTACTGAACTAAAAAGAATAAAGGAACTGGACCAGTGCAAGACTGGAATAATCATAAAGAAAATAGTTAGTAGTCCAATCACTCCATCCAGGAGGCTTCAGTTCCATCTCCGTTCTTAGGAGAGATTTTTCTGTTCCATCTCCGTTCTCAGGAGAGATTCAGTTCCATCTCAGTTTTTAAAAAAGTTTCATTGAGTTACACCCATTATTAAGATCCGATTAGGATTTGGTTGCGCCTTATTAATTACGGCTTAATCGGATCAGGGGCTTATCAGGAGTTACACCCACATTATTTGTTGAGAATAATTTGCAACTCACTACTCGTACTCTCACTTTCCGAGCGTGTCCAGATCACCCGAGAGTCGAGGCGCTCGACGGTTTCACAAAGTCTCGGAACACACAGAGCTTGGTCACTTGCCTCAACCACTCTCATCGATATGATAATTTGAATTTATTATTCAAATTAGAGATGATAGTCGCGTGCTCCAATTTTCATTTTCGAGCGTAATAATTTCTGAGCGCGACCATAGGCTTCCAGATTTTAGGAAAAATATCAAAACTTATCCTCATGACCCCAAATTTTGATACAACCATTAAGAGAGCCTAAAATGAGCCTAGTAATATTTTTGTAATTTTTCAAAGTGTTTTGGGCGTTTAATTTGACCAAATAAATTTTATTTGGACTTTTAAAAATACCAAATCAACTCCAAAAATTTTCAAAATTTTTGAGGAGACTGCCCTCATCAAGGGAAACAATTTTCATGTTAAAAACTTTTTCATGAGGGCTCTCATTTAGTCTCTAAAAAATCAAAACTCATATTATATTATAATAATATAATATTTATAAATATTATTATAATATACATATTATAATATTATAACTTATAAATTATAAACTAAAGTTACTGTTCATCACCCCTACCCCCCTGTACGTATTCCGCCGCCCTTACGGGGCTTCTCCGCCGCCGGCCTGCCGTGTCTCCGCCACCGGCCAACCCGCCGGTGGTGGGCGCTCCCTCCGGTGGTGGTTCGGCAGCCTGCCGCCGCCGGCCATCGCCGGAGCGTATTTTTTTTTTAAAACGGGAGGGGAGGGAGTGACGGCGGCGACGCTCCGGCCGCCGGAGCTCGCATGCACTACGTCATAAATGGGGAGGGGGAGGAAGAGAAGGTTCCACTTGAGTTTGGCGGGCTCGGGAGGGGCCGGCTTGGTCGGCCATGGCTCAAGGTGGTGGAGGGGGAGGAGCTCCTTGGCTTGGCTTTTTCCGGCCACCAGAACTCCGGCAGAGGGGGGGAGCAGGGGGAGGACTGCTCTGAGAGGTGTGAGGGAAAGAGAGGGGGTTGGGTGGCTTTTATAGGGAGGGGGAGGAAGAGAAGGTTCCACCTGAGTTTAGCGGGCTCGGGAGGGGCCGGCTTGGTCGGCCATGGCTTAAAATGGTGGAGGGGGAGGAGCTCCTCGGCTTGGCTTTTTCCGGCCACCAGAACTCCGGCAGAGAAGGGGGGAGCAGGGGGAGGGCTGCTCTGAGAGGTGTGAGGGAAAGAGAGGGGGTTGGGTGGCTTTTATAGGGAGGGGGAGGGGGGCTATCCCCCTTTTGGGCAAGGTGGGATTAATCCCTCCTTATGGACGGATTAAATCCCCACCCTCCAGCTGTCCAAGGACAGGTGGAGGCCCCCTCTTTTCCCCAAGTGGGGAAAAGGATGGTGAATCCCTTATGGGCTTGGGCCTTTTGGGAAGAGAGGGGAAAAGGAGGAGAAGAGGGGTGGGGTGGGCCTCTACCTATCCTAGGCTTGATTGCTTGTTGGGGGCCTAAGGAGAGTGAGGGGAGCATGGGCCATCCTACTTTGGAGAGGAGGTGGGCCCCTCATTTGGAGAAAAATCCAAAAAGTGGATTTTTAGGGGGGTTTGACCAAGTCAACCCTAGGGTGGGTCCCCCTTGCTGGTCAAAGTCAATGTGGGTCCAAGTCATCAGGGTCGGGTAAAAGTTCGGGTGTCGTGTCATAATTAGTGTGTGCATGCTTTTCAGTGCATGACTAGCCTTGATTAGACCGCGGGTTGACCAATTATCGTCAAAATTGACCGAGATGACTTCCGTTTACTTCATATTGACTACATGACTAGCCTTGATTAGACCGCGGGTTGACCAATTATCGTCGAAATTGACCGAGATGACTTCCGTTTACTTCATATTGACTACACTAGTCCAACGCCACTAATTGGGGTTGAATCGGAGTCCGTTGGGCGAAAGTCCAAAATCTGTGCATCGGCGCGCTAAAATGGTCGAATTGTGTTAAATTGTCGTTAGATCTCGGATCGCATCGCAACGAGTTCCGAAGTGTTCGTATCAACTATACGAAGTCATAGGAATTGACAGAACTCAAATTGGAGTTCTTTATGTTAATATCCAAAAATCTCATTTTTGCGACGTTGTAAGACCCCTTTTTTCGATTTCAATTCTCGGGGTCTTATGCCCAGAACCGCCGCTTTGCGGTGACACCTTCGCACCCGGGAAGGTCGTCACTACAATGCGCCGATTCTGCGGCCTTTTCGATCACAATCAAGTAGCAAGTAGAACAGTAAAGAGAAATGCAGTCCACAATATAATATCACATATAAATAAAAACTCCACGAGGGGAGCGTCCACAGTATAACATCAGAGTAAAATCAGAGTACTGAAAGGAAAAGGACTTAAGCCCGGTACAACAACACCTCACTACATGGTCACTCAAACGGAAACTGAAAAACAAACTGCTACTAAGGAATGGAACTCACAGTCCCGGTTGTCTGAGCTCCTGAGCTAGACTGCCCTGTCTCCAAGCGCACCGGCCTCCTGGGCTGCTCCTCCGGGCTGGGCTCCACGATTTCCTAAAATGATGTGGTCCAAAAACTGTTAGTCTATAAGACTAAGCCCTATCATCCCCCACCCCTTCCCACATGCCCTAAGACACCGAGCAGAGAGGAAGAAAGGGAAGGACATGAAGGTGGAGAGTAGTCAAAAGCAGATGACGGTGGACCTAACTAGCAAGTTATAACAGGTGAACAATATAAGTGTTGTAATAGGTATAACAGAAAGGTAAGTAAGTAAGAAATTAAACCTTCGCTTATGTGAGTACACATAAGCCAAGGGATCTTTTGCAAGGCTCCCATCGTATAACGCGTCCCATACCGCTTATACGTGTGGGTGTCTGTTATCAAGTAGCAGATATACATATATCAAATTGACCTTAATTTATAAACTTGCCCACACAAGCTTATAGACCAAGGGATCATTTTGCAAGTCCTAAAGTATAAGCGTCCCATTCCACTTATATTTTAGGTGTCAAGGTTGTTATGAATGATTATGACATGCAGCTATATGGTGGGTTATGATGTTCAAGCAGTGCAACTCACACACCCAACTTTGTGTACACAAACCTTTAGTTCCCCCTTTCTGGAGATAACTCCCAGGTTACTCCTATAGTGGCAAACGGAAGCGGTGGGTTGGGCCTCGCCCACCTCAAAACCAGTAAAAGCACCACTGGTATGACCTATCGTACGCCCTCAACGCCTGGTGCACGAGGCGGACTCCTGCGTACTCTTGCCGACTGGCCCGCCGGACTTAACCTTGGCTAAGTGCTAGTCACCTTGCCGAGTCAACGATATCGGTGTCGGTGCAATCGAACTCCCCGATATCGAGAACCCACCACCTTAATCTTTCCTATTTTATGTATATGCAGTAGTTTAATATAAAACAATTTAAAGTGTCAAACTCCCGGACTAAACCGTCCGTATTAACCACAACCGAGACTAAGCTCCCCGGACTAAACCGTCCGGCTCATCTCCAGACCTCATCCCTTGAACACCGCGGGATGGCGCCCCCTTGAAAACCTCGGGACGACTTAACCATTTCCAAACCTAACTAATGAGTGTGTGCAATGTGAATCTCTATCTAGCTAATTACTCTTTTGTTTGTTTTAAGATTTACGTTAGCCCAGGACTGCCTCCGGATTATACCCTGTGAGGGGCTCTCAAAAGGCACTAGGAACTACGATGGTAAGACAGACCAAAGTTCCCTTTCGCAAGGCACTTCATAATATTGGTTAATTTTCTCTTACCTGCTCCCTTCTCATATTATATTAAACTAAAACTAGGGTAGCTTGACATTTCACTCTCTTAGGAATGACGATCTTTCGTCGAATCCGAGCTCCTTCTACCATAACCACTCACTTCTCGTCATTCCTTAGAACCTTCCATGACAACCTATCTAAATCCATCCCAATCAGCACATTGAGAAACTCCAACATTGCCCTAAGTCGTCTCCAAATGCGATCTTTTACGAAAACGCTACATGCAGACCAGCCTACATTATATGATGACCTTGATAGGATGTCCTTTGTTTCTTCATCCGAATGACCTAAGTTATTTACTGGGATCCTATCATGTCATAAATGAATCAATTCTAGGTTATAACCATTTTCTCTATTAATCTAATAATTAATTAATTTTCCCACAAATCCAAGGTCTACCAATTTGAACATGAAGTAGACTTTTTAGCTATATAAAAATCATAATAAATTCAGAAAAAATTGTGTTATATCTAAAAAGGATATATCCAAGGTTTGACATTTTTATCTAAGGTCTAAGGGGCCTAATCATGTTTTATCAAAAATTCATTTCTTTCATGACTAATGAATAAACTACATCAAATCTTAATTCAAATAATTTGAATTAATTACAGGGTACTAATAACACCATGAAAACAGTACTAGATAAGTTTCATAATTTTCCTACTGGAAATTAATTTATAATAAATCATTTACTAAATTCTTAATCTAGCATGCTTGTGAATCAAGTACTATATTCATAACTACAAAAATCTAGAATAACTTTCCACTAGTAAATATTGGTTTAAGGACCATATTTACCAAATTTCATAATTTTCCAGAAAGTATTTAAGCCATAATATATTTTAAAACCATAAAGCCCTTTTGTAACACTTGTGAAAGAACTACTAGATTTCTTCAACATAAAATTAAACAAAAAATTCAGGAGCATTAATACTGGCCAAAAACATCTAATTCCAGAGTTTTATGGGGTCTTATTTGACTTAAAAATCTTTAATAAATAAAATATCAAATAGGGCTATACCCACATTCATAAGTGAAGTACTAGAAATAATTATCCAAAAATTCTAGTAAAATCATCCAAGGGTCCTAACTAACCTAGAAATACTATACCCAAGTTTCATAGCTTTTAAATGAATTTAAGTTACTGATTTGACCTAAAAACCCTTCTACCCTAAAACTAGGGAATAGGTTTTGAGGTACCTACCTACCTCTAAATTCTCTAATATTTCAACCAGAGGGTTAAATACTCATTAAAAACCTCTCCACCAAAACTAAAGGCCATACAATGGCATTTGCCCCTATGTCCTTCACAAGCCCCCAAAGTCCTTATTTAGGGTTTGAACCTGGGCCCTAGGGTAACTCACCCTAATCCATCCCATTTTCCCCAAGGGGGTTCTTAGGATTATTTTAAACCAGTGGTCAAAATATCAACCTCTATTGAGGTGAGTTGACCACTCAATTGCCAAAAGTTCCCTTTTCCCTAATTACCCTTCCCTAGGTCCAAACTAGGGTTTAGTGAATTCCTATTCAAAACTCAACCAAATGAGTTGAAATTTGAACCAGACCTAGATACCTATACCAGGGACACCTCACCAAAATTTGGGAGGGTATGGAGGTCATTTGACCCTTTAAATATCTTACCCTAGCTTTTATAGGGTTAGGGAAAAACCAAAAGCTACACTATCCCAAATGGTCTCCAATTTTTACAGGAGCTAGTTATAGGTAATAATAAGCCCCTGTCCAAAATTCAGGGAATTTGGACAAAGGGTTAGGTGTGGGGAATTATTTTAAAATCTGCCATACATATAGGACCTACCCTAGAAAAATGACCCAATAAGTCAGTAGACTTGTCCTAAAATTTTCCATTACATATCAAACTGTATATAATAAAAATGCCTACAATATTTATGTTGATCATTTTTGATGAACATGCCCCTAAAAAACCTAAATAATTTTTAGAAGGAATCTGCCCTAGTTGTAGGACATAATCTCACTAAAAAGGCTCTACAGGGCAGTCCCCTCATCCAATTTTTCACCACTACATATCAAATTGTAGGTCTTCAAAAGACCTACAACTTTCATGTTGTAACCTTTTTCAGGTGGTGCCCAGAAGGGGCCTAAATTTAATTTACAGTGAAACTATTTTATTAAAATACAGAAATTGAATATAAAAAAATCATTAAATCATATTTTAGGGTTGCACGGATCTTAAAGCAGATCGGACGACAGCTGTATTTCGTCTTCTCCAAATGGCTTGAACCAGAACCCGTGGAAATGACTTTCACGGACCTTTTCCCGACCACTAGGGGCGGCGCCACCACCGGGAAACGACTCCTACATGTTCCCGGTGGTGGGGGCTAGCCTTGCCGGCGGCTAGGGCGGCTGGAGGTGGTGGCGCCGCCCTACCCGAGCCCACCAAAAAGCCATGAAAATGGCAAAAAGCCATGAAAATGGCTAAAAGTTCCTGGTTTTGGTTCCCTCCGACCGGCTACTCGAGCCCAACCTCTACCCTAATGATTCTAGGATCTAAGCATAAGAGAAAGAGAGGGGGAGGACCTGAGTTCGGGCACGAATGCGGGTTGAACGGCAGGATGCCATGGTGGCGGCGATGGCGGCGTTTCTCTCCTTGGTGGCTCCGGCAAGCCTCTCTCCTCCTTCTCTGGTTTCGAAAATGGTCTCCCTTCTCTCCTAAGTGAGTATATAAGGGGGAGAGGGGAAGAGGGGGCGGTTTCATCCAAGAGGCAAAACACCCCTTCATGGTGGGGGGTCGGTTAGAGGTGAGGAGGGGTGGAGCCACCTCTTGGTAGCCGGGAAAGGGTTGGGGGGAAGAGGTGCCAGCCATTAGGTGGCTGTGGGCCCCTCCTTGGCCGAACTCATGCCTCCTCCCTCTTCAAAACACTCCTTCACCTCTCCACCACCTTTTCTCTCTCCTCTATATAACCAAATACTCATTTTTTCTCTCTCCTAGTCACCCTCACGATTTCTCTTCCCCTAGAAGCCTAAAGGCAGCCCATAAAATGAATATTAAATCCTTAAATGCCATATGAGAGGGGGGCTCACCATTCTACCATGAAAATACCCTTTATTCTCACTTTCTCTCTCCTATATTTACATGTTGGCTAGCCTAGGGTTTAGGGTTGACTTGGTCAATTTGACCTTCGGAGTCAACATCAATGGACCCCTAGGGACCCATTTACCTCCCCTAAGTCCTAGGTATGGTTAGGTAGGGTAGACTTGGCATAAAGAGGGTGAGTTGACCCAAGGCAGGGTTAATTTGGCCTAACTAGGGCTTAAGTTGACTTGGGTCAACTTAGCCACTAGGTTTGCACCCAATGGGTCCTTGGTGACCCATTGATCTCATATTAGGTCTAGGAATGCCTTGGAGTCAGATTGAACCCACTAGGCCACCAAAAATCAGGGTTTTAAGATTTTACTATTTGCAGCCCAAGTGAGTCTCAACTAACTAGTTGGGTCACTTGACCTCCTAGGTTCAACCTAAGACTTGTTATGACCTAAGCATGTTCAAGTCACTCCTAAGGGGAGTCTAATTTGAAAATGGGATGTTACAAATCCCAATAAACAAAACAAAAATTTCGTCCCCGAAATTAAGGTAAAGTCTATTGGAGCTTTTCTACCGGGTTATCTTAAGCTTGTAACATCCCACGAGGGTTGAATTGCTTAACTAAGGTTAATAAACAAGGGCTAGCCCCAATAAACAAAGGATTAGCCTCTAATCCTAGGTGATACTCCGGTGTAAAACAAGTAGGGAAAAAAATAATTACAAGTATCTTGAGAAGTTAGAAGATATTACCTGGCTAAACAACTCCGGGTACTTCTCTCGTATCAAGTCCTGGGGTTCCCAAGTATGCTCCTCTTGCCCATGATTCCTCCACAGGACTTTGACTAGCGGGATCTTCTTACGGCGCAAGACCCGTATCCCCTGGTCGTCAATCCGTATCGACTCCACCAGAACAGACCGATCTGTAGCTACCGGCCCATCAGTGGTGGTAATCTGTAGCTCCGGGCGTAGTAGAGCCCTCCTGAGTGAAGATACGTGGAACACGTCGTGTAGGCCGGACAGCTCCTGCGACAGCTCTAGTCTGTAAGCTAATGGACTGATCCGCTCCAGGATCCTGAAAGGCCCCATATATCTCGGACTGAGCTTCTTCCGCCGACCACGTACTCGTGAAACCCCGTGTATCAGCCGGATCTTCAAGAGCACCCGGTCCCCAACCTAAAACTCTACTAGACGATGTCGAGCGTCATAATACTTTGCCTGTCTGCTTTGTGCCTCTAGCATCCTCTCTCGAATCAGTCGCACCTGAGCCTCGGTGTCTTCAACAAACTCCGAATCTACCATCTTCGGATCCGCATCATGTATCCAAGACAAGGGAGTCCAACATCTCCTCTCATACAAGGCCTCATACAGAGCCATCCGTATACTGTACTGATGATTGTTATTGTATGAAAACTCCACTAGGGGCAACATTCGCTCCCAGGGCTCTCCATGATCCACAATACACAGCCTCAGTAAGTCTTCCAGCATCCTGTTGGTACGCTCCGTCTGCCCGTCAGTCTGGGGATGGAAGGCCGTACTGAAGGTCAGTCGTGTGCCAAGGTAAGACTGCACTGATCTCCACTCTCTGGATGTGAACCGACCATCTCGATTAGATACGATCGTCCTCGGCACTCCATGGTAACAAATAAACTGTTCCACGAACTGCCGAACCAAAACTCCAACAGAGTCATCCTTCCTGATCAGGACGAACCTAGCCACCTTCGTCAGTCGGTCAACGATTACCCAGATAGAATCGTTTCCCGTGCGTGAATGAGGGAGGCCATGGATGAAGTCCATCGCGATATCATCAAACTTCCACTCCGGCACTGGGAGTGGCTGCAGCAGTCCAGCGGGGTGTCTGCACTCTGCCTTCACTAACTGGCACGCCTCGCAGTGGGTCACGAAATAAGTGATGTCCTTCTTCATGCCCGGCCAGTAGAGTGTCTTCTTCAAATCCGTCGTCATCTTCGTAATCCCGGGATGTATAGAGTATCGGCTATGATAAGCCTCTGTCATAATGTCCTCCCGAATCTGCCCTCCATCCGGTATGTAAGTCCGACCCTTGAAGCATACCAGATCACCTCTCATCGAATAGTCCCCAGCTGAGCCTGCCTCTATGGCCCTGAAAATCGGCTCCAATTTGGCATCCTGCCTCTGCCAATCTCTAACTCTGTCATGAATAGTGTCGGTGGCGCTCGTCGCAGCTAAATACTCCTCGTACAGATCGGTGTCTTCGGATGATACCAAGGTGATGTGCATATCTTCAAAGCTCCGCAATATCTCTAAAGACATGACCTGGTACCCTGCTCCTGAAGTAGTAGCTCTCCGGCTCAAGGCATCGGCTACCACGTTTGCCTTACCCGGATGATAGTGCATCTCATACTGATAGTCTGCCAGGAACTCCACCCATCTCCGTTGTCTAATGTTCAGCTCCTTCTGCGTATCCACATACTTCAGATTTTTATGATCTGAAAATATGTCGCAGTGAACTCCATAGAGATAATGGCGCCAAACCTTCAGCGCAAAAATAACCACACCCAACTCCATATCGTGCACTGGGTAGTTTTGTTCATGCTTCTTTAGCTGGCGTGAAGCGTAAGCAATAACATGCCCATTCTGCATCAGAACAGCTCCCAAGCCCTGGTAGGAGGCATCTGTATACACCTGGAATCCTTCTTTCCCCGAAGGGAGAGTCAGTATAAGAGCCGAGGTGAGTCTCTCCTTCAACTCTTGAAAAGCTGCCTCGCATTTCGGGGTCCACACAAAAGGTGTCTCCTTCCTCGTCAAAGATGTTAGAGGGAGTGCAAGACTAGAAAATCCTTCTACGAACTTCCGGTAGTAACCGGCAAGTCCTAAGAAGCTCCGAACATCTGTAGCTGTCTTCAATCGTGGCCAATCTCGGACTGCTTGAACTTTCGCTGGATCCACTGCCAACCCAACTCTACTGATAACATGACCCAAAAAGGTCACCTCCTTCAACCAAAACTGGCACTTGCTGAATTTTGCGTACAACTGATGCTCCCCCAATCTCTGTAGTGTCAGTGCAGAATGCCTCGAGTGCTCCTCTTCCGTCCGAGAGTAAATGAGAATGTCATTGATAAAAACGATGACAAACACATCCAAGTAAGACTCGAAAACCTGGTTCATGAGAGTCATGAACGCTGATGGCACATTCGTGAGCCCAAAGGGCATCACAGTAAACTCGTATAGACCATATCTGCTACTAAAAGCAGTCTTCGGGATGTCCTCTTCTCGGATCCGTAACTAGTAGTAGCCCGATCTCAAATCCAGCTTCGAGAAGAAGTGAGCTCCCTCCAGCTGGTCGAACAGCTCGTCTATCCTTGGCAACGGATAAGTATTTCGGACCGTCAGTCGATTCAAGGCCCGGTAATCTATGCACAGTCTAAGTGTCCCATCCTTATTCTTGACGAACAATACAGGGGCTCCCCATGGCGAGGAACTTGGCCGGACATAACCGGCTTCCACCAGCTCCTGTAATTGGCTCCGGAATTCCACCAGCTCCTTTGGGGCCATCCGGTAGGGGGCTCTAGATGTTGGCTTAGCCCCTGGCACCAGCAAAATCTGAAAGTCCTGCTCTCTGTGCGGGGGTAGCCCGGTAACTTTTTGGGAAAGACATCCTCGAAATCTTGCACAACAGGAATCTCCGCTATAATAATATTGGCCTCCGCCATCTCGAATAAAACCTGGTAAATCTCGTCGCCCTGTATATGGGCCTTGACGGCCTGAATAGATGACAAAAATGAAAAGGAGGCATGTCTTATACCTTCTATTACGACGGAAGAATCTCCATGCCTCAGAATAATCTTCTTGGCCACGCAGTCAATTAGGGCATGGTTCCAATATAACCATGACATGCCCAAAATCAAATCATATGAAGGCATCCTCAAGATTACGGCTGGTGCCTCGAATGCTTTCCCGCCAATTTGTGCCTCCATGTTGCAATGCGTAGTGGTGTGTAGCTCGGACCCGTTAGCTAGTCGTACCCTCAATGCCAAGCCGATGAATCTCTCCACGCCTGCCAAGCAAGCAATGAAGGCCTCTGATACAATTGAGCGTTACACACCCGTATCAAACAAAGTATATGCGGGCTTGCCGCTGATGAGGACAATGCCTGGGGTAACAAAATTTTTGAAGTCTAGTTAAAGTTTTCTTTCCTAGTTTGTAATTTCTTAGTTTAGAGTCTAATAGAGTCTAACTATTAAACAAAGGAAATATACAAACTTTTGACGTACCTGTGATTACCTCCTCAGGATGTCGAGGCTGGGCCAGATCTAATACATATACATGTTCCATCTCCTATCGGCGATCTCCGCCCGGATATCCACGACCTTGGCCGCGTCCTCGGTCTCTATAGTGCTGAGCCGGTGGGGCAATCTGCGGTGCTGGAGGGGGTGCTCCCCTCATAGGACAGTTCCTCTTGATATGCCCCAACTGGTGACAGTAGAAGCATTCCGGCGAAGTGTAAGCCCCACCTCTCGGTCTCTGCACGTCTCGCATCTGAGGTCTCGGCAGTTCCCGCACCTGAATAGGCTGAGGGGCCAGTGTCACCTGCTCCTTCGGCTCCTGCCTCACCTCCTGTCGAGGCTGAACCTCTGTCCTCCTGCCATCTGCTGTATGGCCTCGACGCTGATCGCTCTGGGCTCCCCGGCTCTGATCCTCCGTTGGCCGCTTTCGGCCTCTGGTGGTGTGCCAATCTGCCTCTAACCTCTTTACCATCTCCAGAATACGGGAGATAGGCCCGTCCGACATAAATAGAAGGGCATCCCTCATGTCTTCCCGCAGACCTTTGTAGAACCTCTTTGTGTACGCTGCCTCATCTAGCTGGTAAGAGTCTGCAAAATGAGCCAGATGGTTGAACTCTCGATGGTATTCCACCACCGTCCTGGTACCTTGCTTCAACTGCAAGAAGCGGTCCTCCAACTCGTCTCGGGCCGACTGTGGAACAAAATGCTCCAACAACATAGGCCTGAACTCATCCCATGAAACCTCAACAACCAGTCTCTCAGCAAAAGTAGTATCCAGAACTGTCTTCCACCACCGCTTGGCGTGAGACTCCAAGCAGGACACAACCAAAGGTACTCTCTCCTCCCACGGGCTCTGTATCCCTGTCAGCATTTCCTCCATGATGTCCAACCACTCTTCTATCCACACTGCTGACTCCGTCCCTAAGAAGGAAGGAGGAGAAATTCCTCGGAAGATGTTGAGCCAGTTGGCTCCTGGTATCTGCTGTGGAGCCAGGGCCTGTTGGGGCCTGAAAGCATCCAAGATGGCAGTCAAAGTCTGCCCCATGTCGGTTTGTAGGAACTGAGGGGGAACTGGTGGAATCGGTGTAGTATCCGGGGTCTGCTCGGCCCCACCCTGTAATGTAGGCAGTGTTGGAGGCTGCACAACAAAACTTCATCGTCAAAAAACGTTAACTCAATCTAAAATGGACATATATTATGTGATCCCCATATGGGCCCACCACTGCTTCCGCTGCTTAGTTTGTCCGCAAACTAAACTCGGAAGGGGGTGACCTAGGGTTTTAGTGGACTGCTATTTGATCGATCGGGGTTTGCTCTGATACCACTTGTAAGACCCCTTTTTTCGATTCCAATTCCCGGGGTCTTATGCCTAGAACCGCCGCTTTGTGGTGACACCTTTGCACCCGGGAAGGTCGTCACTACAACGCGCCGATTCTGCCGGTCTTTTCGATCACAATCAAGTAGCAAGTAGAACAGTAAAGAGAAATGCAGTCCACAATATAATATCACATATAAATAAAAACTCCACGAGGGGAGCATCCACAGTATAACATCAGAGTAAAATCAGAGTACTAAAAGGAAAAGGACTTAAGCCCGGTACAACAACACCTCACTACATGGTCACTCAAACGGAAACTGAAAAACAAACTGCTACTAAGGAACGGAACTCACGGTCCCGGCTGTCTGAGCTCTTGAGCTAGACTGCCCTGTCTCCAAGCGCTCCGGCCTCCTGGCTGCTCCTCCGGGCTGGGCTCCACGATTCCCTAAAATGATGTGGTCCGAAAACCGTTAGTCTATAAGACTAAGCCCCATCATCCCCCACCCCTTCCCCCATGCCCTAAGACACCGAGCGGAGAGGAAGAAAGGGAAGGACATGAAGGTGGAGAGTAGTCAAAAGCAGATGACGGTGGACCTAACTAGCAAGTTATAACAGGTGAACAATATAAGTGTTGTAATAGGTATAACAGAAAGGTAAGTAAGTAAGAAATTAAACCTTCGCTTATGTGAGTACACATAAGCCAAGGGATCTTTTACAAGACTCCCATCGTATAGTGCGTCTCATACCGCTTATACGTTGGGGTGTCGGTTATCAAGCAGCAGATATACATATATCAAATTGACCTTAATTTATAAACCTGCCCACACAAGCTTATAGACCAAGGGGTCGTTTTGCAAGTCCTAAAGTATAAGCGTCCCATTCCACTTATATTTTATGTGTAAAGGTTGTTATGAATAATTATGACATGCAGCTATATGGTGGGTTATGATATTCAAGCAGTGCAACTCACACACCCAACTTTGTGTACACAAACCTTTAGTTCCCCCTTTCTGGAGATAACTCCCAGGTTACTCCCGTAGTGGCAAACGGAAGCGGTGGGTTGGATCTCGCCCACCTCAAAACCAGTAAAAGCACCACTGGTCTGACCTATCGTACGCCCTCAACGCCTGGTGCACGAGGCGGACTCCTGCGTACTCTTGCCGACTGGTCCGCCAGACTTAACCTTGGCTAAGTGCTAGTCACCTTGCCGAGTCAACAATATCGGTGTCGGTGCAATCGAACTCCATCGAGAACCCACAACCTTAATCTTTCCTATTTTTATGCACATGCAGCAGTTTTATATATAACAATTTAAAGTGTCAAACTCCCGGACTAAACTGTCCGTATTAACCACAACCGAGACTAAGCTCCCCGGACTAAACCGTCCGGCTCATCTCCAGACCTCATCCCATGAACACCGCGGGATGGCGCCCCCTTGAACACCTCGAGACGACTTAACCATTTCCAAACCTAACTAATGAGTGTGTGCAATGTGAATCCCTATCCAGCTAATTACTCTTTTGTTTGTTTTAAGATTTACGTTAGCCCAGGACTGCCTCCGGATTATACCCTGTGAGGGGATCTCAAAAGGCACTAGGAACTACGATGGTAAGACAGACCAAAGTTCCCTTTCACAAGGCACTTCATAATATTGGTTAATTTTCTCTTACCCGCTCCCTTCTCATATTACATTAAACTAAAACTAGGGTAGCTTGACATTTCACTCTCTCAGGAACGACGATCTTTCGTCGAATCTGAGCTCCTTCTACCACAACCACTCACTTCTCGTCACTCCTTAGAACCTTCCATGACAACCTATCTAAATCCATCCCAATCAGCACATTGAGAAACTCTAACATTGCCCTAAGTCGTCTCCAAATGCGATCTTTTACGAAAACGCTACATGCAGACCAGCCTACACTATATGATGACATTGATAGGATGTCCTTTGTGTCTTCATCCAAATGACCTAAGTTATTTACTGGGGTCCTATCATGTCATAAATGAATCAATTCCAGGTTATAACCATTTTCTCAATTAATCTAATAATTAATTAATTTTCCCACAAATCCAAGGTCTACCAATTTGAACATGAAGTAGATTTTTTAGCTATATAAAAATCATAATAAATTCAGAATAAATTCGGTTATATCTAAAGATGATATATCCAAGGTTTGACATTTTTCTCTAAGGTCTAAGGGGCCTAATCATGTTTTATCAAAAATTCATTTCTTTCATGACTAATGAATAAACTACATCAAATCTTCATTCAAATAATTTGAATTAATTACAGGGTACTAATAACACCATGAAAACAGTACTAGATAAGTTTCATAATTTTTCTACTGGAAATTAATTTACAATAAATCATTTACTAAATTTTTAATCTAGCATGCTTGTGAATCAAGTACTATATTCATAACTCCAAAAATCTTGAATAACTTGCCACTAGTAAATATTGGTTTTCCCTATTTACCAAATTTCATAATTTTCCAGAAAGTATTTAAGCCATAATATATTTTAAAACCATAAAGCCCTTTTATAACACTTGTGAAAGAACTACTAGATTTCTTTAACATAAAATTAAACTAAAAATTCAGGAGCATTCCTACTGGCCAACAACATCTAATTCCAGAGTTTCATGGGGTCTTATTTGACTTAAAAATCTTTAATAAATAAAATATCAAATAGGGCTATACTCACATTCATAAGTGAAGTACTAGAAATAATTATCCAAAAATTCTAGTAAAATCATCCAAGGGTCCTAACTAACCTAGAAACACTCTACCCAAGTTTCATAGCTTTTAAATGAATTTAAGTTACTGATTTGACCTAAAAGTCCTTCTACCCTAAAACTAGGGAATAGGTTTTGCGGTACCTACCTACCTCTAAATTCTCTAATATTTCAACCAGAGGGTTAAATACCCATTAAAAACCTCTCCACCAAAATTAAAGGCCATACAATGGCATTTGCCCCTATGTCCTTCACAAGCCCCCAAAGTCCTTATTTAGGGTTTGAACCTGGGCCCTAGGGTAAACTCACCCTAATCCATCCCATTTTCCCCAAGGGGGTTCTTAGGATCATTTTAAACCAGTGGTCAAAATATCAACCTCTATTGAGGTGAGTTGACCACTCAATTGCCAAAAGTTCCCTTTTCCCTAATTACCCTTCCCTAGGTCCAAACTAGGGTTTAGTGAATTCCTATTCAAAACTCAACCAAATGAGTTGAAATTTGAACCAGACCTAGATACCTATACCAGGGACACCTCACCAAAATTTGGGAGGGTATGGAGGTCATTTGACCCTTTAAATATCTTATCCTAGATTTTCTAGGGTTAGGGAAAAACCCTAAGCTACACTATCCCGAATGGTCCCCAATTTTTACAAGAGCTAGATATAGGTAATAATAAGCCCCTGTACAAAATTCAGGAAATTTGGACCAAGGGTAAGGTGTAGGGAATTATTTTAAAATCTGCCCTACATATAGTACCTACCCTAGAAAAATGGCCCTATAATTCAGTAGACTTGTCCTAAAATTTTCCATTACATATCAAACTGTATATAATAAAAATGCCTACAACATTTATGTTGATCATTTTTGATGAACATGCCCCTAAAGAACCTAAATAATTTTTAGAAGGAATCTGCCCTAGTTGTAGGACATACCCTCACTAAAAATGATCTACAGGGCAGTCCCCTCATCTACTTTTTCACCACTACATATCAAATTGTAGGTCTTCAAAAGACCTACAACTTTCATGTTGTAACCTTTTTCAGGTGGTGCCCATAAGGGGCCTAAATTTAATTTACAGTGAAACTGCTTTATTAAAATACAGAAATTGAATATAAAAAAATCATTAAATCATATTTTAGGGTTGCACGGATCTTAAAGCAGATCGGACGGCAGCTGTACTTCGTCTTCTCCAAATGGCCTGAACCAGAACCCGTGGAAATGACTTTCACGGGCCTTTTCCCGACCACTAGGGGCGGCGCCACCACCGGGAAACAACTCCTACATGTTCCCGGTGGTGGGGGCTAGCCTTGCTGGCGGCTAGGGCAGCCGGAGGTGGCGGCGCCGCCCTACCCGAGCCCACCAAAAAACCATGAAAATGGCAAAAAGTTCCTGTTTTGGTTCCCTCCGACCGGCTACTCAAGCCCAACCTCTACCCTAATGATTCTAGGATCTAAGCATAAGAGAAAGAGATGGGGAGGACCTGAGTTTGGGCACGAATGCGGGTTGAACGGCGGGATGCCATGGTGGCGGCGGTGGCGGCGTTTCTCTCCTTGGTGGCTCCAGCAAGCCTCTCTCCTCCTTCTCTGGTTTCGAAAATGGTCTCCCCTCTCTCCTAAGTGAGTATATAAGGGGGAGAGGGGAAGAGGGGGCGGTTTCATCCAAGAGGCAAAACACCCCTTCATGGTGGGGGGTCGGTTAGAGGTGAGGAGGGGTGGAGCCACCTCTTGGTGGTCGGGAAAGGGTTGGGGGGAAGAGGTGCCAGCCATTAGGTGGCTGTGGGCCCCTTCTTGGCCGAACTCATGCCTCCTCCCTCTTCAAAACACTCCTTCACCTCTCCACCACCTTTTCTCTCTCCTCTATATAACCAAATACTCATTTTTTTCTCTCCTAGTCACCCTCACGATTTCTCTTCCCCTAGAAGCCTAAAGGCAGCCCATAAAATGAATATTAAATCCTTAAATGACATATGAGAGGGGGGCTCACCATTCTACCATGAAAATACCCTTTATTCTCACTTTCTCTCTCCTATATTTACATGTTGGCTAGCCTAGGGTTTAGGGTTGACTTGGTCAATTTGACCTTCAGAGTCAACATCAATGGACCCCTAGGGACCCATTGACCTCCCCTAAGACCTAGCTATGGTTAGGTAGGGTAGACTTGGCATAAAGAGGGTGAGTTTACCCAAGGTAGGGTTAATTTGGCCTAACTAGGGCTTAAGTTGACTTGGGTCAACTTAGCCACTAGGTTTGCACCCAATGGGTCATTTGTGACCCATTGATCTCATATTAGGTCTAGGAATGCCTTGGAGTCAGATTGAACCCACTAGGCCACCAAAAATCAGAGTTTTAAGATTTTACTATTTGCAGCCCAAGTGAGTCTCAACTAACTAGTTGGGTCACTTGACCTCCTAGGTTCAACCTATGACTTGTTATGACCTAAGCATGTTCAAGTCACTCCTAATGGGGGTCTAATTTGAAAATGGGATGTTACAGACGTTCTGCGAGAAATGGTCAAATCCAGCGTATAACTTCGGAATTCTACGACACGAGTTCTAATGCACTTGTATTGACTATACAAGGCTACAGGAACTGATGGAACTCAAAACGGAGTTCTCTAGCTTGATATCCAAAATCTCGCTCTCGTTGCGTTTTACGAGGAATGGTCACATCCACTATACGACCTCGGGGTCCAGCTGAACGAGTTCTGATGAGTATACGAGGCCATAGGAACTGACAGAACTCAATTCAGAGTTCTCTAGCTTGATACCATGCCTAGGGTTGCTTCCTACCGGGTCACGGGTAGAGGCTCGGGTAACTTTTATTGGGCTCACTAGGGCTCTGGTGGCCCAATAAAAGTCGGGATGTTACAATCCAATAAAAATAAAAGGATTTTTGTCCCCGAAAATTTGCTTGAAGTATGGGGTAAAAGTAACATACCTGGGGAAATATCTCTGGGTGCTTTTCTCGGAGGAGTGCTTCGGGTTCCCACGTGAACTCTTCTCATCCGCAGTTTGACCATTACACCTTAACCATCGAAATGGTTTTGTTACATAGTGTCTTGACCTTATAATCCACTACTCTGACGGGTTCGAGCCGGACGGATTTATCTGGCTGTAGCTGTACCGGTGGAGTAGGAAGGTACTGCTCTGGTTGCTGGAGGACTCGTCTCAAGGAAGAAACATGAAACACATCGTTAAGATTCCCCAAATCTGGGGGCAAGGCTAAACGATAGGTGACGGGGCCAACACGCTCTATCACCGGATGGGGGCCCAGAAAGCGGGGATCTAACTTTTTCTGCTTCCTCAACCAGGAGACACCATGCATGAGCTTTATTTTCAAGAACACCATTTCCCCCACGCTAAACTCCACCGGTCGGTGTCGCACATCATAGTACTTAGTCTGCCGGCTCTGCGCTTCCCGCATTCGCTCCTGGATCAGCCGTATCGCTGCCGTTGTGTC
This sequence comes from Platanthera zijinensis, assembly GCA_039513925.1. Lineage (NCBI taxonomy): Eukaryota > Viridiplantae > Streptophyta > Magnoliopsida > Asparagales > Orchidaceae > Platanthera > Platanthera zijinensis. Next base: position 259,005,710 of record CM077079.1, read on the forward strand.
ATCGATGTAAGCCACTCCCAAGGCTTCTGGGTCCTCTTCCTGAGCCCAAGTCAACAGGGTTTGGCAACGTCTTCCATACAATGCCTCGTACGGAGCCATCTTAATGCTAGCCTGGTAGCTGTTATTGTATGAAAATTCGACCAACGGCAACAGCTGCTCCCATGTCTCATTGTGCTCTACTATGCACAGTCGAAGTAGATCCTCCATCGTCCAGTTCATCCTCTCTGTATGTCTGTCTGTCTGCGGGTAGAAGGCGGTACTGAAGGTCAACTTGGTTCCCAAATACGCCTGCACCCGCCTCTACTCCTTAGATGTGAAATGCTCGTCACGATCTGACACGATGGACTTTGGTACTCCGTGGAATCGTACCACTTGCTCTAGGAACATCCTAGCCAGGATATCTACTCTGTCACCCTGTCGGTTTGGAATTAACTGCGCTACCTTGGTGAGTCAATCTACGACCACCCAAATTGAGTCATTCCCAGCGCGGGATCGAGGTAGGCCGTGGACGAAGTCCATGGAGATGTCTTCGAACTTCAACTCTGGTATCGGCAGGGGCTGTAATAGGCCTCCTGGACTGCGGCATTCGGCCTTAACCTTCTGACAGGTCTGACACCGGGCCACGAAGTTGGTGACATCTCTCTTCATTCCAGGCCAGTAGATGGTCCTGCGCAAGTCTACGTACATCTTAACTATGCCAGGGTGAATTGAGTACCTTAACTGATGGGCTTCTTGCAGAATTTCCTCACGAATCCATCCGGTAGCGGGAATAAATATGCGATGCTTGAATTGAAGAATCCCTCCATGCAGTTTATAATCCTCCTGTGCCCCTCCTTGCAGAGATTGGATGATCGGTATCACCTCTGGGTCGATCTTCTGAGCTTCTCGTATCCGATCCCGGATGTCACATTGGATTTCCATCCAATACAGCTGCGAGTAGTACTCTTCTGAATCTCTTCGGGAAACCAGGGTAACCTCCATGTTTATCAAAGACTGGAAGAGTTCTTTAGATATCTTCTCCATCTAACTCCCGGCTATTGCAGGCTGGCGGCTCAAGGCATCAATGACTCTATTAGCCTTCCCGGGGTGATATTGGAGAGAGAAGTCATAATCGCATAAGAATTCCCGCCATCGGCGCTGCCGGAGGTTCAGCTCCTTCTGCGTGAAGATATACTTGAGGCTCTTGTGATCAGAGAAGATATCACATCTTACTCCGTACAAGTAATGCCTCCAGATTTTAAGGGAGAAGACTACGGTGCCTAAATCTAAATCGTGTGCTGCGTAGTTTAACTCGTGTGGCTTTAATTGCTGTGAAGCGTAGGCCACTACCTTGCCGTATTGCATTAGTACTGCTCCCAATCCCTTCAGGGAGGCATCGGTGTAGATTTGGAATCCCTCAGTCCTTGTGGGGATCGTAAGGATTGGCGTAGAAGTCAGCCGCTTCTTCAGCCCGAAAAACGCAGCCTCGCACTCCGGCGTCCATCGAAATGTGACGTCCTTCTTGGTGAGAGCAGTTATGGGTAGGGCGATCTTGGAAAAACCTTCGACGAATTTCCTGTAGTATCCGGCAAGACCGAGAAAACTTCGGATATCCGCAGCTATCCTGAGTGGTGGAAAATTTTGTACTGTCTGGATCTTGGCTTGGTCTATTGCCACTCCTTCCTTATTTATCGTGTGGCCCAAGAATCCAACTTCTTCTAGCCAGAATTCGCATTTACTGAATTTGGCGAAGAGAGAGTGCTCCCGGAGTTTTAGTAGCACCATCTGCAGGTGTCGAGTATGGTCCATCTTGGTCTTCGAGTAGATTAGGATGTCGTCTATGAAGACGATGACAAAGTAATCCAAGAAAGGTTCGAAGACTCTATTCATCAGGGCCATGAAGGCAGAAGACGCGTTGGTGAGCCCAAAGGGCATCACTAGGAATTCATATAGACCGTATCGGGAGCTAAAGGCAGTCTTGGGGATATCTTCCTCTCGGATTCAAAGCTGGTAATAGCTGGATCTCAGGTCCATCTTGGAAAACACGGACACACCTTGCAACTGATCGAACAGTTCGTCGATCCTAGAGAGGGGGTAGGTATTGCGTACAGTCAGCTTATTCAGCTCCCTGTAGTCGATGCACAGTCGCAGAGTCATGTCTTTCTTCTTGACGAAAAGTACCGGGGCTCCCCATGGCGAGGAACTAGGGCGGACGAATCCAGCATTTATTAGTTTCTGTAGCTGGATCTTTAGTTCAGTCAGCTCCCTTGGGGCCATTCGGTAGGGGGCTCGTGATACTGGTCGTGCTCCGGTCACGAGCTCGATCTGAAAGTCGATCTCTCGCTGGGGTGGCAATCCCTGGAGGGACTCAGGGAAAATATCCAAATAGTCGCGGACTACTGGGACCTTGGAGAGCACCTGGGATTTGTCTTCCATCTCGAAGTAGATAAGGTATACTTTGTCCTTCTGTCGGACGGATTTCACCATCTGCGTAGAAGTCAAGATAATATGCAAGACAGAGGGCACACCTATCAACGTGACGGTCTGGCCATTCGGGTTCTGTAGCCGGACTTCTCGCGTGGAACAGTTTATCTGGGCTTGGTGCTCGGCCAGCCAGTCCATCCCCAGAATTATGTCAAATCCTGTTATTGCTAGGATGGTTGTGTAGATCTCAAATTCCACTTCTCCTAGCACAGCCTAGAACGAGCACTTTTCGGTAGAAGTCATATCCGACCCATCCGATATGATAATTTGCAACTCAGGGGCTTATCAGGAGTTATACCCTCATTATTTGTCGAGAATAATTTGCAACTCACTACTCGTACTCTCACTTTCCGAGCGTGTCCAGATCACCCGAGAGTCGAGACGCTCGACGGTTTCACAAAGTCTCGGAACACACGGAGCTTGGTCACTTGCCTCAGCCACTCTCATCGATATGATAATTTGAATTTATTATTCAAATTAGAGAGGATAGTCGCGTGCTCCAATTTTCATTTTCGAGCGTAATAATTTTTGAGCGCGACCATAGGCTTCCAAATTTTAGGAAAAATATCAAAACTTATCCTCATGACCCCAAATTTTGATAAAACCCTTAAGAGAGCCTAATATGAGCCTAGTAATTTTTTTGTAATTTTCCAAAGTGTTTTGGGCCTTTAATTTGACCAAACAAATTTTATTTGGGCTTTTAAAAATAGCAAATCAACTCCAAAAAATTTCAAAATTTTTGAGGAGACTGCCCTCATCAAGGGAAACAATTTTCATGTTAGATACTTTTTCATGAGGGCTCTCATTTAATCTCTTAAAAATCAAAACCCATATTATATTATAATAATATAATATTTATAAATATTATTATAATATACATATTATAATATTATAACTTATAAATTATAAAACTAAAGTTAGTGTTCATCACCCCTACCCCCCAATTTTACGTATTTCGCCGCCCTTACGGGGCTTCTCCGCCGCCGGCCGGCCGCCGGCCTGCCGTGTCTCCGTCACCGGCCAACCCGTCGGTGGTGGGCGCTCCGTCCGGCGGTGGTCCGGCGGCCTGCCGCCGCCGGCCATCGCCGGAGCGTATTTTTTTAAAAAAAACGGGAGGGGAGGGGGTGATGGCGGCGGCGCTCTGGCCGGCGGAGCTCACATGCACTACGTCAGAAATGGGAAGGGGGAGGAAGAGAAGGTTCCACCTGAGTTTTGCGGGCTCGGGAGGGGCCGGCTTGGTCGGCCATGGCTCAAGGTGGTAGAGGGGGAGGAGCTCCTCGGCTTGGCTTTTTCCGGCCACCAAAACTCTGGTAGAGGGGGAGCAGGGGGAGGGCTGCTCTGAGAGGTGTGAGGGAAAGAGAGGGGGTTGGGTGGTTTTTATAGGGAGGGGGAGGAAGAGAAGGTTCCACTTGAGTTTGGCGGGCTCGGGAGGGGCCGGATTGGTCGACCATTGCTCAAGGTGGTGGAGGGGGAGGAGCTCCTCGGCTTGTCTTTTTCCGACCACAAGAACTCCGGCAAAGGGGGGAGCAGGGGGAGGGCGTCTCTGAGAGGTCTGAGGGAAAGAGATGAGGTTGGGTGGCTTTTATAGGGAGAGGGAGGGGGGCTATCCCCCTTTTGGGCAAGGTGGGATTAATCCCTCCTTATGGAGGGATTAAATCCCCACCCTCCAGCTGTCCAAGGACAGCTAAAGGCCCCCCCTCTTTTCCCCATGTGGGGAAAAGGATGGTGAAGCCCTTATGGGCTTGTGCCTTTTGGGAAGAGAGGGGAAAAGGAGGAGAAGAGGGGTGGGGTGGGCCTCCACCTATCCTAGGCTTGATTGCTGGTGGAGGCCCAAGGAGAGTGAGGGGAGCATGGGCCATCCTCCTTTGGAGAGGAGGTGGGCTGACCAAGTCAACCCTAGCATGGGCCCCCCTTGCTGGTCAAAGTCAATGTGGGTCCAAGTAATCGGGGTTGGGTCAAAGTTCGGGTATCGTGTCATAATTAGTGTGCGCACGCTTTTCGGTGCATGACTAACCTTGATTTGACCGCGGGTTGACCAATTATCATCGAAATTGACCGGGATGACTTTCGTTGACTTTGTATTGACTACACTAGTCCAACGCCACTGATTGGGGTTGAATCAAAGTCCGTTGGGCGAAAGTCCAAAATCTGCGCGTCGTAGCGCGCTAAAATGGTCGAAGTGTGTAAAATTTCTGTTAGACCTCGGATCGCGACGCAACGAGTTCCGAAGCGTTCGTATCAACTATATGAAGTCATAGGAATTGATAGAATTCAAATCGGAGTTCTTTATGTCAATATCCAAAAATCTCATTTTTGCGACGTTCTGCGAGAAATGGTCAAATCCACCGTATGACTTCGGAATTCTATGACACGAGTTCTAATGCACTCTTATTGACTATACAAGGCTACAGGAACTCACGGAACTCAAAATGGAGTTCTCTAGCTCGATATCAAAAATCTCGCTCTCGTTGCGTTTTACGAAGAATGGTCACATCCACTATACGACCTCGGGGTCCAACTGAACGAGTTCTGATGAGTATACGAGGCCATAGGAACTGACAGAACTCAATTCGGAGTTCTCTAGTTCGATACCCTACCTAGGGTTGCTTCCTACCGGGTCACGGGTAGAGGCTCGGGTCACTTTTATTGGGCCCACTAGGGCTCTGATGGCCTAATAAAAGTCGAGATGTTACACAGTAGTCGTAGAAGTCGTACTCTGATTCATCCATAACTTCTGGGATAGTTTCCAGTTCAGCAATCGCCTCGGGAATGGTGTACACAGATGACGATATCTGGATGCGAGGAGGTTCCATCATGCACTTTCAAATAATGCGTGAAGTTTCAGCAATATCATCTAGTGTCGAGCTCCTTGTTTTTTTATTTGTCATTTTGCTTTTTCCCTTATTGATCGTCCGTTTGTTCCCTGTTTCAACTGAATGTGTGGTATCACCAACAGATATGTCATGTTCGTCCATCGACTCATGCTCAAAATGTCTTGAATTGGGTGCCCAAGCTAAATCCTCATTTGCTACGACCTAGCTAAACATCATATTTAGCTTCTCCTCTAACTCAGGGGGTATTCCAGAGAACTGAAATTTTCTTACACTTGGAAGCACCTGCGATGGAAAGTAATAACTATCAGTTAAATCATCTATTGTACAATAATTGCAACAAAAGGTTTAAAATTTAAGTGCGTACTTTGAGACGTTCAGTCCACCAATCTTGTGAACCAGCAATTGTTTTGCGTATTTGATCCCAACCCAGACCTGTCTCACGGCCCTTAAGTTCTCGCCATAATTTCCAATCTTTCTTTAGTTGATCCCACTTATTCTTCATTTGATTACGATCATAAGAATTTCCCGTACGAGCGAACAAACCTGTGGTTAGGTTGGACCAACCATCCCTGCTAAAGTGCGTTGTTGGGAGATTACCCAACTCAATTTCTTTCAAGCAAAGGTCACAGAAAACCAAAACGTCAACGGCCTCCCAATTAGCACTAACACCGCCTTCTTTATGTTTACCCATAACGCGTAAACTGGATGAGTGAAAAAAAAAAACCAAACATACATTAACATTGACGAACACACACATGAACACTCAACTCGACACATATACACATATGCACAAACCACACACAAACACACTCAAAATGTACACACACACACACACACACACCACACACACACACACACACACAACATACACTCCACACATACACACATACAACACATACACTCATACACTCCACTCATACACTCCACACATCCACACACACACACACACACGAACACAATACACACTCAAAATGTATATACACATATACACACACACACACACAACATACACTCAACACATACACTCATACACTCTACATATACACACATACACTCCACACATCCACACATCCAACACATACACTCATACACTCAACACATATGCACAAACAACCCACACACATGAACACACACACATGAACACAATACACACTCAAAATGTTCACATATACACACACACACATACACACACACGCAACACACACACACAACACATGTACATACACACATACATACACATACACACACACACAACACAATAGACAACACACACACACACAACACATGTACACACACACACACAACACATGTACACACACAAAACAACACATACACACACACACAAAACAACACACACACACACACAAAACAACACACACACACACCAGAAGCACACATACACAACATATACATACCCCACACACAACACATAAACACACACTCACACAGCACATACACACACACACACAACACAAATACACAGCACATACACACACACACATCACATACACACAAACAAATACACAAGTACACCATGCACACACACAAATAACACACACAAACACTCAACACCCTGCACACACAAAAAGAACACATACACACACACTCAACACCCTGCACAAACACATCACAATACATACTCATCTACACAAACACATTCACACAAACATTACTACAATGCATATCATTAATCAGCATAACACAGTCAGGAAAAAAATAACAGGTATACCTGCAAGCTGCAGCAGGAGGAGACGCGAAGGATAGAAGCCGGAGATGCGAAGGAGATAAGCCGCCAGAGACAAGAGCGCCGGGACTCGAAGGACAGAAGTCGCCGGAGAATGATGCGAAGGAGATAGTCGAGAAAGCCGCCAGAAGCCGCCAGAGAATGATGCGAAGGAGATAGCCGAGAAAGACCCGAAGATGTTTGTTGCCGCTGGAGAGAAGCCGATGGAGAATCGATTTTCGATCGGGAGAGACGGGGCCGCCGGAGAATCGAAGCAGAAATCTCTATCGGGAGAGACTTGCCGCCGGAGAATCGAAGCAGTCGATCGGGAGAGACGGGCCTTGCCCTAGCGTGATTCGCCTGCTCCGCAAACGCGATAAACCGGAGATGTTGAGCAGGGTTTCGTCACGCGACATTTTGAACGGGGAGAAACGCGGAGCAGGCGAAAATGAATGCGGAAAAACAAACGATAAATCAAGCACAGCCTCCGTTTCGCAAAAACGAAGCGGACAAATAAGCTTAACCAAATGAGGCCTTAGACTTCGTTCAGGGGATTTATGTTTTGTTTGACGCGGCTTATCCCGACTTTTTTGCTCGGTGAGGTTGGACAAAAATGTCATTGTCATATAAATATCTTATGGCTCAAACTATTTCTTTTTTTTAACATTTGTGATACCAAACATATATTTTATGACAATAACGTTTTTGTTCAACCTCACCAAAGCAAATAAGCTCTGATAAGCCAAGCAAAACACAACCTTATTTTCTCTGGCCAAACGGTTACGACCTTAATTAGGTCTGGCTCATGCGGCCGTAAACGCTTGACCTGTGAAAATAAGGCTCCATTTGGTTCGGCGGTGGCGGGTCGAACTGGCGGGTGGAAATTGATTCGAACCGGAGGGGGGAGGTGGCTGCTCCAAACAGAGCTTTTTGGGGCGTTTCTCAAGGCGTGCGGGTGGAAACGGAGTAAACGCCGTCAAAAGTTCATTTATTTACCCTACTTCCGACGACGTTTCCCCAAAACGGAGCAGCGAAACGCCCAAACAAATAGAAATCACCAAAACGAAGTCATTGTAGATACACAACCGCACATATTGACAAATAATTACAAATCCAAATAGAAGATTGAATCGGAAATTATGGACAATAAATTTAGAGCAAACAGGGAAGTAACATTTGTTATACATCTTCAAGAACTCTTGACGTTATTAATAGCGAAAAGTTTAACGTTATTAGTCGAGTAAACAGGCTTAATAAATGCAGCAGAGTCGGGCAAATGCCCTGTTTAGGTAATAAATGCAGAGAAGTCGGGCTAATATTGCCCTGTTTTAGTAATAAATGCAGCGGAGTGGTGCTAATATTGCCCTGTTTTTTGCCTTTTCAACAATCTCCAAATCTAATACAGACCAGGCGGTAACCATCTGCCGCGCTGATGTCTCTAACGGGAGTGGTGGGAAAATTTGAGGAGAGGATTTGAAATTTGACGCGGTTTAACGGGCGTGGGAGGGGGCGAGGTGCAGGTTTTATATGAGGGCCGGAGGAACAGAGAAACACTCTCACAACAAACATTCCTTCGTCCCCGAGCTCTCTAGATCACCTGTCGCATTTCTCCATTTCAGATCGCCAGTTTGCGGCGATGGTGGTGGGTCGGGGGCGCAAAAAGACAGGGATGAGGCTGATCGAGGAAAAGACGGCGAGGGACGTCTGCTTCTGCAAGCGCCGCCGGGGGCTCTTCAAGAAAGCCAGGGAGCTGTCCGTCCTCTGCGGCGCAAAGGTCGGCGTCCTCGTCTTCTCAACTTCCGGCAAAGCCATCACCTTCGAAGCTCCGTCCCTCGAAACCCTAATCGCCCGACAACTAGGACCGAGCGAGGAATCGGAGTCTCCTCTCCCAGCAGCCGGCGCCGCCGGCGGCGGTGCCGGTGCCGATAAAGGGGAGAACTTGGCTGAAAAAGAGGCTCCTTTCTGGTGGGAGAGAGTGGATATGGGTTCGATGAGGTTGGATGAGCTGAAGACATTCGCGTCTTCTGTTTTTGCGGCCAGAGAGGAGCTATTCAAGCAGCTCGAGGCCGGCGGCCATGCTTTTGATGCCGCCCAAGGAATTAAAATGATGGACGAAAATGTCTTCTTCCCCGGCCAGGAGCCATCGTCTTCATCATCTTCTATTACTCATGAAATGCCATTAATGACTGATATCAACTCCGCCGCCGGCCAGCAATCAAATGAGGAGGAAATGAAGAGGCATCAAGAACCCCTGGGTGGCGATCCCGGTGCTGCTGCTGCTGGGCAAATGCTGATGATGGATGAATCTCTCTTCTTGCCTAACAGCTGGCCTTCAGTTGCTATTGCAGAGCAAATGCTGATGGATGACAATTTCTTCATCCCTAACCTCTGGCCTTCCCCAACTGATGATATTGGAGGCCAGCCGCAAACGCCGATTAGCTTCTTCGAAGACGAACCGTCTGGTGGCACTGATGGCCGCCGGCAGCTGCTGGCCGCTCCAACAAATCTCCTCCCTTGCAATCAGCCGTATGAGGCCGCCAAGCACCACACCTCCTTCCAGCCCTTAACGTGGACTGATTTGTTTATGCAGCAGCAATGGATTTGATCTGGAATCATGTATTAATAATGTAACAAAAATAGAAGAAGAATAGCTAGTTGGTGAGAGCTTGGAGGGAATAGCTTCATTTAATATCTGTAATAATTCTAAAGAAGATGGAGTTAATTATGAGCTCTTTGCTTGTAATTAGCTGATAGGTGTTTGTTAAATCATTCACAATATTTTCTAATACATGAAATGGAGTTAAATCATTCCAAAATTTGATTTTTTTACTACAAAAAGAATTGCTTTTTGATTTGTTGTGATACGATTCTACTTGCGTTCTAATTCGCAATTCTTTTTTTTTTTTTTTTTGCTCCGATGATAAAGTTTATGTTTCTCTTGACAGCTATCTAGATGAAATCGGCGTTGGCGCAAAACCATCTGCTTTTCTTCCTTTGGATGGTAGGCTTGAATGAAAACTGCCCTGTTTATGTCTATTTTGATGTTTTTTCGATCCTAGTGCTAAACAATCAAAACAAAAACAAAATACATGTTAGCCAAAATAAATTGGTGAACCAAAAGTTATATACATAGTCAATCTGTAATGAATGTTTAATATTGATTGCGTTCCCCCTGAAATTTCTTAGCTAAATCATGAAGATTTTGATCAAAGACTCGAAGGGAGGCCGACCCATTCGAACGAGTCTCGCGCAATAAGCCGCACTCACCCAGAAGTCTGAAATCACCCTAAAAGAGGAGCTAAGCCAAGCATGACACGCGGGAAGCGCCCCGGCAGGCGCGCGCGCGTGGCACGCCCCCCATGCCCAGGTGGGCACATGTCCCCGCGCGTCAAGGCGCGCGGCCACCGGGGCCGGCCGGGAGACCGGTCGCGCCGCCGGGCGGCCCGCATGGTGCACGTGATCGGGTGCCTGGCCACGCGGCCGTGCAGGCGTGTGGCCAACAGGCCGCCCACGCGACTTGCGCGGCCTTGTAGCCCCGCGGCGCCGTGTGGCTAGGCGGTCGGCTGTGTGACCGTGCGGTCGCGCGCAGCACCGGGTGGCCAGAGGCTGTTTGATCGAGGAGCCGCATGGCCTCACTTCCGCGTGCTGGCGGGCGTTGATGTGGCTGCGCACGGTGGCGTTGTGAGCGCAGTTAGGTGGTTCACGCAGTGTCGCGCGATCTAGCGGGCAATGATGCGCGCGTTTGTGCGGTCATGACATTAGTGGTGACTGGTCAACCTCATTAAGCCCCCATTTTTCCCACCAAGTTAGTGGGGATGAAAATTTTGGCCCATCATTAACCCAAAATTCCTATAAATTGAGTGGCACTTATCACTCACTGGTCATGAACAATGTGACTGCAGGGAGGTGCTAATCAGTCACTACTCATTAGCTGATTTTTCGCTCTCTATATTTAAATCTTACGGTCCGTTTGTTTTAAATTTTAACGGTTTTGATTCATTTCCATTGAGTTGATAATGCTATCTCTAAGAAAATAATGAGTTACCTCCGCTACTTCAAAAATATCATTTGATTTTTTTTAGAACGCAGACAAATAGATTCTTAGGCTCTATTTATTTGGGCGTTTCGCTGCTCCATTTTGGACAAATGTCGTCGAAAGTAGGGTAAACAAATGAATCTCCGGCGGCATTTGTTTCGTTTTCACCTACCCACCTTAAGAAATGTCCCAAAAAGATTTGTTTGAAGCAACCACCTCCCCCCTCCGATTTGAACACACCGTGTCTCCGCGACTATTTTGCGACACTGCGCCGGCCTTTGCACCGACAGCACACAAGAAGGATGATGGTCAATTGACTTGCAAGAGTTTAAGAAGAAACATTTTATTTTAAGAGAATAAAAAGGCAGGGAAAACAATATTAATTTACTTATTCCCAATTATTATTAATGGTTGTCATTTTGGAAGGTACTGCAAAGGCGTGGGAAGCAATTATAAAAGGGTGCTGTTATTAGCAAACCCACTTTGGTTACTAGCAAACCAGAAAAAAACGGATTCAGCCATTTTTTGCATTTTTATCTCTTCCCAAAAAATACTACTAGCAAACCAATTTTATTTTTTTGCATTTTTTTCATTTTTGAATTTTGAGTCTCAAATGTTTCTCATTTGAAAAAGTGATCAACATGAAAGTTGTAGATCTCGATGTGATCTACAACTTTCATGTTGATCATTTTTTGATTTGAAGCCGTTTAGGCCTCCAATTTTGACCCGAAATGAGACACTCACGGAACGAGTTGTCCGTACAAGTTTTTCGGCGTGGCTTTTTTCGGAGCCCAAATCGAGGGTCTAAACTGCTTCAAATCAAAACGTGTTCAACATAAAAGTTGTAGATCTCATCAAGATCTACAACTTTCATGTTGAACACTTTTTGATTTGAAGCAGTTTAGGCCCTCTATTTTTCCCCCGAAAAAAGTCACGCGTCCGTGCATATGTTCGGCATGACTTTTTTCAGGGGCCAAATCGGAGGTCTAAATTGCTTCAAATCAAAAAGTGTTCAACATGAAAGTTGTAGATCTCGTCGAGATCTACAACTTTTATGTTGAACACTTCCTATGAAAATGCACGTATAAAACGCAGTTCAAAAAGACGCGTATATTCTTATATGCACTTAACTCGTATATATAGCACAACACATCCTTATAGGAATTGGAAATCAAATATATTTCTAAACCGGACAATATTTTGTTTAAAGATTTTGACACAGAAAAAAGAGTTTTGGACATACTAAATAAAATTTTGCGGCATTTTGACTAATTTCTAATGCTAACATAAGTGGTTGAATGAATACTTTTGAAATCATTTATAATGTCATTATATGTACTGAGTTATTTTGAAAGAATGAATGTTTTAAACAAAATTTTAAATTTTTTTTAAAAAAATTATGTTGGTTTGCTAGTAACAAAATGGTTTTCAAATAGCCATTTTGAAAAATGAGGGTTTGCTAATAGTAATGGTTTGCTAGAAACCAAATAGGGTTTGCTAATAACAGCACCCTTATAAAAATGAGATCGAACTTGCAATAATATATTTCATGTGAGAAGAAATTGCAAGAATTTCTCTGTTTAGGCTCCGTTTGACGGAAAATTTTTGGGTCAGAATTCCTGATTATGAGCATGGTCAGGCCAACCAATGAGGAACCTAAAATGATGAGGACCCCGCGCAAAAGTGTATGGCACAAGCTACAATTGCGTAGGCCCCACCTCCTTTGCAGTCTCTTCATTGGTGCAGGACCATGCTCATGATCAAGACTCCCGTTTGACACAGTGACGGCGATCATCAACATGAGAGTTAAATTATCATTCCTTAACCCCCAACTACGAAACTTCATCCACTTTTATGCAGGAACGGATGAAATTTATTACGTATTCCTTATCAAATGACGGTTTAACCCATGCATTTACGACCGCCACCACCGTGTCAAACAAAACCTAAATAAATACTACAATTTAGGCTCCGTTTGAAATATGAAGAACGCATGGGTCAAATCATCATTCATTAAGGATCACCTAACAAACATCATTCGTTTGAACATAAAAGTGGATGACGTTTCTTAGGCGGGTGTTAGCGAATGTCGATTTAGCCCAATGTTCATGACCGCCAACACTGTGCCAAACGGAAAATTTTTAGGTCAGGACTCCTGACCTAAAGAAAGGTCAGGACAACCAATGAAGAGATAGAAACTGTATGGGTCCCGCGTAAAAGTGTATGACACAAGTCACAAGTGCGTGGGCCCCACCTCCATTGCAAGCTCCTCATTGGTGGAGGACCATGAGCATCGTCAGGAGTCCTGACCTAAATATTGCTCGTGCCAAACAGAGCCTTAATCGCTATCAAAATGCTGAATTCTGCTTAAACTTCTTGCCAGCAAATATTAAATATTGTTAATATATTTTGTATGATTAATATTAAATAATTTAACATGTATGATAAATATTAAAAAAAAAAGAGTAAAATATTGCACTCACATAAAGTTGTGTAAAAATTTTAAACTTCATACATCAACAAAAAAAACATAGCAATTTTTTACAAAAGAAACCTCACCACTAGTCCTTTAAAAGCAATACAAAAAAAAACAAATGTACCTAAAATGGAAGTTATCGAAATGTATAAAAAAGAAAATTATTATAAAAAAAACATAAAATCAACAGACCGTAACATATTCGACTCGTATTCAACACTTTATCAATAAAAAAAAGTAATATTTGTTTATTTTTAGAACTTCCATGTATATTGTTAATACTGATACAACAACAAAATGAGCTTAAAAAAGATGTATTATATGTTATTTTGTTCAAGAGTTGCAGCCTCATGAGAGAAAAGCTTCTGTAACCAACTACCAGGGTTCCTTCCACAAGGGCAGAGAAAATGTGAAATCCTTGAATCTAAATCTCTAATGTTTATATCACAAAGTTAAGGAATGAGGTCTATAAGATGATAATCACATGAAAAATCTATGAAGGGTGAGCAACCAAAGCGGAGGAAGCAACGCTACTACTCATCGATGCATCCTGACCGTTGGACGAAACTGCCACCACTTGCTGCTCATTTGGAAGAGCGCCGCTCTAATATTATTCAAAATTTATAAATGAATAAAATAAAATTCAGAAAAATACAATTTAAATATGAAGGAAAGTAGAATAAACATTGCCTACCCCATCCTTTGGGTCCAAAGAGTGCTGCTGAAAAGGTACAGGAGATTTGGAGAGATCCCTCAGTGTGCCCTGCAAGAGCCCGCATGAGATAGAACAGCTTAGAGTTCAATCAAGACATTTTCTGGGCTGTATCTAGTACTAAAATTATTTCAGGGCAAGCATTTTTCATATTTTTGCAGGCAAAAGAAACTATTTTCATGCAAAGTAATTTTGCGGGTATTTTTTTTTTGAGTTGAAACGAATTTTAACGTGCCTATCTTTGCTGTTATTTATTATATTAACATAAATAATTCTTGCATAACCAGTTGACCCAACTCAGCCACTTGGCCCAATCCCGTGGTTGATTGCATACGAAAAAAAAAGAGGTAAGTCTCCAAGCAACTATTAAGCACCTCCAGCTTCCCATCGGCCAAGGGATGATATGTTGTGCTCATACGTAGATCTTGAAGAGGGTCCTGCAAGCATGTGCTCAAGAAAAATGAACCATGGTCGCTCATGATCAATCAAAGAAATCTGTGACGACAAACAGCCCCTTTAATGAAAACCTCAATGACAATCAGGGCTGTGAAAGGGGTAGCAAAGTGGCAAAAAATGATCATACTTTGACAAACAGTCCACCATCACTAAGATGCATCACAACAAACTTGTAGTGGCCATCATATATTCAAAATGCTGTTCTGGGAAAATCCTCCTAGCATACATGAATCTTGTGATAGCCTGATCATATATCCAGCTTCAAAAAATATGCGGCACCACGGAGTTCGTCGGGTAACTCCTGAATGACTGGGGCGGTCCACTTCAACTCGCGGAAGTACATAAGCGCTAACTGTTTTCCTCTTGCAAACAACAAGCACATGAGTGGAGAAGGGAGTGGAGTTCGCTTGAATCAGGCCAGGTGAAGGCATCCAGGGGGGGGGGGGGGGGGGGGGGGGGGATGATGTGTGTGAAACTAAAAACGAACGTGGGGAATGAGAACTCCAAATAATGATATAGAGGACGGCTGAGCGCATATATAATATGGGCGATGAACATATCAATATGGACAGCCAGAGAGCCAGACATACGTCGCAACAGCATATCACTGTGTTGTGAGCAGCGAAGGACATATCTGTTGATGAAGTCCTGCCTCAGAGGCCCAAGAGAGTGTCAGTGAAGTATGGCAAAGCCAGCAGACTCAATGTAGAGTGAAACTGATATGATCCCATACAACCAGTTATTGAAGTCATTATGTTTTATTGAAGTCATTGTGTTTTATTGAAGTCATTGTGTTTTATTGAAGTCATTGTGTTTTATTGAAGTCATTGTGTTTTATTGAAGTCATTGTGTTTTATTGAAGTCATTATGTTGCAAGTCGTTAGAAGACATTGGTGTCTTTTAATATTTTAAGTATTTCATAAAACAACAAATGTTAGGACTTATTAAGAGCATGTCATTTTGTAATTCTATTTAACGGACTCATTGGGTCATGAATGTGATATCAAAAAAATTATGAAAAGTTGTATTTTACTCTCTCTAATTCTTTCCTCATCCCCTTCTAGGGTTAGGGTTAAGCAAGGTTTTCCCTTCTTCCTTCTCCTCGCATTCTCTGTAGGTTAAGCTCAGCACCCCCATATCTCCGCCTCCACTATCAGCTCAGAAAAGATATCGACGCCTTACAGGATAGGCTCATAAAAACAAGGTATCAGATCCATTCGGTCGGTTTCCTCCTTACCACAAACAATTCAGTGAGATTTCTGTTGATAACGACGCTAATCCAATCCTAGGGCTACTTATGTGGCTCACCGCAGCCATACAACTGTCTCTGTCATTTGAAGACACCGAAACGAGCCATTTGGAGGTTGCTTGACGCCTTCTTCAGAACCCGTTGAACCCGCTATCTACATTGCAATCCAGCAACCCGTCCTTGGCAGCGTCAACGAGAGCCAGTCCCTACTTCCCTATTGGTGTTTCAGAGAACAACTCCAATTGATCGCCCATGTTGCTGCATTGCCACGCTTCCCTGAACTAATAGACAAAGATGTTCCAGCTCCATTTGTACAATGACATCAATAGTCAACCTCCTCGAGAATCACCTTGCGCATTACGGGCATCTCCACCCTCAGTCCATGACATCACCATCTTCATTTTGACAACGCTCCGTTCATACCCGGTGAGATCTTTCCAAATTTTTTTGCTCGCCTCTGAATAGTTTAGAGGAATTAACTTAGTTTTTTCTGAGGGAAGTTTATTTTAATTTGTCCTTTTCTTTTGCTTTTCTTTCTTTCCGTCTAAGTTGGTTCTCTCGACAAATATTTTGTGATGTTAGGTTAAATTATTTGTCACAGGGTTGCCGTTCATCAAATGATGTGAGCTGCAAACTAAAACTAAATTGCTAATCTTATGCAGATTGTGCACCGCATCTGTTTGTTAAACCTATTGCTGATTTCTTTAATTAAAACAGCGTCTACAATTTTATTTGCAATGCATTTATTTCATCGGGTGCGACTACGGGTGCATCAAGTGGTATCAGAGGTTAGCTTAGAGGTTTTGGTTAGTCACTTAGCATTATCTTTGGGCTTTCTTTTTTAGTTCAAAAAAATTATTTTCTCTAATTTCAGTAAAACATCAAATTAATGTCCGAAAGTATCTTTTATCATTTTGACATGCCACGGGACCTCATTTTGCTTTTATTACATATTCAAAGCACTACAGTCAATAGTAGTTGCTTTTCATACACACTAACTTTCTCATGGCTACTGAAGGAAATCAATGGGAAATTCTAACCCCGCAATGGAAGAAAAGTTGCAATCATCATTTACTAGGCAACAGGAATACTTTGAGAGTTAAGAAATTACATTAGATGGTATTAGCCATCAAAAGGAGACTACCATATTCACTACAAGAAACATATTTAAAAATAATCAAGGTGAGGAGAGAGAGAGAGAGAGGGAGAGAGTAAATAACTTATTGGGTTGAATTATCATGATAGACACATGAGTCTAAATATTTAAAAAGGTAATGGACACCTTGTCAATCAGTTTTAAGTTTGTCAACAATTTCATTTAGTCCACACATAAAAAATTGATTTGTTTCAACTTTCCAGATTATAAATTTTTGGACGATATTGTTAGTGGTTTTCTTGAAGATTCTAACAGTTATGTGCTAGAAGAAAATCTAAGAGAAAATTATCTTTTGGAAGATGCTATTGAGAATGATTATGCATTTGGAGGTGAAATAAAAGTAAATAATGAATTTAATCATGCATTTGCTCCTATATTGGAGCTCAAACTTGAAATTTCTATTTTACCAAACCAATATCTAATCAGTAATCGCATTAAGATGCTATTAAGAGTTATTAGTAGACATTATTACAGATTCACTTGAACCGTCACATTTGATCCATAACAATCGCATTGTTAGCAGCATAATCAAACATCAAGGACATTCAACAAAGAGAAGATTCTACCTTGTTTGCCCACATAAGTCCACATGCATTACATAGTGTTCTTGGTCCAGCAGGCCCACGGCGCATCAACGGCGTACCTTTTGCGCTGATGTGGCAATTATAGCATCTGAAAATACAAAGAAAAAACATGTGTAAGCAATTACAAATGCCTCAAAAATTGAGTGGAATCAGATCCAAAAGTGCAGCTTCTCACAGAAGCTTACGCTGAAGCTGTTAGGGGCTGGCCATTCTCTACGGCCAAATATGACGTAGAATCTGAGCCCCCAAACCCTTGCACGGCATCATCAGCTTTTGACTTCGACGAAGTAAATTGTCCTTTATTTCGTTGCATCCTGCTGTGCGCAATCAGTAACATAAACTACATCACATATGTGATAAACATGTCAAAGAATGGAATATTCTGAATACTCAGAAACTTGAATTTGAGTATGAAATTGAGATTAAGAGCTTTTATTAATGAAGCTTAAACATCCTATTAACAAAAACACACAAAAATTGACTGAAGAAAGAAGGGCGAACAAATAAAACGTAGTAACAAGAGAACAAAGAGGAAGACTGTTGTATAAAATTACTTCCCAAAAAAAAAGGGAAAAGACTGCTTAGGAGCTGTAGAAAAACACAAATGAGAGAGAAACAAGAATTATTTTGTTGAATTCTCAGAATGTCCAATTGTATAATACATGTATGTGCACACTTATATAGGAAGAGAGAGAGGATTCTCAATCCTACGATGTGGGACTAAACTAGATTACAAGTGGGCTTCTATATGGGCCTCAACATTGGGCCTTTTACATGTTTTTTCTTTTTAACACTCCCCCGCAAGCTGGAGCATGCAAATCGTAAGCACCAAGCTTGGACAAAAACTGATGATACAGCGGTCGTTGTAAGGCCTTGGTGAGAATGTCAGCAACTTGCCTGATAGTAGGAACATGCTCTAATTCCAACTTCTTTAAATGAACATTTGCCTGAATGAAGTGGCAGTCAACTTCAATGTGTTTGGTTCGCTCATGGAACATGAGATTCTTGACAAAATGTATAGCAGTTTGACTGTCACAAAACAAAGTTGTTGGTGAGGAAAGTTTGACTCACAAATCTCCAAGGAGACTTTCTAGTCAGGTGAGCTTAGACACAACAGCCGCCATCACACGGTACTCGGCCTCAACAAATGAGCGAGCAACAACAGATTGCTTCTTGCTATGTCAGTCGCCAGATAATAAGGTTCCCACCAAAGTACGCATAAAAACCAGTTATGGAGCGTCAATCATCAAGAGAACCCGCATAGTCAGCGCCAAAATATGCAATTAGAGAGGAGGATGGTGATGAAGGTTGAAAGAACTCCATAGTTAAGCGTGCTTGGGCGAGAGTAGTACTGGGATGGGTGACCTCCTGGGAAGTCCCCGTACGGCCCAACTTAACTGTCGAGTTCGCTCATCAAAGGGAGGCTGTGGTCACCAACAACCCGCCTGTGGAGGGAGAGGGGTTGGGGTGCATGGTCTGCAGACCTGGTTAGGCTGAACCCTTTCGAGCGTGGTGCTGGGGGTGCCGGCGGCCGTCCTTGCGAGCCGTGGGCTGGGGAGGCCGTTACAAAAAGTGCACTTTTTATTATAACGACCCTAGCCGATCCAACGTGGCAGTGCCACGGCTCCGCTCTAGGCGTCGCTACCGGGCTGCAGCCCAAGCACCCCAACCCCTCTCCCTCCACAGGCGGGTTGTTGGTGGCCACAGCCTCCCTTTGATGAGCGAACTCGACAGTTAAGTTGGGCCGTACGGGGACTTCCCAGGAGGTCACCCATCCCAGTACTACTCTCTCCCAAGCACGCTTAACTATGGAGTTCTTTCAACCTTCATCACCAATTGAGCTGCAGCCCTTGTCCAGGAGCAGTCTTCAAGTACCTGAGGAAGCGCTCGACGAACTGGAGATGAGAGGTCTGTGGAGTATGCATAAACTAACTGACAACTCCAACAACAAATGAGATATCAGGTCTTGTAACCGTTAGATATATCAGCTTTCCTACAAGACATCGACAATATTCTGGATTTGTAAGTAGTGGATCGGAGTCAAATTCATGAGCACAAAGCTAGTGGTTGACATTCATAAGAGTGTCAGCAGGTTTGCACCCTGAATAGCCAGCGTCCTGAAGAAGATCAAGACAATACTATTGTGATAGAACGAGGCCATCAGGTCATCTTGCTACCTCAAGTCCAAGGAAGTACCGAAAATTTCTCAGATATTTAGTTTGAAAGGCGGAGTTTAAGCGTTGTTTAATTAGTTATAGCCACGTGGATTCATTACCAATAATCAGAATATCATCAACATAAACTAGGAGAATAACTGTGTCGATTGGCTGATGACGAGTAAAGAGAGAAAAGTCGATCGAGCTTCATGTGAATCCAACTTCACGAACAACCTTACTAAACTTGTTAAACCAAGCTCGAGGAGACCTTTTGAGACCATAAATTGATTTTTTTAGATGACAGACATGAGATTCCCACGTGGTCTCAAACCCGGGAGGTTGGTGCATATAGACAGTTTCTAGAAGGTCTTCATTGAGAAAAACATTTTTGATATCCAACTGATGTAAGTGTCATTGTCGATGAACATCTAAAGAGATCAGGACCCGAACGGTATTTAACTTGGCAACGGGTGAGAAAGTTTCCTCATAGTTGAGGCCTTGTTGTTGAGTGAATCCCCGAGCCACAAGCCAAGCTTTTAGGCGTTCAACTGTCTCGTCTGGAGCATGTTTGATTGCAAAAACCTACTTACAGCCAACACAAGTCTGACCTGGAGGAAGAGGGGAAAGAACCCAAGTCTGGTTAGCCCAAAGGGCAATCATTTTCTCATTCATGACCACACGCCACCCCGAAAGTTGAAGAGCCTCCTACAAAGAGTTAGGTATAGAAATGGAGGATGGAGATAGTGCGAATTTGAGGAGAGGTGGGGAGAGGCGATGTAAGGATACATAATTTGTCAAGGGGTGAGCCATAGAGTTGATGTCGGATCACAGGTCGCGAGATAGCTCAGGTAGAGGGTAACTGCAGTAGGGCATAAGATTTGTGAGGACGGCGAGTGTATACATGAAGAGGTGGTTTAGGTAGCACTGGTGTCAGGGTTGGTGTGGGAAGAAGTGGTGGAAGAGGAGACGTGACAGGAACGGTAGGATGAGGTATAGGAGGAGGGAGAGGAGCTGAAGGAGAGGAGTGAAATTGTCGGTTCTCGAGAAAGGTTACATCTGCCGAAATGACCAGTTTGCCATCAGTGGGAGAGTAACACGCATAACCCTTCTGAGTGCGAGAGTATTCAACGAACATAAATTTGGTACCACGATGAACAAACTTGTCAGTAGACGGACCAAGATTATGGACAAAACATGTACATCCAAAAAAACGAGGCGTGAGGGAGAAAGGAGGCTTTGAAGGAAAAAAGAAGACTAAACGGAGTCGCAAAGTTGAGCATAGAAGAGGGCATGCGATGTATGAAATGACAGGCAGCAAGAACAGCGAAGTTCCATTATAGTGTAGGTACCTACATTTGAAACATGAGTGACCGGACGACGTCAAGAAGGTGACAATTTTTCGCTCGATCACACCATTTTGTTGTGGAGTATAAGCGCGCGAAGTTTGACAGATAATCCCAAACTTAGTACACAGATTTGAGAAAGAACAGCTAGTAAATTCACGCGCATTATCTGTGAGAAGTACTTTTAAGGTAGTGAAAAACTGAGTACGAGTCTCAGTAATAACGATCGCGAAGTAGAACAACCAGGTTACGCGAAGATAGAGGGAATTTTAGCACGATTGCGAAGTAAATACAACCAGGTTACACGCGAATAATCATCGATAAATATAACAAAATAACGATAACCATAAACACTAGCGATTTTATATGGTCCACATATATCAGAATGCACTAAAGAAAAAAGGAGCATCGCTCCGATTACAAGTAGAACTAAAAGAAGTACGATATTGTTTGTCAAAGATACAAGATTCACAAGTAAACTCATGAAGGAAAATATCAAGAAGAACTTTCTTGAGAATCTGGAAGGGAACATGTCCAAGACGGCGATGTCAATCAACAGAGGAGACCGTGGAGAGAACAGTGGGTAGAACATCCAAGAGATAAGGCTCATTAGACAGTCGTCCCCTACCAATGATATTCTGTGTTTGTCGATCCTACACAACAAAGGATGAAGGTGAGAAGGTTACACAACAATCAAGTTCTTGAGTAAGAAGGCTAACAGAAAGCAGGTTAAAGGGTGATCCCGGAACATGAAGGACTGAGGATAAAGAAAGAGTTAGAGTGAGAGGCATATTGGCAACACCGAAAATTGGGGTGGTGTCACCATTAGCCACGATAATGAACTTGGGATATGCAGATTGCAAGTACTGGGGCGATTTTTACGGGGTAATATGATGTGTGGCACCCGAGTCCACAATCCAGTGGGAGCTACAGAGAGACGAGATATACCTTCATTGGAGATTGACGCAACGGGTCCAAAGAAGCGACTAATTACCCCTTATAACTATTGGAGCTAGGTGCGCAAAGCATCGATGTCATTACGGGTGGAGTGAGGATCAACAGTAGCAGAAGTAGTGAGATGTGGAGGTAGACAATGCTTGCGATAGCAGGTGGCCTCAAGATGACCATCCTGACTGCAATATGCACGTTTAAAGAGAGGTCTTCCAGCACGTCCTCGTCCCCGAGAAGTGGTGTGACCTCTACGAACCGAAGGACCACGAGCCGAACGAGCGGGAGGAGTAGATAGGGGTTGCTGGAAGAGAGCCGAAGATAAATTCCCAGAAACATCTGGGGTGGTGTAACCTTCAAGAGCATAGAGCAAATATCCGACAGAGAGGGAGTTGTAGATGAGGAAAGAATCTGAGCTCGAATACTGTGAAGATGGGGTGGAACACGGGTCATCATCATGACAATCCCAACAACTTTTTGTGTCTATTGCACAACCAGATCCGTGGTGGGAGGCTGATGATGTATCAATGCCTCAACAAGAGTCTTGAATCTTGCAACAAAGGAGGTCAAGTCACTTTTTGCCCCAGGGTCAAGTGTTTGGATCGGTAATGATGACGATCAGATGTTGGAGGCTACCCTTGCCAAAATAGATTGAAGTTCCCCCCACATAAATTTGGCTGTCTCATGATAGATAGTCATCTGATACGGTTTGGTGCCCATGGAATTAAGGATCCGCGACTGGACACGACCGTCATTACGGATTCACTCCTCGGTGGGTGCGGTAAGAGGAGCCCTTGTCAGATGATGAAGAAAGCCTTTGGTATGTAGAACGCGGAGAACTGAGTGGACCCACTCAACAAAGCTTTGCTTTTCATGGAGAGAGAGAGTGGTGATCTGAAGCTCATCACGAAATTCAGGAGGAGCAGCAGCACGGGCAGGAAGAGAGAATGTTGATGTCGAATCCATGTAGTAGCAGCGCTAGGAAGCGAGTAGACAAAGGCCTTTGCGGACATGGAGCACGGCTAGCAAGGCAAGAATTGCGACTAACCAAGCGGCAAGATGCGGCTAGGCAGTGAGAGACAAGCGGCAGAAGCAAGATGTGTGTCAAGGAAACCAGCGGCAAGATGCAGCTCAGCAGGCGAACTGCAATTGCGGCAAGGCTGAAGGCAGACAACCATCAAGATGTGCAAGGTAGATGTGGCGGCAAGAGACAAAATGACAAGATGCAGAAACAAGATGGTCGCGCGGCTAAGCAACGAGGCGGACTGCCTGGCAATATCGGCGAGAAGATCGCGGCCTGATAAGCAAGAGCTGCAATTAAGGCTGTGAGCACAACAGATAACAAGAGAATGCCGACCAAGAGGTGCGGCTAAGCAAACAGTGCAACAGCGGCAAGAAATAAACAGTTATTTGAGAAGAAGCAAACAGCAGCAAGCAGCAAGAAATGCGGTCGCGGCTAAGTTGGAAGAGCCGCAACAAGCCAAGAGAGAGTTGCGGTTGCGGCAAGTCGTGCGGCAAGACAGAGAACAGACGACAGGAAGTGTAACAACCCCGGTTCTCAAAAAAAAAGAAATTTAATTTGATTAAGTAATTGGAGTGACATATTTGTAAATTGCCTAAATCTCTCCTCTAATTCATTAACCGAGCCCCCCCCCCCCCATTAATAAACTTTTGAGCGTTAGGTATTTCCGCGAGCTATCCCCGATCCCGCCTCCCGCAAGCAGCCCGCGCGCCGCTCCCGCTCCCGTTTCCGCCCAGCCTGTGACATTTTGTCTCCCGCTTCCCCCGCTACTCCTGATTCCGCCTCCAGCCGCTCCTCCCTGCTCGTCCCTGGCACCTCCTCCCGTAGCCAGCGTCTCTTTTTCTTTCCCTAGCCGACGATTTTTCTTCACTTCGTCAGGTCGGCAAACCCAAGAACCGGCGATCCAAGAGGCAGACAACCCTTCTTCTCCCTTCCTCCTCTCGTGGCCGGTAATTTCTGCGTCTCCTCTGGTCGACGACTTCTTTTTCCCAAGTGTCGGCAGCATTAATCCTCCTTCCTCAAAGCAGCAACCCCTTTTTGAACCCCTTTCTTCCCTGAGGCCAGCAACTCCTTCCCTCCTCTCAAGTTCGGCTGCCACCTCTCCTCCTTGGGCTCCGATTTCACACCTAGGGATTGTTCGCCTCTCTACTAGGATTTTGGGCTCGAATTCGGATCCTTGAGCCCGATTTTGACTCTTTTTGGTAAGATTCTTCCTCCATCACCCGTATTCAAAATTTTCTTAATCCTCCATGAAATTGTTGTCTCCAAAATTGCGTATACTTATGATTCAAGATTTTTGCCCTCCTATAATCGTCTAACCGCTATTTGTTTATCATTTTCTGGCGTCGTACGATGAAGCTATCAACAGGATTGCTCAAGCTCTCTCTGATTTAGGGTTTCTCCTAGCAAAGTGCCGTCAAGTCTCCGTTTTTGCGTGATAATCTCTTTTCCTCTCACGTTTGAGGGAGGTAAATCGCTAAACTCTCGTGATTTAGGTTTTGTAAAATAAATGTTTGTGTTAGCATAGAGGTTTTCTTGTTATCAAATATCGTTTTTGTCGTTTTTGAACAGGTTTTAAAAAGATGTTTGAATCACTCGCGCCACTAGGTCGTCGCTGTCGGATTCATCTTCAAGGCAAGTAGATATCTCTCTCTCTTGCAAACATTGAGTTTAATTTAATGCATCTTTTCTTTTGATTACATGACTTCATTCTTGAATATATTGATCCGTTAAATAAATTGGAATCTTGAATGCCCGATCTGATAAGTTAATAATTTAAGGTTTAATATGTTTGGAATTACATGAGTTTGTGATCGTAAATAACTTTTGTTTGGATATTCACTTAGATAAGTGATTTGCTCAATTGAGATATAATTGGAAAAATGATGGATTTTTGGACATGCTTAATAAGTGTCATAATGATAATCGTTAATATTTCTTACTAGCAATCAAATTATTTGTGTTTTAAATAATGTTCGGATAGTACACATATTTTTACTTGGAAGATATTTAGGTAAAAAAAGGTTTAATCTAGATGAGTACTTGCTATCCCAGAATGCATGTCAAACTTACTTCTGCGATTTGCTTGAAAAATCTTTTTGCTAATATAACCTTAACCTCTCGAACCCACAAAGTTTAAATCTTACTATTTAGTTTTGGGTGCCATCAGATCTTTGCTTAGTATGCATGTTTGGTTGCAAGACTTGTGTAACTATTGTTTCATGACTTGATTTCTCCTTTTGATGCAAATTTGTTCCTGTTAGAATCACAACCATGAATCCTTAAATTCATTAATATCATAAACAATCATTGAAATGTAGTGTTGAATTGATGTGACACTTTGACTCGAGTTTTCACCTGACTTATAACGAGAACCAATAAATGGTCATACATAGCACAAAATTTTCTGATAACCCTTACATTAAACTTGTACTGGAACCATGTACATCAAATAGAAACATTAACACATTTCACTGAGTACAGCTTATGTCATTACGTGATCGAATTTGTGTTATACTCCGAAGTATGCTAATAATTCTAGTTATTTTTGTTTGGCTCTTTTACTTGTCTGTCTTGTTAGCTTTGCTTCATAAAAACTGGTACACAAATATTTTTGTTTCCCCTGCTCGTACTTTATTTTACTTTGTTCACTTATTATTTCAATGTTTTGAGGGTTTTTTCCTTTTTGTTTTAGAATTTTTTTTAGTGGTTGTGTTTGCGCCGCCTACTACTCGAGCCTGATTTGCGTTAAGCTCCTGCGTCTAGAGTTTATATTCTCGTCGCGCCAAGTTCTATGCATTTTATTGTATTTACTGTCGGATATTTCTTTTATGTAATAATTATGATTAATCATTTTTTCTGTTATCATGAACAACTGCTAGACTAAATAATATATGTACTAAAATTTAACATTATTTGCAGGTTCATTCATCTGAGATTATCATTGTATAAAATCTATATTAGAACTTGTATTATGAGTTTTATTAAAATACATATGCATTTATTTCTCACTCCCATATTTAAAAGTTTCTGCATAAAAAAACAATTTATTTTACTCAAAAATAATTATTTTAAAACTAATATCAGTATATCAGCCCCTGCACAACAAGCATGGATTTTCTTTTCGCCCATGCCTATGGCATCACGACCCGCCTGAAGCGCACTCTGATCTTTGTTTTAGACGGGTCGTGACAGTTTGTATCAAAGCGAGGTTTGAGTTTCTAAAGATAAAGTATTTTATAATTTTCACAAATTTTGAATTTTATTATATAAATATATTAATATATATGCATGCAGCATTTCTTCACTCACATTTTCATTATTTATTGTTCGCGGCTGAAACATGCACGCACTACACTCATAAGCAAGAGTAGTATACATACAAATGTTAAGGGGTTATGAACAAACTTAACATTTTTGTGCATATGAATTTCCACTAGGATATACACCGTTTGTGAATATTAAATGGATATGGGTAGTTTAATATTTTCAAGTGCAATGACATTAGTATCATAATATGCATGACATGTTAAGCAAAATGGGCACTTAACATGTCATGTGATACGATCACGGATAAATTCCAGAAGGAATCTGGCAAGGGAAAGGGCGGACGGGGGTGAGCAAGAATGAAGGAGGACGAGAAGAGACGAAATTAGGGAGTAACCCTAGAAACCTTTATACATTCCCAGATAAAGATTACACGGTCTATCGGCCCTCTTACAATGGCGAGAAACGAATATAAAAGGAAATACTGAAATTAGAAAATACTGGAAATTAGGAAATACTAAAAATGCGTCAACAAATATATCAACCTATTTATTATTAAATAATCTTCGCGGTCTCGGTGGACCCTTGCGATATACGCTTCCGACACGTGGACTTGTCATGGTGGCTCGTCGTCGTGTAGTTTCGTAACATTTGGACCCGTAACACTCCATCCTTCCTTCAAAACGAGCTTGCCCTCAAGCTCATGTACCAAGCGAGTGGTCGGATCAACTGGTACCATGATCTCCCGTCAGAACAAGGCCAGGTAGCACGTAGCAGTGGCGGCGGTGTTGGTGAATAGCGGCGGCGCCATTGGAAGGTCATGCGACGGAATTAATGGCTTCCGCAAGGTCGGTGGGGAGGTGATGAGCAGCCGCCACAAGGATGTCAGAGACGCGACAGCCGACAGCCTTAGTTATTAAAGGCGCGAGGCTCACCAAAGCACAAAGGGGTGTTGGAGCCTAGGCATAAGGCTCAAGGCGCAGGCGTGCGCCCGAAGAATGCAAGACGCAACCACATTCATTTTAAATAATCAGCATCAAACATCAGTTCATCTTCTTGAACAAATTTTTTGTATATTCTACTCATTAATCATTAGTTACTATCATTTATATCTCTTAACAAATAAAATTAATATGATCGCTTGCATCATATTTAAATCTCAATGATCAATTATGTTTCAAAAACACTAAATTATATATAAATTATTGAGTTTTTGCATTATTTTTTTAAAAAAGGTTCACAATAAAGATCACGCTCAGGCGCGCCTTTAATACCAAAGGCGCAAAAAAGACACACAAAAAGCGCACGAAGGCGCAAACCTCTGAGCATGGTGAGCGTGGAGCCTTAGGCGCGCCCGAGGAGCGCCTTTAATTACATAGCCGGCAGCAGGAACGGATCTGTCGGGGGAAGCAGGGCACAGGGAGGCAGAAGAGGCGGCGATTCGACCGGTGGAAGCGGCAGGGCAGGGGCCGGCAGAGCGAGAGCCGGGAAAGGAGACAGTGAGATGATCGGAGGGGGTGGCAAGACTGGAGTCGGCGGAGTAAGAGCCGGTAGAGGGGGCGACGAGTTTACCAGACGGGGCGGCAGAAGAGGGGGTGATGAGGCTGGTGGAAGCGGCGGAGGGACGACCACCATAGAGAGAAGTGGTGCATTAGCGACCGGAGAGAGGTGGCATGGCCGGAAAACTTTTGCATGGTGTAGGAGCCAGCCATGGTGGAGACGGCTTAGGGCGGGGAACTTCGTGGGGGATTGCAAAAGCCCGTCCGTGGTACACGAGAAGACGATCGACTTTGGCGTGGAGGGAGGCGCGTGTGGCCAGGATTTGTGCAGCTAGGTCAGAGAAATCTAGTTGAGGGTTGGTGGTCGGCGACAGCAAGAACAACGGCCCGGGAGTGGCGGATTGGGCGGCAGCCAAGATGCCCAGGATGTATGCTGGATGTGATGTCGGCGATGTCTGTGGCGGCACAACGGTCGGCACAGCGAAACAAAAGCCCGGGGCGGCGGCCTTCCTGCAGCAGAAACGGAAGGGGAAGCAGATCCGGCTGACAGAAGCCCTGCGGCATGGGCAAAGGACGGTCGATACCTGGAGCGGAGCGGGGCCAGGCGCCGAGAAGAGAATGATGCAGAACAACGGCCCTGGGCGGCAGAAGATTCGGAGGGCTGCAGCAGCGGGGTTGGGGCGCGGCTGGGTCAGCCAGTTGTTGGAGGAGACTTTGTGGCAGATCGAGGCAGATTGAGTGTAGAAAGGACGTCGGAGGCCGATCCGGTTGTTGGAGGTGGACTGGGCCAATCTGGTTGCTGGAGGGCAGGACGTGGCGGATCGGCGCTGGCAGCGTGATGTCGGAAGCGGATTGGGGTCGGGATGTCCCGTAAGGGTGAACCGCGCGTCGGTTGGGTCGTGCATTGTGCGGAACTGCGACAACGATCTGGCCGCTCGTCTTTCCTATGGCAATGTGGGATCGGGTACTGTGTCGCGGAAACAGAGCTGTGTCGCGATGACGCAGGTCGGCGGGGATCGGGTGTTGTGCAGGTCAGTGGACCAGGGAGATAAATTTATGAATTCCTTAGGCAAACTCGAGCACCGATGGCGAGAGCGGGCGGTGCGGCAGGTCGGACCAATTGATACGATCACGGATAAATTCCAGGAGGAATCCGGCAAGTGGAAGGGTCGGCGGGGGTGAGCGAGAATGAAGGAGCACGAGAAGAGAAGAAATTAGGGAGCAACCCTAGAAACCTTCATACATTCCCAGATAAAGATTACAATGTCCATTAGCCGTCTTATAGTGACGAGTAGAGAATATAAAAGGAACTACTGAAATTAGGAAATAATGGAAATTAGGAAATAATGAAAATACTAAAAATGCGTCAACAAACATAGCAACCTATTTATTATTAAATATTCTCTGCGGTCTCGGTGGTCCCTTGCGATATACGCGTCCGACGCGTGTAGACTTGTCATGGTGGCTCATCGTCGTGCAGTTCTGTAACATTTGGACCCGTAACATCATGTGTATTCATTCATTTACATTCATATCATAAATCATAGTGCAAGTGTCAAGCTAAGAACAACAACAATGATAGTACACAAATGGATTTACTATTTGCTTGATATCGCACATGACCTCATTGTTGCATTTGCATGATCATTACTTAGAGTTATTCAAAGAGCCAAATCTGAGTCCAAAATCCGAGTGGAGGGGATTCGAACAATCCCTAGAAGAACGGAAATGAGAGAGAAACAAGAATTTTTTTTATTGAATTCTCAAAATGTTCAATTGTATAATACATGTATGCGTACACTTACATAGGAAAAGAGAGAGGAGAGGATTCTCAATCCTAAGATGCGGGACTAAACTAGATTACAAATAGGCTTCTATATGGGCCTCAACATTGGCCTTTTACATGTTTTTCTTTAACAGGAACTATTTGGGATCGATTATAAGACAGCTCGGCCAAGAGGTAAATAGAAAGTTTTGTTGAATTAATGAAGATTAATGTGTAAATTATGACATAACAGGAAACCAGGGTCAAATTTTATACAAAACGTAAGATGGCCTTAAAAATTTACTGAAGAACTTATAAATAGAGAAGGTTGAATGTAGATTTAACATAATCATTACTCAAACAATCAATTTCTACTTATCATGCAAAAAAATTCACAAGATTACTGAAATATCAAACTTATGAAAATGTTGTCTTGGCATGGAAATATGACCTTCACTTACAAATCAAAGTGCTTAAATGCAATGAAGCAGGGACGTAAAGCCACTCACAAGTATAAGATATGCGTAGCCTGACACACATTTGGCCCAAAGCTCATGTTACGGCATGAAAATGTGTCCCATGACAAAAGCATCTATTTTTTTAAACAAATTTTAAATAAAACAACACGTGTTGGACATCACAAAAGTGTCTAAATTTCAAAACAGAAACTAGGAAATGACAGACAAAAGAGAGGCAGTTTGGATATATGGCTGCCATTCTGGCTTTTTCATGATTGATTTAGACAAGAATTCAGATTTCTCTTCTCTTACTTTTGAACACAAAAGGAAATACCATATTACCATCAATGTACTCCTTGGAATCTGTGGGTGTGCGCGTGGGGGTGGTGGGGGGGTGGTGGGGGGTGGTGGGGGGTGGGGGGGGGGGGGGGGTTAGTAGAATTTGTATTGAAATTATTTTAATAATGAGGTAGGAAGATAACTCAAGAAGGAAAGAGATCCCCGTGTTGAAAATATGGATATATCTAGGTCGTATTGGGGTGGGGGGTGGGGGTTAGTAGAATTTGTAGTGAAATTATTTTAATAATGAGGTAGGAAGTTAACTTAAGAAGGAAAGAGATCCCCGTGTTGAAAATATGGATATATCTAAATGCATATTGTGAAAGCATATCTGGAGATGATAATAAAAGAAAACCTAAGCATGTGAGGTCGAATTGCAGCACATTTACATTCACTAAAGAGTTGGTCAGGGGGGGGGGGGGGGGGGTAGAATTTGTATTGAAATTATTTTAATAATGAGGTAGGAAGATAACTTAAGAAGGAAAGAGATCCCCGTGTTGAAAACATGGAAATGCATATTGTGAAAGCATATCTGGAGATGATAACAAAAGAAAACCAAAGCATGTGAGGTCGAATTGCAGCACATTTACATTCGATAAAGAGTTGGTCATAAGGAAGTCTTATATGCTAAATGAATATTCCCCTTAAACAAGAGAAATAAACTGGAACACTCAAGCTTAATCATAGATATCCCTGAAGTTGCTTACTGCGCTATAAGATTTCCCTGAAGAGCACAAAATAATCACGTGTTGTTCGCCTCAACATTGATAAGGCCTAATCAACCTCAAAAAACATTGCCTTAAAAATATTTAGGTGTGGATACAATGTCGCAGTGGATATCTTTTAGATATATAAAAATATGGAGAGCAAACTCCCAATGAGACTCGGTAGGGGATTGCATAAATTGCATGATGACACAACATAAGATATTCCGGTCTTGTGAAAGCAAATTATATGAGCATGAGACAGACGATATCAAGTAGTATCAGGAATGAGATCACCAGATTCACAACTTCAGCCTCCCTTCAGCAGCGACTTACACCTCCTACAGGGAACAACATCAACAACACGTCAGATCTCGGAGGATGACGAGATCGTGGTGCCAGAGACATTTGCATCAATATATTTAATACATTTGAGAGGACACTCATTCATCAATAATACTTGGGTAATGTTTGAGGAGCAAGACCGACTCATACCTGACTTGCACCGGGAGTATAATGCATCATTCATATGAGAGAAAGGCTTCTTCCAAGCCAGAGAGATCTGATGAGGATTAGGAGCCTTGATTATAGCACATGCATCTAGGGCCACTCAGGGTTATCTTTCTTCATGGACAATAATCTTTCTTCAGCGGATGCGAACAACACATATTTTATGAGTGCTATATTTTATATCACTATTTAGGTTGTATTGTAGGCAAGGTTGTAGATGTCGGATATCGGGGACATGTGTCGGGGGATATATCAGGGATATTTTATATATCGGATTTTAATATTTAATTATTTATAAGAGTAATCATTTATAAATTTAATCCTTTTTTTTAATTTATATATATTAATATATTGATTATTTGATATTTATTGAACTCCTAAATTTATGAAATTAATATAAACATTTTGTGTTGAACTACTAATAACGGTATAACACGTGAAATAAAACAAGAGCAAGCAAAATATTGGGAAGTTGTCGATGATAATGAAAGATAATGAACATTTAGTCCATAATTCAAAGATCATGCATAATTAAAGTCAATGACAGACTTGAGCAAGGAAGAAAGCCAGAGGAAGGGAAAAAACAACCTAAACAATGAAATAATTTTGGTCTATTGTCAATTAAACCATAGACACATTAAAATAAATTGAAAAAAAAATCAGTTGATAAAATGTCGGGATATATTGGCCGTTATATCGGCGAATATATCGGTTAATAGCAGACATATCGGAGGATATATTCCAAAAGGATATTTTGCAAAAAAAATCAGAAACATGTCGTTTTGTCCATAAAACCTTTATGTCGGCCGATATATCGATCATGTCGGAGGATATGCACAACAGTGATTGTAGGATTTAACTTAATGGCATGATCAGGTAATATGGGCCCCCGTGTCACCTGAATTAATCCCCACTTTCTTTAAATACCAAGCATTAGGACTTAGGTATAGATTGGGTAATTAAAGCCCTCCCCGCGATCGTGTGAAACCTCTATTGCCTGTACCTCGGTGTTAAACCCAAGAATCACAAACTTGGTGCTATTTCTTCTCTTTCAATCTAAAGAAGGGCATTCCGCTATAAGCTCTCAAGAAAGAAAAATTGTTGATCATTGTTTTGTCTTCTCAACAAGACCAGTCGATCAGATTCATCTCACCTACAACTTCATCAACCACTCAAATCAAAAGAGTTTTAAGAATCCCTCTGCAAAGGGTTCAGTCATAGATTTTTAAAATACCTCTTTAAAGAATTCAGTGATGGAGTTTTAAGAATTTCTCTTTAAAAAATTTAATAGTAGAGCCTTAAGAATCCCACTTTAAAAGAATTCAATGGTTCTACAAATATCATTACTAAAAGATTCGGTCGTGATTCAAAGAGTCTACTTATCAAAAGACTCAACACTGTTTAGTAGATTCCTACCAAGGGACAGAAGAGAAGACCTACTCAAATTTGGGGAATCTCTATACAAATATTTGTCTCCTGGTTGATCTATTTTATAGCTTAGTTTATTATATGGTATAATCTTATATTACTACTTTTATAATCTGTGACATGTTCAGTGATTGATTGTGTACAAAGATTTTTGAATATGTATTCAACCCTTTCTAGAGTAATTCTCAAGTATCATTCCACACTTTCAGGAAGAACGCCTGGACCTCCCCTCACTACATCCCACCCCCTCTACCCATGTCGACCTGGAAACCAAAATCCGGGTCTTGGAATCTTCTGTCCAGCAAGCAGTAAATCCTCTCCCTGCATTCTTGCCCCTACCTACCACCATCCAACCCCTTCCAGTGACTCCAAAATCCAAACACCTCACCGCACACTACCTGCCAATTCGTTTCCTCAGTTTCTACCCAGGACAGCCTTTACTACCCTCCCAAAAACCACAGCTCTCCTGCCAAGCCATTCCAACAGCTTATTCATCCTTCCCCGTGCCTTCAACTCCCCTCTAGGGTGCTGCCCCTGGACAGCACTTTTCCAGGTCATCCACTCCCCTACATCAAGCTTTTCACTCTCCAAATCCCCTCCCCTACATCAAGCTTTTCACTCTCCAAATCCCCTCCGACAATCCAGGTTCAGACCACCGTTGCTTTTGGCCACTGGTCTCTCAACGGACATTTAACGAGCCTTCTATCACGTAATGATTATGAGATTATTGTTTGTTTGTAATTTCTTTTTGTTAAATCGTATGTTATTTCACTGTTTATAGAGATATTGATTTGTAATCGTTATGCCAAAATATCACGTGATTTGTTGATATTTGTTTGCATATGTATTTGTTTTCTCGCATTTTTACTTATATAAACCTAAACTTCTTCAATTGTTGGAAGTACTTTAATGTAGCGATTGTATGTTAATATTTATAATTCTCAATACTTGCAAGTATAGTCTATGGATACATGCTTACTTCATACAGTCATCCTTGGCAGTCACTATGACAGGCTGTTAGAACTGTCCTGCATCACATTGCATAGATACCATTAAAGTAATTTGTATTGAAGTTGTGAAGGCATGGGATTGTATACCAAGTGATCTAATGTCACGAAGAATAAGCAAGAAATAGGTGTGTGCGTGTGCATTTGAAAGGCATGTAGAATTATAAAAGATATGTCCGATGGAGCACTAAATACTAATAAAATTAGAGTTATAAGATGGCCAAATAGTATTCAATTATGAAAGAATCATTGATGGGGATCACGAATCAAGGACGAGCCGACACTTACTGGAGCCGATGAGTCTACATACACCAAAAGGCAAAGATGTGATCTAAGTTAAAGGAACAGGGCACGCGGAAGCGCAAAGCGCAGACGCGCGCCTGAGGCACGTGACCCGCAAAACAACAACACTCAAGCCTTTATCCCACTATAGTGGGGTTGGCAATATGGATCCTTTGTCGCCATTGTGCCCTATCTTTTATCATAATCTCACTAATGTCTAAGAACATCATGTCTTTCCTTATAGTTTCATTCCAAGTCTTTATTGGTCTACCCCTCCCTCGTTTAACATGCCTGATGACTAGACTCTCACAACGCCTAGCAGGTGCCTCTAATGGTCTCTTATGTACGTGTCCAAACCATCTTAGTCAAGCTTCTCGCATCATTGATGCTACTCCTGTCTTATCCCTGATATATTCATTTCTAATTTTATTCAGTCTCGTGTGTCCACACATCCACCTAAGCATTTTCATCTCCGCAACTCCCATTTTTTGCTCATTACACAATTCAATGCTCAACACTCAGAACCATAGAGCATCGCTAGTCTAATTGCAATACCGTAAAACTTGACCTTAAGTTTTAATGGTACTTTAGGATCATATAAGATCCCTGACGCGCCTCTCCACTTCAACCAACCCGCATGGATTCTATGTGTCACATCTTTATCAATACCTCCGTCTTTTTGAACTATCGATCCAAGATATTTAAAACATTCACTACGAGAAATATCTTAATCACCCAACTTAATAAGAAAATGATTTGTCTTCTTGCATTGCTAAATTTAAGCTCCATATACTCCGTCTTTGACATGCTCAACCTAAAACCCTTTTCTAAAGTGTCTCACAAAGATTCAAGTTTTGCGTTTACACCCTCGGGCGTCTCATCAAACAAAACGATATCATCCGCAAACAATAAACACCAAGGTATTGCTTGTTGGATGTCTGGTAAGCTCATCTAAGATAAGGGTAAAGAGATAAGGGCTTAAAGCTGAACCTTGATGTAAGCCAACCGTGATGGGGAATTTCTATGTTAATCCTCCAGATGTCATCACCCTTGTCAATGAATTTGTATACATAACTTTGATTATATCAATGTATAATAAATTTACACCTTTTTTTTCTAAGACTCCAAAAGATCTTTCTTGTAACTCTCTCATAAGCCTTCTCAAGATCGATAAATAGCATATGCAAATCTTGTTTTCTTTCTCGGTAGTTGTCAATGAGTTTCCTAAAAAGATGTATAACTTACATGGTCGACCGCCCTAACATGAATCCAAATTGATTCTCCAAGATGTTAGTCTCTCATCTTACACTTCTTTTTATTACTCAATCTCATAGTTTCATGGTATGACTCATCAATTTAATTCCTCTACAATTAACACAATTTTGTATATCTCTTTGTTCTTATACAAAAATATATAGATATTTTTTCTACATTGGTCTGACATCCTCTTTGACTTCAGTATCTTATTAAAAAAACATATAAGTCACAAAATTTCTCCATTCCCTGGACATTTCATACTTTGATGGGTATATCGTCTGGCTCAACCGTCTTTTCCATTATTCATCTTCTTTATAGCATCATTTACCTTTAATACTTGAATTTTGCGACAAAATGTTATGTTTTTATACTTGTCTGATTTACTTAACTCTTTCAAGTTCAATTCATTGTCTTTTATTTCATTATAGAGTTGATAAAAGTATCTTTTTCATCACTCTTTAATATTCACATCATCCATCAAAAATGTATCTGTTTTATCCTTTATGCACTTTACTTTGCTTAAATCTCTTGTTTTCCTTTCTCTAGCTCGAGCAATTTTATATATGTCGCGCTCTTCATCTTTGGTCATCTAGTCGCTTATAAAATTTCTTGTTTTACCTACTACATGTTTAGCTTCTTTTTTGACGACTTTATATCACCACTGCTATGCTCTCTGATGTAGACTAGGGTTAGGGTTTTGAAAATAATTTATTTACTATGCGTCTTGATTTAATTTAAAGAAGGTCGAGAGTGCCCAAATCAAGTTTTGGCGCAAAATTACTCTCAATCGTTTGAGCTTCGCAAGATCGTTAATCATTATTAGAAAAATATTCTATGACGCCTAACGAATTGAACCGTTGCGAGATTAGTACAACAACAATCACAAGCAATAATTTATTTAATAAGCGGGAATTATGACAACAAGAACGTTCGAGACAAGCTTATAATTAATTAATTGGGACGTATAAAATTAAGCCAACATAAGTAGCAAGGGGCGGTGAGGTTACCTAGGGGCGTGAATCTGATTCAGGCCCAATCGACGCAAAGGAGCTCCACAGGCTGGCTGATTGACGGACGACGTCGGATGTCGTCGGCAATTGGGAGAATGGCGAAGGCAAAGCACAGTCGGCTGATGGAGGAATGAGTCGATGTCAACGTCAGTCCGAAAAGGCGAGGACAGAGAGCCTGCCGGAATATCGAGTCGCAGTCGACGACAACAATAGCCATCACTTAAAATCAAAAACTGTAAACCGAACCAGAATCGAACCAGAACAACAAAGAACTGAACCGAACAATTTGTAAATTATTCAGGTTCCGGTTTGAACTTTGGAACCATGATCAACATTGGTCTGAGTGTGCTTCTTTTATTTTATTATCCGGACCGGAACCGGTACCGCAACATACAAGTCTCAAGTAATTCAAAAATTTTTAAACCTGATCCGAGCCGGACCAAAGTAGAACTGAACCGCAACCCGTTTAATATTATTATTATTATTTATTTATATCATTATATTGTTAATTTTTTATAACTTATTTATAATATATATACTTATTATTATGGGTAAAACTGATATGGTTGGAACTCAAACCACGATCGCATTAAAATGGGTCGGTTTTGGACTGAACAAAACCACATCGCACCAAAACAGTGCAATGTGGTTTGTCATTGGTGCGGTTTGAAGTCGGTTTTCGGGGTACAGTTCCGGTTTTATACAGTTATATAATGTAAGAAAGATGTGATGTTTTTCGACTCCAATAAAAAATATGAATAATACAATAACCTAGAAAAGTTATTGTTGGAGGACAAAGGTTGATTAATTTTATTCATCCATATAGGGGTATTTATACTATTACAACAATATGACACGTCATTGATCTGTGTGCTTCCATAATTCCTAAACAGGAATCGTCATATTTAGGATACAAAATCAATGTAAATATTAATACAATATATTGCAATATATTTAGGATATAAATATATTGCAATATTCATTTAATATTAATGCACTATATTGCAATATATTTAGGATGAGAGAATATATTGCAATATCCATTTAATATTAATGCAATATTAAATGTAATATCCAACACCCCCCCTCAAGTTGGGTGTGTGATGTCAGCCATGCCGAACTTACCAATAATATCTGCAAACATACTGGAACTTAGACCCTTTGTGAGAACATCGGCCAACTGTTGGTCAGACGGTATGAAAGGAATAACAACGGTTCCTCAGTCGATATTTTCCTTGATGAAATGTCTGTCAATCTCAATGTGTTTTGTACGATCATGCTGCACCGGATTGTGGGCAATGGATATTGCAGCCTTGTTATCACAATACAATCTGATAGGCTCACTTCCTTTAAGCCCAAATTCCTTCAGGATTGTGGAAACCCATAATCCTTCACAAATGTCATGTGTGACCGCCCTGAACTCGGCCTCAGCACTGGATCTAGCAACCACATGTTGTTTCTTGCTTCTCCAGCTGACCACATTTCCACCAACCATGGAACAATATCCGGTTGTAGAGCGCATATCGGTAGGTGATCCAGCCCAGTCTGCGTCAGTGTAAACTTCAATAGTCAACTCTTTATTTGGTGAGAACAGGATTCCCTTCCCTGGTGAGGACTTGAGGTAGTGGAGGACACGATGTGCGGCATCGATATGACGGGCCTTTGGAGAGTGCATGAAACGGCTGAGAACTCTCACGGCATAAGAGATATCTGGACGAGTGTGAGATAAGTAGATTAACTTCCCTACCAGCCTCTGGTAACTGGGAATGTCGTCGATCACATCTCCATCTTCTCTGCCGAGCTTGTGATGGGCTTCGATTGGGGTGTCGGCAGGTCGACATCCGCTCATCCCAGTGGCTTCAAGGAGGTCGAGGACATACTTACTTTGTGATAGGAAAATGTCATGCTTTGACCGTGCAACTTCAATGCCGAGAAAGTATTTGAGATTTCCCAAATCTTTTACTTCGAATTCTTTTGTCAACTTCTCCTTCAGTGCCTGAATCTCCTCCTTGTCATCCCCAGTGATTATGATATCATCAACGTAGACAATCAGGACGGTTAACTTCCCCTTATTCATTCTGATAAAGAGGGTGTGGTCGTCATTGCTCTGGCGGTACCCAAACCTGTGCATGGCTTTGTGGAATCTTCCAAACCAGGCCCTGGCTGATTGTTTCAGGCCATAGAGTGGCCTCCGTAATCTGCACACTTTCCCTTTTGATCCACTGGGGGTGAGTCCCGGAGGGAGAGACATATAGATTTCTTCTGCCAGGTCGCCGTGAAGATAAGCATTCTTCACATCCAATTGGCAGAGTTGCCAATCCTTGAAAGCAGCACAAGACATGAGGATTCTGATCGAATTCATTTTTGCAACAGGAGCGAAGGTCTCCTGGTAGTCTATGCCCTCTGTCTGAGTAAAGCCTCTTGCCACTAGTCATGCCTTGTATCTTTCTACAATGCCCGAAGGGTTCTATTTGACGGCGAATACCCACTTGCATCCAACAGCCTTCTTTCCTGGTGGTAGTTAGACCAAGTCCCATGTGTCGTTTTTTTCCAGGGCACTCATTTCTTCGAGCATTGCTAACCTCCACCTGTCGTCGGAAAGGGCAGCCTGTCATGAAGTGGGGATAGAGACAGTGGACAAAGAGGAAACAAATGCTCCATGGGAAGCTATCAGGGATGAGTAAGAAACAAACTGAGATAATGGATGTTGAGTGGAGGTACCTTCCGTAGGGATGATGGATCCTGACGACGGGTCAGGTGGGCGGTCTGATATCCAGATGGTGGGCCGCGTGTTCGATCCCTTAGGTCGACGAGAATAAACCTGCACAGGTTTAGGGACAGGGTCCTTGACAGGAGGGGCGCAAGGAGTAGGGGGTGTAGACTAAGAGGGAAGGTATACCGGAGGAATAGGTAGAGGGGTGTCAGAGTAAGGTAGGGGACTTACTTCCGTTGTGGGGAGAGCCCCCGCCTGAAGTGAGGACCCGTAGTAGCCCTCAGATTCCCGGAAGGTAACGTCCATGGTAACGTAAACCTTCTTGTTGACTGGGTCAAAACATTTATATCCCTTCTGAGTGGGGGAGTAGCCAATGAATACGCACTTGTGCGCACGAGCATCAAGTTTCGGGCGGTGGTGGATATGGACGAAACAAACATACCCAAAAACACGTGGTTGGAGAGTGGTAGGTGGCACCCCAAGTGTGGTGAGGGGAGTTTTGAAACCGAGAACACGGGATGGCATACGGTTTATAAGGTAAGCTGCGGTGAGTACAGCGTCCCCCCAGTAGTATTTAGGGAGTTGCATGTGGAGGAGGAGGCACCGAGTGACTTCCAATAGGTGGCGGTTTTTTCGCTCAGCCACCCCATTTTGGGCAGGTGAGTAGGCGCAGGATGTCTGATGGATAATTCCACGATCGGCGAGGTATTGCTCGAAAGTGGAATCAATGAATTCTCGGCCATTATCGGTGCGGAGAATTTTGATGGGGGTCGAGAACTGGGTAGAGACCATGTTGTAGAACCACTGGAACAAGGGAAAAACTTCATTTTTTTGCTTTCATAAGGTAGACCCAGATGGTACGTGAAAAACAGTCTATAAAAGTTACAAACCAAAAAGCACCTGAAATCGATGCAACCCGGCAAGGGCCCCAAACATCACTATGAATTAAATGGAAAGGAGCAGTACTAGGAGAAGAAATGTGATTAAAAGAGTTACGATGATTTTTACCCCGATCACATGTATCACAGCGAAAGTTACCAACTAATGCAGACGAAAAAGTAGGAAATAAACGTTTCATAGAATTGGTAGACGGATGTCCTAGCCGGCAGTGCCAGGACTCCAAAGTAGCTGTCCGATCCACATGGAGGACTCGGGGAGGAGAGACAGTGGTGGAAGAATCGAACACATAGAGCCCGTCCACCAGGCTACCAGTTCCAATAACCGTTCCTGTCTTCAGGTCCTGAAAAATGCATGAAGAAGGAAAGAAAGTTACTGAGCAGTTCATACAATTGGTTATATGACTAATAGAAAGAAGATTTCGGGTAAAGTTCGGAACATGAAGGACAGAGAAAAGAGTTAGGGATGAGCATGGGATGGAGCCCTTTCCGGCAATGGGAGAGAGGGAACCATCAGCAATGCTCACTTTGTCCCGGCCGGACAACGGAAGGTAGGACACAAAACCTGAGGAGGAACCGGTCATATGGTTCGTTGCTCCAGAATCAATGATCCAGTGAGTAGAGGGACGGGTGGCGGCAGCATGAGCACCGGAAGGCCCCTGATGGGCATATGAGGACGAAGAGGCATATGGCTCTGGAACCTTCATCAGTCGACGGAAAGCAAGAACCTCATCAGGCGTCTGAGTCAAAGTGGTTGCTGACGGAGTTGGCGGAAGTTGTGGCTCGTCGAAAACATCAGACAGGTACGCGGAGCGAGGCTGGGTAGAGCGACCCGAAGTGCGGCCAGGACCGCGACCGCCACGAGAGGAAGAGTCACCCCGGGGTGTAGGGAACCCATGAAGCCGAAAGCAAGTCTCCCGGGTATGACGGTTCTTTCCGCAATAGTCACAGAGCAGGTGATCCTTGTCAGTGGACCTCGGCCGAGAATCTCGAGTCGTACGTAGGCCCGCATGGGCTGCCAGGGCCGAACCATCTGGAGGAGGCCCCGGAGTCCAAGTTTGCCTCCGATCGAATTCCTGCAGAACGAGGCTGAAAACCTCTGGAAGAGAGGGTAAGGGGGAGCGGCCAAGTATCTGCACGCTGATTTGGTCGAAGTCCCTATGGAGCCCATGAAGGAACTCGAAAACTCAGTTGCGATCTTCCCGTGCGCGAACAAGAATCTCGTCCTCAGGCGACGCCAATGTGATGGAGTCGAAGTGATCGTACTCTTGATATAGCTGGGTGAACTCGAGGTAGTAGGCAGACGGTGGGCGATCTCCTTGGCGAAGAAGGAAGATTTTTCGTCGTAACTGGAAGATCTGGGCCGCGTTGCCGCGGCAGGAGTAGGTGGTTTATGCCCTTCGCCAAATGTCTGCAGCCGTATCCAGAAAGAGATAGTTGCGAGCGATGGATTCGATCATGGAGTTAGTCAGCCAGGACATGACGAGGGAGTTCTCCGACTCCCATTGCACCCAATCTGGTGAATCTGAACGAGGTGTGGGTGTAGTGCCCATGACATAGCCAAACAGTCGCCGACTCTTCAAAGAAAGTGTAACAGCCCGAGACCACGGGAGATATTTGGTGCCGTCTAGACGAATCGTTGTGATTTGAGGCGTATTGTGGTCATGTCCCGGGCGAGAGAAGCCGCTGGACGGCACTGTAGTTGGGGGTGTACTTGTTGTGGAAGATTCGGTAGGTGATCCACCGGTCCCGGCCATGGCAATCAAGAATATAAATCCAGATCCCCCGGGAGAACAACGATCGGCCTAGAGAGAAACTAAGTCGGCCTCATATAAAGAGGAAAGGAGCCAAAACGAAAATGGTGTAGGTACCGGAAAGAGCATTAGGAGTAGCGCCGCATGTGCGGTATCAAATGGACGATGTCGGGGAGGGGCCGGAAGTGTCGGCGGTGGCCGGGGGCCACTGGAAGAGGGTCGATGCCCGTCTGTTGGTGGTACGGGAGGCGAGGCGTGGGCGCGGCGTGCGTACACCGAGCGGAGGTGGGAGTGGGGTGCGGCAGATTGGTGGGCGGGGGTCGGTGGTTTGTTCGTGCGGGGGAAAGAGGAAGACTAACGGGAACGGGGAGTGGGAGAGGTATT
This sequence comes from Platanthera zijinensis, assembly GCA_039513925.1. Taxonomy (NCBI): domain Eukaryota; kingdom Viridiplantae; phylum Streptophyta; class Magnoliopsida; order Asparagales; family Orchidaceae; genus Platanthera; species Platanthera zijinensis. The sequence continues at coordinate 259,048,140 of CM077079.1, forward strand.
TTAGCCCTAAGGCTCTGATACCATGTTGGAGGCTAAGTTATCGAAGGCGCAAGGCGCACCAAGGCGCAAAGGGCCCCTGGAACCTAGGCGCAAGGCGCAGGCGCGCGCCTGAGACACGTGAGGCGCAAAAATTGGGGGAAAAGGCAATTGAGCGAATTGGGCGCTCAATTCGATGGAATTGAGCGAATTGGGCGCCCAATTCGCTGGAATTGAGCGAACCGGACGCCCAATTCGCTGAAATTGGGTTAGTTCTGTTCTATCAAGTTAGCATGCGTAACATTTTATTACAGTGCTTTCACTACGTGTCTATGCTAGAACCAAGAAGAGCGACCAAAAAACATAGAATCCATCCAAAAAATCTAAACCCTAAAAATGGCAGCCGAAAAAAACATTCAATCGAATTAAAAATGCAAGAAGAAGGAGTGCAGTGAGTAGTTACCAAAAATGGTGGTGGCCGGCGAACGGAAGAGGAGCGGCGACCGGAAACTGAGCGGCGACGAGGGGCGACAGGCGCGGAACAGTGCGATTTCAACCCTAACCTCTCGCTCGCGTGAATCGGGAAAAATGAGGGAAGGCCGGATCTGGCATCTTATAAAACACCGCAGGTTTTACAGTGAACCGGGCGCCTAGACCGGATTTAGGCCAGGCGCGCCTAACCAGCGCCCGAGATACACGCAAGGCGCGCGCCTAGGCCAATTTGCCCGCTTAGCTCTTGCTAGGGCGCTATGCCGCGCGCCTGGTGCGCCCGGCGCCTTAGGCGCGCCTAGGCGCGCGCCTTGATAACTTAGGTTGGAGGACAAAGGTTGATCAATTTTATTCATCCACATAGGGGTATTTATACTATTACAACAATATGACACGTCATTGATCTGTGTGCTTCCATAATTCCTAAATAGGAATCATCCTATTTAGGATACAAAATCAATGTCAATATTAATGCAATATATTGCAATATGTTTAGGATATAAATATATTGCAATATTCATTTAATATTAATGCAATATATTGCAATATATTTAGGATGAGAGAATATATTGCAATATCCATTTAATATTAATGCAATATTAAATGTAATATCCAACAGTTATAATTATAATAATGGCGGTGTGGCATGATTTTATCGATTTTGCACCGCCAAAACAACACTGCAAACTGTGTATTTTTGCAACCAATGAAATTGCTGTACAACCAAACAATTCAGTGTGGTTTAAAATCGGTGCGGTCTGGTGTGATTTTGTGGTTTTGTGATTTCAATTTTTAACTTTCAGTCATACTTAATATATTATACAAAAAAGTACTCTCATTTGGAGTAATGCAAAATTCATACGACCCGTCCCCGAACTTCGAAGTCCCTCTTGCAAAAAAATCGAACGAGTTTACATTTCTCCTACGATTTTTTCTTTTTGACCTCCCTCATACATTCAGCCAAATTTGGTTTTGGTTCTAGTTGAAACCGATTGGAACCGATGTGAACCGCATAGAACCGGACTGAACCATTAGTGGTCGATTTGATTTTGGTTCTTGTTGAATCGTAACTGGAACCGTTGACACGACGGTTATAAAAATTATGCTGAAACCGAAACCTGAACCGGTCAAACCAAATAAGTTTTTGATTCTAATTTGAAGAACTGTTACCTTAGCGGTTCGGTTCACGGTTTTAGTAGAACTAGAACCGAACCGGAACCGTAATAGCTCTAACGGCAACCCCCGAATGAGAGCAGAAGGCGGCACCTCAAGATGGCGTCGGGTGTCGGATTCGCCGGAAGCTTTGGTGTCATCGGGAGAGTTCCGGTACAGCGCGTCGGGATGAAGATGGGCAGCGTCGACGGCCTGGTACTAAACGAACGATCGACAGCGGGCTGAAAAAGATATTGTCGACCGACAAGTATAGAGAAATGGGTTTGTTTCTCTACATGTCCGGGTTCGCCCCTTACTCACAGCTGAGAAGCTTTTTATGCTTGTTGCTGGTCTTCTTTCCCAAAAGATGATTTCCTAAATAGCTTTTTCAACTTTGATCCCAAATAATTGCATACCTTATTTCTCAAATTTTATTATTTTTCCAAATAACCAATTTCCAAAGGCTTCTTCAAATACTTCTTTTCCTAAATTGTAGTTGCATACGATTTTGATTTTTTATTTTCCTCTCCTTAATTTTATGCATTATTAAATAAGTTTAAGTTTGTCTTTACTATCCTAACTGCCACAATTACCGAAACTATTTATTCAGGGTCTCATCAGACGATCAAACCAATGAGCCAAACATTTTCAAATAAAAACAGGTGGGCGAAAAAAATACAAAACAATAAAAAAGTGCATAAGAAATAAAGTTTCAAGAAGCATTATGACGTCATGTATTTTTGAATGCGACGGAGGATGCATCAATATCCAAATCCTACACGAACGATTGTATTAATATATATTTTCCTTCCATATATGTCCATTTAAGTCTCATCCTATGAAAATCTTTTCTCTGTGAAATTTCTCTTACTAAATCATCTAACTCTTCCCAAAATTGCACTTTAATAACTTCACTTAATCCTACTTGTGGCGCATAAGCACTGATTACATTAATAGTTTTCTTTCCTATGACCAATTTAAGAGCTAAGATTCTATCGCATTTTCTACTAATCTCAACAATTTCATCCCTCCAAGCAATATCCACAATAATACCTACTTCACTGATTGCTTTATTTTTTTCTGTGTACCATAATTTAAAACCTGAATTATCTTAAAAAAATAGCTTTCTCACTCACCCATCTAGTCTCTTGTAGACAAAAATTATTTATCCTTTTCCTAATCATCGTATCCACTACTTCCACCGTTTTTCCCTTCAGCGTACCTAACACGTGATGTGCATGAAAAAAAACAAAACAAAACCATGTTTTTATGAATAAATGTACATTTGTAACTTGTAAGGTTGTAACAATTCATTTATAGTTTGTGCTCTTAAGTACATGCCCAATTACAATGAAAATTAGTGAATTGGGTGCTCAATTCACTGAAAAATCACTGAATTTGGTGCCCAGTTCTCTGAAAAGCAGTGAATTAGGCATCCAATTCATTGACTTTCAGTGAATTGGATGCACAATTCATTGATTTTTAGTGAGTTGGGCACCTAATTCACTGATTATCAGTGAACTGGACGCCAAATTCACTAATTTTAATCGGTGAACTGGGCGCCGAATTCACTGAAAATCGGTAAACTGGGCGCCGAATTCACTGAAAATCCGTGAATTGGGCGCCGAATTCGCTAAAAATCAGTGAACTGGGCGCCGAATTCACTGAAAATCGGTGAACTGGGCGCCGAATTCACTGAAAATCTGTGAACTGGGCGCCGAATTCGCTGAAAATCCGTGAATTGGGCGCCGAATTTGCTGAAAATCCGTGAACTGGGCGCCGAATTCACTGAAAATCGGTGAATTGGGCGCCGAGTTCACTGAAAATCGGTAAACTGGGCGCCGAATTCACTGGAAATCAGTGAACTTGGCGCCCAATTCACTTAAAATCGGTGAACTGAGCGCCCAATTCACTGAAAAATCGATGAACTGGGCGCCCAATTCAATGAAAAATATGTGAATTGGGCGCCCTATTCACTGAAAAATCAGTGAACTGGGTGCCCAATTCACTGAAAAATCGGTGAACTGGGCGCCGAATTCACTAAAAAATCGGTGAACTGAGCGCCCAATTCACGGAAAAATCGGTGAATTGGGCATCTAATTCATTGATTTTCAGTGAATTGGGTGCCCAGCTCACTGAAAATCAATGAATTGGATGACCAAGTGCGCCTAGGCGTGCCGCAGGTGCATCTGAAGCACCTCACCTGCCTCTGCGTAACAGAGGTGGGGGGCTTAGGCCTGCGAGCGGTGCGGTTTGGTGCGGTTTGAGCCCAAACCGAAACCGCACCACAAGGGTGCGGTTTTTGACAGATCAATACCGCACCGAAACCGCGCGGTGCAGTTTCGATTCGATGCAGTTTGCGGTCGGTTTTTGCAGTGCAGCTTTGATTTTTGACAGTTTTTTGTCTCTTCTTGAGCAAATGGGAATAATGGGATAAATCAAAATATCAAATGGATAGTTGTGTAAATAATGATGAAGAATCAATTTAGTGCCTCCAAAAATTTTTGAAAGAAATGAATGTAGACTGTCAGTTTATTAATGTGATCCAAATTTTCTAGAACGTCTATTGTCTAATAATGCTCTTGCCTCTTGATAATGATGATGGTGATGCTGACTGCTGTGGTGATTTTTTTTCTTCTATGAGCATATTTCCTATTAGCAAATTCTTCAGGATCAGAATGCATTATAGACTTATAGCATGCCTCACTACCGGGGTTTGCTTTACAACTTACTAAACTGGTGCTTGCATTTTGGGGAAGATTATTTAATGAACATTGAGCCATTTAAAATAAATCTAGATGAGACCTATGGATTTACTAGTATATCAGATGCATATTCACTATAAAATTAATATGGTAGCGAAACTGGAAAATCCCTAGCCTTGGGCCCTTTGCTGGAAGAAACAGAGAAACAAAGATACAAAACTATTGAATCAACAGTTCAATACTCAAGCACTCAACACTGTAATAAGGACTGAGAAGAAGCGCAACAAATAGCAATCACAGATGACAGATTTAGAAATCGGAAGCACTATCCTTGGCTGGATGAAAAAGAGAAACGCGGTTACACAGATATTGAATGAACACAGGCCCTAAACTTGATTACATGACCATGGGCTGTGGAGAAACCGAGAAACGCAAGCGCTAAAAACCACAAGTTCTGAAGTTCATACCTTTGCTGGAAGCCTGGAATAGGCAGACGGCAATTGACGGAGAGTGACAGTGAGACTAAGAGAGAGGAAGTCGGGGTTCGTCGGCGGAGGAAGTTGGCGGAGGCGGCCGGCAGTGTGAAGTCGTGAGTTGGGAGAGGCGGTCGGGAGAGGTCCGAAACTCGAGAGGCAAGAGGAAGACTCACAGGCACAGAAGTGAGCAGTCAGCTAGGGCAGCAGGGCTTAACTTGCGGTTTCAGGGTTTGCAACAAATTGAGAAATAAATCAATAATATTGATACCTGAAATAATTTGGCAATCAAACAAAATTTGGCAGGGCTTAAATTGCGGTTTCACGATTTCGCGGTTTACATGACATAATTTGGCAGGGTTTAAATTGCGGTTTTACGGTTTCGCGGTTTACATGACAGCGGTGCGCTCCGCACATTCCAATGCAGGAATATGTAAATAATTTTAATAGGTGTGAAGCGGTGGGGTTTGCACGGTTTTGAGTAGTACATAACCGCGCCGCACCAAAAGACCGCCGATTTGCAAGCACAACAAACCGCACCGCACCGCAACCAAGTGGTGCGGTTTGAAATGAGGTGCGGTGCGGTTTGTCGATTTGGTGCAGTTTTCGGTTTTTCTGCACAACTCTAGGGGGGTTGTGCGCCTGAGGCGTCATCCAGGCGCGCTTTTAATAACACAGGATATGATCGTCAAATATATGACCTGAGACGGCAATTGCATTCATAGTGACGTTGACATATTTTTATGTATTGTTTACACCAACATGTCTTGTGTCAGCTGTCAGCTTGGTATCAGAACCCCGGGCTCGGGCTTAATCTAGGATACATGGGACTAGAGTTTATCCATCATTTATGGCATATCATAATAGTCATCTATCACAATGTAGATATTGTCAGGACGAGCGTCGTCTAGGTTATGAAAATTACACATTTCCTCAAGTTAAGGATTTTAAGCCTATTTATGTTTGATCCAAAGAGCTCCTTGCGAGGTATTTTCATCTAATTATATAGATCATCATGTTATGTACTCACTGGAGTGTTGGTCAGAGGCGGAGGATAACAATGGAGCATACAACAGAGTCGGAACCGCGGTTGTCTAAGCGGGACTTGCTCAAGTAGAGAGAGCTACCAAACTCTCTTTAGGGTTTGAGGAAATAGACTTCTTTCATTGATGATCAAATCCAAACATACTCATGCCTTTATATAAGCTTACAATGTACTAAAAGACAAACAAGAATGATAACACCTACTAAAAGACAACAATAATAAATAACTAGATCCGCTGCTTGAAACCCATAACATAACAATAACACCTAATAAAGACAATAATAAATGTAACAAAAAATAACTAGGCTCGGGGCTCGAGGCCTATAACATCTCTCTCAGCCTTCAAATCAAGTTTGTCTTCGAGCTCGAACGAGGTCTGCACATCTTGATCGTCTAGCTTTTTGATTTTCTGCCAGAACAACTCCAGACATCTGAAGCGGAGGCTGCAGCGAGTGGCAGGGCGTCTACGCTCTCCCCGGTGGTAGAAGAGATGGCAAAGAATGGGTTGAACAAGGGTTCCCGACGACTGCAGACAGTCGAAGGCGGCAGTAGCTTGAGCAGATAAAGAGCAGTGGAGATCAAAATTGGAGGCGTCGACTTGGGGGCGATCGGCTAAAGAAATGGATCTGGAGGGGCCGGTAAAAAAGGTGGTTGTAAAACAGGCAGCGAGGTGGCTGGCGAGGTCGGCAGAGTAGGGGTCGGCATAGCAAACGGTGGAATGGCTGACGGGTCCGATATTGTAGAGGTCGACAGCGGAAGGACTGGCAGAAACTGCAGCGATGTCAGTGGAGACGGAAGCTGCGTCGGAAGGTGGTCAACAGAATCTGGTAGTGGTAAGGGATGTCGCGGCGCAATCGGTGGACCTGGTGGAGCCATGTTAATAAAGGCGCGCCTCAGGCGCGCCTAAGGCTCAAGGCTCACCAGGCTTAGAGGTTTGCGCATTCGTGCGGCTTATTTGCGCCTTTGGAACATAAAAGGTACTTCTAAGTGAGATTTTTGTTGTATATTTTTTTTCAAAAATAAAGAAAAAAATAATGTAAGAACTGAATAATTTTTGATTGATTTAGTGGGCCTGAAAGATAATTGTGGGTCTGAAGGATAATTGGCAAAACAATACATACTTTTTAAAAGATATAAACGATAGTAATGAATAATTAATCAGTAGAATAGATGAAGAATTTGATCGAGAAGATTAAATGATGTTTGATGTTGATTATTTAAAATGGATGTGGTTGTGTCTTTCCTTCGTCAGGCGTGCGTCTGCGCCTTGAGCCTTACACCTAGCCTCCAAGATCCATTTACGCTTTGGTGCATCTTGCGGCTTTAATAACTAAGGGTGGAGCAATCAGAGGCAAACATGGAACTGGCCAAGCAATACTGGTGTTGAGGCGAGACATGGAGGCCTAGAAGAAAGCCGGTTGTGATTGGAGAGTCGTCACATCAGTGACATTTAACTTTAAACCAGCATATGTCAGTCCCAAGCCCGGATGAAAAATGGTGAGGGTTGTGTTAGGTAGACGGTCATCGTAAAATTTAGTCACCCTTATGAACATATGAATCATTTGAGAAAATGTGCAAAACCTAGGTTGTTTCCCTTAAGGAACGCGTCGCAAAGTCCGAATGCGGCGTCTTGGCAAGGACCGTTGCATCTCCAGGACTTGGGTATAGTGTTAAATATGCAAGAGTCCTCGTCGTATGGTTCGAATGTGGCGTCTTGGCAAGGGCCGTTGCGCCTCCAAGAGGACTTGGGTGCAGTGTTACATAAGCAAAAGTTTTCACATATTAGACGTCCTACGGAGATATGTAGTAGGATTTGTGTTCGACTTAGGTTTGAAAGTTGGAACATAGGTACGCTAACGGGAAAAGCGATGGAAGTAGTGGATGCGATGATTAGGAGAGGAATAAATATTTTATGCATGCAAGAGACTAGATGGGTGGGTGAGAAAGCCAAAATTTTAGATAATTCATGTTTTAAATTATGGTACACAGAAAAAAAATAAAACAAACGGTGGAGTATGTATTATTGTGGATACTACTTGTAAGGATGAAATTGTTGGGGTAAGTAGAAAATATGATAGAATCTTAGATCTTAAATTGGTCATAAGAAAGAAAACTATTAATGTGATCAGTGTTTACGCGCCACAAGTAGTATTAAGTAAAGTATTAAAGCACAATTTTGGGAAGACTTAGATGATCTAGTAAGAGAAATCTCACAAAGAGATAAAATTTTCATAAAATGAGACTTAAATGGACATATAGAGAAGGAAAAAGTAGATTATACAGCCGTTTATGGAGGATTTGGATATAGAGAAAGAAATGAAAAAGGGAGAACCATTTTAGACTTTGTTGTAGCACATGATCTAATTGTGTCAAATACATTTTTCACAAAGAGAGAAGAATATTTATTTAAAAGCGGATCAAATAAGTCACAAATTGATTATTTTATGACTCGCAAAATAGATAAAATGATTTGTAAGGACTACAAAGTCATACCAGGAGAAAAGTTTGACAACACAACATAAATTGGTGGTGTTAGATGTACAAATAAAATATAATAAATTTAGGACAAGAAAAAAAATATTGCAAAAAATTCGGTGGTGGAACTTGAAGATGGAAAAACTGGTTGCTTTCAAGACAACAGTTATGAAACAAATAGTTGATAACCATAATGTTGATCCTAGTGTTTCATAAAAAGTTATGTCTTCACATTTAAAGATAAGTGGAAAGAACGTACTTGAAGTATCAAAATGTCAGGTATAAAGTCAAGGACAAAGTGCAGGACAAAGAGGGTCAGCTATAAATCACTCTATGCTTGTAGGAATGGCGAAAACTTAGTCAGGTATAAAGTCGCCAAAAAAGAAGCTAAACATACACTAAGTAAAAAAAGAAGTCAAACTTATGAAGAATTTTATAAGCGACTGGATATCAAAGATGGAGAGCGTGACATAAAAAATTGCTCGAGCTAAAAAAATGAAGACAAGAGATTTAAGTCAAGTAAAATGAATATAAGATGAGACATACAGTTTTGATGAATGATGTCGATATTAAAGAGCGATGGAAAAGATATTTTTATCAACTCTATAATGAAACAAAAGACAATGAATTGAACTTGGAAGAGTTAAGTAAATCAGAGAAATATAGGAAGAGAACGTTTTATCATAAAATTCAAGTATCAGAGGTAAATGATGCTCTAAAAAAGATGAAAAATAGAAAGGCGGTTAGGCCAGACAATATACTCATCGAAGTATGAAAATGTCTAGAAAATGAAGGAATTTGATGGCTTACATGTGTTTTTCAATAAGATACTGAAGTCAAAGCAAATGTCAAACCAATAGAGAACAAATATTTTGGTACATTTGTATAAGAATAAAGGAGATGTACAAAATTGTGTTAATTACAGAGGAATTAAATTGATGAGTCATACCATGAAATTATGGGAATGAGTAATAGAAATAAGAGTAAGACGGGAGACTAACATCTTGGAGAATCAATTTAGATTCATGTCAGGGTGGTCGACCATGGAAGCTATACATCTCTTGAGGAGACTCATTGACAACTACCGAGAAAGAAAACAAGATTTGCATATGTTGTTTATTGATCTTGAGAAAGCTTATGATAGAGTTCCAAGAGAGATCTTATATTGATATAATCAAAGATATGTATACAAATACAGTGAAAGGGGTGAGGATATCTAGAGGATTAACACAGGAATTCCCTATCACGGTTGGCTTACATCAAGGTTCAACTTTAATCCTTATCTCTTTACATTTATCTTAAATGAGCTTACCGGACATATCCAACAAGCAATACCTTGTTGTTTAATGTTTGCGGCACTGTTGTGGATATCCTCCGACATGGCCGATATATCGGCCGACATAAAGGTTTTATAGCCAAAACGACACGTTTCCGATTTTTTTGCAAAATATCCTTTTGGAATATATCCTCCGATATGTATGTTATTAACCGATATATTCGCTGATATATCGGCCGATATATCCCGACATTTTAACGACTGATATTTTTCAATTTATTTTAATTAGTGTCTATGGTCTAATAGACAATAAACCAAAATTATTTCATTGTTTAGGTTGTTTTTTTCCTTCCTCTAGCTTTTCTTCCTTGCTCAAGTCCGTCATCGACTTTAATTATGCATGATGTTTGAACTATGGAGTAAATGTTCCTTATCTTTCATTATCATCGGTAACTTCTCAATATTTTGCTTACTCTTGTTTTATTTTACGTGTTATATCGTTATTACTAGTGCAACACAAAATATTTATATTAGTTTCATAAATTTAGGAGTTAAGTAAATATCAAATAATCAATATATTAATATATATAAATTAAAAAAAGTATTAAATTTATTAATGATTACTCATATAAATAATTAAATATTAAAATACGATATATGAAATATCCCTGATATATCTCCCGACATATTAAAACAGACATGAAAAATCTAAACTGACATGTCCCCGATATTCGACATCTACAACCTTGGTTTGCGGATGATATCATTTTGGTTGATGAGACGCGCGAGGGTGCTAAGTTATCAAAGGCGCAAGGCGCACCGAGGCGCAAAGGGCCCCTGGAGCCTAGGCGCAAGGCGCAAGGCGCAGGCGCGCGCCTGAGGCACGTGAGGCGCAAAAATTGGGGGAAAAGGAAATTGAGCGAATTGGGCGCCCAATTCGCTGAAATTGTGCGAATTGGGCGCCCAATTCGCTGAAATTGAGCGAATTGGGCGCCCAATTCGCTGAAATTGAGCGAATTGGGCGCCCAATTCGCTGAAATTGTGCGAATTGGGCGCCCAATTCGCTGAAATTGAGCGAATTAGGTACATTGGGCGCCCAATTCGCTGAAATTGAGCGAATTGGGTGCATTGGGCGCCCAATTCGCACAATTTCAGCGAATTGGGCGCCCAATGCACCCAATTCGCTCAATTTCAGCGAATTGGGCGCCCAATTCGCACAATTTCAGCGAATTGGGCGCCCAATTCGCACAATTTCAGCGAATTGGGCGCCCAATTCGCACAATTTCAGCGAATTGGGCGCCCAATTCGCACAATTTCAGCGAATTGGGCGCCCAATTCGCACAATTTCAGCGAATTGGGCGCCCAATTCGCACAATTTCAGCGAATTGGGCGCTCAAGTGCGCCTAGGGGTGCGTCTAAAATCATGTTTTTGCCCATATCAAAATTTTTTTTAAAAAAAAATACCTTGAAAGGCCCAGGCGCGCCTTTAGCGCGCCTGGGAGCCTGTAAGGCGCGCGCCTAGGCGCGCCTGGGCGCGCCTGAGGCGCGCCTGGGGCACATCGCCCGCCTCAGCTGTGCTGAGGCGCGGCGGGCTGCGCCTGGTGCGCCCGGAGCCTCAGGCGCGCCTAGGCGCGCGCCTTGATAACTATGCGAGGGTGTAAACGCAAAACTTGAATCATGGCGAGACACTTTAGAAAAGAAGAGTTTTAGGTTGAGCGGGGCAAAGACAGAGTATATGGAGCTTAAATTTAGCAGTACAAGAAGAGGACGGATGGCGTCGTTATTAAGTTGGGTGATCAAGTTATTTCTTATAGTGAATGTTTTAAGTATCTTGGATTGATAATTCAAAAGGATGGAGGTATTGATACATAGAATCCAAGCAGGTTGGTTGAAGTGGAGAGGTGTGTCAGGGATCTTATGTGATTATAAAGTACCATTAAAACTCAAGAAAAAGTTTTAGGGCAGTGAATTGTGTACATAAGCAAAAAAATGGGAGTTCTGGAGATGAGAATGCTTAGGTGGATGAGTGGACACACGAGACTGGATAAAATTAGGAATGATTGTATCGGGTTTAAGACAGGAGTACCACCAATTGCAGAGAAGATGGGAGAAGCTTGACTAAGATGGTTTGGGCACGTACAATGGAGACCATTAGAGGCACATGTTAGGCGTTGTGAGAGTCTAGTCACTAGGCATGTTAAACAAGGAAGGGGTAGACCAATAAAGACTTGGAATGAAACTATACGGAAAGATATGATGTACTTAGGCATTAGTGAGATCATGACAAAAGATAGGGCACAATGGCGACAAAGGATCCATATAGTCAACCCAACTATAGCGGGATAAAAGCTTGAGTGTTGTCGTTGTAATCAAATAAAGCATGTGCTATGAATATAGGAATAGAGCAATGGATAACTAGCAGTTTGTTGGGCTAGAGAAAAGAAATGAGAAAGGCTGGGGAATAAAAAGAAAAATGCAATTAAAACATCTGCAAAGGGCTCGAGATTAGGTAAGGAGTGGGTGTGAGACTCGAAAGGAAGGAGGGTGCAGTGAGCGTGGTCGGCTTAAAGCGACTGGGGGCAATGAACGGATGGCAGGCTCGAGGGAAGGCGAAAAAGGAGAGATAAAACCAAAGGGCTTTGAACAGGGATCCGATGGACGCAAAGAGACGAGGGCGGGTTGGAACGTCGAAGTGTTCGGCGTTGATGAAGTAGTGACTGGAACGAGCGGAAGGGAGAAGATTGTGTGACTTCTGTTGCAGTCGGAGGCTTCGACTGTTGTTTCAGGATAGGTCGAACAACCCTAACGGCTAGATCGTCGAGGAAGACGGCGCGATCGGTGGGTGTCGGGCCGAGTCGCTCTGATACTAAGTTGTTACGTGCTCGTCGGAGTGATGGCCTAAGGAGAAGGGGATAATGGCAGAGGATACAACAGAACCGGAACCGCAACTGTCTAAACAAGACTTGCTAGGGTGGAGAGAGCCACCAAAGTCTCTTTAGGGTTTGAGGAAATAGATTTCTTCATAGATGATCACATCCAAACATACTCATGTCTTTATATAAGCTTACAATATAGAGATTTCAGAGAATTGCCCCAACTTTTGACAATTTACTAAGTCCTTAATCTTTACATTTTTGACTTATATATATGGAATACTACCAAAATAGATACAAAATATTAGAAGAGGGGACGTTAGATTTGTGAAGGCTGGATTATTGGAATAGGTTAAGCATATTGGAGAAAGATATAGTGAAATATTAAGCACAATCATCTTTGCCCTGTTACTTGTTGGGTTGACGTTATGCGAGAAGTATCTTCCAGTTTCTTTTAGGAGTCGTCCCATCGAGCAAATATTGTTCCTGCAACAAGGATCTATATATGTTGCATATTATGGGGCTAGCTTTGACGAGTTAGTGGTGAGTAGTGACATCTAAGAGAAGTTCGATACGGTCAGTTCCTGGTATCGATCTGGGCTTCGATCTGAGACATTGAATTGACTCATCACTGCATGGTGTAGATTCCACTAAAGTTAGTAGAGTATATTCACACCCCAAATGACCCATCATCAAGAGTCCTCCCTAGTCCAAGGCCACCATCGTGCGGACTCATGTCCCTATGGACACAAAAGACAAAACACATGATACAGAGTTATCTCAATCTAGTGAGATCCGATGAGAGGCCTGCCACTTGTGTCTGGCCCAAACCCTACGACTCCAGTAGGAAGTGAGTATGAACAACTCAGTGATCCTATAGTGGTATTCCCTTCCTCATCCCCTACACAACCCAAGATATTGACTCAGTCAGACTCATCTTTGAGTACATACTCAAAATCTCTCCATGTTGTAGTCACAAGACATATTTGAAGTAAGAATCGGGAGCTTAGTATTGTCCTTGTAGTGGTTGTCTCACATGTTGCTGTGGACATTGCTGATATATAGGGAACATATTCCGCTACTTGGCACATTTACGAAGAATTTTATTATACCCAATCTGGTGAGCCACTTGATAAGTTTTCCCGTCGTGGAGGCATTTAATACATCCTAAAGTGGTATCCTAATGTCAAAGTCTCAAACATTCTTATGGGTGTTTGTTACACACCCGACGAGTATTTCTACACTTTACCTAGAGAGTCTCGTGATAAGACACTTCTCATCAGGAACATACCTATCATTATGAGTTAGTTGAGGTTGAGAGTGCCCTCAATCATTACTAGCACTCAGGGAGATCTTTGATACACTAGACTATCATATCTAATTGTGGGTGTCATAGGCAATTATTTGACTATTGCACTTGCGATAAAATATCTATACCCCGCTACTCAAGCTTCCTGGCCGTATCGCACTTGAGTGAGTGTCGCACTTAGGAGTCCTACATAGCACCTTAGATCCTCGGAGTAGAAGTAGTTCATATCAATTGTTTATCATTCATATTCATTGCACGATCAGATATATATATTGCATCGCTCACCTGTTTTGTATCATTCACATTTATTGTATGTTTTGTATCATTTGCATGAATTGCATGAATTTGTCCCACATAATTATAATAAGTAATGCAAATTATAAAGTTTACACAGACCTTCCTAGAAGAGAGTGGACCATTAGAAAAATCAAGCAAGTGATGGTTAAGTAGGGGTTGAGAGGTTCCTCTGGGAGCAGCTACATAAGTAAATGATGGTGAATATGGCCCTATATAATAGTACACAAAATTGGAACGCATATCTATGAATTAAGTATCCCTGAAGAATCCGTCACTTTGGAAGGAATTCAGATGTGAGAATTGGAATTGGCATAATTTCAATTAACGCGGGAATTAGAATTGAAATCAATTACAATTTTGTTGTTTGGTTGAAGACAAAAATTTGTCATGAGAATTAGAATTAGTAATTCTGTTGTTCGGCTGGATGTTAGAATTCAATGATTAGAATTAAAAAATTAAAATTTAAAGCAGGGGAAGAAATGTAAATTCAAATAATAAAATAAATACAAATGACATATATAACTATAAAATGTCAACAAAATCAAAATAAGTTTGTTGAAAAAATATAAAACAATAAAAATACAGTCCACAAAAAAACAAGTTCATAATCAATAACAATACAATTAATCAATCTCGCAAATGCAACCAAAGCTAGGTCGTCCTGATAGGCACTGACAAAGCCAAGAATACGTCACTATTCGTTTTGTCTATCGATGGTCATGATGATCTCATGATCAGTCAGATCTGTAATAGTTGCAATGACTGCATATATCATATCAGCTTTTGAGATCAATGGTGGAGGTTGAACAATCATGTTGCTCACTTGTTTCATGTTCCTTGCAATTGTTGAAACATCATCCACAATAATATTAATCGCATCAGTTTTCCTCTTCTTGGGTCGTGGTTCGATCTCCTCGACCACATTTTCAACCACTAAGTCATCTAAGTTGATTTCATTCATGACCTCAGATGCAGTCGCAGTATGAGCTCTAGTGGCTTTATCAACCTCACATATCTAGCAAAGTCACTCAAAGTCACGATCACCTTGATTCAATATGTTGTACAACTAGATCAATATATATGTTTAGTAGAGATTAGACTCATAAATTAAATATTAATGATTATGTTTTTACGCAAAAACATAACATTACCTAACATGGTTGGCCCAAACATCTTTGTTGTCTACCCTCACAACATTTCGCTCTCAAATGAATACATTAGTTTCCACTATCGTCGATATCTCTTGGTAATACTATTCCATGTTTTTAAGCATGCCAGCATTTTTCCTTATTTATGACCACTTTACGTTCCTCCTTTAATGATTGAATCGCAGCAACACTTTTCCAACCATTTGTTGTCATATTTCACAAACCTTGCTGCCCGAGAAAAGTAGTGGATAAAGTGTAGTCCATCTGTGATGTCCAGTTAACATACGACCATTCACTTTCTTTGGCAGCTTTACATTTGTTTTTATACATTAAGTAGATGTATAATAGGCATGCACAAAACATAGAAAAGCCAGCAAAGTTTAATTAGCAACAAAACAAATGATGATATTGCGCCTTGTAAAGAGAGGCCTCAAACCTTGTATATACTTCTTGAATTAATAGTTATAAGTATGAATACACTTATATAGGAGAAGGGAGAGAAGAGAAAACCTAAATACAAGATGTGGGACTAATACATGGAGAGAGAAAAGAGAGAGAAATATGGGCCCTTAATTGGGCTTTTCTAACACTCCCCCGCAAGCTGGAGCGTACAAGTCGTAGGCACCAAGCTTGGATAAAAACTGATAGTATAGAGGCCTAGAGAGAGCTTTTGTATGTCCGCAACTTGGTCTTTAGCAGGAACATGCTCCAAATCTATCTTCTTTGACTGTACCTTTTCTCGGATAAAGTGATAATCAACTTCGATATGCTTTGTGCGTTCGTGAAACACCGGATTCTTGGCAATATGTATTGCTGCCTGACTGTCACAAAATAAGGTAGCCGGTGATGAGAGACGAACACCCAAGTCTCCCAGAAGGCTCTCAAGCCAGGTTAGCTTGGAAGCAACCGCAGCCATAGCTCGGTACTCGGCTTCAGCAGAAGAGCGTGCAACCACGGATTGTTTCTTGCTACGCCATGTTATGAGATGACCACCAAAGTAAGTGCAGAACCCCGTAGTGGAGCGCCTATCATCGATAGATCCTGCATAGTCAGCGTCAGAGTAAGCGACAAGTGATAGAGATGTGGATGGCTTATACACAAGTCCTTGTCCGGGGGCGATCTTGAGATATCGAAGGATGCCCTCGACTGCTTGAAGATGAGATGTTCGAGGAGCGTGCATGAACCGACTCACGACTCCTACAGCAAATGAGATGTCCGGTCGAGTCACCGTAAGGTAGATCAGCTTCCCAACCAAGCGTCTGTAATATTCCGGATTTGTAAGCAGCTTGTCAGAGTCAGAACTATGGGCCGAGAGCTTGTGATTTGCGTCCATAGGAGTCTCCGCAGGTTTGCACCCAGAATAACCTGCATCATGAAGGAGGTCCATACAGTACTTCCTTTGAGATAACACAAGACCATCAGAGCGTCGTGCGACCTCGAGCCCAAGAAAGTATCGAAGGTTGCCCAGATCTTTGGTCTGAAAGGCGGAATTTAACTGTTCCTTGATCTGTTGTATTCCTGCCGTGTCGTTGCCAGTAATCAGGATATCGTCAACGTAGACCAGAAGAATCACAGTCTCGGTTGACCGGTGACGGATGAAGAGAGAAGAATCAGCCGAGCTCCGAGTGAAGCCACTAGCACAGACCACCTTACTGAATTTTTCAAACCACGCACGCGGGGACTGTTTGAGACCATAAATGGATTTCCGAAGGTGACATACCAAAGACTCCCCCGTGGTCTCAAACCCGGGAGGTTGCTGCATATAAACTGTCTCCTGCAGATCGCCGTTGAGGAAGGCATTCTTAATATCCAGCTGATAAAGCGGCCAGTGACGATGGACCGCCAAGGAAAGAAGAACACGGACCGTGTTCAATTTTGCCACTGGAGAGAACGTTTCTTCATAATCAAGGCCATGTTGCTGAGTAAAGCCCCGGGCCACGAGGCGTGCCTTCAGACGGTCAATAGTGCCATCCGCCGCATGCTTGACAACAAAGACCCATTTACAGCTCACAGAGGTATGGCCAGTAGGAAGAGGAACCAGATCCCAGGTCTGGTTAGCCCAAAGAGCCCTCGTTTCATCTTCCATGGCTGCCCGCCACCCGGGATGTGTAAGCGCCTCCTGCACAGAGTTAGGAATAGAAATAGAGGAAAGAGAGGTGGCAAAGGCATAGAGAGGTGGTGTCAGCCGATGGAGAGAGGCGTAGTTGGCCAAGGGATGTGCCGTAGAGGAAGCAGTTGTCGGATCCGCAGGTTGCAAAGCATCATTAGAGCGGGGCAGCTCTCGTGGGATAGTAGACGAGGGAGGACGTCGAGTGTACACACGAATGACTGGTGGTGTAGGTGGTTTTGGTGGGATGGGTGTGGGAAGTAGAGGTGGAGGGATGGAAGTTACAGGAATAACAGGTCGCGGGAGAGTGGCCGGAGGAGGAGGAGGGTCAATAAGTTCAGAGTAATATGGCTGATCTTCGAGGAAGGTGACATCGGCAGAAGTAACCACCTTGCGATCCGTGGGAGAGAAACAGACGTAGCCCTTCTGAGTTCGAGAATAGCCCACAAACATATATTTAGTGGCACGGGGGGCAAGCTTGTCAGTGGACGGGCCAAGATGATGAACAAAACATACGCACCCAAACACGCGTGGGGTGATGGAGAAAGGAGGTTGGGAGGGAAAAAGGAGATTAAAAGGAACCGCAAATTTGAGGATAGATGAAGGCATGCGGTTAATAAGAGTGCACGCGGTTGAAACCGCAAAATTCCAATATTGTTTCGGGACATTCATCTGAATCATAAGGGAGCGGGTGACCTCGAGCAGGTGGCGATTCTTGCGTTCAGCAACGCCATTTTGTTGGGGGGTATAGACACAGGAGGTCTGATGGATGATCCCAAACTCCGCACAGAGGTGAGAGAAGGTATGACTAGTATATTCACGGGCATTATCGATGCGTAGGGTTTTAATGGTTGTAGAGAATTGGTTGCGAGTTTCAAGGAAAAAGGTACGGAATACACCGGGCAATTCAGAGCGGTCACGAAGGAGATACAGCCAGGTCACCCGAGAGTAATCATCGACAAAGGTGACAAAGTAACGGTACCCAAAAATACTTGTAGTTTTGTAAGGACCCCAAATATCGGAGTGAACAAGATCAAAGGGAGCAGGACGCCGAGAAGGATGTGGCGAGAACGTAGAGCGATGATGTTTCTCATAGATACAAGACTCACACGTGAACTCGTGGAAGGACACGTCAGGGAGAGATTTTTTGAGGATGTGTAGAGGAGCATGACCCAGACGTCGATGCCAGTCAACGGAGCTAATAGACGACAGCACCGTTGGGGGAGATGGGTTAAGGATATAGAGACCATTCGACAGATGCCCTTCTCCAATGATGGTTTGCGTCTTGCGATCCTGCACAACACATGAGTTAGAAGAAAAAATAATAGCACAATCGAGGTCAGCAGTGAGTTGACCAATAGAGAGAAGGTTGAACGGAGAGCCCGGAACATGAAGAGCCGAGCGAAGAGTAATGGAGGGAGTGAGGTTAATATCGGCCGCACCAGAGACGGAAAGTGTGTCCCCACTAGCAACAGTAATGAACTGGGGATGCACGGAGTTCAAATATTGTGGTGGTTTCCGTGATGTAATGTGGTGAGAGGCCCCTGAATCCAAAATCCAGGATGAGCGGTGAGCAAGGTAGGAGGTACCACCATCGAAAACAGACACCACAGAGCCCGGAGGACAGCTGATCATATTGCAAGGAAAAGTCCGCAACGGTCACGGTGACAACGCACCAGCGGCAAGAAACGGCCACGACCAGCGCAGTAAGAACAGCGTCCGCAGCGGCTAGAACCAAGCAGGCTGCGCGGTTAGGAGAAGACCGCAACAGAGGCAAACACCTGACGAATAAGGAACCAGACCGAGCGGAAAGGAACAGACCAGACCGCAGCGAGAAGGAGCAGTCGCCAGCGAGAAGCAGGTTGCACCAAGAATAGGCAGAGCGGGAGGTCGCAGCGAGAAGAGGATCAGGCCGCGCGGTCACACCGGCGAGGAGGCAGATCGCGACCAAAATGCGGAAAGGGAAGTCCGCACAGTCAGGTGGACAACAGCGGATAGGCGAGGCCGCAGCGAGCGAGGAGCAGGTCGCGGCGAACAGAAGAGGCAAGGGGCCGCGAGCAGCGGTTAGCGAGCAGGGATAGACCGCGGCGGAGAGAGAGACCGCGCGGAAGATGCCGCAAGCCGCAGCAGAGAGGGCGAGATAGCACCGAGCAGAAAAGAAGGGCAGGTCGCAACGAGCAGGTCTCGACGAGCAGGAGGCCGCGAGTAGAGAACTCGAGCAGAAAAGAAGGGCAGGTCGCAACGAGCAGGAGAGCAGGTCGCGACGAGCAG
Source organism: Platanthera zijinensis (assembly GCA_039513925.1). Lineage (NCBI taxonomy): Eukaryota > Viridiplantae > Streptophyta > Magnoliopsida > Asparagales > Orchidaceae > Platanthera > Platanthera zijinensis. Next base: position 259,067,736 of record CM077079.1, read on the forward strand.
GAGGCAGCGAGCAGGAAGAGGCCGCGAGTAGAGAACTCGAGCGGTCAGAAGAAGAATCAGCGAGTTAGAGAACTCGAGCGGATTAGGCAGAGAGAGGAAGCTGCGAGTAGGAAAGAGAGAGCCCGCAGCGGACAGCAGAGGGGAGAGGTCGCAGCGGACAGAAGGATCTCGCGCGGGTAGAGAAGGAAAGGAAAAGGTGGACCCACGTGAGAGAGGATTATAAAAGGAGGAGAGGGGGGGGAAGAGGAGGAGGTGGAAGCCACGAGAGAGGAAGAATTTGAGGCGGGTAAAAAAAAAAAAAAAAAGAGAGGCCGCAAGAGTCTGCGGCTAAGGGAAGCCGCGCGGACTGGGAAGGAAGGGAGGCGGCTAGAATTGTGGCTAGGCCGGAAACCCAAGGAGGAGACCGGTTCCCTCTGATACCATGTAAGGAGAGGCCTCAAACCTTGTATATACTTCTTGAATTAATAGTTATAAGTATGAATACACTTATATAGGAGAAGGGAGAGAAGAGAAAACCTAAATACAAGATGTGGGACTAATACATGGAGAGAGAAAAGAGAGAGAAACATGGGCCCTTAATTGGGCTTTTCTAACACGCCTCATGTGTTGCACAAAACATAACAACTAAATATTGTTATATTTGAACATTCAGCATATTACATATTTGAATTCCACAAAACTTTCATCAACAAAAGATTTTATGCTCCACAACGAGCCTGGTACTCATTTAACATGTTTATAGTCATAGTATCTCTAAAATTAGACCCACTCGGGTGTTGCTTGAACTGTGCACACTGCACCCGTGTATTCATAGCTATCACATTTATCTTGCACTAATATCTATGTGTCTACTTCATAGCTATCACATTTATCTTGCACTAATATCTTTGTGTCTACTTCAGCAAGCAATCTATCATGATTCTCTAATCTCCTCTCTATTAGAAATTAAAGAGGATGCAACATGCAATTATAATTTGAATCTATTTAAAGTAAAAAAGCAGATTTTAGCTAACAACAAAAGAAATTATGATATTGCGTCTAAAATAAATCTCATTTACCAACAGATGGCCCTTGCAAAATTTCTCATTGTTTCTCAAGTAATCAAAATGTCATCACAATAACATTTCTTACATTTGAGTGATGGAGATTAAAAAACTCATTGTAGTTGAAGGGATTATTGCCCTACGCAGACCACTCTTTAAAGGGATATCAGGTTGACCTATATGGAGCAAGATATCCTGGACCGTTAGTATATCCCGCATCCACAAGATAGTATTTACATATCGGCACTTTAAAACAATTTGCTTCTTCGAGTGCATTACACACACTCTGAAGTCTGATGATGACCCCTCCCATCTAGGCAACACATATACAAACTTCATGTTTGAATCACATGCGCCCACAACGTTAGCTTGTTTTCTATTCTGATATCTACCTTGATCTTTAATAGGGGTTGTTATTTCAATGTGAGTATCATCTAAGGTGTCAACACAATCATATAAGATACAAGAATATATATATATATACTCCTTAAGCATACGCATATATAAACGTATGAAACTAATAAATTCCTCACCGCAAATTGACATCATCGTTGTGTTGTTGTTTCATCATGGAGTTTGATAAAGTTGGTGGATAAGTTGAGAATTACCTAAGACACATTGTTGAAATGTCTACTGATTGTATCAATTGAACGGAGATATGTTCCGCCGACACCCAGAAATCTCTTATTGTGAACTAAGACATATAAAGATGCGTTAATCGATTCTCTAACTAAAAATGTTGTGTCTTTTAATAATCTATGACTCACGAGAACACAGGATTTCAAAAGAGCTTCTATTCATGCGAAGTTGGTTAAAATAATTTCCAGTTGTCCCACTATACAAACAATTGAACAACATCTTTCTTAGAATATTTTAAGTAGCAGACTTTATAAGACATCTTGATATCTTGGGTTTCATCAAAACTAAAGTGGTCGCAGCAAAAGCCGCTTCAACTACTGGCCACCTACATCTACGATGTTTCATTAGTTCATCCATCTACATATAAACTAGAATGTGAAAATAATTAAACACCCAAAAGCACACACACATACTCACGTAAACACATTAAGCTCGCATGGAAGCAAACATACACACATAAACAAATAAATACACAATTTCATCAAATCATACACGCATACAAACACAATTGCATCCAAAAAATACACACATACAAACACAGACACACCCCTCCACCACACACACACAGATACACACATACGAACACATTCATCCACACACATAAAAATCTACACACATTCATCCACAAACACAAAATATCAAAAACACTAAAAACAACCTAAACCCAAATACATTAAAATGGGTAAAAACTTTTGACATATCAAGCATATAAACTATGGCATCGCAACATCAAGTAGTGTAATAAAGAAAAAAACATCATATAATCCACAAAAACTCATGGAATGGGGGAAAAGCGAAAAAAACCTAACCTTCGACCCATCAAAGATGAAGAGAGGTGTTCCTATCGCCGGGGAAGAAGCTGTGGAGGAAGGGAGTGGTGTATGACTGGAGAAAAGAGCAAGCACGTCTGTAGAATGGGAGGGTGGCCTTTGCTTGAAAAGATTTTTATAAGGAAGACGCGGGCGAAAGAATCCCTGATTCTTTGCTCACGAGATTGGAAATGGGAGGGATTTCCACTGCAATTCTCATGGCTTTTTAGGACGTCGAACGGGGAAATTGGAATTGGGAATTCAATTTCAATTCCTTATCTCCAATTGTGCCCAAATGAACGGCATGTCCAAGATTCACTGGATGGGGGCGTGCGGTACTTGGGGAGTTGTCGCCTCCATGTGCCACAGGAGGACATTGAAGTCTGAATCTGTCATTCGCAGGATGGAGCACAGGGAGGCGGGGGAACGGGCCAAGGACGATTCTCCCTGCAGACGGTGAGTGGCGCCTGATGCCTCGAAGACCATGGTAAGGCGATCCCAGTTGTGTTGAATGTCGCCTAACGTGCGCAACCAGGCCATGCCAAGAATGGCATCAAGGCCACGCCAAGAATGGTAGTGGCCCGCCGTTGGAGCCCGGCGGTCATCGTCGAGGCACACATGAAAGCCCGGACCGGGAGTCACCGGAAGCTGCAGCTCCGTCACGAGGGCTTGGGAGATGAAAGTGTGGCTTGCCCCGCTGTCAATCATGAGGACTACTGCAAGGTCGCAAAGGAAGGCCTCCAGCATGATGGTACACGGGTCGGTCATGCCTCGAACTAAGTAACAGGAGACCTCAATATGGTGGAGAAGAGCTGGTGGGGTTGGTTCGAGGTCGCCCTCATCCCGCTCCAAGGCCCCAAAGTCGGCCATGTCGATGTCACCATCTTCTCCCCCAAGGAGAAGTCTTTGTTCGGGCATATATGAGTAAGGGAGTAAGGACCTTTGCAGCGAAAGCAAAGACCCTTGTTGCGGAGGTCAAAATACTCCGACCTGAGAGATCCTATGGACCGGTATCTTGGCTGGGGGAGGTGTTGCAGGAGGTTGCGATGGAGGCCGGCCCGAGGCAGGAGAGGGCTCGGCCGGAAGATGAAGTGGAGGTGTCGGTGGCCTGACTGAGCCGATGCAGGTAGAAAAGGAGGCACCGGTGGAGTGAAGTGTCGGGGTGGAGGGCAAGGTAGCAAAATGCTCTTCGATATATCGAGCCTGTTCTATAGCGCGAGTAAGCGTGGTTGGATAATGCACCCGCAGGAGGGCTCGGATATGCTGTCGTAGGACGGCAAAGAAGGTGCCCAAGTAGTGATCTGTCGACAAGCCGGGAACATGTGTAGAGACCTCAATGGAGGCATCAATGTAAGCATTAATGGTGCCTGTCTGCTGAATGTTGTTTAGGCGCTCAAAGGGGTTTCCGAAATGGCGTGAGTCGTAACGACGAAGCAGCTCATCCTTGAGGGCCGCACAGGAGAGACTAGGTGTGGACTAATGAAGCCAACGAACCCAATAGAGTGTTAAGCCCTCTATGTAGATCGTTTCAAGGGGCACTTTTTGGGCTTTCGGAGTGCCCTTGAGGTCAAAGTATTGCTCCGTGCAGGCCAACCAGCATGAGATCAGTCCCATCGAACACTGGTATGTCGAGGCAGCAGAGATGGGGAGCCGACGGGTCACCGAAGGGCGCAGGAACCATGAAAGGGTCGACAGCGCTGCCGGAAGAATGGATAGAGAGGGCTATCGGGGCCGGTGGCGGTGAGGGTGTGGCTGGTCGAGCAAAAAGGAGCGAGTGAATCTCTCGGACTGCGACTTGGAGGACGGAAAGAGTCGTGTTGACTTGATCCATGGGTCGGAAAGACCTTCAACCGAGGGAGGGTTGTTCCTATCACAAGCAGCCATTCTGGCATCAAGGGCATGAGAGGAGTTGAGGGAGGAGGCGCAACAGGTAGAACTGATGACGTAGAGGCGCGATAGCGGGCAAGGGAGAAAAAGCGGAAAGGAAACGATGCGAACAAGCGTACGCGGGAGGAGCGCCGCAGACGAATGATGCGGAAAAGCATCGGCGGAAGGCATGATCGGCGGCTGGAGCGACGCGCGTAGCAGTCGACGACGAATGTGATCCCAAAACCAGGCGGCGCTTGGGAGGTGCGCGCGGACAAGCGTCCATGGGAGGAGCGTCGCGGACAGACGACACAGAAAAGCATTGAAGGAAGGAACGATCAGCGGCTGGAGCGATGCGTGTAGCAGTCGACAATGAATGTGATCCCGAAATCAAACGGAGCAAGAGGAGATACACGCGACGAGATGTTTAGCGGCACTTGAAAATGGAGATCAGACCAAATTGTTAAAAAACGCAAGGTAGGGTTACGCTTGTACAACCCCGTATTCGCAGAGTGGGGTCCCTTCGACAGACGTAGAGCCAGTTTTAAGTTTTTAAGCTTTTTAGAGATTTTGGACTCTTGGTGGCCAATTTTGGCTTGGCCTTGAAAATATACTAGTAGGGAGAGGAAAAAATCTGCATCTCCCCCCGGGCTTGCTATCTGCGAGGTAGGAGCGGTACTCCGGACGGAGGCCAAGGCCTCACCCCCCAGCACCCCTGCCCCTTGGGCGAGCTCGGTCGGCGGCCTGGAGCTCGCCCGGGCGCCCTGCCCCTTGGGCGAGCTCGGCCGGCGGCCTGGAGCTCGCCCGGGCGCCCTGCCCCTTGGGCGAGCTCGGTCGGCGGCCTGGAGCTCGCCCGGGCGCCCTGCCCCTTGGGCGAGCTCGGTCGGCGGCCTGGAGCTCGCCCGGGCGCCCTGCCCCTTGGGCGAGCTCGGCTGGCGGCCTGGAGCTCGCCCGGGCGCCCTGCCCCTTGGGCGAGCTCGTCTCGAGTGTCTGAGGTGGGGGTAAGGGGGAGGAGCACGGTTCGGCCTCCACCTCCCCCCTGGACCTCTTGTTGCCATATTTTTCCTAAGGGCATTTTGGACATTTTAAGCTCAGGACTTGGAAAAACTATAAATAGACCCCATTGGGTACCTTTGGAGGGGCATGGGTTTTTGGCTTCCTCCTCCCTAGTTCTCTTCTTGGTAGAGTTGAGAGAACTCTCCAAGGTACCCATCTCTGCCATTGGTAAGGGAGGGGAAGTGTTCTTGTGACCTTCCGGGTGTGTGGTGGGACCTCCACGCTAGAGCTGAGGGTCTGTTCCTAGTTTCCCAAGTCTTTGGTCCATGGCGTTCCCCCGAGTGTAGTAAGTTTGCGGTCACCCCTTCTCCAAGGGTGAACTCCACAGAGACCAAGTTTTTGGTTTCAACATTTTGGTGCGGTGAGCGTGGAGAGTGACCAGCACAGAAGATCTCGGGAGAGTGTCATGGCTGGAGATCAGGGAGGTAGTGATGACCTCGGTGGTCTCCCCAACCCAGGACCCTTCTTAGGAAGGGAAGAGTTCATGGCTTCCATCTCTGGCATCATGGAGATGTTGCGAAGCATTGCCCCTCAGGCTGGCAGCTCAGCCCCAACCCCCCAGGGACCGGCACCCGGGGATCTCAGTGAGCTGCCCCCCAGGGATCTAAGCGAGATCACCCCAGCAGGGGGAGAAGGAAGTGCCCCAGGGAGCCGACCTGGGAAGGAGAGGATGGGAGAGGGGGTCGAGCGAGACCTCCCCGGCAGGGAGCTGTTCCCCAGCCCGTCGAGTGCTCGCCCCTTAGGCGACCAGGTCGCGCCAGTAGAGACCGCGAGGCCACCCCTCAGGGGGTCACCCTTCAGCGAGCTGATCATCTCAGCTCCCGTTCCCGAGGGGTTCAGGGAACTTGACAAGGCATACTATACCGGGAAGGATGACCCCATCCAACACCTGCAGTGGTTTGAGGATGCTGTCTCCATCATGCCAATAACGGATGCCTTCAAGTGCCGTCTATTTGCGATCACCTTGAAAGAGAAGGCGAGGGACTGGTTCCATAAACTCCCCCCCAAGGTCCATCTTTGGGTTCGAAGACTTGAGCCGAAGCTTTCAGCTTCGCTTCTCCACCTCAAAGAAGAGGAAGAAAGGTCCTGAGTCCCTCTTCCTGATAAAGCAGAGGGTCGAGGAGTCGTTGGCCCACTACGTTGATAGGTTCCAGGAGGAGGTCATTGACATCCAAGAGGTGCCTGGGTATGCCCTCCAGATGGCGTTCACGGTGGGGCTGCGCGAAGGGTTCTTCAAGATGAGCTTGACCCGGAAGACCCCCCTTTCTTTCGAGGAGCTGATGGAAAGGGCGGCAGAGGAGATAGCCATGGAGGCAGCCAACCCGGCCTTTGTGAAGAAGTTGGCAAAGTTGACGGAGGTGGAGTCAAAAGAGCAAGGTGGCTCAAGGCACCAGGAAGGAAGGCGGAGAGAGGAGCAGAGAGCCCAGGGGTTCCAGAGACAGGAGGGTCCGGAGCCAGGCTGGAGGCAGCAGGTAGGACCTGCCCATGGTCCAGGAAGAGCTCTCATCCAGGATGGGGGGAACTTTCATGGGGGCCAAGGGAGGTTCAACTTCTAGAGGCAAGCCCCAAGATAGCTCCTGCCCCCACCCCAGCAAGCAATGGCGATTGGCCGAAGGGAGAGGAGGAATCGCAGGGGGGGAGGAGGAGGCAGAGTAGAGTTACCATACTGCGACTTCCACCAGTTGGAGGGTCACGCGACGGCTACCTGCCCCGAGTTCCTGGAAGTGAGGGGGACGAGAGCTCCAGCCCAGCAGCATCCGGAGCGGATCGAAGCTCTGCCCCAAGGAGGTGGAGGGGATGATGTATGCGAGGATCGGGTTGATGTAGGACACCGAGGAGGAATAGCAGTGATCCACGGTGGAGTAGGGATCGAGGCCACTCGGAAGGCGAGCCTCCATGTGATGTACCGACGGAGCGTTGCCTCGACCTCTCAGACCCCTCCCCCAGAAGAAAAGATCACCTTCTCGTCAAAAGACATGCCGGAGCATGAGAACCCATTCTGCGACGCCCTGGTCATCCAGGCAGCCGTCGAAAGCTTCACCGTCTCCCGGATCTTGGTTGACAACGGATCTCTGTCAACGTCATTTTCAAGAAGGCGTTCGAGGGGATGAAGGTGGAGCCAAGGAGGGTGGTGGCGTCGGATGGACCTCTGTTTGGATTCTCAGGGGAGAGAAAGGAGGTGGAAGGTGGAGTCGGACTCCAGGTGAAGTTAGGGGGGACCTCAAGAAACTGCAGGTTCGTCATTGTTGACGCTCCAAGCAGCTACAACGCCATCTTCGAAAGGCCCCTCATCAGCGCCTTCCGGTGTGTGCCCTCATCCTTCCACCAGTATCTCAAGTTCAACTCAGAAGGGATCCAGGTAAGGATCAAGGGAGACTCCAGGATGGCGAGGCAGTGCTACGTCACGGCTGTCAACACAATCTCTTGGTTGGCTAAGGCGGAGGAGATGGAGAAGATCATGGAGAGCCTGAGCAGGATGGAGGTATCCAGTGGGAAGTAATCGGATGGCGACCACCATGCCCTGACCCCCTGAAGAAGCCTCGCCTCGGCAGAGTCATGTATCTTGTTTTTCTTTATGTTGTAATGAGTCCAGCCTCCGACCGGTAGAGTCGGGAGGGTCATGTAACCCAACTTTTCCCCTTTTGAGGATGTTGAATTTTGGCAGAGTTCAGGTGACATGCCCCGTCCCCAAGCTCCCTTAGCTCTGAGATGATTCCGCTGTCAGGCTCTCACTAGCTGGCAGGGCAGGTTGATCTCTCGTGGAGCCTAAGTCCCTTAGCTCCGAGATGATTCTGTTGCCAGGCTCTCACTAGCTGGCAGGGCAGGTTGATCTCTCGTGGAAGCTAAGTCTTTTAGCTCCGAGATGATTCCGCTGTCAGGCTCCCACCAGCTGGCAGGGCAGGTTGATCTCTCGTGGAGCCTAAGTCCCTTAGCTCCGAGATGATTCCGTTGTCAGGCTCTCACTAGCTGGCAGGGCAGGTTGATCTCTCGTGGAAGCTAAGTCTTTTAGCTCCGAGATGATTCCGCTGTCAGGCTCCCACTAGCTGGCTGGGCAGGTTGATCTCTCGTGGAGCCTAAGTCCTTTAGCTCCGAGATGATTCCGCTGTCAGGCTCTCACTAGCTGGCAGGGCAAGTTGATCTCTCGTGGAAGCTAAGTTTTTTAGCTCCGAGATGATTCCGCTGTCAGGCTCCCACTAGCTGGCAGGACAGGTTGATCTCTCGTGGAGCCCAAATCCCTTAGCTCCGAGATGATTCCGCTGTCAGGCTCTAACTAGCTGGCAGGGCAGGTTGATCTCTCGTGGAAGCTAAGTCTTTTAGCTCCGAGATGATTCAGCTGCCAGGCTCCCACTAGCTGGCAGGGCAGGTTGATCTCTCGTGGAGCCTAAATCCCTTAGCTCCGAGATGATTCCGCTGTCAGGCTCTCACTAGCTGGCAGGGCAGGTTGATCTCTCGTGGAAGCTAAGTCTTTTAGCTCCGAGATGATTCCGCTGCCAGGCTCCCACTAGCTGGCAGGGCAGGTTGATCTCTCGTGGAGCCCAAATCCCTTAGCTCCGAGATGATTCCGCTGTCAGGCTCTCACTAGCTGGCAGGGCAGGTTGATTTCTCGTGGAAGCTAAGTCTTTTAGCTCCGAGATGATTCCGCTGCTAGGCTCTCACCAGCTGGCAGGGCAGGTTGATCTCTCGAGGAGCCTAAGTCCTTTTAGCTCCGGGATGATTCCGCTGACCAGGCTCCCACTAGGTGGCAGGACAGGTTGATCTCTCGTGGAGGCTAAGTCCTTTTAGCTCCGGGATGATTCCGCTGACCAGGCTCCCACTAGCTGGCAGGGCAGGTTGATCTCTCGTGAAGGCTAAGTCCTTTTAGCTCCGGGATGATTCCGCTGACCAGGCTCTCACTAGCTGGCAGGGCAGGTTGATCTCTCGTGGAGCCTAAGTCCTTTTAGCTCCGGGATGATTCCGCTGACCAGGCTATCACTAGCTGGCAGGGCAGGTTGATCTCTCGTGGAGGCTAAGTCCTTTTAGCTCCGGGATGATTCCGCTGACCAGACTCCCACTAGCTGGCAGGGCAGGTTGATCTCTCGTAGAGGCTAAGTCCTTTTAGCTCCGGGATGATTCCGCTGACAAGGCTCTCACTAGCTGGCAGGGCAGGTTGATCTCTCGTGGAGGCTAAGTCATTTTAGCTCCGGGATGATTCCGCTGACCAGGCTCCCACTAGCTGGCAGGGCAGGTTGATCTCTCGTGGAGGCTAAGTCTTTTTAGCTCCGGGATGATTCCGCTGACCAGGCTCTCACTAGCTGGCAGGGCAGGTTGATCTCTCGTGGAGCCCGAGTCCTTTTAGCTCCGGGATGATTCCGCTGACTAGGCTCTCACTAGCTGGCAGGGCAGGTTGATCTCTCGTGGAGGCTAAGTCCTTTTAGCTCCGGGATGATTCCGCTGACCAGGCTCCCACTAGCTGGCAGGGCAGGTTGATCTCTCGTAGAGGCTAAGTCCTTTTAGCTCCGGGATAATTCCGCTGACCAGGCTCTCACTAGCTGGCAGGGCAGGTTGATCTCTCGTGGAGGCTAAGTCCTTTTAGCTCCGGGATGATTCCGCTGACCTGGCTCCCACTAGCTGGCAGGGCAGGTTGATCTCTCGTGGAGGCTAAGTCCTTTTAGCTCCGGGATGATTCCGCTGACCAGGCTCCCACTAGCTGGCAGGGCAGGTTGATCTCTCGTAGAGGCTAAGTCCTTTTAGCTCCGGGATGATTCCGCTGACCAGGCTCCCACTAGCTGGCCGGGCAGGTTGACCCCTCGGGAGGCTAAGTGTTTTCACCCCGAGGCCGTCTCGTCACCCAGGCTCCCATTAGCTGGCATGACAGGTTGACCCCTCGGGAGGCTAAGTGTTTTCACCCCGAGGCTGTCTCGTCACCCAGGCTCCCATTAGCTGGCATGACAGGTTGACCCCCTCGGGAGGCTAAGTGTTTTCACCCCGAGGCTGTCTCGTCACCCAGGCTCTCATTAGCTGGCATGACAGGTTGACCCCTCGGGAGGCTAAGTGTTTTCACCCCGAGGCTGTCTCGTCACCCATGCTCTCATTAGCTGGCATGACAGGTTGACCCCTCGGGAGGCTGTGTTTTCACCCCGAGGCTGTCTCGTCACCCAGGCTCTCATTAGCTGGCATGACAGGTTGACCCCTCAGAGGGGCCTTGAAACCTTTCAAACCGCGAGAACGAACTACACTCAGCGAATACGTTGGGTTGGATGTTTCTTTCCGAGCTTGTGCCAACCTCGAAAAGAGCGGGGATTGTGTACAAGCCCGTATTCGCAGAGTGGGGTCCCTTCGACAGACGTAGAGCCAGTTTTAAGTTTTTAAGCTTTTTAGAGATTTTGGACTCTTGGTGGCCAATTTTGGCTTGGCCTTGGAAATATACTAGTAGGGAGAGGAAAAATCTGCATCTCCCCCCGGGCTTGCTATCTGCGAGGTAGGAGCGGTACTCCGGACGGAGGCCAAGGCCTCACCCCCCCCCCCAGCACCCCTGCCCCTTTGGCGAGCTCGGCCGGCGGCCTGGAGCTCGCTCGGGCGCCCTGCCCCTTGGGCGAGCTCGGTCGGCGGCCTGGAGCTCGCCCGGGCGCCTTGCCCCTTGGGCGAGCTCGGTCGGCGGCCTGGAGCTCGCCCGGGCGCCCTGCCTCTTGGGCGAGCTCGGTCGGCGGCCTGGAGCTCGCCCGGGCGCCCGCCCCTTGGGCGAGCTCGTCTCGAGTGTCCGAGGTGGGGGTAAGGGGGAGGAGCACGGTTCGGCCTCCACCTCCCCCCTGGACCTCTTGTTGCCATATTTTTCCTAAGGGCATTTTGGACATTTTAAGCTCAGGACTTGGAAAAACTATAAATAGACCCCCTTGGATACCTTTGGAGGGGCATGGGTTTTTGGCTTCCTCCTCCCTAGTTCTCTTCTTAGTAGAGTTGAGAGAACTCTCCAAGGTACCCATCTCTGCCATTGGTAAGGGAGGGGAAGTGTTCTTGTGACCTTCCGGGTGTGTGGTGGGACCTCCACGCTAGAGCCGAGGGTCTGTTCCTAGTTTCCCAAGTCTTTGGTCCATGACGTTCCCCCGAGTGTAGTAAGTGTGCGGTCACCCCTTCCCCAAGGGTGAACTCCACAGAGACCAAGTTTTTGGTTTCAACAACGTTGGGTCGTAATCCTTCCTCCAAATTTCCAATTCTCAAGATAGGAATTACTACTACAATAGTTCTTCTCCCTCATATATATAGGAAGGCGTTTACATAGTAATAATGCTAAAAGGGGAATATAAGATAAAAGGAAATACACGATAAATGAAATATATGTTAAAAAAGCAATGCAAGATAACGGAGATAAAATCTCAAATCCAATTTTGGCGCATCCTCAAGCCGTGCGAGGCCCCCGTGCGCGCCACGTGTAAACCCTTACGTAGCGCTTGCCGAGAATGGGGTCTTCCGCACTCTTATCAATTAACCACACAAAAACTACTCGTAACCACTGTTTTCTATGCTCCCTGGTGTAATTATCTCTTTCCCCTACCCCCAAATCCATATAACTATTCTCCAATAGTAATCGACCATAACTGCCACCCGAAGTCTCATCCAGTAATTAATTGCCATTATCCCACCTCTTTTCTGTCTTTAATCAGTCAATCGGCCCACACCATAACCACCTCTTTTATTCATTCAAATCCAATCAAAACTTTTTTTCCACGTTTGATTACTATATTCTTCAGTTCCTGCACCCATGAGTGTCTTTTTCTATCCAAGCAGAAATCAGTCATTGACACACTGCCAAGCTCCCCGATACATCCAAACATTCTGCCTAGGCTCAAAAACACCCGTCCAGATCCGGGATTCCATTCTCAGTCAACAAATTCTCCCAGATTATGCGCCCACCTACAATTCCTACAGTCCAGCACCCCGAAGCCCTCCCAACACTCCAGTACCTCCATCGTCAACAAATATAACAATCCACCACTCCCCAAATCACTGAACCATCACTACAACCTACAACTTCTCATCTGTGGAGCCTTCTACTACCACCAGAACTCATACTCGGGTCTGAAATCATCCCATTGTTCACTTCCAGCAACCATATTATCGCCATCAACCCCTCACAGCCCAGTCCAAGACCCAACCGTTCCTGAACTCTGCACAGGATCACCATCAGGTTGCTGTCCCGTCCCAAGTCAGACACTGTTCTTATCTTCCGAGCCCCTATTTCTTGTGTAAGCTGATATATAAGTCAATTAAAGCTGATATTATTTCATTTTTATTTGCACGTTGATTGCTCTACTTGCAGGATTTATTCACTTAAAAGTTAAAACTAAATTAAAGTCTTGTTAACTCTAACTCTATCGATTGTGGTTGTTTGCGGCTTTCTTTATAAGATTGACACTACGCTAACACTAAATCATTAGAGTTAAATTAAGGCACAATTATACTCCCTGCATTTCTCCTGCATTATATTGACTACGCATACAACAGCAACAACACTCGACCCTTATCCCACAATAGTGGGGTCGGCTATATGAATTCTTTGTCGCCAATGTGCCCTATATTTAGTCAAAATCTCACTAATGCCTAAGTACATCATGTCTTTCCTTATAGTTTCATTCCAAGCCCTTATTGGTCTACGCCTCCCCCGTTTAACATGCCTAGTGACTAAACCCTCACAACGCCTAATAGGTGTCTCTAATGGTCTCCTTTGTACGTGTCCAAATCATTAAGTCGAGCTTCTCGCATCTTCTCTGCAATTGGTGTCATTCTTGTCTTATTCTTTATACATTCATTCCTAATTTTATCCAGTCTCTTGCATCCATACATCCACCCATTGTTATTAAAGGTGCAAGCCTTTATCCCACTATAGTGGATCGGCTATATGGATCCTTTATCGCCATTGCGCCCTATCTTTAGTCATAATCTCAATGATGCTTACGTACATCATGTCTTTCCTTATAGTTTCATTCCAAGTCTTTATTGGTCTACCCCTCCCATGTTTAACATGCCAAGTGACTAAACTCTCACAATGTCTAACAGGTGCCTTTAATGATCTCCTTTGTACGTGTCCAATCCATTTAGTCGAACTTCTCGCATCTTCTCTGCAATTTGTGTCACTCTTGTCTTATCCATGATACATTCATTCCTAATTTTATCTAGTCTCATGTGTTCACACATCCATTGATCCACCTAAGCATTCTAATCTTCGCAACTCCTTGTTTGCTCATGTACACAATTCACTGCCCAACACTCAGAATCATAGAGCATTGACGCACTGATGCACTTTAAGTTTTAATGATACTTCACGATCACATAAGATCACTAACGCACTTCTCCACTTCAATCAACCTGCTTGGAGTCTATGTATTACATCTTTATCAACACATCCATCTTTTTGAACTATCGATCCAAAATATTTAATGCACTCACTGCAGAAAATATCTTGATCGCCCAATTTAATAACGAAGACATTTGTCCTTCTTGCACTGCTAAATTTAAAATCCATATACTCCATCTTTGCCCTACTCATCCTAAAACCCTTCTTTTCAAAAGTGTCTCGTCAAAATTCAAATTTCGCATTTACACCCTCACGCGCCTTATCGACCAAAACGATATCATCCGCAAATAATAAACACCAAGGCATTGCTTGATGACTATGTCCGGTGAGCTCGTCTAAGAAATGGTAAAGAGATAAGGATTATATTGACTACGCATATTCATATAAAAAAATTCACAATGAAGAGCCTTTAAGATATGCTATTCTCATATGCATAGATTTAATTGATCATGCATATGCTAAATAAGTATCATAAATTAACGAAGAGCCTTTAAGGCATTACTTGATGGATATGTCCGGTGAGCTCATCTAAGAAAGGTTAAAGAGATAAGGGTTATATTGACTACGCATATTCATATAAAAAAATTCACAACGAAGAGCCTTTAAGGTATGCTATTCTCATATGCATAGATTCAATTGACAACGCATACACTAAATAAGTATCATAAATTAATGTATAAATGTTCTATAGAGGGCTTAAAATTAATCAAATAAAAATTATGGTATGCTATGTAATAACATGTAATTAATGTATAAAATGTTCTATATGGTGCATGAAATTAATAATTATCACTTTAAATTATTATTAGAAGATATGCACATATGTAAGTGTGATTGATTTGCCTTAAATTTAGTATATATATATATATAAATAATGTGGGATGTAGAGCAGGATATAAGTTCTAAGGTCTGATGGTAAAAAGAAAGCAAAAATATGAATCCTCAAATTTTACACCTTTTGTGAAACAGGTTCTCAAACTTGATTTGTATATATCGGGACGTCATGTATATTTGGATGCGGCAGAGGATGCATCATATATAAAGCAAGTTTTGCAGAAATCATAAGAAACCACAACAACAAAATGCTCAACAAGGTTTCTTCCCGCTACATAGAGCATAAATATTCAAGGATTTACAGGAAATAATATGAAAATATACAATGAAACACTAAGCAAAGAGAAATGAACTCAGATACAAGATCTAATAACCAAAGGCTCGAGAAATTACCTGAGGGCAACCTCTTTGCGGACATCATAGCGTATTTTCTTGTCAAAATTTCTTTCTTTTCT
Organism: Platanthera zijinensis; assembly: GCA_039513925.1. Taxonomy (NCBI): domain Eukaryota; kingdom Viridiplantae; phylum Streptophyta; class Magnoliopsida; order Asparagales; family Orchidaceae; genus Platanthera; species Platanthera zijinensis. The sequence continues at coordinate 259,082,767 of CM077079.1, forward strand.
CTTCTCCCGAAACCTCATCAAAGATGCAATCCTATGTGAAAAATTGTACCTCTGCAAGGCGCAAAAAAGACAATTTCTGCTAAACTATTATAACCATACTCAATAGAACATGCAGAAACCTTCATAAATGAAGGGAATGATCAATACCTTGTTCATCTGATTGTTAGAAGATGTCAACTGAGACGGCAATGGAGCTGCCACCTCCCGCCCGCCCAGCAACAATAGGACCGATTGAACCTGTATTATACACTAATTAACAGTGAGAAGGATGGAGAGGAGGAGGGACATAGAGAGAGATAATCGCACCTTTTCTGGTGAGACGCAATCAAAAACATAGACCTCGCCCTGGAAAGAGAGGGTAAGCTGGCTACCGCCTGCCTGAGGGACCATGGCCATAGCGGTATCGGTGGGCCGTTCACCGTCTAACGACGAAAAGCCACCGGCGTTTTCATGAAGGCTCTCCATCCCTTCGACCAAAGGCACCTCATCTGCCGGCGAGCTAGGGTTTTCGCTCATCACGCCTTTTTTGGCTAACAAAGCAGTTGGCCGAAACACAAAAATTAAGACAGAAGACGAAGGGCGCTCCAATTTAGTTACAATAAATGTAAATATGCGGTGGATTTTCGATCGAAAGCATTGTTAGATTTAAGATCCTCTTGGTTTGGGGGAAGAAATATGAAACCCTAGCAATCTAGGACGAAGACGAAGAGGAGGAAGAGAGAAGCACGGAGGAACGTGATTTTTGCTCATCTGCGGCGGCTGCCATAGAAAGATGCACATGCAGGCTGAGCGCAGATGTTTCCTATAAGAAATAATCTGAGCCGTTTATTTTCTTCTACGGTGTTCTACAAATTACACGGAATCAGGGAGGTAAAGTGCAAAAGTGCATTTTATCGTGAAGTGTGGGCATCCAATGGTTCGCGTTGGGTGCTCACACACATCTCAAAGTGAGATGAGATACACTCGCGTTGAGATGTGTGTGGACATCCACGCGAGTCGTTGGATGTCCGCACTTTACCGTAAAGTACAGGGATGTCTTTACTCCCTCCGAATCCAAATTATAAGGACGGTTATAAGAATGATAAATGATGAGTCAAATATGTATGATTTTCCTTTATTTTGTATTTTTTATTTATTTAGGTGATTGTTAAGAGCAAATTTATTTTGAATAGGTGTAAATTAATTTTATGGACAAACTAAAAATTTATATGTGCAAATCAAATTTTTAGGTACAATTCAAAATAAAATCTTTGACAAAATATGAACTAATAGTTTAGCATCAATATTATAAAATTTAATGTATTACAAAAGTTTCAAATTAATCATAGAAGTCTTTTTTAGTGACAATTGTTTGCTCCAAGTGTTACACATGTTAAAAAAATAATCAAAGATTGAAAACATATATGTATATATAAGTATAATATCAATGTGTCAGTTGTATAGTACATGTAAGTTTAGCGCATTGATCGGAAAACATAATTGATTAGAACATCGACTATTTTGACATCGGCAATAGTACACATTACTTATCATTAACATAATATATGGATTAATAAAAAAATACAATAGAGTGTAAAGTTAAATGCGTACCATTTTCAACAAGTTCTTTGTTATACATCCCCAAATCCAGATAGTTGGAGACAGTGGGCAATCATCATGTATACTCAGTAGTACAAATGATTTTCATGAATAAATCCCATAAATATTGTTCTTCGAAATATCGGTGGTGATGAATGCAATTGTAAGAATGTGAAAGACCGAAACATGTTGAATATACTAATTTAATATTGTAGCAATAAACAAATAATTAGTCTCGTATCATGCATTGCCATCCATTTATCCAAAAGAGCGGGAACAACTGCACAATCTAGTGAATGTAGCAATTCTAATCTTCTTACTTTCCCAAAAATTTGCTCATATAACACCTCTTTTTGTAATAGCTCATGTGATAGTTCTTTATGTACTTTTAACTAAGTATCCTCAATTTTCAATACATAGTTGATTACTCGGTCAACGGACGATGAAGACATTAAAAACAAAAGAGGAGAGGACATAAAAAATCAGAATGAGCCACTGTCATTACTTAAGTGTGGAGCTATGAAGACTGCAGGTCGAAAAAGCTTGGGAGATTTTACTCGGTGTCCCTAACAGATAGGGATGAAGATGAATAGCGTCGGCGATGAACAACGCATGAAATGGGAGGCTCGCTCATGTAGACGCGATGCAGGAAACATAGATGAACAGTGCCGACCAGACCGCATTTTTAGGGTCTTGCAGAGAGGAGTCGCTCGCTCCTATCGACGTGATGGGAAAAATAGTTTGCCCCTATCACTCTTACCATAACATTCTAAATAATTATTTGAATTTTTATTTTAAAAATTGGTTTGCACCTATTCAAAATAAATTTACGCATAGCATTTACATTTATTTATTGACAAATCTTCTGCATGTCTGGTGTTTAGCTTTATGTAAAATTAATTTTAACTTATTTTTCTCCCATTTAAAACTTATGGTTATATCTAGCAATTTTTTACATCAAAAATGCACTTATTCAGAATGTTTCTGCATTGATTGAAATAACATGCAACTATATAATATTTAAATTATTTCAGTGATGTGTTGTGGATCGCTCGATGCTTTTATGGACCGATTGAATTAAGTCGTCTCAGCATGGGAGGAATCTGATTTCGTTGGGCAGATTGGATTCCAGTGGTTGCAGTTTTGCAGCGAGAGATGGAGTTCTGACGGTGAGGCGAGGGCGCACCGTGCTCATGCGAGCTTTGCAGCACGGTAGTCTATACCTGTTAATGGGGACCACGATGCGAGGTGGTGAGCTCATGCTTTCTGCGGCCGACAGAGGTGATAATCGTGGTGGTGAAGTGGATCGCCAATTCCAGGGACTCGGGTTCGACGAGTCAGTTTTTGCGATCCGGTTGCGACGACGTTCAGAGGGAGAAGCCAGAGCCCCGCCTGTGTGGAGTAAGCCGTCCCCCTCTCTCCTCTCTCTCGCGCTCGTTGAGAGAGGTGTTGTCGTCGGGCTTGGTGGAGTTTCTCGCCGGCGTTGCAGTGGACCTTCTACGGAGTGGAGAGATGCGGTGTTGACGGCGTGCGCGTGTGCAGTTAGCCTCGACGGAGGTTTCTCTCCGGTGGCGGCGTTGTTCTCCGGTGGTGGCGGTGGTTGCGGTTGAACGTCGGACCTCGACGTTGAAGATTCGGTGAACCTTGTGCGTCCGTTGTGCTAGCGGATTGCAGTCAAGATTGTCCTCTCTCCCGCAGACCGAGCATGTCCGGCTTCTCCGCGGCGTTTCTGTATCTTGTTTTATATATATATATATATATATATATATATATATATATATATATATAAAGTTGTCTGGTTCACTTGAACCGGGTAGGAGCCAATAAAACCAACAAACACCACCTTGGCTCATACCCTGACTCCACTACCACCACCTGCACGAAGCACACAACTGCGCAAAGCACACCCTCAACGATTTGAGGCGTCAGCCGACCTGCTCCAGTCGACTCATCCCTGCTCGGCTCAACCTCTGAACGTCGTCGCAACCGGATCGCAAAAACTGACTCGTCGAACTCGAGTCCCTAGAAGGCGATCCACTGCACCACCACGACTGTCACCTCTATCGGCCGCAGAAAACATGGGCTCACCACCTCGCATCGTGGTCCCCATCAGCCGGTACAGACTACCGTGTTGTAAAGCTCGCATGAGCACGGTGCGCCCTCGCCTCACCGTCAGAACTCCATCTCTCGCTGCAAAACTGCAACCACTGGAATCCAATCTGCCTATCGAAATCAGATTCCTGCGCAACTTAGGTACCAGGTGTACCCACTCAAGCCTGCGCACTGCTCCGTCATGCGTCAGAATGTCAACAGTCCCTTTCCCCGTGACCTCACATACTGAGCCGTCACCAAGAAAGACCGACCCAGTCGTCACCTCCAGAGAACTAAACATCGCCGCATCTGAGCAAATGTGCTGCGAAGCACCAGAATCCAAAATCCAGCTATCAGAGTCATTCTGACTCTCAGTGACGCAATAAAATTCGTCATCTCCTTCCAGGTCGAGTGTCATCATGCCCGCATCTTGGACATCCTTCGAAGTTCCAGAACTTCCTGCACGCTGCGGACAATTTCTCATAATATGACCAACCTGTCTGCAGTGGTAACACGTCACTGCCTTCTTCGATGCCGACCGAGCTCGTGCACTGCTCAATCCTTTGTTAAAACTCCTCCCGCGTTCATGCGCTACCAAGATTTGGTCACCCCTAGGAGTGGGGTCCTTTAGCATCTGACTGAATAATAGCGCCGACGTGACTTCTTCCAGCCCCACCGTATCCTTCTCATACAGGAGCGTAGTCACCATGTGCTTGTATGACGCTGGGAGCGAGGTAAGAAGCAAGAGGGCTTTGTCTTCTTCTTCTACCTTCGAGCCAACCACATGCAATTGGCTCAGAAGACCGTTGAACATATTGAAGTGTTCCTGCAGATTGTCACCTTCCTGCATCTTCAGCGCATAGAGGCGCTGCTTCAGCAACAATCTTGTCGTCACGGATTTTGCCAAGTACAGTCGCTCCAGCTTCTCCCAAAGCTCGATTGTCGTCTCTTCAGTCCCGATGTTGAAGAGCACCTGGTCAGCAACACACATCCTGATTGTGCACGTGGCTTTTTCATCAAGATCCTTCCATTCCTCATCTTTTACTGCCGTGGTTAATTTGGCGCGCCCCCGCAAGACTCGAATCAAACCTTGTTGAACCAACATATCCTTAACTCGAATCTGCCATAGGCTAAAATTCCCACTGCCATCGAACTTCTCTACGGAAAATCTGTCCAAAATTGTGTTCTTTCCTGCCATGACTGTCCCCGACAAACTAGAAGACCTGATTTGTTCAAAGGTCGGATCTGAAAGAGTGGGAAGAGGACCTAGTCGTTCACCACCGCAGTCAAACCCTTCCTAGAACGTCCAATCATGGTCGTCTACCGAACCTCCCTCTGATACCACTTGTTAGGAAATGAGATCTAGAATCCCCCAGGACAGTCAAAAATACAAGAAAAATAACGTCAATATTTTATAACAAAAATATCAAAATAAAGATCAACGTCCGATACAGAAACACCGCGGAGAAGCCGGACACGCTCGGTCCGCGGGAGAGAGGACAATCTTGACTGCAATCCGCTAGCACAACGGACGCACAAGGTTCACCGAACCATCAACGTCGAGGTCCGACGTTCAACCGCAACCACCGCCACCACCGGAGAACAACGCCGCCACCGGAGAGAAAAACTCCATCGAGGCAAACTGCACATACACACGCCACAGGAGAGAAAAACTTCATTAATTTATATATATATATATATATATATATATTATAATATATAATATAATATATATATATACAAAACATGTTCTGCATGCTTTCATTAATATATATATATATATATATTTATATTTATATATATATATATGATGGAGCAGCAGTCGGCCAAGAAGAGAAGCCAGAGCCCCGCCTGTGTGGAGTAAGCCGTCCCCTCTCTCTCTCCTCTCTCTCGCGCTCGTTGAGAGAGGTGTTGTCATCGGGCTTGGTGGAGTTTCTCGCCGGCGTTGCAGTGGACATTCTAGGGAGTGGAGAGGCGCGACGTCGACGGCGTGCGTATGTGCAGTTAGCCTCGATGGAGTTTTTCTCTCCGGTGGCGGCGTTGTTCTCCGGTGGTGGCGGTGGTTGCGGTTGAACGTCGGACCTCGACGTTGAAGGTTCAGTGAACCTTGTGCGTCCGTTGTGCTAGCGGATTGCAGTCAAGATTGTCCTCTCTCCCGCGGACCGAGCGTGTCCGGCTTCTCCGCGGCGTTTCTGTATCGGACGTTGATCTTTATTTTGATATTTTTGTTATAAAATATTGACGTTATTTTTCTTGTATTTTTGACTGTCCTGGGAGATTCTAGATCTCATTTCCTAACATGAATTAAGTCGTCTCAGCTTGGGAGGAAACGGAGGACGCAAATAATCACACAAATTGAACCAGTAGATGACAAAAACTTTTGACGTGAAAAACCTGGAAAGCAGAAAAACTATAGGGTCGGTTAGGTGCCGACCAAGCTTTACTATCCTTTGAAGTATTACAAATAGTAGTTTTTGGAGGATGGCAGACCACCGCTCATAACAATAGGATTTCTAAGAATACTGAAGTTATCGGGGGCAGAGCGCGAAGAAGCGTGTTCTGAAGTTGTTGAGATGATGAACACAGTAACTGGAATTCTGAGCTCGGAGCATGAAGCCAAGGGAATCCTGAGAGGCGAAGGAGATCTTCGGGCCCTAAAGTAGATCTTCAAATCCTGAATGAGATTTTCAAGTTTCGAAGGAAATCTTCGAGTCCCGAAGAAGATATTCGAGTTGATCATCGAACAATAAAACAACACTATAATTAGATCTTCAAAGGAGCACTCTCTGGTGCTGGAATTGAAGGTGTCTTCAAATGAGTGCTCAAGGCCCCTTGTATTGCTTTCTAGAGAGGCGCCTTGGTAATTGCACTGATGTTACTACCATAATTGTCGGGTAGACGAATAGGAATTCTCGATCGGGAGAGCTTGGATCGTCATTTTTGCGGATATGATGTATTTGCCTTTGGAGTAGTTTGGGCAATTTGAGAAGTTTGGGCAGGACCGGCGACAGCGGCGTTGTGACATCCTGCAGCAGTTAAGAAAAAAATAGAAGAAAGCATGCATGAGGTCCTTGAGAGCGCAGACACGCGGGAGGAACCCTTTGCGCACGTGTGCACGGGGGCATGACCGTGTGGTGGTGGCCAGACGACCAAGCAACAGTGGTCTCACGGTCAATGCGGCGGTGGTCGCGTGGCCAGCACGCGCCCGGGAGAGTTCCCCCGCAAGCGGGTCGCACGGGTACGGTTGGGCGGCGGTGGTTGTACGATTTCATGATGGTGGCCGCGTGGTTGGGGCACTCGGGCTGCGCGGGTGCGGCCGTAGTTGCACGAGTGCAGCCATGGTTACATGACCAGTGCGATGGAGGTCGTACAACTGTGCGACAGGGGGGGGGGGGGTCGCACAGCCGGCGGGCGCATGAGAGTTTCTCGCACGCGGGACGCGCAGTTACGGTCGTGCAGCAGTGGTCGCGCGACTGGGGGACGGTGAGCGCGTCGCCAACGCACGAGAGAGAAAGAGTTCCCGTCATGCGGGCTGCATGGGTGCAGTGTTGGCGGCATGACCAGTGCGACGGGGGCCACGCTTGGGTGACTGCTCTTGGCTAGTTTCCTCTCCTTCCACTAGGGGAGCAGGGCTTTCCCCACTGAGTGGGGGGTTGCCCACTCCTCCACGATGAGGGGTGTGGGTTAGCGTCTATGCACGTACGTGCGTTCCGTCGTCCATTTTGAAGATCAAACGAACATGGAATTGTGTTAGAATGGGCCCGTTAGAATTGTATCGGCGATCCGGTCGAGGCTGAGGCAAAAACTCAACCGATTCGACCGCCGCCGTTTTGAGGGAACCCCCCATTAATATGAAAGATGATTTATACAAATTTTTTTTGTTCAATATTACGAAGACACATTGATATAATCAAATATGTAAAAACATTTATAAGCAATGGACAGAACTAAGGCTCTGTTTGGTTGGGCTGTTGCTGATGGAAAGCTGCTGATGAACTGTTGCTGATAGAATAAGTGCTGATTCTAGAAAACAGAGTTTTGTTAAAAAACTGTTTGGGTGAAACAGAGTTTACAAAACGGAGTTTTCAAAAAGTTGTTTGGGTACAAAATGGAGTTTTGAATAAAATTTTTTTCCCCCAAATATAACACAAAATAAAACTTCATTCATACATTGCTGCAAATAAAATTTCGTTCATACATTTATCAAATTCCACGTAACGTAACACCCAACGCGGAAATTATGATCTAGATTCGAACACCTGATCTGCAATAATATCACGCAGTGCGATCCATGAGCAAAAAACAGAGCAGTCAACAAACAAAAGCATAGAAATGTGCTGGCAGCAATCACACATGATGAAACCCTAAAAAACAGTAGCAACGAAAAACAGGTGTTATACCTCAGAAAATCGAAATCGGCAGGGGAAGAACGAAGCCGGACGGTGATCTTCGATGGATCTGGACGCCCTTGCGCAGACGCCTTCGACTGGCCGGAGAACGTCGATGGGAAGGAATATCGCCGGTGGTCGTCGGTGGGGAAGAAGGATCGCCGGTGATCGTCGATGGGGAAGAAGGATCGCCGGTCGATGGGGAAGAAGGATCGTCGGTGGTGGTCGATGGGGAAGAACGACCGCCGGTGGTTGTCTCTGAGGAAGGAGGAACGCCGGTGATCGTCGACGATGCGGAAGAAGATCTCGCTAGGGTTATCGGGACGACGGATTTCGCGAAACAGCGGCTGGACGCGAATAAAAGTTGCGGATGAGGGGTTATAGAAAACGGCGGGATATAAAAAACGCAGTTTTCCTAATAAGCCGCGCCAAACGCAGCTTTTAATGAAAATCGCGGTGCGGTTCCACCGCACCGGAGTGGATAAGCCGCGCCAAACGCCACCTAAGAACCAAGTCGAAATCCAAATTCATTGCAGATCTGATTTTATATCTTTGACACATGAATCGGTTCCAATTCTGAAACATAAGTAGGTGAATACATATTAATTTGTTCTTGATTTTGGATGAAATGTTCAGAGTTGCACTTTAGTAGTATTAGTTTTTTAATATTTATTTGAGGATGTTTTTTAAAAAATTTATTTATTTTTATGCATGGGTTTTCTAAGGATAAAATAGGAAATTGTTTAAAAAAATGAAAAACATATCAAGCTGTGTATTTTGTGAATCTATAGTTTCTCCCAATCCAGAGATTTCTGCAAGATAGATTGCAGGTATAAATAATATATCAAGCTTTGTTTTCAATTCTCGGTCGATATTCAAGTTGTGTACTCAGCTGATTTTCAATTCTCAGTTGGCAGATTGCTTTATTACTTCTGCAAACTCAGGCCCTGTTTGGGGGGACTTATTTTTACCAGTCAAACGGTTACGACCTCATGAATCAGATCATAATTAAGGTCCGCTTCATGCGGTCGTAACCGCTTGACCGGTGAAAATAAGTCCTCCCAAACGGAGCCTCAGTTGGTATTCATTTATCAAATACATTGTTGTCATTTTGTTATATTATAGAGAATTTATTTTTGTGGTGGCAGTTCACTAGTTCAAACATCCCCCAAATGTTATGCATGCTCTCAATTGTTTATAATAGTTATAATTTTGCATAGTCTCAATTATTTATTCCTTTATCCACAAAATCATTACTTATATGAATCTATGTAGATTGGTTGGAATGAATTCATAATGACAATTGCAGGGTGAGTATAATTTTTAGAAATTGTAGTGCTTCACAGAATCACAACTTTAATTTTCATGTAAAAATGTGTTCTTACTTTGCACATTTGATTATTTTAGGTAAGTCTAGTCATGGAATAATTTTTTAAAAGAAAAGCAAATGAAGAATCAGCAAATTCTTCTATTGCGCGTTCACGATTAGAGCTTAATGTAGATGATCTTCCTGTAGAGTCAGGATTATAAAAAAATATTTATGATTATAAGCTGAATGATAAAGAGAAGGTTCGAAGATGATATCTGCAAAAAAAAAAAAATCTAACCCAGAAATCATATTTTCCCCTACAATAATGTTTATAAATGAGCTGTGTAGATTTATTAGTTCATGGTTTTAAGAATATAGTTACTGGTTGGAGTATATCGTAGTAAACGATGCCACATTTTGCTTATGTTGTTATTTATTCAAGCCAATTCATGATGACCAAGGTGGCAAAGATGCTTTTGTTAGCGGGAGTTCACAAATTGAAAGCATATGAATAAATTAGATATTCATGTGGGGAATCATAATAGTGTCCACGACCAACGTTTGAATGCTTGCATAAACTTGTTGAATGAAAAACAACACATTGAAATTGTTGTGTGTATTCAATCTGACCAACCTCAAATGAATTATCGCACACACACATCAATGATTAACTTTCCGATGTAACAATGAATCTTATGAATCAAGCAACCGAGAAAATTTTCTTGAGCTCCTTCACTTCCTTGACGACTATAATTAATGACAAAATAAGTAATGTAGTATTAGAGAATACTCCTGAAAATCTTAAATTAGTAGCACCAAACATTCAAAAAGATAATGTGAAGGCTGCAGTAATAATGACTACAAATTCCATCATGAAGGATATTATCCAAGCTAAATTATCTTCGATTATAGTTGATGAAGCTTTTGATTCTTCAGTCAAAAAGAAAATGACAATTATTTTATGTTGTGGTGATGAAAAAGAAAGAGTAATAGAGCAATTTCTAGCCATTGTTCATGTAGAAAATACTGCAGTTTCATCGCTAAAGACAGCCATTAAGTCTTCTTTTGCTAAACATGGGTTGAGTATATCAAGCTTGTGGTGTACAACCCCGTATTCGGCGAGTGGGGCCCTTAGAAGTGGAGTCAAGGCCAGGAGGGGCCATTCAAGTTAAGGCAAGCCGAGTGCGCAAGTGGTAGGGTCTCGCCCAGCTCGCGAGTGGCTAAATCTCGCCTAGCTCGCGTGCGGTATGGACCGAGAGTAAGCAAGGGGTGAGTGGGGTACGTGTTTTGACTCGCACTCGCCTGGAGTCAAGACAGGCGACGAGTGCAGGCCTCATCAAGCACTCGCCACCCCAAGTGAGTGGTAAACTCTCTCTCTCTCTCTCTCGTGCGGTATGGACTGAGAGCAAGCAAGGGGCGAGTGGGGTGTTTTAACTCGCACTCGCTCGGAGTCAAGGCAGACGGTGAGTGCAGGCCTCATCAAGCACTCGTCGCCCTAGACAAGTGGTAAACTCTCTCTCGACAGTTTTCTTCTAGATGAATCCCAATTTGGCATTCTGATAGTCTCTCCAGACAGCAAAGTTATGATGTTGGAAGACCGTTTTGGGCTGCGTGTAGTAAAACTAGAAGGCGGGATTTCATTATCCACTGACCAGACTTGGAAAACTATAAATAGATCTGTAGGGCACCATTGGAGAGGATCCCAATCCCTTTTTGCTTCTTCCTCCTCTGATTTTCTGGTTTGCTTTCAAGTACCCTCTAAGGTGCCCCAGCTCAGCATTGGCTAGGGAGGGGAAACGCTCTAAGATCTTTCAGGTGTGTGGTGGGACCTCTGCGTTATATCCCAGGATCTGTTCCTAGTCATAAGTCTTTGATCTTGTGCACTTCTTCAGAAGAAGTAGGTGCGAGGTTACCCTTTTCGGGTCCGAACTCAAAAAACAGCCAAATTTCCGTTTCAACATTATGGTGCGGTGAGCGTGGAGAGTAACCACCACAAGAAAACCCTGAGTAAGTTCCATGGATGGAGATGAAGGACAAGGTACCAACCCAAACAACTCGCCAACACCCGCAACACCAGTCATGGTAGTGATGTTTGAGGAATTTAAGCCTGAAGTCATGACGAGCTTGAACCATGCATTCACCGTGCATGGCGAGTGCTCGACCCCTTCCGTCCTGGTGGTCGTGTCGTCGTGCCAGGGTGAGAATGTCCCTGTCAAGAGGCCTGGGAAGGAGGTGGCGGTGGAAGGAAGCGAGAGGGATCTCGCCGGCGGGAGCTCTTCCCCAGTTTGGCGAGTGAGGGCAGGGATGGTGAGCCGATGTCGCGTGACCACCCGACTCACCCCGTAGGAGGGGAAAGCCCCTTTATCGAGCTGATCGTCTCGACCCCAGTTCTAGAAGGGTTCTCGGAGCCATAAATATCTTACTACAACGACAGGGATGATCCTATTCAGCATGTCCAATGGTTTGAAGATGCAGTCTCAATCAGGCAGATGTCTGACCCATTCAAGTGTCGGCTCTTCGCCATCACTCTCAAGGAAAAGGCGAGGGGATAGTCCACCAGCTCTCCTACAGCTCAATCTATTGCTTTAAAGATCTGCTTTGAGGCTTTTTGTTGAGATTCTCGATGTCCAAGGAGAGAAAGAAAGGAGCTGAGTCCCTATTAACCATCAAGTAGGAGATGGAGGAGACTCTGGGGGACTACGTTGACAGGTTCCGGGAGGAAGTTCTCCAAGTTCAAGAAGTATCGGGGTACATCTTGATGCTATCCTTCATGCTGGGGCTACATCAAGGATTCTTCAGGATGGAATTGAAGTAAGAGCCACCCCTATCATTGAAAGAGCTGATGGAGAGGGCAACAAAGGAAATTGAAGGGGAGGCGGCGAGCCTGGCTTTTGCCAAGAAGTTTGCCAGGTTGGGGAAAAAAAGTAAAGGAGCAAGGAGGACCAGCTCAGGATAAAGGAAGAGGATTCGCCCAAGGGTGGGGACAAGGCCTTAGGCCACTCTTACCCCCTTCGCAACAAGCTATGCCAATCGGCCGAGGGGGAGGAGAGAAAGAAGGAATCGCCTTGGAAGGAAAGGAAGGGGCGGGGTGGAGTTGCCCTATTATGACTTCCATCAAGAAGAAGGTCATACAACAACCACCTACCTGGAGTTCTCAGAGATAAGAGGGGCGAGAGGCCTGGAGGAACAACAACCAAAGGTGAGGATCAAAGAAGTGGAAGCGGGAGGAACGGAAGAAGAATACCGGTGTGAGGACCGAATGCTTTGAAGGAGCTTTATCTTGGTGAGTTCTTTTCTGTAATGAACCTTGTCCCTGGTCGATGAGGTCAGCGTGTATTATACTAAAAAGTGTTACATTAAGTGGATGATAAATGTTATTGAGATGTTAATTGAAAGCCCCAAGATGGTTCCGCTGACCGGGCTTCTACTAGCCAGTAGAGGAGGTTGACCTCTCAGAGAGGCAGGTTGAGATGTTTATTTGAAGCCCCCAAGATGGTTCCTTTGACCGGGCTCCCACTAGCAGGCATGGCAAGTTGAACTCTCAGAGAGGTAGGTTGAGATGTTGATTTGAAACCCTCGAGATGATTCCACTGACCGGGCTTCCACTAGCCGGTAGGGCAGGTTGACCTCTCAAAGAGGAAGGTTGAGATATTGATTTGAAGCCCTCGAGATGGTTTCGATGACCGGGCTCCTACTAGTTGGTAGGACAGGTTGACCTCTCGATGAGGCAGGTTGAGATGTTGATTTGAAGCTCTCGAGATGGTCCGCTGACCGGACTCCCACTAGACGGTAGAGTAGTTTGACCTCTCAGAGAGGCAAGTTGAGATGTTGATTTGAAGCCCTCGAGATGGTTCCGCTGACCGAGCTCCTACTAGCTGGCTGCGCAAGTTGACCTCTCGAAGAGGCAGGTTAAGATGTTGATTTGAAGCCCTCAAGATGGTTTCGCTGACCAGGCTCCCACTAGTAGGCAGGGTAGGTTGACCTCTCAGAGAGGCAAGTTGAGATGTTGATTTGGAACCCTCGAGATGGTTTCGCTGACCGGGCTCCCACTAGCCGGAAGGGCAGGTTGGCCTCTCAGAGAGGCAGGTTGAGATGCTGATTTGAAGCCCTTGAGATGGTTCCACTGACCGGGCTCCCACTAGTAGCAGGGCAGGTTGACCTCTCGGAGAGACAGGTTGAGATGTTGATTGAAAGCCTCGAGATGATTCCGCTGGCCGGGCTCCCACTAGCCAGCAGGGCAGGTTGACCTCTCAGAGTGACAGGTTGAGATATTGATTTGAATCCCTCGAGATGGTTTCGCTGACTGGGCTCCCACTAGATAACATGGCAGGTTGACCTCTCGGAGAGGCAGGTTGAGATGTTGATTTGAAGACTTCGAGATGGTTCCACTAACCGGGTTCCCACTAGCCGGCAGGGTAGGTTGACCTCTTAGAGAGGCATGTCGAGATGTTGATTTAAAGCCCTCAAGACGGTTCCACTGACCGGGCTCCCACTAGTCGATAGGGCAGGTTGACCTCTTAGAGAGGCAGGGTGGAATGATGGTTGAGAGCCCCAAGAAGATCCCGCCGACCAGGCTCTCATTAGCTGGTAGGGCGGGAAGGCACTTGATGGGAAGTGGAAAATGTAAATTTAAAGGTGACCCCGAGAAGATCCCGTTGTCCAGGCTCTCACTAGTTGGAGGGGCTGGAATTCACTCGGAGGTAGGCTGTGAATGAAAGGATGTGATAAAATAACGACTCTGAGAAGATCCCGCTGTCCAGATCCTCACTAGCTGATAGAGTTAGAAGTCACTCGGAGGTAAGTTATGTGCTGGAGGACAAGGAAGAACATGGAGGAGGCTAGATATAAGGAATATGCAAAGGGGGGGTGTTCTAGTTGGGATCTAGTCAATTGGTCACTCACCAATCTCGCCAAGGGGGTCAGTATCGAGCAACCCCAAGGTAAAAGATGAGTGGAACTTTGCTCCCCACTTGCACCCAACCTCTAAGAAGGCGAGTATGGGAGATCCCCAGGCAACAAGTGTTAAAACCTCTAGCCAAGAGGAGTAACGAGTGCTCTGACTAATTGTTGTTGGGGGCAGGCAAGACGAGCTCGGCTTCCCCTGAAAGGGCGTGCCAAACGTAAGTGTAAACGACTTCCCGGGAAAGAAGGTCAGGTATTACATATATATATAATGCTTTAAGAAGCGAGTGAGCAGGTTTGCGAGAAAGCCAGGACGAGAGCTCGACGGTGCCAGACTTATTTTGCTCACGCGTCGTTGCAAGTTTATCCTGGAATTCTTTGGAAAGTGACATCACGCGGCAAACGTGGAAATCGAGAGGGGGAAGGGGTGGTAAGCAGGCTTTAGCTTGTCCATCCCCCCAGTTCAGCGTATATATAGATCGTTGGGGGGACCCACCAAAATATTCTTGCAGAAGTCAGTGACCACTCGACAAATACTAGGGGTTGGACTTTTTTTACGAGCTTGAGACAATCTCGCAAAGAGCGGGGATTGTGTACAACCCGGTATTCGGTGAGTGGGGCTTTTAAAAGTGGAGTTAAGGCCAGGAGGTGCCATTCAGGTTAAGTCAAGACGAGTGAGCAATTGGCTGTGTTGAAACCGAAAATCGGTCTCTTGTGGAGTTCACCCTTGGGGAAGGGTGGTCGCGCACCTACTTCGCTCCTGCAAGAAAAACAATAAGGAAAAGAGAGCAAAGGACTAGACCAAGGGCCCGGCGCGGAGGTCCCACCACACACCCGGAAGATCACTAAGCGCTTCCCCTCCTTAGCCAAATGTCGGGCTAAGGTTCCTCAGAAGGCACTAGAAGACTGGGAGACAAGTAAGCATGCCCTCTGAGGTACCCCTTGGGTCCTATTTATAGATTTCTGAAAACAGCCTGCAAATAACTAACCTCTGCCGGCCTGAAGTTACTGAAAACCCCTTGGGCTTGCCTGCCAACAACCAAACTCCACTGTCCTGACCAGCTATGCGCAGTCCACCCAGGTCTGCCAACAACGATACTCCGCCATTCTAGCTGGCTAAGGGCAGGCTTGCAGGGGAAAAATGGTAAGAAATCCCCCCTGGGGACTGGGCGAGTAGCCCTTCAATGCCTCTGCTCGGCGGCAGGCGCGGGCCGGGGCTGGCTCGCCTAGGGGACGCGGGTTAGAGGCGGCCCGCCTAGGAGGGCGTGGGCCGAAGCTGACCTGCCTGGGAAGGCGCGGGTTGGAGGGTGACCCAGGGCCGACCCGCCTAGGAGAGGCAGGCAGGGCTGACCCTCCTAGGAGGCGCGGGTCGGAGGGTGACCCGCCTGGGAAGGTGTAATGCCCCCTGTTTTTCTGTATTTATTTAATTCCCCTTGGGCGTTACGTGGATGCATTTTTCCGGCTCGTGTCGTTGTTAGAGTACCTCGTTAGGTGTTCTTAGAGGTTATAGCCTGTTGTATGAGTTCCCCAGCTAGTCGGCGTCTGTTTTGGAGGCCCGGCTGAGCCTCTTAGGGAATTCTTGTGCTTTGGCTTCGGGCGAGATTAGCTCTAGTGTGTGATCGTTAGGAGTTGTTTCCGACTTCGCTATTGTGTTCGTAGCCCGAGTGTTTAGCTACGGTGCGGATGTGGTCGAAATTCGTGAACGTCGCGTGTCGCGTCGTTTCGGCGGGCGCTAGTTAGCGGGTCGTTTTTTTTATAAACGTATGTTTGCGCTTCGCATTCGGTCGGATTGGTGATTTGAGCGTGTCGATGCGTGTGTGCGCACATGCTCGTGCGGGAACACCGTTTAATAAGGTTCGTGTGCGAGTCGAGATTATGTGTTAATCCATGCGTTTGGTAATGGATGAAATAATTAGTGTATTAGTTTAGAATATAAATTTGATTTAAATTTGTGGAATAAGATTAATTAGGGGGTGGGGTGGGGGCTGCCTTTGTGCAAAGTATTTTAGTGTTAGGTGTTAGTTAATTAGGTGGTAAATAGTATAAGTTATTAGTTAATTTACATCTTATATAATATATCTACATTACTAAACATATCAAAAAAAAAAGAGGGCAGCGGTTCTCCCATTCCTCCTTCCTAGCATATTCCGACCCTTTTTATCTCTGCTACATCCCGTAAAAAAAAAAAACCACTCAGCCCCTCGTGTATACATAGGATAAGTGTTAGGATTATATTTAGGTTTTTTTCTTTTTCCCCCCGTCAAACCGACCTTCCCCCTCTCCTGTGCGAAACAGACCGAGCCAAGCGGCGTGCGGTAACGGCGGGCTAGAGGCGCTCCGACCACCCATCTCCGGCCCTAAATCCCCTCGAAATCTTCCTCTGAGGCCGGATTCGAACTCCCCTTGGCGAGATCTTCCTTCCGAGGTAATTTATTTGAGATTTCACCGTAGATTTTCCGTGATTCGGGGTGTGATTACGCCCCTTCTGTTACCTTATTTTTACGGGTTGTTCTTCTCTTTGATTCTTGCCTAGTGGTGTGCTTGTGGCCAGCCGGAAATTTCGGGGTTATGCTGGCGGATTTTTGTCGGTGAAAAGTGAGGCAAGTGCACCCTCCGCCCTTGCCATTTTGATCTCTTGATGTCCTTTTTTCTGTAATCGTAAATTTTCAGATTTTTGCCAACCTAACCCTACCCGAAATCCCATTGCTATTTGTTATTTCGTTAATTTGTTTGTAACGGTTCAGGTTAGGGCGTCGTATGATAGGTTGAGGATGAAATTAGTATGCTTATAATTGTGATTAATGTGACGATTGGAGGTTTAGGAAATCTTGCCTAGGGCGCGTTATCCCTAATTTGCTCATGTTAGGATTTGCCCCTTGATGGAATTACTACTCGGATAGCCTGTGATTAACCCTAATTATATTGTGCAAATTAATTGTGCAAATTACTTATGTAGGATCTTTTTGTCTAGTTCATTTCTTTTAATTATAAGGCTGAACGTCCATGCTCATGCATAGGTTAAACGTTGTTCAATATGTGTAAGTACCCTTTCTGCTCGGGCACGGGTTGGTTTAAAGAAATTAACTGTAGATGTGATGAAAATCAAATTGACCGAGTAGGGTCGTATTTAAATTAATTTTATACGCGTAGTTTTGGGGAATCAAATTTCGGACGTAGGTTCATGTCACACCATTTGTGGGTGGTTAGCATTTAGCTGTTCGCGCATAACTAGTAGGGAGTCACAGGGTCTGTTCTAGTTTTATAGGGCTCCTAGGTGGGTTGCTCTAGTGAGTTGGTGCTCTTGGATTTGCTTGGTGGTACATGGGACCACCAGCACGAGTTTTCCTCGGGTCACTTAGGACTGGAGTAGAATGTGGTTTTAGGGTAGGTCGGACCGATGCCGCCACCCTGGGTTTCTTTCCTGCCTTATTATGGCAATATGGGCTGTTTGGGTTGAGTTGGACGGATACCACCACCACAGACCATGAGGATATTTAGGCCGAATAGATTTGGTTGGACATGCGGCCACCAGTCTAGGCCACTTGTTATTAAAATTTTATCCATCTCCAGTACTAGGTGACTCTTTCTGTTTTAGCCTATTGCATGTTATGATTATTGTACTGATCCTTTTGTAGAGACCCTCGAAGCTTGGCTTCATTCGTGCACTTGGTGCACACCCCTTTTTACCTCTTTTACCGTTTGAAGAGTACTTTAAAATTCACGTTTTAATTCCTGTTTTTTACTACTGTACTTTCCTTTCCTGTTGATTATAGATTGCTGAGGTATTCTTTTCTTTCTGAATACCTCAGGTACAGGAATTTAGCCGACTGTGCGGATAGCTTGCTCCTGGAGATTTTTTAGCATCTCAGCTACTACTGTGGTTCTCAGTTCCTCTTGTTTGGGAGGTAGTTTTCCTTAGATTGGTAGTATAGACATACTTACTCACCAGTGGGTTCGTGTCAGTTGTTGACGCCCACTGGTGGTTTCTCTTTTGGGTACTTCGCACTTGCTTACACTGTTAGTTTTACTGCTTTTGGATATATATTAAACTTGCTCTTGGGATGATTTATGTTAGGGTGCTAGTTACTTTTAAACCTAAAAACACTATTAAGTATATGTATAACTCATGATCTACATGTTTTACAAACATAAACACTACTTTCAAGGCAACGTAAAAAGATCGTTTTCTTAAATATATATATAAATTAAATCTAGGGTCTTGCGCAGTATCAGGTGCCCCCTCTGGGGACACTGTTGCGCTCTCTCTTAGGATGCATAAATGTAAACAAAGTATTTTCCGCTACGTACACGTATAATTTTGAAGTATGGACTAGATGATCCACAGAGCCGAGCGATACGGCTTTAAAATTATAACCAGATTTCTAATAAGTCAACTTTTAGGATTTTTATTAAAAATAGAATAGTTAGTGTTTAGCCTGAGCGTCAACAGTTATCCCCTGCTTGACGTGGCATCACAGCGCGTGTTTTTCTCAAACTCTGATAATTTTTAATTCGGAGAAAATGCGGTTTGTGACAGAAGGTGCGGTCCAAGCTGGCCTGCCTAGGCGACCCGCCTAGGAGGCGCGGGCTGGGGGCGACCCGGCTGCTTGCCTGAGTCCCTTCGGCGAACACGGGGTTGTACACTATCCCCGCTCTTTGCGAGCTTTGCAAAAGCTCGGAAAGAAACATCCAACCCAACGTGTTCGGCGAAAACCCTGCTGAGCTGGAGGGAATCTTTTGGTGGGGCCCACCTTTACACTATAAATAAGCTTTCAGACCTTCAGGATAACTCCTCTTCTTTTCCCTCTTCCGTGATTCATAGTCAGAAGATGTCTATGTCCGAGGAGATGCGGGCTCGTTTGGCGGCTGCGAGGGAGGGTGCCCGGTATGTGACTCTCGAAGCCGCCCCGTGGCTGGCACGCGGATCGCCCGGTCCCCTATTCAAGCCAGTGAAAGGAAAAATCATCAGGCGGTCCCCAGTGGGTGATGGCCTCGCTTCCGGCTCGGCCGGCGATGCCGAGGTCGTTCCTGAGGTATGCGGTTATCCTCTTTGATCCGCTACTCCTACTGACTTTTCTTTTTGTAGGAGGCGCCCCCCGATGATGGAGTGGACAGGGTGGACCCGGGGAATTCTACCCTGGTGGTGACTGATCGGGCCGCTAGTCCCTTATCCAAGGCGCACTTCCCTCCTGCAACTTCTCCGTTGCCAAGGCCCCCTGGTCTGGGGAAACCATTTGTTACCCCCGGAGGAGGAGCCTTCCAAGGTCGGTCGGGCCCTTCTCGGCCAGCTGATGGTGCGGGATACGTGCCAACGCCTAGTAATTCCCTTGCTTTAGCCCGCTTCATCATTTGTCACCTTCTTCTGACTTTGCCTTAGCAGGTTATAACACGATCTCTTCTGACGTCGATATGAGCGAGGGGTACTCACCCCCTTGACCTGAACGACATCGCAGACTACCTGGGAGATCCGCTGAACGCCAAAAAGATGAAGACGAAAGTGACACGACTGTTTTAGAAACACACGCTGCTGCTGCAGGAGGTCTTCGACATAGTGGAGAAAGATAAGGCCGAGTCGGAGGGGCGATTTGCGGCTTTAGAAAGGGAGGGGTGCCCAGCTGACAAGGACGGAGCGACATCCCCAGACGCACACATTACGCGGGCCGAGGAGCGGCTCAGGCACGTCTCGGAGCAAGTAGATCTAACCCAGCAGCAGCTGACGGCGGTTTGCGAGTATAATTATTTTCGTGTGCCGCCTCGATCCGGCCAGTGGGGGCGGGGCAGGTGGAAATGGATTCAGTACTGAGCCGCCTGCCTCTCTCCCGTCGGCGCCCGCTGCTACCTGTTTGGTCCGGACTGCACCCCTCGCGCAACGATCGAAACTTCCGGAGTCATTTGAACGCTTGTTATGAACCATTAGCTGTCTGTAATAATTCAGGACCTCCCCCGCCCGCTCATGGGCATGCACTTGCTACTTTTTCTTTTGACTGTGCTGGTCTCTACTTTTGGGGAAGATGCGGGCGAGGCGAACTGGCTCGGCCGGTTCTTCTTTCTAGCAGGCTAGGCATCGCGGAGGCGACTCGCGTAGCCCTAGCTGTACCTGCTCTGGCGGGGGCGGGCCGACTTCCCACGGGTCGCTTATTGAGGAAATCGCACGCCGATCCCGACGGGGCCCGCATATTCGGTTATTCTGCTTCCATGCGGGAGCGGGTGCGGGTAGCTCGCGGCCGAGAGCTTCTCGCGGCCGACCGACGAGTTGACGTGGATCCGGGTTGGGTTCAGAAGTCGAAACGTCGGGGTCAAATTTGCTATCCGCACCTTTCCGCCATTGGGACTTTTTCCTGCCTTTTCTGATTCTATAAATAGGCCTCTGCCAACTCACTCTTCACCTACCGTAATTATGATTTCTTCCTTCCCTTAGCTTTTGTGAGAAACCCCCTGTCCCGCTCGGCAAGATTTCTGCAGGATGGGTGGTGGTAGTGGCGAGGCGGAGGGGAGGAGCAAATGTGCTTGGACCTTCTTCGAGCACGATTTCCCTCTCGCCACCCTTACCGAGAGGGAGTATGTAGATACTGTCGGTAATTATATCCCGCCGGGCTTTGAGGCGAGGCGGCCCGGGAAGGAGCGAATCAACGAGCTCTATGCCAACGAGCTCGCATTCCCGATGGCCCACTTTGAGGCGGGCCTCCAGCTACCCCTATGGCCAAAAGTCCGCCAGGTATTCAAATACCACGGAGTCGTCCCTAGGCAGATGACTCCAAACTCTATTGCGGTAATAGTAGGGTTTTCCTGCTTTCTGCGAGAGGAGAGGATCGAGTTCAATCTTGCAGTGTTCCGCAAGCTGTTCTCTTTTCGCGCAAACAAGGATGAGACCGCCTGCTTCGCCAGCACACATGCTAAGGTGCGGGAGATGGTCAATAAGAGCCATAACTGGCTCAAGAAGTTCTTGTTCGTCAAAGGGGACTTCGACAACGGCCCTTTCTCGCCAGTCCAACTCGGCGAGGCGAGCTACCACCCCCTAGCCTGGGGGGCCATGAAGCGAGGCTATTCGGGTTCTTCACCGGGAAGAACTTTGAGGTGGCCTACCTCCGCAGTCTGGACGACCTTGTCCCCGTCCCGCCTGGTTAAGGTAAGCGATTTGCCCGTTTGTGCTCTCTAAAACCCGTCCCTCGAATATTTTCTAAGTCCCACGCTTTGCAAGCGAGCGCGACATCCCCCTCCATTCTCCCTACGAGAGCGCGCGACACGCTTCCGCCAAGCTCGCCTGGGCCGAGGCAGCAGCCAGCGCCCACCGCGAGCTCTCGGTCCCTGCTCCCCCGAAGCGACCCAGTCGCGAGCGGCCTCAGGATCCGCCACCGTCCAAGAAATCGAAGAAAACGGGCAGCGCGCCTCCCCTGGCTCGCGACAAAGGCAAGGCCCCTGCGAGCCAACCGTCTACTGATACCGCCCCCGCGGCCTCTCCGGCCGTCAGATCTGCTGGCGGGGGGGGGGGGGGGGCAGGCACATCGCAATCGCAAGAGGAGGTTCAGCCCGCCGAGAAGCCAGTCCCCCGGGGGCACCACAACTTTGGCTAAGGTGAGGGGGCCGCGGACGAGTTCAGAGTCCTGCTGCTTCAATGGGACAAGGAGACCAACCGGGTCTTCATATCCACACTGCTGCCGAGCTGGCTGGAGCAGGATACAAGCAGCAGGGATACTTACAACCTCTCCTTCGGCATCTACGGGCGAGAGGACGTCGATGTCTACAACGAGGAGGCAACGCGGGTGCTGATCTACGAAAGCGCGCGAGCCCAATTTCGCAGCCTTGAGCTGGCCCATATGGTCGGCCGGTGGTGCTTTCGGCTGGACAAGAATGCCCCGTCCCTCAACAAGTTAATTGACGAGAAGGAGGCGGCCTGCAAGCTCTCCCAGGAGGAGGCGGGCGAGCAAAGGAAGCGGGCCGACACGGACGAGGCTGCCCTCGCTCAGTACCAAGGCGGAGCGGTAGGTTTCTCAACTTGCATCAGCCTTTTCTCCCTTCTGCGCGACTTAATTCGATGGTTCTCCCTTTCACAGGACGCGGCGACGGCCAGCCGACTGGGCACCGAGATTGCCACCATCCAACAAGAGAAGCATGTACTGCAGGCGCGGGTGGATGCCTTGGAGGTTGCAGCGGCTGCCCCGCCACCGTCTACAAGCGGTTTCCAGCTCACACATTACAGCGATCACGAGATCGAGGTGATGATGCAAAAGAATGCGGCTGGCACGGCGAAGTACACCTTCTAGACTCTGCAGCGGGCTAACCTCCTCAGGGGCGATGGTGTCAAGCTTCTGGTGAGCGAGGTGGTACCAGAGCTGTTCCTTCCGGTACCAAAGCCGGGCGACGGCTCCTACCACCATATATAAGGGGCTCGCCTCGCCATAGGCTTGCTCCCGCCTAACCTTTGTCGCAGCTGTGTTGCGGGCCAAAGCCCGGATTTTGTAACTGTCCCCGTTTTGGATCGCTCAGAATGTACTTCGAGAACTCTGCTTTTCTTTTTACTGTAATGAAAATATTCTCTTTTCTCGCGCTCGCGGTTTATACTTTGCCTTGAATGCTATTTTTTGACTTTGCTGCTGCGAGCGAGTGAGGTCGCCTGTTCGTTCGAGATCCAAAACTTAGACTTAGGAGTGAGGGGATGTTAGTTAGCCGTGATGCGAGCAGGCGACTCGCATCCTTCGTCCGGGCTTGCCACTCCACTTACGTCGTAGATCGGATGAGAAAAACCCAGCTAGTGCGCGAAAAGACTTTGTGCGGGCCGACCATTCCGAAGGTCTTGGCGTAGCCGAGCTCTCGCCGCTTATACCCCTTCCCCGGGGCTCGCCGTTTTATAGGCCAGGACCGGCCTCTCCACTTGCTGGCTCGCTGAAGTCCCCTCGTCGACCCGTTGATTCGATTATTCGCGACGAGGGCGACTAGCTCTTTCCCTCATGTGTTGTGCCCATAGATGCGCCCCGCCCTTGTCGGGCAGCGGGAGGGTCTTGGCGAACTCCTGAAGCAACATCTAACCCATGGTTGTTCGTCGGGGGTCCGTCAGCTGGTTCTGCCTGGAGTTCTAGCCGACTCCTCCGAGTGACATCCAGCCCTGCCAGCTTGGTGGGAGCCTGATAGCGGGATCTACTCGGAGTCTGAGGCAGACTCCTCCGAGTGACCTCCATCCCTGCAAGCTTGATAGGAGCCTGGCAACGTGATCTGCCAGGGGTCTGAGGCAGACTCCTCCGAGTGACTTCCAGCCCTGGCAGCTTGATTGGAGCCTGGCAGCGGGATCTGCTCGGGGTCTGAGGCAGACTCCTTCGAGTGACTTCCAGCCCTGCCAGCTTGATGGGAGCCTGGAAGCGGGATCTGCTCGGGGTCAGAGTCAGACTCCTCCGAGTGAATTCCAGCCCTGCCAACTTGATGGGAGCCTGACAGCAGGATTTGCTCGGGGTCTGAGGCAGACTCCTCCGAGTGACTTCCATCCCTGCCAGCTTGATGGGAGCCTGGCAGCGGGATCTGCTCGGGGTCTGAGGTAGACTCCTCTGAATGACTTCAAGTCCTACCAGCTTGATGGGAGCCTGGTAGCGGGATCTGCTCGGGGTCTGAGGCAGACTCCTCCGAGTGACTTCCAGTCCTGCCAGCTTGATGGGAGCCTGACAGCGGGATCTGCTCAGGGTCTGAGGCAGACTCCTCTGAGTGACTTCCAGCCATGCTAGCTTGATGGGAGCCTGGCAGCGGGATCTGCTCGGGGTCTGAGGCAGACTCCTCCGAGTGACTTCCAGCCCTGCCAGCTTGATGGGAGCCTGACAGCGGGATCTGTTCGGGGTCTGGGGTAGACTCACATTTGCACTTTTCATCGCCAGAGCACAAGTTCATCAAAAGAAGCTTTATTAGAAACTGAAACACCATCTACATGACTTAGGGGAAAAACATTTTAAGTCGTCCCCACTCCAGGTGAGACTTAGGGTCTCGCCATCCACATTCCGGAGGCGGTACCATCCTGGCTTCAACGCCTCCTGTACAATGTATGGTCCCTCCCAGTTGGGATTGAGCTTCCCCACGGCGGCTGACCTCCCTGCGACATCCAATTTTCTTAAGACCAAGTCTCCTTCTGTGAATTGTTTGACTCTGACGTGCTTGTCAAAGTATTTGGCCATTCTTCTCTTCACTTCCTCTTGCCCAATGACAGAGAGGTATTGCAGCTCCTCAACCGTGTCGAGTGAGAGCCGCAGCTCC
Organism: Platanthera zijinensis; assembly: GCA_039513925.1. Classification (NCBI taxonomy): domain Eukaryota; kingdom Viridiplantae; phylum Streptophyta; class Magnoliopsida; order Asparagales; family Orchidaceae; genus Platanthera; species Platanthera zijinensis. Next base: position 259,107,262 of record CM077079.1, read on the forward strand.
TCCTCATTCTCGGCCCTCCATTCTTCTCTGCCTTCTCCTGCCTCGACCACCCGAGGCGTTTGGACCTCGAACTCTACCGGAAGTACCGCCTCGCACCCATGGGAGAGTTTGAAAGGAGTCTCTCTTGTGGCCGTGTTGGGTGTGGTTCTAAGGGCCCAGAGGACCGAAGGGAGCTGCTCCACCCAGCTTCCTCTCAGATTCCTTACCTTCTTCTTTAGGAGGTTAACAATGATCTTGCTCGCCGCCTCCACCTGCCCGTGGCTCCTGGGGTGATAAATCGAGGCGAACCTGAGATAGATCCCGAGCTGCCCGCAAAAGCTAATGAACTCAGCGCTGGCAAACTGAGGGTCGTTATCTGTGACAATTGCCTGGGGCAACTCGTAATGGCAGATGATCTTCCCCCATACAAAGTTCCTTATGACCTGGGAGGTTACCTTGGCCAGCGCCTTAACTTCTAGCCACTTAGATAAATAATCGATCATCACGAGCAGGAACCTTCTTTGGCCGCTGTCCTGGGGGAAGGGCCTGACCAAGTCCATTCCCTATATTGCAAATGGCCAGGGGGCTGTGATACTCCTGAGGCATTGGGCAGGTTGCAGTTGGAGGGGAGCGAACAACTGTCACTTATGACACTCCTTTGTGAATTTTGCCGCGTCTTGGCCTAAGGTCGGCCAAAAATATCCTTGCCTGATGATCCGGCCTTCTAAGGTCCGACTCTCGGAGTGGCTTCCACACTCCCCGAAGTGGATTTCTTCCAAGTTCCTCGGGACCTCCCTCTCGGCCACGCAATGTGCCAACATCCCGGAGAGGGTCTTCTGGTATAGCTGGCCGTATCGCATGAGATAGTATGCCGATTTATACTTGAGCTTCTTCCTGTCCATCCCTTCAGAATACTCCCCAATGGACAAGAAATTTGAGAATGGATCCATCCACGAGGGGTGCTGCTCTACCTCCATCAGTTCCCCCTCTTATATAGATGGGCGGAAGAGATCTGTGATGGTACGTACCCCCCACCCGGGGACCATGCTTTGCCAGTTGATCTACCTGCTTGTTCTCCTCCATGGGCACGTGTCGGATGGAGAAAGTCTGGAAGGTGCCGATGACTCCCTTTACCTTTGCCAAGTAGAGCTGCAGAGTCGGCTCCCTTGCCTCGAACTCCCTGTTGATCTGGGAAGCCACCACCATGGAGTCAGTGAGGACCTTCACATTATGCACGCCCAGCTCCCTGGCCAGGCGAATGCCTGCAATCACAGCCTCATACTCAGCCTGATTGTTGGTAATGGGAAAATGCACCACTACTGTTTGCTCAATCCTCATCCACTGTGGACTCTCCAAGAACACCCCCACTCCCAGGGAATGTATTCCCGACGCGCCATCCACCATCACCCTCCAGGGGGCTGGGTGGGGGAGTTCTACCTCCGCCACTTCCACTACGTAATCAGCTAGAAAATCGGCCATAGCTTGTGCCTTGATCGAGAGGCGAGGGACAAAAGAAATGTCAAATTCGCTGAACTCTACCGACCATTTGGCCAACCGCCCTGAGTGCTCCACCCCCTCGAAGATGTTGCGGAGGGGATGGTCAGTCACCACTCAGATCGAGTGTGCCTAGAAGTAGGGACGGAGCCTTCAGGCTGAAATGATGAGAGCAAAGGCTTGCTTTTTCAGGATAGGATACCGAAGCCCTGCCTTCCTCAAGACCCGACTCACATAGTAAATAGTGAGTTGTTTCTTCCCCTCTTCCCGAACCAAAACGGAGATCAGGGCCTCCGCTCCGACCCCTAGATATAAGAACAAGTCCTCCCCCTCCTTTGTCCCTTAGAGCAGGGGGGCCTGAGTCAGCTGCCTCTTCAAGGCTTGGAATGCCTCCTCGCACTCCGAGGTCCACTCGAACTTCCGGCCTCCTCTCAAAGTTTTGAAGAAGGGAGAGCACTTCTCCCCGGCCCGGGAGAGGAACCTGCTCAACCCTGCCAGCTTCCCTATCAATCGTTGTACCTCTTTAGTATTTTGTGGTGACCCCAACTCCACAATCACCCTTACCTTGTCAGGGTTGGGCTCTACACCGGCAGGGGTGAGGAGATGTCCCAGGAACTTCCCCCTGCTCGCCCCGAAGATGCACTTCAAGGGGTTCAGCCTCATTTTGTATTTACGGAGAGTGGCAAAAGTCTCTTCCAAGTCCCTGGAGGTGAGAGTCGACGTCCAGGCTGTTGATCATGAGGTCGTCTACATACACCTCCAGGTTCCTTCCCTTCTGCTCTCGGAAGACCCTGTCCATCATATTTTGATAGGTAGCCCCTGCATTTTTTAGCCCAAAGGGCATCATTTTATAGCAGTAGCATCCATCCCCCGTGATGAAAGAGACGTCTTTGACGTCGGGGGGGGGGTGCATTTTGATCTGGTGATAACCTGAAAATGCATCTAAAAAACTCATTACAGGGAAACCGACGGCTGAGTCAACCAGCGCGTCGATCCGAGGCAGGGGATAATAATCCTTGGGACATGATTTATTAAGCAATGAAAAGTCAACACACATATGCCACCGACCGTATCTTTTTTTAACCATTACAATATTGGAGACCCAGCCGGGGTATTAGATCTCGGATACAAAACCGGCCTTGAGGAGCTTGGCCACCTCCTCCCGAATTGGCTCGGCCAACCTGTCCGTCGTGGGCCTCTTCTTCTGTTGGATGGGGCAAGCCTCCGGGTCCAGGTTGAGGCGATGGCAGGCCACGTCAGCATCGATCCCTAGCATCTCCGCGGCACTCCTGGCGAAGACATCCACATTCTTCCGGATGCACTCCAGTACCCTGCCCTGAGCCTCCGGGGTCAGTCCTCCGCTGACGCGGACCTTCTCCACCCTGCCTCCGAGAGTGAGAACCTCCATCTCCACCACCTCTTCCGCCGCCTCCAAACGAGACGGCTCCCCCCACTCTTCAGCATCCTATCCTCCGGGGGTGAGGACCTCTTCCTCGGCTTCCTCCACGACCATCGCCTTGGACGGCTCCTGGACTTCCTCCATCTCTTCATCCCGGGGGCGGGTCACCTCCACTTCCATCTCCTCTTAGCCAGCATCCTGCTCTGCCTCCTCCATCCTTAACCCCATCTCCTCGGCACCCTCCTGCCATGAGATGGAGTTCACGGCGGTGACATAGCATTCCCTTGCTATCTTAGGGTCCTCGCGAACCTGGACCCCCCCAATGTTAAACTTCAAGCACTGGTGGAAGGATGAGGGGACGCAGCGAAAGGCGCTGATGAGGGGCCTCCCGAAGATGGCGGTGTAGCTGTTGGGGGCGTCCACAATGACAAACTTGGAAGTGCGGGACTACCCCTCCAGCGTGACATAGAGTCCCACTCCACCTTCTACCTCCTTCCTCTCCCCCGAGAATTCGAACAAGGGTCCATCCGAGGCCAGCACCCTCTTGGCCTCCACCTTCATTGCGTCAAACGCCTTCTTAAAAATGACGTTGACCGAGCTTCCATTGTCGACGAGGATCCGGGCGATGGTGAAATTCTCGATGGCTGTCTGGATGACCAGCGCATCACAAAATGGATCCTCATGATCCGGCATGTCCTTCCTCGAGAAGGTGATTTTCTCCTCCTAGGGTGTGGTCTGGGACGTGGAGGCGACGCTCCTTTGGTACATGGTATGGAGACTTGCCTTGCGGGAAGCCTCAATGCCTACCCCTCCATGGATCATCCCTATCCTTCCCCGGGTCCTCACATCCTCTCGGTCCTCACACCGATCCTCCTCCGAGCGCGACATGACCTCTTCGATCCGCACCTCCTGATGCTCCTGCTGCCGCTGTTTCTCCCTGTTTCCTCGCAATTCGAGGAACTCTGGGCACGTGGTCGTGGCGTGCCATTCCTCCTGGTGGAAGTCGCAATAGGGCAGCTCCACCCTGACGTCCCTTCTCCTTGCCGCCCTTCTTCTCTCCCCCCATGGATATTTACATAGCCTGCTCATGGTTGGGGAGAGGCGACCTCTGGTCCTGCCTCCCTCCCGGAGGATAAAATTTCCCTTGGCCTCTCTGGCGACGGCCCCCTCCGTGGAACCCTCTTCTCGCCTCATGATCTTGCCATTTCGGCCTCCACCCTAGCCGTTGATTCGGCTCCTGATGCCCCCACCTGGGCTTTTGTTGCTGCTCCCTCTGTGGGGGTTCAACTCTCCTCTCCTCCTGACCTCTGCCCCCTTTGGGCCTCTCCTCCTCCGTAGCCCACCTAGCTAGCCTCCGGGCAAACTCCGGGTTCGACGCCTCCCCGTCGACTTCTCTCGCCTCCCTCTCCATCAACTCCTCGTAGGAGATGGGTGGGATCCTCTTCAACTCCATCCGGAAGAAAACCTGCTGCAACCCCAGGGTGAAGTCCATCATAAGAGTATGGCCCGACATCTCCTGAACCTGGGTGACCTTGTAATACCCCAAAATGTTGTAGGAGCGACAGGGATCGATTTTGGCCAAGACAAGTTTTTGGGGCAGATGACACGGGCCCCGACACGGGCGTGTCGGAGGCCGTGTCAGGCGTGTCGAGCTCGAGTCATCGAACTGGCCGTGTAGTTGACCAGTGTAGGTCGACGTTGGTCGTGTGGAGGGATACGGCCTAGGACACGGGCGTGTCCCAGGCCGTGTCACTCAAGGGAATCGTCGAAGTGGTACACGGGCCGTGACACGGGCACAGACACGGGCGTGTCAGATGTGACACGGGCATGTCCGATGTCGTGTCGCAGGGCCGTGCACCCCTCTGACTGCAAAGTGGTGATTTATTGCACACGGGGGGCGTGACACGGGTCCCGACACGGGCGTGTCGGAGGCCGTGTCACATGCCGTGTGCTGGTTTTTAATTTGGGTCGAGACGGCGAATGAGCTACACGGCCAGGCACACGGCCGTGTGCCAACCCGTGTTCGGCCTAGATTTTATGATTTTGGATTTAATCTGGGCCGTTCGTTTCCTTGGCTTTGGATCCGACGGTGGGGGGTTGCTCCTGGGTGGTTATGGCCGGGAAATAGGGTTTAGAAACCCATTTTTCTTTGGCCCATCTCTCTCTAAAAGTTAGAGAGAAGGGAGAGCAAGGAGGAAGGAGGAGTCCAAGATCCGGCCGCCGGAGGAGCTTCGGAGTTCCGAATCGCGATCCGAGTCCAGATCCGCGGAGGCGACGCCGTTGCGGTGCTTTCCAACCGTATAGTTTTCGATGGCGCCGCGGAAGAATGCAAGGGTAACGATTTCTCATCCTTGGGCATGTGAAGCCCTCTTTTCCTTTGCATAGGAAGCCCGCTCTCGCGAGTGAGCGAAGGGTTGGAGCGTTCCTTGGGGTAGATATGTGAAGTCCCCCTTGTGTAGAGTCTGTATGCGTAAACGGACATAGGCATTGTGTGTGAAGCCTATTCGGACATGTTGGTCCGGATCGGTGATGTTGCATTGCATATGAACCGGGGAAAACTCCGGGTGTTTGGGTGTTTTTCGGGTTTTCTATGTGGTAGATTGCATCAGGGAGCCTTGGAGATTAACTCCAAGGTGCACCCGGAAAACTGGGCAAAAGCGAGTTTTGCCAACACGATGGCCGGGGAGCCAACGTGAACATAACCGGGTTATGTGATTGTTGTGGCGGAAACGGGACTCGGTGAGTCTTGACCTGCGCATATGGCTTAAATTTCCGTTGCGATATGAGCACGGGTCAGGCGGAACCGTACCCGGTCTATGTCGTTCGGTAGGACCGTTGGCATGGATGAGGGTCTTCGGCGGTCTATGGCTTAAATTGCTGTGACCAAGGCCAGGAAGGCAAAATGCTCATATGGACGACCGTCCAAGAGGCGGTGGTGGATTGGGAACGTCTATGGCTTGAATTGACGTGATGTTGGCCGGTTCGCCGTGAATGTGCCCTGAGTGCACGGGGTGTGTGGCCGTGCGAGCCTACGCCTGTGTTGATGTGTGTTCACATTAATATATTGCCTATACTAATAAAGTGCAGGGAAAGAGCATCGCCGCCCCGATTTTGGGGGCGGGATCGTTATAATTTGGTCAGCATAGCTGACCGTTGCTTCTGTTTGCCACCGGGCGGTGGTTTGTGGCTTGCAGGTGCTGCGGAGCAGAGCGGGAAATAGCGGGCTAAAGCCCTTGTAGCTGTGCCGGCCCTCGAAGGCCTTATTGCTTATGTTTCTTTCCCGTTTTTCATGTATGGCCGGCCTGCGAGCTGAAGTATGAAAGCACTATTTTGTTAAGTGAACAATATAAGGCCTTAAGGCCAGTTCTCTTTTGTGTATGTTTACATTCCTGAGTCGGTAGTGGACATTCATGCTTTGTAGCAGGGTTCTTATTTCTTTTGCAATTTAATAATTTGGCTTCTGCTAGGTGTTGTGTAGGACGACATGATTGGTTGAATGGTTTCAACGCGTAACCAACCGGTCTGTCCGTAGTATATGGCGTCGGGCCCCAGCCGGACCTACTGCTATATGCTATGCGACGGATAGGGGTGTTACAAATTGGTATCAGACTACTGGTTTCGGTCAAGCTTAAATGAATTCGTGGACGAATTCACTTTAAGGGGTGGTGAGCACATGTGTGCGTCATCGTTATAACATGAAAAGAACCCATGAATGTCCACTTAGGAATGAAAATATACATGTTTGAGGAACCTGCGTGTTCCTATAATTGCTGTTTGCAGTAATATTTTGGGTCGCTTATCGGTGTTTTGCACGATTATAGGTGACCAGAAGTGGTGCTGGGCCGTCTAAACGGCCAGGTTCTGAGGCGAGCAGTGCGCCAAGCGATGCGCCTGCAACACCTCCGTCTGCCGAGACCATTAGGTTGGTGGCAGAAGCGGTCATGTCAATGATCAATGCGCAGCCTGCAAGGCAGGTGCAGCAGCCCGCTCCTGCTATGGAGCAAGTACCGCTTCAGATGGCAGAGCAAAGGAGGGTTGAGCAAGTAGTGTTGGAGCCAGAGTTGCCTCGGAGAGCAACGGAAAGACAACTGAAGCACGTGATGGGCTTTCACCCACCGGTATTCACGGGGGCAGAAACCCCGACCCAAGCAGAGGATTGGCTCTCAAGGGTCAACAGGGTGATGACTGCGACGAAAACGGAAGAGTGGCAGAAGACCACTATAGCGACGTTCCTTTTGGATGGGGACGCAAGGTTATGGTGGGAAGGCCTAGAGCTACATCAGTTGCGGGGAAGGCCGTTGGCCGAAGTTTCGATGGAGGAGTTTGCGATACTGTTCATGGCTCGATACCTCCCCTCGGCGCAGAGGATTGCGCTAGAAAGCGAATTTCAAAAGTTAGTGCAAGGGGATTGCACCGTTGATGAGTACCTCCACGAGTTTACTCGGTTGGGGAGATATGCCGGCGCTACCTTCGCAGACGAGGAGCGCAAGACGAGCCGCTTCTATGAAGGGCTAAGAGATGATTTAAGGTTGCTACTGTCGGGGCCCAAGGCGCAGGGTTTCATGACCCTGGTCAATTCGGCCCGGTCCTTGGAGAAGGACATGAAGAATGTCCAAGCAAAGAAGGAATCCGGTAGCAAGAAAGCGGAGTTTAAGGCACCGACTACGTCGAAGTCGGGCTACCTCAGATTCTATAAGAAAGCTAAGACGTCGGGTCCAGCTGCTTCAGGTGCCTCGGGGGCAACTACCAATCGAACCCCGGGCGCTTGTTTCACGTGTGGAAAGCCGGGGTACTTTGCCCGTGATTGCTGGAGTGGACGCTCAAAGTCCGAAAGGAAACAAGGAGCTACCTACGAGGAGAAGGGCAAAGCGGTGGAGTCGACCGCGTCCCACTATGCTCCGACTCAGCCTAGAGTCTATAACTTGGGCCAGCAGGAGGCCATCAAGCAAGCGGATGTGGTGATAGGTATGAGTTAATTTATAGCAAGTTAGCTTTAATACCATTAGCTATTGCTTGTTAGCCTAATATTGTTTGTATAGGCTTTGTTGTGATTAGTGATAGTCCGACACGGGCACTGTTCGATACGGGAGCTTCACACTCCTTCTTGTCCGAAAGCTTTATATCGCGCATCAGAGTCCCTTCTTCGATGGCGAAGGACAAGTTGGATGTGCTGCTACCGAATGGGTGCTCGATGCGTGCGGATAGGGTGTGCGCCGTAAAGGTTCACATTGGGAGCCAAGAGTTCGACTTGCTAGCGTCATTGCTGCCGCTAGTAGAGTTCGACGTGATCTTTGGAATGGATTGGCTGTTAGAGCAGAAAGCTTGGATTGACTGTGACCGAAAGGAGGTCAAGCTGGGTGTAGGGCAGGAGACTACATTCGAGGTGCTAAAGGGGTCGAGCAAGACACTGATGTCTGCTCTTCAGGTGGTGAAGGCGGTTCGTGCTGGTGCAGAGCTGTTCTTCGCAATAGTTGGGGCTGTGGAGCCAAAGTCTCCGTTGGATAGCATCCCCGTGGTTTGCGAATACCCCGATGTGTTCCCGGATAGTCTTCCCGGAGCCCCACCGTAGCGGGAGATCGATTTCACCATCGAGCTCGTACCGGGGGCCAAACCGGTGTCACGTGCTCCGTATAGGTTGTCGCCTAAGGAGATGGCAGAGTTGAAAGTTCAGCTAGAGGAGCTGATGGAGCAAGGGTATGTGCGTCCAAGCTCGTCGCCTTGGAGCGCACCGGTCCTCTTCGTTAAGAAGAAGGACGGGAGTATGCGGCTGTGTATCGACTACAGAGAGTTGAACAATCTAACGGAGAAGAATAAGTACCCGATCCCGAGGATTGATGATCTCTTTGATCAGTTAGTCGGATCGTCGGTATACTCCAAGTTGGACTTGAAGTCGGGGTACTATCAGCTGAGGATCAGGGAGTGTGATATCCCGAAGACGGCGTTCAGTACAAGGTATGGGCATTTCGAGTTCACGGTCATGCCGTTTGGACTGACGAATGCGCCATCAGTATTTATGGATCTGATGAACAGGACGTTCAGAGATTTCCTGGATCGCTTTGTGATCGTCTTTATTGACGATATATTGGTGTACTCGCAGTGCGAAGAAGACCACTTCAAGCACTTGCATTTGGTATTGGAGACTTTGAGGAGGAATGAGCTTTACGCAAAGTTCTCCAAGTGCGAGTTCTGGCTACCCTCGGTAGGGTTCCTTGGTCATATAGTGAGTGGGGAAGGTATAGCGGTGGATCCGGCGAAGATTGTTGCGATACGGGAGTGGCCTGCGTTATCTTCTGTCGCGAAAGTCCGTAGTTTTCTCGGGCTTGCCGGATATTACAGGCGCTTCGTAGAGAACTTCTCGCGATTAGCATTACCTCTCACAAAGTTGAAAAGGAAGGATCAGAAATTCTTGTGGATGCAAGAGTGCGTGCAAGCTTTTGAGGAGCTGAAGAGACGGTTGACCATGGCGCCAGTGCTTAGTTCGCCGAGTGGGACCGAGGGCTTTGAGGTGTATAGCGACGCTTCAGGTAGTGGCTTGGGCTGCGTGTTGTTGCAGCATGGGAGCGTGATAGCGTATGGATCGCGTCAGCTGAAGGTGCATGAAAGAAATTATCCGGTGCACGACTTGGAGTTGGCGGCCGTGATATTTGCACTCAAGTTGTGGAGGCACTACCTATACGGCGTAAGGGTCGATATATACACCGATCACAAGAGCCTAAAATATTTGTTGGATCAAAAGGACCTTAATATGAGGCAGAGGAGGTGGATGGAGTTCCTAGGGGACTACACCTTCAAAATACATTATGTACCTGGGAAGGGCAACGCAGTTGCGGATGCGCTGAGCCACAGGGCTCCCGCCCAAGCCAACTGGTTGTCGGTGCATGATGAGCGGCTAGTACGGGAGTTGGAGGAGCTTGAGATCTGTTGCGTTGACAGGCAGACGAGCGCCAAAGCAATGTTAAACTGGACAGAAGTGCAGTATGACCTGGCTGACCGGGTTCGGCAGGCATTGGAGTTAGATGACTCCATGAAGGAGCTTATGGAGGCCGCTCTGGATGGGTCAAATTCCCAGTTCTCGGTGGAAGATGGTTTGTTAAGGAAGGATCATCGGTTGTGCATCCCGAGTGGGGGTAACCTCCGGGCGGAGTTGATGTACGAGGCTCATCATACCAAGTACTCAATCCACCCAGGGAGCACGAAGATGTATCGTGATCTCAAGAAGCTGTTTTGGTGGCCGGGGCTCAAGAAAGATGTGGCGTTGTACGTGGCTAAGTGCCAAACGTGCGCCTTGGTGAAGGCGGAGTGCCAAAAACCGGGAGGATTTCTGAAGTCCTTGCCTATACCGGAGTGGAAATTCGACGATATATCTATGGACTTTGTGCACGGGTTGCCAAGGTCGCAGAAGGGGAACGACGTCATCTGGGTGATCGTAGATCGACTAACCAAGGTGTCGCATTTCATTCCGCATAGGAAGGATGATCCAGTGGAGAAATTGGCAAAGTTGTATGTCGACAATATTGTTAGGCTGCATGGTGTGCCTCGTAGCATTGTGAGTGATCGCGATGGGCGGTTCACGTCAAATGATTGGAGGTTGGTGCAGCAGATGCTGGGAACAAAGTTAAAGTTCAGCACAGCTTTCCATCCGCAGACGGATGGGCAGACCGAGAGGGTCAATAGAACGATGGAGGACATGCTACGCATGTGTGTTCTGGATTTTGGTAAGCTTTGGGAAGACCACCTTTATTTGGTGGAGTTCGCGTACAACAACAGCTACCAAACGAGTATACAAATGGCGCCCTTCGAGACCCTGTATGGTAGGAAGTATCGCACGCCGTTATCGTGGCTTGAAACGGGTGAGGCAAGGTTGTACAAGAAGCAGGAGGTGGAGAGTGCTACCTCGTTAGTGCGGATCATTCGGGAGCGCTTGTTGATCGCTCAGGACCGGCAGGCGAAGTATTACAATGCCAAGCACCAGAACGTGGAGTTCGCGGTAGGCGATTGGGTATACCTGAAAGTGAAGCCGTTCAAGGGGGTTTCGCGGGTGAGACGCTTGAAGAAGCTGAGCCCAAGATACCTTGGACCTTTTGAGGTTCTGGAGCGAGTCGGCGAAGCTGCGTACCGTTTGAAGTTATCGGTGGAGTTGAGTGGATTACATGATGTGTTCCACATTTCTGTGTTGCGGAAGGCGGTGCAAGAGCCTTCGCAGGTGATCGCGGTTGACCAAGTGCCGGTGGACGAAGGGTTGACGACAAGGGTCAAGCCCGTTCGTATTGAAGATGTTGAGGTCAAGAGGCTTCGTAACAAGGAGATTCGGATGGTTAAGGTCCGGTGGGATAACTGCGGGCGTGAGGAGCTCTCTTAGGAACGGGAGCAGACTATGCTCGAGGAGTACCCAGAATTATTCCGCTCAGGTACTGTTTTACGTTAAGTCCTGTTTTTCCTTTATTAATTTCGTGGACGAAATTTTTTAAGGGGGATAGAATTGTAACACCCCAAAATGTTGTAGGAGCGACGGGGATCGATTTTGGCCAAGACAAGTTTTTGGGGCAGGTGACACGGGCCCCGACACGGATGTGTCGGAGGCCATGTCAGGCGTGTCGAGCTCGAGTCGTCGAACTGGCCGTGTAGTCGACCAGTGTAGGTCGACGTTGGTCGTGTGGAGGGACATGGCCTAGGACACGGGCGTGTCCCAGGCCGTGTCACTCAAGGGAATCGTCGAAGTGGTACACGGGCCGTGACACGGACACAGACACGGGCGTGTCAGATGTGACACGGGCGTGTCCGATGCCGTGTCGTAAGGCCGTGTACCCCTCTGACTGCAAAGTGGTGATTTATTGCACACGGGGGGCGTGACACGGGTCCCGATACGGGCGTGTCGCAGGCGATACGGGCGTGTTGGAGGCCGTGTCACATGCCGTGTGCTGGTTTTCAATTTGGGTCGAGACGGCGAATGAGCTACACGGCCGTGTGCCAACCCGTGTTCGGCCCAGATTTTATGATTTTGGATTTAATTCGGGCCGTTCGTTTCCTTGGCTTTGGATCCGACGGTGGGGGGCTGCTCCTGGGTGGTTATGGCCGTGAAATAGGGTTTAGAAACCCATTTTTCTTTGGCCCATCTCTCTCTAAAAGTTAGAGAGAAGGGAGAGCAAGGAGGAAGGAGGAGTCCAAGATCCGGCCGCCGGAGGAGCTTCGGAGTTCCGAATCGCGATCCGAGTCCAGATCCGCGGAGGCGACGCCATTGCGGTGCTTTCCAACCGTATAGTTTTCGATGGTGCCGCGGAAGAATGCAAGGGTAACGATTTCTCATCCTTGGGCATGTGAAGCCCTCTTTTCCTTTGCATAGGAAGCCCGCTCTCGCGAGTGAGCGAAGGGTTGGAGCGTTCCTTGGGGTAGATATGTGAAGTCCCCCTTGTGTAGAGTCTGTATGCGTAAACGAACATAGGCATTGTGTGTGAAGCCTATTCGGACATGTTGGTCCGGATCGGTGATGTTGCATTGCATATGAACCGGGGAAAACTCCGGGTGTTTGGGTGTTTTTCGGGTTTTCTACGTGGTAGATTGCATCAGGGAGCCTTGGAGATTAACTCCAAGGTGCACCCGGAAAACTGGGCAAAAGCGAGTTTTGCCAACACGATGGCCGGGGAGCCAACGTGAACATAACCGGGTTATGTGATTGTTGTGGCGGAAATGGGACTCGGTGAGTCTTGACCTGCGCATATGGCTTAAATTGCCGTTGCGATATGAGCACGGGTCAGGCAGAACCGTACCCGGTATATGTCGTTCGGTAGGACCGTTGGCATGGATGAGGGTCTTCGGCGGTCTATGGATTAAATTGCTGTGACCAAGGCCAGGAAGGAAAAATGCTCATATGGACGACCGTCCAAGAGGTGGTGGTGGATTGGGAACGTCTATGGCTTGAATTGACGTGACGTTGGCCGGTTCGCCGAGAATGTGCCCTGAGTGTACGGGATGTGTGGCCGTGCGAGCCTACGCCTGTGTTGATGTATGTTCACATTAATATATTGCCTATACTAATAAAGTGCAGGGAAAAAGCATCGCCGCCCCGATTTTGGGGGCGGGATCGTTATAATTTGGTCAGCATAGCTGACCGTTGCTTTTGTTTGCCACCGGGCGGTGGTTTGTGGCTTGCAGGTGCTGCGGAGCAGAGCGGGAAATAGCGGGCTAAAGCCCTTGTAGCTGTGCCGGCCCTCGAAGGCCTTATTGCTTATGTTTCTTTCCCGTTTTTCATGTATGGCCGGCCTGCGAGCCGAAGTATGAAAGCACTATTTTGTTAAGTGAACAATGTAAGGCCTTAAGGCCAGTTCTCTTTTGTGTATGTTTACATTCCTGAGTCGGTAGTGGACATTCATGCTTTGTATCAGGGTTCTTATTTCTTTTGCAACTCAATAATTTGCTTCCGCTAGGTGTTGTGTAGGACGACATGATTGGTTGAATGGTTTCAACGCGTAACCAACCGGTCTGTCCGTAGTATATGGCGTCGGGCCCCGGCCGGACCTACTGCTATATGCTATGCGACGGATAGGGGTGTTACAGACCTCCTCCTGGAAGCGATCGACGTAGCTCCCCAGGGTCTCGTTCACCCCCTGCTTGATGCGAAACAGGGACTCCGACTCCCTCTTACTCCTCTTCGAGGTGGTGAAACTCAAGATAAACCCCCGACGTAGGTCCTCAAAGCTGTAGATGGAACTGGATGTCAGCTGGTGGAACCACTCAATTGCCTTCTCCTTTAGAGTGATGGCAAAGAGTCTGCACTTAAAGCCATCTGACATCTGTCGGATCGAGACCACGTCCTCAAACCACTGGACGTGCTGGACCGGGTCCCCCTTCCCGGTGTAGTAGGACATCTCGGGCTCCTTGAACCCATCTAGGACTGGTGTAGAGGAGACCAACTCGCTGAAGGGACTATCTCCGCCCACCGGGCGAGATGGAGGGTCTCACGCCCCCAACTCGCCGAACCTGCCGCCGCTCCCCGAACCTGGGAAGAGCACTCGCCCGGGGAGCTTGGCACCCTGACCTTCCTCGGCGACCTCCTTCCCGGCTCTCCTGGCGGGCGCAACCTCGCCGAGCGCCGGATCCGCGAGAACCGGAATCGCCGGGGTCGAGCTCTCGACACACACGCCGAGCGCGAATCGGACCATGCCAAAAACCTCCACCTTGAAATCCTCGAGCATCCCTAGGGTGGCGAGAGGGGGAGGGGGTGGCGAGTCGGTCCTGTCCGATCCTTGCCCTTCTCCTCCAGTCATTGAGCTCGCTGAAGGTTTTCTGTGTTGACCACTATCCACGCTCACAACACCAAAAATGTTGAAACCGAAAATCGGTCTCTTGTGGAGTTCACCCTTGGGGAATGGGTGGTCGCGCACCTACTTCGCTCATGCAAGAAAAATAACAAGGAAAAGAGAGCAAAGGACTAGACCAAGGGCCCGGCACGGAGGTCCTACCACACACCCGGAAGATCACTGAGCTCTTCCCCTCCTTAGCAAAATGACGGGCTAAGGTACCTCAGAAGGTGCTAGAAGACTGGGAGACAAGTAAGCATGCCCTCTGAGGTACCCCTCGGGTCCTATTTATAGATTTCTGAAAATGGCTTGCAAATAACTAACCTCTGCCGGCCTGAAGTTACTGAAAACCCCTTGGGCTGGTCTGCCAACAGCCAAACTCCGTTGTCCTGACCAGCTATGTGCAGTCCACCCAGGTCTGCCAACAGCGAGACTCTGCCGTTCTAGCTGGCTAAGGGCAGTCCTGTAGGGGAAAAATGGTAAGAAATCCCCCCCACTGGGGACTGGGCGAGTAGCCCTTCAATGCCTTTGCTCGGCGGCAGGCGCGGGCCGGGGCTGGCTCGCCTAGGGGATGCGGGTTGGAGGCGGCCCGCCTAGGAGGGTGCGGGCCGAAGCTGACCCGCCTGGGAAGGCGAGGGTCGGAGGGTGACCCAAGGCCGACCCGCCTAGGAGGCGCGGGTCGGAGGGTGACCCGCCTGGGAAGGCGCGGGCCAAGCTGGCCCGCGCGGGCCAAGCTGGCCCTTCTGGGCGACCCGCCTAGGAGGCGCGGGCCGGGGGCGACCCGCCTGCTTGCCTGAGTCCCTTCGGCGAACACGGGGTTGTACAGGATGGGTCTCGCCCAGCTCGCAAGTGGCAAGGTCTCACTCAACTCGCAAGTGGTTAAGTCTCGCCTAGCTCGCGTGTTGTATGGACCGAGAGCAAGCAAGGGGCGAGTGGGGTGTTTTGACTTGCACTCGCCCGGAGTCAAGGTAGGCGGCAAGTGCAAGCCTCATCAAGCACTCACCTCCCCAGGCGAATGGCAAACTCGCTCTCTCTCTCATGCGTTATGGACCGAGAACAAGTAAGGGGCGAGTAGGGTGTTTTGACTCGCACTCTCCCGGAGTCAAGGCAGGCGACGAGTGCAGGCCTCATCAAGCACTCGCCGCCTCAAGCAAGTGGTAAATTTTCTCTCGGCAGTTTTCTACTAGAAAAATCCCAATTTGACCTACTAATAGCCTCTTCAGACAGCGAAGTTATGTTGTTGGCAGACCGTTTTGGGCTGTGTGTAGTAAAACCAGAAGGCGATATTTCGCTATCCACAGACCAGGCTCGAAAAACTATAAAAGATCTGTAGGGGCACCTTTGAAGAGGATCCCAATCCATTTTTGGCTTCTTCCTCCTCTGGTTTTTTGGTTGGTTTTCAAGTGCCCTCCAAGGTGCCTCAACCTGACATTAGCTAGGGAGGGGAAGCGCTCTAAGATCTTCTGGGTGTGTGGTGGGACCTCCACGCTGTAGCCCAGGATCTGTTCCTATTCTTAAGTCTTTGGTCTTGTGCACTTATTCAGGAGAAATAGGTGCGAGGTTATCCCTTTCGGGTCCAAACTCTACAAGAAGCCAAGTTTTGATTTCAATATGTGGGATCAATGGTATGATGGGACAAGTAACACACAAGATGAATTTAATGGACTTAAAACATTGATTAGGGTTGAAAATCCACCTGCATAATATGTTCACTGCTTTGCTAATCAATTTCAATTGACACTCGTTGCGGTCGCAAAAAAACACATTAAGATTTGCTCTTTTTTAGCTTGATAGTAATTATAACAAATGTTATTAGAGCATCATGCAAGCATAGATATATTCTCTGAGAGAAGCAAATTGCAAAAATTACTGAAGAAATTTACAATGACAAAGTGGAAACAAGGAGAGGCGTGAATCAAGAATGAACACTCATAATGACATAGGACACAAGGTCGAACTCTCATTATAGAACTCTCTTGAATTAAATTTGCTTATTCTCCTCGATGATTAATGTGTTTGAAGTAATTCAAGAGGATGACAATCTTTTAGAGCATAGAGCTGGAAAAAGTGATTTGTTGGAGGCTATGCAATGTTTTGAATTTATGTTTTTGACTAATTTAATGAAAATCATCTTAAAAATTACAAATGAGTTGTCGCAAATTTTACAAAACAATGATCAAGAACTTTTAAATTATGTGATTCTTGTCAAAATTTTCAAAATACGACTACAAGAAATGTGAGACAATGGATAAGATTTTCCATTAAATGGAGTTATTGTATTTTGCCAAAAACACGATATTAATGTTCTAAATATGAAAGACAAATTTATAGCACCAGATAGATCGAGATGCAAATCGGAAAATAATACGAACTTTTACTTCTATTTAATTGAATTATTTTATGCAGTTATTGATATATAACTTACTGAGCTAAATAGACGATTTGATGAAGTAACACAAAATTGCTTCTATGTATGATATGTTAAAATCCAAATAATTACTTTTTGGCTTTTAAGAAGCAAAAATTAATTCGATTTGCTGAATAATATTCGTTGGACTTTTCTCCAATTGTTGTAATGGAACTTGATAATCAACATGAATGTTACATTTTAGAAATTCGCTCAAGCAGAGAATTCTCAAATGTTAAAGAGCATGGAGGATTAGCTTATAAGTTAGTACAATTGAAGAAGGATATTTTATACCCATTATTATATTTGCTCATAAAGTTGACACTATTATTACTTGTTGCAACTGTAAGTGTAGAAAGAGCTTTATGTGCGATGAACATTATCAAAACATTATTACATAATCAGATGAGAGATGCTTGGATGAATACTTGTCCAGTGTTGAAGTTGGAGATCGGGCGGTCTGGCGGTATGGCTTTGCGAGTTATTGACCGAGCGGTCTGGCGGTTTGCCTTCAGCGGTTTGGTTGCTGTGTTGTGGTCTGAGGTCCAAACGGTCTAGCGGTTTGTCACTGACGACTTGGAGACCGGGCGGTCTAACGGTCTCACATGGCGGCTTTTCTCTCTCTCTGGCTGTGGCCGAGCGGTTAGCCCTTCTGTCTAACCGCGCGGCTTGTGCGGTTTGTGTTTGTACAGTCCGTGTGTTTTTAGTCCCACATCTCTTATTTGTATTCTCTCTTCTCTCCTCCATTCTATATAAGGGAGGTCATACCTTTGTAATAGATACCTTTTTCTGATAATAAAATTTCAGTTATACCATTTCCGGCTTGTTTTAGTTCGCTTCTAACATGGTATCAGAGGAATCGATCCTTTCCTCCTGATTCTGTGATCCCTCTCTGTCCGCGCGACTTGCTTCTCCGGCTTACGCCCTGTCCGCGCGGTCTCCTTCTCTCTTTGTCGTTGCCCTCTGTGTGCGCGACCTGTTGCCTTGTTCGCTGCGATCTGTCGCCCTGTTCGCCACGACCTATCGCCGTGTGCCTTGCCTTCTCTTGTACTTCTGTTCGAGCGGACTGTCTGCTTGCCGCTCGACTTCTACCCTTCTGCTTGATACTGCGGCTTGGTCGTGGTCTTTCTGGCCGCTGGTGTTTGACATCCTGACCGCTGCAGTTTTTCTTCTGCCTAACCGCGCGGCTTGTTTCCTAACCGCGCGGCTTCCTGTTGTTTGCTCTTATGGCTCTTTCTGATGCTTCCACTGCCACCACTCCTACCGCCACGCCTGTTGCCAATCCGGCTCCGCCTCTACCTCCTACTCCTTCCGGGAACCTTGGCACCGTTTCCAAGCTTGTTGGCTCCAACTACCCGAATTGGAGCGTCTCTTTCACCTTTCTCCTTCGCTCGCAACGCAAACGCCACCATCTCGTTGATGAACCTCCTCCTACCACTTCACCTCTCTTTGATGACTGGGATGCGAGTGACGCGCTTGTGCGTACTTGGCTCGCTAACAGTCTATCTGATGAGTGCCTTCCCGTCATCCGTCATGATGAGACGGTGAAGGCCGCTTGGCTTCATCTTGCTGCTCTGTACTCCAAAGGGGCTCAGACGTCCCGCATCTATATGTTGTATGCGGACCTCTTTGCCCGGCCTACCTTGTCTCCTGCTGCTGCCTACCAACAAGTTCAAGCTCTTGGGGCTGAGATTCTTCAGAATCGCCCCTTTTCTGCGGATTTGGCTCAACAACACAAGCACTTCCAGGAGCTTCTGGTTGTGTGTTATCTGCTCCGTCTTCCTGACACTTATGACATGATCCGCCAACAAATTCTGGGTGAGGCGGAATCTCCTACTTTAGATGCCACCGCTGCTCGCATCGCCACTATCACCTCTCTCCTTCAGCGCCGCTTCTGCCCGCTCCTTCTCCACCGGATAACTATGCTCATCAAACTCAGCGGAGTGGCTCTGGTAGCCGCAGTCATCAGTCTGGCGGACGTCCTTCATCCCGGTACCTCTGCTCTCACTGCGGCTGCACCGGACATACTCTTGACCGCTGCTGGACAAAGCATCCCCATCTTCGTCCCTCGGGTGACTCTTCCGCCTCCTCTTCCAAGCCGTCTGCTTCCGTGGCCACATCATCAGGTAGTGCCCATGTGGTCACTCAAGGTAAATGGCTTATCGACTCCGGTGCAACTAATCATATGACGGGCAATCCTCAGTGCTTCTCTCTCCTCGAAGAGCATGATCGGTTGCCCCCGGTCCTCATTGCAGACGGTTCTCCCTCTCCGGTTCATGGGTCGGGAGTGGTTCATGTTACTCCGTCCCTTCGGCTAGAGGACATTCTCTATGTGCCTAAGTTTCCGTGCAATCTATTGTCGGTTACTTCTTTGTGCAAGCAGCTTCAATGTTCTGTAACGTTTACTCCATCTTCTTGTTCTTTTCAGGATCCGAGCTCCCAGCGGACGATTGCTACTGGGACTGAGAGCGGCGGCCTCTACTTCCTCGACAACGTTTCCGCTTTGTCCGCCTTCTCTTCTTCTTGTACGGATCTTCTCCAGTGGCATCTCCGTCTCGGTCATCCTCCACCACGGCTTCTACATCAGCTTCTACCCCACCTCCCTCCCTCCAATACTCCTCTCAACTGCGAAGCATGTCAACTTGGCAAGCATCACCGTTCCTCCTTCCCGCCGAAGCAAGGTCGGGGCTCTACTCGTCCGTTTGATCTAGTCCACTCCGATATCTGGGGACCTGCTCCTACCCTTACTATTGGTCGGGGTAGTTCTTATTTTGTAACCTTTATTGATGATTTTTCTAGATGTACTTGGGTGTATCTCTTATGAGATCGCTCTGAACTTTTTAATGTATGGACCTCCTATTATCATTTAATTAAAAATCAGTTTGGTGTTGGTATTAAAACCTTTCGCTCTGATAATGCAAAAGAGTACTTAAGTCATGCTTTTACCTCCTTCTGTGTGCAACATGGAGTTATTCATCAGACAAGCTGTGTCTATACCTCCCAACAAAATGGGGTGGCGGAACGCAAAAACCGTCACCTCCTCGATGTCGCTCGCACATTGATGACTCAAATGCATGTCCCTCGCTCATATTGGGGCTATGCGGTTATTCTTGCCTGCCATCTCATCAATCGCATTCCCTCCTCCGTTCTCAAGGGAAAAACCCCTTTTTCCATCCTTTATCCAGGCAAGGAGCCTTTTCCTCTCTCTCTCCGAATCTTTGGGTGCACTGCTTTTGTGCATGCCCCATCTGCCACCCGTGATAAGCTCTCCCCTCGCTCCACCAAATGTGTCTTTCTGGGGTACTCCGCCACTCAGAAAGGCTACTACTGCTTTGACCCTGTTCTTCGTAAGCAGTTCGTCTCCGCTGACGTTACCTTCTTCGAGAATGCCTCATACTTCTCGGAAGACTCCTCTTCTCTTCCCCCCACCTCTGATTCTCCTATTATTCCGTTCGTCCCCTCGTCTCCTACTGCGATATACACGAGTATGCCGGCTACAGAAGGCAATCTATGGCCTCAAGCAGAGCCCTCGAGCTTGGTTTGACAAGTTCAGCGGCATCGTGGCGGCTGTTGGTTTTGCTCGCAGCGCTGCTGATCATTCTTTATTTATTCGCAAAACCTCTTTGGGACTGGTGGTTCTTGCAGTATATGTTGATGATATTCTTCTCACTGGCGATGACCAGGAAGGAGTAGCCTTGACAAAATGGCATCTTCGCCAACATCTGGTCACGAAAGATATGGGTTCTCCGAAGTACTTTTTGGGGATCGAAATCTCTCGGAAGCCCAACTCTTTAGTCCTCTCTCAGCGTAAGTATGCCCTTGATATTTTAAAAGAAGCAGGATTGACTGGCGCCAAACCTGCCCGATGTCCCATGGCTGTTGGAGAAGACAAAACCTGGACAGATGATTCGCCTCTTCTTTCAGATGCTTCGTGGTACAGGCGTCTGGTTGGTAAGCTTATATACCTCACCGTGACTAGACCCGACATTTCCTATGCTGTGGGCAAGGTGAGTCAATTCATGCAAGCTCCCAAGGAGTGCCATCTTAAGTCCGCCTTGCGGATTTTGGATTACGTCAAAGCAGCCCCTGGGAAAGGATTGCTCTTTCAGAAAAATGATTATCTGAGGGTTGAAGCATACTCAGATGCGAGTTACGCTGATGACAAAGGGGACCGCAAGTCTACCTCCGGTTTCTGTACTTTTATTGGGGGAAATCTGGTAAGCTGGAAGAGCAAGAAGCAGTCTGTTGTCTCCAGGTCCAGTGCTGAAGCATTATCAGAGTATGGCATCGACCACTTGTGAGCTAAAATGGCTACAGGCTCTCATGTTGGATTTAGGAGAGGTCTACAACCATCCTCTACCTATGTTCTGTGACAACAAGACTGCTATATACATCTCCAAAAACCCAGTCTTCCATGAGAGAACCAAGCACATTGAGGTCGACTGTCATTTCATTCGTGAAGAGATTCTGAAGGAACAAATTTGCACCCCCTTCGTCACGTCTGAAAAAGAGCTGGCTGACATCTTCACCAAGCCAGTATCCGCCTCGTTTCTTCATATATGTGACAAGCTGGGCATGATCGACATATATGCTCCAGCTTGAGGGGGAGTGTTGAAGTTGGAGACCGGGCGGTCTGTCGGTCTGGCTTTGCGGGTTATTGACCGAGCGGTCTGGTGGTTTACCTTCAGCGGTTTGGTTGCTGTGTTGTGGTCTGAGGTCCAAGCAGTCTAGCGGTTTGTCACTGACGACTTGGAGACCGGGCGGTCTAACGGTCTCACATGGCGGCTTGTCTCTTTCTCTAGCTGTGGCCGAGCGGTTAGCCCTTCTGTCTAACCGCGCGGCTTGTGCGGTTTGTGTTTGTACAGTCCGCATGTTTTTAGTCTCACATCTCTTATTTGTATTCTTTCTTCTCTCCTCCATTCTATATAAGGGAGGCCATACCTTTGTAATAGATACCTTTTTCTGATAATAAAATTTCAGTTATACCATTTCCGGCTTGTTTTAGTTCGCTTCTAACATCCAGTAACATATATTGAAAATTATATCTTCTCTACCATCAACAACAAAGATATCATGAAATATTTTCAAAACATGAAGTATCGAAGAGGAGTATTGTAAGCAAATAAATACTTTTATTTTGTAAATTAAAAATGTTCTAATTTATATAAAGTTGTAGTCATTTTTATTGTATGTATCAATATTTTGCAATTTTATTTTATTCGCCCCAACTGAAAAATCTTGCTGAGTTTGCCTACGATTGCACAAAAGAGCTTGCCTTATTATTATATCGATACTAGTTATAAAGAAAGTTTCAATCACACCGTACTTTCAATATTAATCAACAATTTAATATTAAGACTTGTTGCAGGTCGCTTACAGTCCGTTCAAAGTGAACCGTCTCAGCTCGAGAGGGAGTCGAGCACTCAAACATTCACAAAGAGAACCAATAGTTGACATCAAGTTGTTTGACGTGAAAAAATTCGAAATGGAAAAACTACGGTACTGGATCGGTGCTGAACAAATTTAATATCTTTCAGTGTGTTACAAAAAGTTCTTTCTCGAGGGTGACCAGTCACAACTCATAACAATAAGCTTTTGATATCTCGAGAGTTGCTTAAAATGGAGTGCTGGGAAGCGTACTCGACAGCAATCTGGAAGGATGAACGCAACAATAGGGTCTCTAGGCTCGAAACATCGAAGGAGATCTTCGAGCTCTGATGGAAATCTTTGAAAACCGAAGGAAATCTTCGAGCTCCAAAGGAGATCTTCGAAGGAATCTTCAAACACCGAAGGAGATCTCTGGAAAATCTTCAAAGGATGACTAATGAGCTCTCTTTGGCAATGAATGTAAGGTGTCCTCAAATGAAGACTCATGACCCTTTTTTATAGCCTTTGAGAGGGGCATCCCAATATATTGTGGCGGTTTGACCAGACTCATGCTATACAACATTTTATATGTGGAGTATTACAATTTAGAATAAAGCCATGTGAAATACATTCTGGTAGTCTTTAGGTTAACAGATGAACCTTTTTTAATGGGTGGTGTGCACATGTAATGATAATACCTAAAAGACTAATTAGTAAGAATGCCCACTTACGGATGATTGTGTTTGCTTGTTTCAAAATATAAGTCTTTCATGTTCATTATATTGTTGGACGCTAAATTTTATAGGTGACTATGAGCGATGCGAGTCCTTCATAACCTTGTGATATTGGAGATAAAAGTGTGTCTGCCTCCACTGCTACAAGCCCACCATCGACTAAAATGTGTAAGATGATTACAAAGGAAGTGAGATCTGATAACAAGCATGTTAGAGGAAGTTGTGACACCCTGAGTTTGTTTGGGATTTAGAGGCAGCGGGATGATATAACTCAACACTAATACTTTGTGATCACTAGACAAAGGAGGTACAAAATGAGGCAACATCAAACCTGCCCCGATAGATGGAATGATGATCGTAGTTGCAACAATGTTGGTTTTCGTGGTGATAATAGGTTCTTGCAGCACCTAGGGTCGTTGCGCGTCCGCATCCGGTGTGATGGTGGTGGTTGCGAGGTCCTTTAAGAAGAGGGCATACATGGTATTCGGAGTGATCTCCTTGACGATGGCATCAACGCGGTGTGTGGGTGAACTCACCTCATGCATAGTCTCAAGCGGAACATTCCTCGCCAAAGACATGAGTTATATTCAATTCAGTGAGCAAAGGTATAACAAATCTTTTACTCATGTACGCAACACTACTCACCAGGTAAAATAGTCAGCCGAGTCTCAGGCTCACCTGAGAGAACCTCCTCATTCCCTCATCACAAGGAAGTAGCGAAGATGTAATCCGCCATGATCAAGCATGTGATAGACCCAAAAGAGTGTTGGAGGGGCTATCAGCAAAGAATAGATGGATCAAAAGCGAGCTAAAATCAAATCTCCCAATATAAATTGCGACCTCAAAATTACCTCGTCAATCTTCTCCGGATGCGTATTTGGGAATGAGCAGGGAGTGGTGAAGAATGCAACCTCCATGACAGTAGGCTCGCTCCCCTCTTCGGAAGGTTCAGCCTCGTTTGGGCCTTTTTCCTTTGAGGATAGAGACTCGGTAGTAGCTAAGGCCTCAATGGCCAATATTGGGCTCCACCTGGTAGACGGGCCGCCCTTTACCTCGTCGGCTGAGGTGACATTCTTCTCAATAAGAGAAGTCATTTTCTTTTTGCCAGACATGATGCGAGGTACAATTTTGGTGGTCACATCCCCTATTTGTAGGGGAGGATGAACGATTACATCCCAATAAAAAATAGCTTGGAAAATGAGTGTTGAACGACTATTTCCTGAGCTCCAAGTGAGCTTGCAAAGAGCAAGAATTATGTATAACTCATATTGGAAGAGGGATCTCGGGCCCAATTATAGACACCCAAACCTCATAAGGTTGTTCATTGACCCGAAAGAAGGACCACGTCAAAGACACATGGAGCTCACTAGGGGCTCATCAATTTAGTGCATCGGCTCGCTGATGAGCTCCTCCCGAGCCCAATGACTAGCTCGCCCAATGGTCCCAAGCTCTCCTGCGAAACCTCTTCTTTAGTGTCTGAAGCTCATCCAGGGCTCGACAGTATTACTCATCAACTCGTTCACGAGCTCCTTGAGAGCACACTAGCGAGCTCGCTAAGCAGTCTCCATCTCGTCTGCAAGCTCTCTTCCCCGGTGACCTCCAATCCACCGAGCTCAAGCCTTAGCGAGTCCGGATCTGGCGACCTTGGTCTCAGCGAGCCCTGTTTTTGCGACCTAACCTAAGGCTACCTGCTTCAACTCGCTAGCTTATAATGTTCTCCAATGTAAGGTCATCCGGGAAATAGGTATCTAACATCCATTATAGGAGGGGAGTGACTATTCGTAGACCAACTCATGCCCTTTGGATTGCCTATAAATAGGACCTCAGGGCCCATGTAGAAGGCACATTGAACCCCATCCCCCCACATGGTTCCCCTAGTCCATAGAACTCGCCTCTCTTGTGTCTAGCTTAACTTTGGCTTTAAGAGTAAAACTCTTATAAACTTTCGGGTGTGTGGTGGCTTCCTTACTACAGCACGCGGGTGTAGTTTGTAGGTAATCCAGAGCTCGTTTTTAGCTCTCTCATCTTCTTGTTGTGTTTTACCTTGGTCGACCAAAAAATCAATAACCTTTGGTCACCTCCTTGGTCCAAATTTTGTGAGCCGTTTTTCTCGATTCCAATAGTCATGATTGGGTCGAAGGATCCATTTAGCATGGCGACGAGATTTGCAAGGGGATTGGAATGGGGAGCAAGGGGGCTCATAAGTGTTTTGTGGTGTAGATCCATAGTCGAGTAGTCGAAGATACTGTTGTGGTTGCAATAGATTTGGTGAACGATTAGAAGAATTCAGATCAAGAGGGCAGAATTTGCGGTGAGAACGGGAAGCAATATGTTCTCCAGGATGGTTTTGTGACCTGCAACCCAAAAATTTGGGCACAGATGCTCAATAATCGGGCCGTTGGAGTGATTTCGAGCAAAAAACGTGCATCCAATGGCTTGATTGGAGATGCCTAGATTGCATATGTGTGTGTGTATGGGGGGTGGGGGGAGGGGGGAGGGACTTCTGAAGTACACAAGGTTCGGGAGGGTCGGGGAATGGAAGGGGAAGAATGATTTTTAGGTTTTATTTGATTTGCAACTATGTTTTTTAAGAGAACCTCAGAACCAACATTCTTTTGATTTGTACAAGTCACGGTACATGGGGGCCCTCGTGCCGCCCGTGACAGTACCCGGCGTGCGGTGGCGTGTTGCACCCCCTGTGTGCTTCTTTTTTGTTTATTTTATTATTTTAGTATTTTTAAACGTTTGTATAATTTTTTTAATTCATTGAAATTAAAAAAATAAAAAAATAAAAAAAAAAATTAAAGAACGAAGAATAACTAAAAAAAAAAGAATACGTAGATTCATATAACCCATAAAAAAACAAAAAGATTTTGAATAAACCCAAAAAAAATAGTATTGATCTGACGTAGAGGTGCACATAAAGCCCGGCGGGCCCGGGCTTGGCCCAGGCCTGCAGGGCCCGGGTTTTTCCGAACCGGGCCCGGGCCGGGCCTAAGAAGTAACCGGGCCGGGCCGGGCCGGGCAATGCCCCCGGGGGGGGGGGGGGGGTGGGGGCCTGGTAAGGCCGGCCCGGGCCGGGCCCGGTTATTATTTTTTTTATTTTTTTTTTATTTTATATAATAATTAATTTTATATAAAAATTTAAAAAGAAATTATACAATTATAAATTACCATAAAAAAAAAAAAACACAACAACTGAACAACCTAATATTGAAAAAAAAAATTTTATTAACAATTAATGTAATGAAATTATACAAATTTAGAAATGTGTAAAATTTACACTATAAATATACAAAAATTAGGAAATTCTAAATTTTTAAAAATTACAAATGTCAAATGACAAATATTCTAAATTATTAAAAATTAGAAAATTACAAATCAAAAAAATACAAAAAGTTGCTTAGTGGCCCTAGTTTAAATTGATCGCATCCATCTCGTCTTCCATGTCCGACGAGCTATCCTCGATCGCTGAAATATGCTGCTTTCTCTTCATCGCGTCCAGGTGGTCCTTGTAGCATATGCAGATCTCGAGCGATTCTTCGCTTAGCCGACTTCTCCGCTCGTTTAAAACCCTGCCACTAAGAGAAAAAGCAGACTCCGAAGCTACCGTGCTATCTTGGATCGTTAGTAAATCTCGGGCCATATAGGCCATAATATGATAGGTATTTACTTTACCTTTCCACCATTTTAAAATATCGAAATTTTCTAATTTGTCCGTGGACATAAAATCGCGAAATTGTGTTTTTGTGTACAACCCTAATTCATTTAAACTACTAGATGTTGTGCGCGCTTTTTTCCTAGAGGCTAACTCTAACATTTTATTTTTAAAACTACTAGATGTTTTGGGTTGCGACACATCTTCTCGGGGCCGCGACCCATATAAATTATCGTAATAATTATAACATTGAGTAAAAATATTGTTAAAATTTAAAAGACTCAGATTATCTAAATCTGAATCATTTAGATCTACGCCTATATTGTTATTTATTTCTTCAATAAAATTTTCTACGCCGTCTACGCCGAAAAGAGGATTCAAAGCGGCGGCGCATGAAAACATAACTGGGATTTCTCTATAATATTTTAAAAATTTTATTTCCATTATTTTTATTAATTCGATCCATCCGGCGTGTTGTTTAAAATAATTTAATTTTTGTGAAATATTAACAATATTTTCAATAACTAGCGGGCTAGTAGGATAATATACGCCCGATAAACTATTTGTCGCAGTATAAAAAACTTCTAACAAATCCATGTAATTTTCTAAA
Organism: Platanthera zijinensis; assembly: GCA_039513925.1. Taxonomy (NCBI): domain Eukaryota; kingdom Viridiplantae; phylum Streptophyta; class Magnoliopsida; order Asparagales; family Orchidaceae; genus Platanthera; species Platanthera zijinensis. The sequence goes on from CM077079.1 coordinate 259,134,204, forward strand.
ATTGCCCAATCGGACTCGGTTAATTCATGTTGACCTAACAAAGTATAAAATTCCATTAATAGTGTTTTTTGGCGAATCGCTCGTTTTAACATTATATATGTAGAGTTCCATCTAATTGACATGTCAAATAGATGTTTCAAAAATTTGTGACCTTGACCGGTTACGAATTTTTTAAAATCTTGACGTTGTTGTTTAGAACTATAAATAAATTGTAACATTAAACGTATTTTATTAATGTATGGTTCCATATAGGACAAACTATCCTGTACTACTAAATTTAAAACGTGACACGCGCAACGAGTATGAAAAAAGGCACCGTTTAACATAAGTTTCAAATCACGTTTTAACCACTCAATTGAGGTGGTATTATTTGTGGCGTTATCGAAAGAAATACTCATAATTTTTTCTTTTATTTTAAATTCGCGCACACATTTTGAAATTATTTGATAAATCGCCTCACCGGTGTGCGGGATTTCGAAACTTTCAAAACAAATTATTCGTTTATTTAGATCCCAGGAAACGGGATCGACCCAGTGACACGTTATAGACATATATGATAATCCTAATTTTATACTACTTGTCCAAACGTCGCTCGTTAAACTCACTCGACCCTCAAATTTTTCAAATTTTTTTATTAAAGTTTGTTTTGCCTCTAAGTAAAATTTAAGCGCGTCGCGTCTAATAGAAGATCGACTTACTTGGTGATATTTGGGTTGTAGCCCTTGATGAATGTACTCGGTCTCTTCTTCGTTGTCGTAGTGGCTGAACGACAACCCGCGTCTGATGATGTTCTTCACCTGCAGCTCTCGCTGTCGTCCTTGATCGTACGTCCAGATTTGTCTGGATGTCGATAATTGCGTCTGGGTCGACTCGGGAGGAGCTTGTTTGGCTGCGCAAGACTTAACGTGTCTTGCGAGTGTCGAGTTGCCAGCGGTCGAAAGTAATTTCGAGCACTGTTTGCACCTCGCCTTTTGCTCCGCGCCGACTTGTACTAAGTCAAAATATTCCCAAACTGCCGCCGTACGCTTGTGCTCCACCACTTCGTGAGCGACGGATGAGGAAGACGACGCCTGCGTTGACGACATGTTCGCGAGAAAATAGAAATAGAGATGAGAGAGAGAGAAAGTGGGAGGGTGAAAGGAAGAAATGAGGGGGGAAGGGGCGGGGGTTTATAGTTTTTTTTTTAAAATAAAAAATTAAAAAAATTATTAAAAAAAAAGCCACTTGGGCTGCAAATAGCAGCCCAAGTGGCTGCTGCCAACAGCAGCCAACGGCTCTTAGAGCCGTTGGTTGCTGGGCTGGCAACCAACGGCGCTAATAGCCGTTGGTTGGAACCAACGGCTCTAAGAGCCGTTGGTTGGAACCAACGGCTCTAAGAGCCGTTGGTTCCAGCTAGCCCGAGCTTAGCCCGGGCTTTTCCAGGCCCGGGCTAAGACCGGTGACCGGGCCTTGCCCGGCCCGGCCCGGGCCGGGCACCGGGCCAGGCCTTGGCCCTATACTGGGGCCCGGAAGGGCCCCATGGCCCGGCCTGGTCCCGAACCGGGCTTGGCCCGGGACCGGGCCTACCGGGCTTTTCACCGGGCCGGCCCGGTGAGCCCGATTTTTTTGGACACCTCTAATCTGACGAGTTAGGCGGAGGCATTAATTTTTTAATTTTTTGGTTAGATTGACTTGTGTTGTTTACAAAATAGGGGACCACCTCATTTTTTTGAAATGTAAAACATGGGCAGACTATTCACAATGGGCTTGTTAAGCATTGTAGACTGGCTGAATCTCACTCATTTAGGCTCTGTTTGGGGTCATTTATTTTCACCGGTCAAGCGGTTACGATCGCATGAACCAAACCTTAATTAAGGCCAGGTTCATGCGGTCGTAACCGCTTGACTGGGAAAAATAAGTCCCCCCAAACAAAACCTTAGGCTCCGTTTGGGGGGGATTTATTTTTACCGATCAAGCGGTCGCGACCGCATGAACCAGGACTAAATTAAGTCCCGGTTCATGCGGTCGCGACCGCTTGACCGGTGAAAATAAGTCCTCTCAAACAGAGCATTAATTTATTAATCAGTGCTAACTGAATCACGGTCCGCCTATGGTATTGTGGACCGAAACTCATGTGTGTAAGATATGTTTTTCAGAGTTAGAAGGGTAAAATTATAACTTCACATTATAGGGTAGGAATCTTGCTAACAATGATTCGTTCATTTGATCGAACGGTTGAGATGTTCTGATCAAATCAGAACGCACAGTCAGAATTGATTGGAAGGGCTGTCATGATTACATTGGTATGTCCAAAAAGATTTCGACTGTATTTCACGCGTATATGATATTTTTTCAGAGTTAGGAGGGTAAAATTATAATTTTACATTGTAGGATATGAGTCCTACTAAATTTCAAGATTTAGGACAATCTATTATCTTAGGTTTAGGAGCCCTATGAAAATTTAAATGGACAGCCATGTTTCGTTCATGCGACCGAACAGCTGAGATGTTCTGATTTGATCAGAACGCACGGTCCGAATTGATTGAAAAGGCTGTTATAGTTACATGGTATGTCCAAAAAAGATTTCTTTATATATAATCGTAGATATAGCCAAATTTTTGTATATATGATATTTTTAAGAGTTAGGAGGGTAAAATTATAATTTCACATTGTTGGGTAGTAATCCTACTAAATTCCGAGGTTTAAGACAACCTATTACCTTAGGTTTAGGAGTCCTATAAAAATTTAAATGGACGTCATGATCAAATCAGAACAAAAATTGATTGGAAGGGCTGTCATCATAACACAATACATTCAAGAAAGATTTTTTTAGGGTGCTGCTATCCGCACCGCAATTTTGGCTATTCACACCGCACTGTCTCATAATTTTTTGCGCCTTTTGGAAATACGCCTTGTGCATGTATTTTTAGGAAAAGTGTTCAACACGAAAGTTGTAGATCTCGACGAGATCTACAACTTTCGTGTTGAACACTTTTCCTAAAAATGCATGTACATGACGTACTTTGGAAATACGTCTAGGTTTTTGCGCCTTTTGAAAATACGTCAGGTACATGCATTTTTTGGAAAAGTGCTCAACACGAAAGTTGTAGATCTCGTCGAGATCTACAACTTTCGTGTTGAGCACTTTTCCAAAAAATGCATGCACAAGACGTATTTCCAAAAGCCGAAAAAATTACGAGAAAGTGCGGTGCGAATAGCCAAAACTACGGTGCGGAAAGCAGCGCCTTTTTTTATACATAAGAGTCGATATAGCCAAATTTCGTCTATTAGTCTATATACAATAATATCTTAACATAATAATATTAAATATCTACCGCCACATCATCTAAAGGCATTTAAAGCTCAGCAAAAGTTAGCTTACAAACCTATGAAAAAAAGATCAAGAAATTATTTCAAAGTTACAAGCTAACGTGCAGGAACTGATTTAAATATTTGTCAAAAAAACAAGCAGAACATGACACATGCAAGCAGACACCAACGTTAAACCAAAAGCCAAACACGTGTGACAGTTTTAGTTCATGAAATAAACTTTCCAAACATTTTAAAATCAAATATAATCCTCATAATAAAAAAAATGATCATACCATTAAAATATTCATTTTTAATGAAAATAGAGTGATATTCTAGTTTAAAATAAATGTAGATTAAACTAAAAAACCATAATAAATAGTGAACTCATATATACCTTGACATTGCATGGGTTGCACATAATTGAAGTTGGTCTGCAATAATTATTGCTTAAAAATAATGTAAATGAAGTCTCACTGCCTGAAGACGTAATTTTTTTCTCACCCGCTAATACGGGTAATTGATAAGATGCACCCTCAAATTACAAGATTTTAACAAAATGCACCACAAATTCTTAAATATAGCAAAATACACAATATAATTAGAAAAAGTCTAGCAAAATACACATCCATCAAGGTGCAAAGTGCCAACCTTTCTCTAATTAAGAGGGGTGCATTTTACAAATTTTAACAATTTAAGATATATTTTGGATCCGTTTGGGGGAACTTATTTTCACCTGTCAAGCGGTCACGACCTCATGAACCAGACCTTAATTAAGATCCGGTTCATGCGGTAGTGACCACTTGACCGGCGAAACTAAGGCTCCGTTTGGGGGGACTTATTTTCAGCGGTCAAGCGGTTACAATCGCATGTACCGGACCCTATCGTAACCGCTTGAGTGGTGAAAATAAGATCCCCCAAACGGAGTCTTTGTCAAAATCCTACATTTCCAAAGTGCATCTTATCAATTAACGTGATAATGCCCCCACAAAATTAATCATGTGAAACCACTTGCTCTTCAAATTCCTTAACATTGCCCTTCGCCCTCCATTCAAACCTATCCATCCGAAACACCCCCATCTCCACCCCAATCCTCGCCGCCGTCGCCGTCTGCCCCTCCACCGCCATTTCCACCACCATTCTTCCCACCACCGGCCCCATCTTGAATCCATGCCCCGAGAACCCTCCCGCCACCACCACATCCCTTCCAAATTCCCCGCCCAAAAAATCTATAACAAAATCCTCGTCGGGGGTCATCGAATACATACACGGCTGTTTCATCGCCGGCCCACCGGCCGTCTCGATCCGCCCCGGCAGTACCCGTTCAATCCAATCCGCAACCCCCCCAAACATCGCATCGTCTCTCCCAACCGTCCAGTCCCGTCGATCTGGATCGCAAGGCCATCCGGCGTGCAGCGCCACCTTGATCAGCCCGGGAAACTCCATCGCCGGCGTGCCATAAACGAACGGAACACCGTAGCTGCCGAACGTCGGAAACCCTGAGGCCGGTGTCATCTCCGCTTCAAACCCCTCCTTGATCTTCCAGTACCAGATCAGGGTATGAAGCGGCTGGATCGGAAGATCCCGCCCTGTAACATGTTTCACTAATTTCCGAGTCCAGGCGCCGGCGGTCACCACGCACTTGCTTCCATGGAAGAATCGGCCGTCGGCGGTAGAGATGCGAATGTTGCCCCCGCTTCGCTCGATGCTTTCGACCTCGGCGCGGTCTTTGAGGACGGCGCCGTGGCGGAGCGCGAGGGAGTGGAACATGGCGACCGACTTGGTGGGCTTTATGATGCCGGCGACGGCGGTGGAAACGGCGATCCAGCCGCCGGGGATGTTGAAAGCGCCGGGAACTTCTGCGGGATCGGCGGAGGCGTCGAACTCCTTGGCGGGGAGGGAATCTGGGGAGCAGTTGCGGATGATGGACTTGAGGCTGAGGCTGTCGGCGGGGCCGAGATCTAGTTGGGTGGCCGGAGTGAGGACGCGATAGCCGGCGGCAGATTGGGCGGTTTCCCAGAGGCGGAAGGATTCTAGGACCATGGGTGGGTAGTAGGGTTCGGGGTAGGTGGCGCGGATGGTGCGGGATTCGCCATGGGAGGAGCCGAGGTGATGGAGGAGGTCGAATTGCTCGAGGAGGAGGACGTTTTTGCCGAGCTTGGCAGCTTCGTAGGCGGCGCAGCTGCCCATTATGCCTCCGCCGACGACTATGATATCGTACAGGCGGTCGCCGGAGATTTCTGCCATGGTTGATTTCTGTGATTAGGGCGACTGTGCTTCGTAGCCGGCCCTTGGGGAGTTGGGGGGTTAAAAAGGAAATGCTGGAAATTAACCGGGGCCTTAAAAAAGGAAATTGTTAAAAGCACCGTACTTTTGGCTAATCGCACCGCATTTAGGTCTTTTAACACTTAAAATTTGTCACTCTAAAAATATATCCGCACCGCACTGTTGCTTCCTCGCACCGCAGTCCTAAAATCCCGATCTTCTCCTCACGCCTACTGACGCGTCGCTGGCTCCTCCCGCCCCCTCCAGCCCTTTCCATCGCCGACACCGGCAGATATCAGCGTCAACGCCGCCTCTCCTCACGCTCAGATTTTACGCCTTTCAGAAATACGCCTTGTACATGCAATTTCAGAAAAAATGTTCAACACGAAAGTTGTAGATCTCGACGAGATCTACAACTTTCGTGTTGAACACTTTTCCTAAAATTGCGTGTACAAAGCGTATTTTGAAAAAACATGAAAAGTTAGGAGATTTTTGGGTGCGACTAGCCAATAAAGAGTTGCGGTTAACAATCACCTATGTTAAAGGACTTCTGAACTTTCTTTGAGAGTTCATTACTCTTTCTATGTTTAGAAGTAAATTGTTGCAATATTATTGGTCCTCATCGTGAATTGTGCCCCAAGTATTATTGGTCCGTATTATAGATGTCGTTGATGAAGATCACAAATATTTGAAGAAAAAAGTATAACAATTTGGACAACACATTTGATGGTTTTTTTGTATCAAATATTTTTTCTATTGAGTATATATTAATATTGTAATTCAATGAGAACCTATTTTAATTCATAAATTAAGTGCGGTGTGTTTATCTCAATTGCGGTGCGGATAACAATGTGCGGTGCTTTTAACAATATGTGAAAAACTGCGGTGCTTTTAACAAAGCGGTGCGATTAGCCAAAAGTGTGGTGCTTTTAACAATTCCCTTAAAAAATCCGGAAAAAATATTATTATTTCATAAATCACAGAATTCCCAACAATGCAATTCCTACCAAAAAAATAATAATTAAACCCAAATAATTTAATCCAGATTAAAATATGAGCTAATTCGTTATGCTAATTCATTAAACCCAAATTTGTACAAAATCACAGGTGCTTTCCAGTTTCAATATTAATAAAGGAAGAAACACAGAATCATACAACATATGAAATTATTCAGTTCACCTTTAAAATGACTACACCCACTATAAAGATTAGGGAATTACATGGAGAAATCACAGAATTTTATGTAACTCATGCTCTCAGAACATTTTATTTGCAAATATGAATTTATTAAGACAAATATAAATGGCTTCACAAAAAAACTGTAGAAAAAATTCACAGGAGTCGCATATCGACAGAGTTCATGTCGGAGAAAAGGGCTACCTGGAGGAGAGGGCTGAGGGCAACCTGAAGAGAAGGACGACGAACTCGCCAGAGAAGAAGGAAAAGCAGGAGGAAAGGGCGGCCTTCGGGTTGGAGTGCGTTGTCGATGGCGTCGTCGATCTGGAAGGAGCGACGACGAACTCATCGGAGAAGAAGGACTAGCAGGAGGAAAGGGCGACCGTCGGGTTAGAGGCGTCGTCGATGACGTCGATCTGGAAGGAGCGGAAGCAAAAATCGCGAACAGGGAGGGGAAGCACCGTCGGGGTTGGGTTGGAGTGCAGATAAATGTTTGGGCTGTTACGAGATTTAGGGTTTGCTTTTTTTAAGCTGGTTTTTGGGTGTGACAATAGCCATTCATGATGTGCTTTTAACACTGCGCATTAATAGTGCGCTTTTAACCACCGTGCTCTCTTGGCGATGTTTCAAAAAAAATTCTAAGATTTGTCTTTTTCCCATGCAGGGCTTCGTGCATGACCCGTGCATTTTTTTAAGATCATTTGCTTAGTGATTTTGCAATAACAATTTTGGTAGTTGGTTCTCATTGATCGCCAATAGAGGGTTCGTTCGTCGATTTTTGATTAAGGTTAGTCGATCACTGATCGACAATAGCCGAGGGTTATGTAGAGTAGTTGACCGGGACTTAGGGTAGAAAAAAATTGAGAGACAAATATAAAAAAGCCTTACCCGGGGAAAAAAGAGTCTGTAGTCCACACCGCCGGAAAATGGGAACTCGCCGGCCAGAACTCAAGGAGGCGGCGCTCGGGCAAGGGTTTCAGGCGCGACTGAAAACTGGGAGTGGCAGCTATCGGCGTGAGCAAAAGAAATGAGAGGAGGGGTAGAAATAGCAAATTTAGAGTTAAAATAAAGAAATGCTTTTAAAAAAAATGATGTACAAATATTAGTAGTATTAATGTATTATCGATTCCCTTAAATAAATTGTGCAGGGAAATGATTATATCATAAAAGCTCTACTCCTTAGAGCATGTTTGGGAGGGCTTTTTAGCTCCTTTTTATTTTCTGGAAAACGCTACCATACTTAATAGACCGTTTGGATTGTCTATCGGTGAGAAAAGCTACCGCAAAAAACTCCATTTGCTCATCTTTTGAAAAAATCACATGTCACCTACTTTTTAACCTTTTCGAAAAGCACTTTCTCGTACAAAAACATTTATCTCTTAAAAAAATCTACAACTTGATTTTTTTGTCTTGGCGCAATTTTTTTCCCGAGCGTAATTTTTTTGCCCGGGTGTTTTTTTTTGCCTGTCGCGAATTTTCCGCCCGGGCGCGAATTTTTCGCCCGTGGGCGAATTTTTCGCCCGGGCGCGAATTTTTTGCCCAGGCGCGGATTTTTCGCATGAGCTAGCATTTTTGGCTCTGGTTGGCATTTTTCGCCCGGGCTGGAATTTTTTGCCCGGGCGCGCGGTTTTTCGCCCGGGTGAGTTTTTTTCGCCCAAGTGCGGTTTTTTGCTCGTGCATGATTTTTTTTTCGCCCGAGCGTGTATTTTTCGAACGAGCCGGGGCGTTTTTTTCGCCCGGTCGCAATTTTTTCGCCCTGTCGCGATTTTTTCGCCCGGTCGCGATTTTTTCGCCCGGTCGCGATTTTTTCGCCCGGGCGCGATTTTTTCTCCCTGGCGCGATTTTTTCGCCCGGGCGCGAATTTTTCGCCGGACGCGATTTTTTCGCCCGGGCGCGATTTTTTTCTCCCGGGCGCGATTTTTTTGATCGGGAGCGGTTTTTCTCTTGGGCGCGATTTTTTTGCCCGGTAGTGTATTTTTTTCGCTTGTAAGCTATTTTTTCGCTTTCGAGCGGAAATATCGCGTTCGTGCGAAAAATTCTCGTCCGTGCAAAAAATTTGCGGCCGGGCGAAATTTTCCCGCATAGTCGAAAAATTAGTGCCCGTCCGAAAAATTCGCGCCCGTCCGAAAAATTTGCCGTCATCCGAAAAAATTTGTGCTCCGAAAAATTCGCGCCCGTTCAAAAAATTTGCTTCGGTCCGAAAAATTGGCACCCGGCCGAATAATTGGGACCCGACCGAAAATATAGGGTTTGGCCGAAAAATTGGCGCCCAGGCGAAAATATTGCCCCGAGCGAAAATATCGCGCCCGGGCGAAAAATTCACGCCCGGGCGAAAAATTCACCCCAGGGCGAGAAAAACCGCCACCCGGCGAAAAATTCGCTCCCGGGCGAAAAAAACCTTCCCCGGTGAAATAATTGCGTCTTTTCCCCCGAACGCACATTTTTAATAAAAAAAGTTACCGCAACGGAGATTTTTCAAACGATTTATAAAGTGTTTCTCCTTTTTGAAAAGCTCTGCAAAAGAAGTTCACTCAAACAGTTCTCCTTTTCTAATAAACATTTTCCAAAAGCTCCTTTTCCTACCATCTTTTTGCCACCGCTCCTTCTCCTTTCTGAAAAGCCTTCCCAAACAGGCCCTTAATTTGTTCCGTTTTTATCATTTTTAAAATAATTTAGTAAATACTTTAATAAGATTTTTAATTTATATTTGTTAAATATCTCAAATTTCAACCTAAAACAAGAGTTTATTTTATTTTATTTTTCTTGTTTTCTTTAGCAAAAATTTTAGACAGGAGTAACTCATATAGAAGAAAGTAGGGAAGAATTACAGACCATACGATCGTGTGATTCATTTGTAGACACCAAGCGTGTTGGATAAATAGCTTAAAGTTTTTTCTTTTTCTCGCTAAACCGTGTGTTTTTGAGTTTTCTTTAGCTGTGTTTATAGTTTAGTCTTCTTAGTTCTCCCTCAATATTTTCAAAGTTTTCTTTAGTTGTGTTTATCGTTTACTCTTCTTAGCTTTCTCCCAATATTTTCAATAAAAACACGATCATTGGCCATGTGCGAATAGAAATACAGAAACCGGAAAGTGGAGAACGCAATTTTTTATTATCCAAAAAAGTAAGTATTACAAAGGTATAGCCTCCCTTATATAGAATGGAGGAGATGGGAGAGAATACAAATACCCAATGTGGGACTAAATACACAAAAACATCATCTACAAAGCTAACCGCCAATCCGCCCAGGAGACCGCCTAACCGTGCGGTTAGTAGGCACTAACCGCCCGGTCACCACCAGAGAACACGCAGCCGACCACCGAGATCCCAGAGATTAGCCGGCAGACCGCCCGGCTACCAAACCGTCAGTCTTAGCCACCTGTCCGCCAAGGTCTATACAGCAACACAGAGATTAGCCGGGCTGACCGCCCGGCTACCAAACCGCCAGTCCTAGCCGCCTGTCCGCCCAGGTCTATACAGCAACACTCCCCCTCAAGCTGGAGCATAGATGTCAATCATGCCTAGCTTGCTGCAAATGTGGAAGAAGGAGGCGGACACAGGTTTTGTGAATATATCTGCCAGCTCTTTCTCCGAGGTAACAAACGGAGTGCAAATCTGGTTCTTCAACACTTCTTCTCGAATGAAGTGACAATCAACCTCTATGTGCTTTGTTCGCTCATGGAAGACCGGATTTTTAGAAATGTAGATCGCATCTTTGTTGTCGCAGAACATGGGAAGAGGATAGTTGTAGACCTCTCCTAGATCCAGCATGAGAGCCTGCAACCATTTTAACTCACACGTGGTTGATGCCATGCTACGATATTCTGCTTCCGCACTAGACCTGGAGACTACTGACTGCTTCTTGCTCTTCCAGCTAACCAAGTTTCCTCCAACAAACGTGCAAAATCCGGAAGTCGACTTGCGATCCCCTTTGTCGTCCGCATAGCTAGCGTCGGAGTACGCTTCGACCCTTAGGTGACCGTTTTTCTGAAAGAGAAGACCTTTCCCAGGTGCGGACTTCACATACTCCAATATCCTTAGAGCGGATTGAAGATGACATTCCCTAGGCGACTGCATAAACTGGCTGACCTTTCCCACTGCATAGGAGATGTCTGGTCTGGTCACCGTAAGGTAGATGAGTTTGCCAACAAGACGCCGATACCTCGTAGTATCCAATAGAGGTGGTGATTCGTCTGTCCATGTCTTGTCTTCTCCAGGAGCCATGGGACACCGGGCAGGTTTAGTACCCGTCAATCCTGCCTCTTTCAACAAATCAAGAGCATACTTCCGTTGGGAGAGAACCAAGGAACACGGTTTCCGAGAGATTTCAATTCCCAAGAAGTATTTTGGAGAACCCATATCCTTCGTGACTAGGTGTTGGCGGAGATGGACCTTTGTCAAGGCTACACCAGCTTGATCGTCGCCAGTAAGAAGAATATCGTCCACGTAAACAGCTAGCACAACCAGACCCGAAGATGTCTTGCGAATGAACAAGGAGTGATCAGCCGAACTCTTGGTGAAACCGATAGCACCAACGATGCTACTGAACTTATCGAAGCACGCCCTGGGACTTTGCTTTAGGCCATAGATGGCCTTCTTCAACCGGCATACTTGAGTCTCCCCCTGAGCAACATACCCAGGAGGTTGCTCCATGTAGACGTCCTCGTGAAGGTCACCATAGAGGAAGGCATTCTTGACGTCCAACTGCGAAATAGGCCAATCCCTGTTGACCGCCACCGATAAAAGGACCCGAATGGTGCTGAGGCGAGCAACTGGCGAGAACGTGTCAAAGTAATCAACACCATAGGTCTGAGTAAACCCTTTTGCAACAAGACGGGCTTTGTACCGGTCCACACTGCCATCAGGACGGAACTTGACGACAAACACCCAGCGACAACCAACCACATCCGTGCCAAAAGGAGGAGGCACAAGGGTCCAAGTGCCCCGGTCAGAGAGAGTAGCAATCTCGTCATCCATGGCAGCCTTCCAGTGAGGAATATCAAGGGCTTCCTGGTAGGTGCGAGGTGTGGTAGTCGCGGAGATGGCTAAGGCGAAGTCCCTGCGAGAAGGTGTTAGCCGATCATAAGAAATAACAGCTGCCAGCGAGTGCTGGGTGCACGTCCGAACCCCTTTGCGAAGGGCAATGGGCAGCTCCAGGTCCTCGAGTTCCTCAGTCGCCGGTGCATCCGTGGCGGAGATAGCTGGCCTGGGAGAAGAGAGAGACGGCCGAGGGGACGAGGGAGAAGGATCATGATCAAGAGAAGGAGTGGCTGGTGGAGGTGGGGATGGAGGAAGCTCAAGAGGAGTGGATGTGGTGGAGAGAATGGGTGGAGAGGTCGAGTCGGTAGGAGGAAGAGGGAGGTTCGATCCATCGACCTGTGGGAGATCAGAAGAGAAGTAGGCGACATTCTCAAAGAATGTCACATCCGCCGAGACGAACTGCTTGCGATTAACAGGGTCAAAGCAGTAGTAACCTTTTTGAGTTGGGGAGTAACCCAAAAAGATACACTTCGTAGCACGAGGGGACAATTTGTCACGAGTTGCGGCAGGGCTATAAACAAAGGCAGTGCACCCAAAAATGCAGAGTGGTAAGGGAAAGGGGTCCTTGGAGGGATAGAGGATGGAAAAAGGGGTTTTGCCTTTGAGAACGGTAGAGGGAATGCGATTGATGAGGTAGCAGGAGATGAGGACCGCGTAGCCCCAATAGCTACGAGGAACCTGCATCTGCATCATGAGAGTGCGAGCGACATCGAGGAGGTGACGGTTTTTACGTTCCGCCACCCCATTTTGCTGGGAGGTATAGACGCAGCTAGTTTGATGAATGATGCCATGTTGCGTACAGAAAGAAGCGAAATCACTACTCAGATACTCTTTAGCATTATCAGAGCGAAAAATTTTGACAGAAGCATCAAATTGATTTTTAATCATATAATAAAATGACGTCCATATAGAAAAAAGTTCGGAGCGATCATTTAATAGATACACCCACGTACATCGAGAATAATCATCAATAAAGGTTACAAAATAGGAACTTCCACGCCCGACGGTGAGGGTAGGGGAAGGTCCCCAAACATCAGAGTGAATAAGGTCGAACGGCTTGGAAGAGCCACGACTTTTCTTAGGAGGAAAGGGGGAACGGTGATGCTTGCCCAGTTGACAGGCATCACAGTTGATAGGAGAGTCCTGCTGAGGTAGGTGAGGAAACAGTTGGTGGATGAGACGCGAGGGAGGATGCCCCAGGCGAAGGTGCCACTGAAGAAGATCTGTAGAAGCGGGAGAGAAGACGGTAAGAGCAGATACATCATCAAGGAAGTAGAGACCGCCCCTCTCAGTACCAGTAGCAATCGTCCGCTTGGAATCCGGGTCCTGAAACGAACAAGAAGAAGGAGTAAATGTTACCGAACACTGAAGTTGCTTGCAAAGAGAAGTAACCGACAATAAATTGCACGGAAACTTGGGCACATAAAGAGTATCCGCCAGGCGAAGGGACGGAGTAACTTGAACCATGCCCGTTCCATGCACCGGAGAGGGAGAACCATCCGCAACGAGAACAGGGGGCAACCGATCATGTGTTTCTAGGAGAGAAAAGCACTGAGGATTGCCCGTCATATGATTAGTGGCGCCAGAGTCGATTAGCCATTTACCTTGGGTAACCACGTGGGCACTACCTGAAGTCGTGGCCACGGAGGCAGATGGCTTGGAAGAAGTAGGAGTATCACCAGCGGGACGAAGATGCGGATGCTTTGTCCAGCAGCGGTCAACCAAGTGTCCTGGGCGGCCACAATGAGTACAGAGGTAGCGAGAAGGGCCACGCCCGCCAGAGTGGTTACCACGACCACTAAATCCACCACGATGAGCCTGGTGGGCATAGGCATCCGGAGCCGGAGGAGCGGCAAGCAAGGGGCGTTGGAGCAGAGAGGTAACAGCGGCAATGCGGGCAGCAGTAGCATCCAGGGTAGGAGACTCAGCCTCTCCAAGAATTTGCTGCCGGATCATATCGTATGAGTCCGGAAGCCGCAGAAGGTAACAGACCACTAGGAGTTCCTGGAAGTGCTTCAGCTGAGTGGCCACATCTACCGAGAGAGGACGATTTTGTAGAATCTCAGCTCCAAGGGCTTGGACTTGTTGGTAAGCTGCAGGAGGGGACATGGACTGACGAGCAAAGAGATCCGCATAGAGAGTATAGATGCGAGATGTTTGTCCCCCCTTGGAGTAGAGAGCGGCCAAGTGATTCCAAGCTTGTTTTACCGTCTCATCGTGACGGATGCCAGGAAGGCATTCATCGGACAGGCTGTTCGCCAGCCAAGTACGAACAAGCGCATCATTCGCATCCCAGTCATTAAACTGGGCAGAGTCCGCAGGCGGAGGGTCATCGGTAAGATGATGACGCTTGCGCTGAGAGCGGAGAAGAAAAGTGAATGAGACACTCCAGTCGGGATAATTGGGCCCCAGAAGCTTAGAGACGGTGCCAAGATTCCCGGAAGCAGGAGGAGGAGGAGGAGGCGGTGGGACAACGACAGTAGACGAGGTGGAGCCATCAGAATTGGTCATCCTGGAAGAGAGGTCGCGCGGTTAAGAGGAGAGACCGGGCGAGCAAAGGAAGGAAGAGTTCGCAGCGGTCACAATTAGACCAGCGGCAAGCAATGCCACGACCAAGTTGCGAAGCACAAGAAGAGAAGCCGCACGGTTAACAAGGGAAACCGAGCGGGAATAAGAAGAAGAAGCCGCGCGGATAGAGAGAGCGAGAAGACCGCGCGAGCAAAAAGCAAACCGCGGCGGGCAGAGAGAAGAAGCTGCACCGGTCACGTTGTCAGCACACTAGTGGCAAGAAGGGCAGAGAGGCCGCCTAAACAAGGAAGAACTCGCGCGAACAGAGAGAAATCGCGCGGATAGGAAGAAAAAGATCTGCAGCGGTCACGATGGTAGACACCAGCGGCCAGAGAAGCCACGACCAAGCCGCAGAACCAAACAGAGGGAGAGAAGTCGGGCGGCTAGCAGACAGACCGCGCGAACAGAAGAGGAGGATAGAAGAATCCACGGGAGAAGAGAGCTCGCGCGAGCTGAAAAGACAGGCCGCGGCGAGTAGGCAGAGGTCGCACGGACAGAAGAAAACGCAATCAGGAGGACTAGATCGGTTCCTCTGATACCATGTGCGAATAGAAATACAGAAACCGGAAAGTGGAGAATGCAATTTTTTATTATCCAAAAAAGTAAGTATTACAAAGGTATAGCCTCCCTTATATAGAATGGAGGAGATGAGAGAGAATACAAATACCCAATGTGGGACTAAATACACAAAAACATCATCTACAAAGCTAACCGCCAATCCGCCCAGGAGACCGCCTAACCGTGCGGTTAGTAGGCACTAACCGCCCGGTCACCACCAGAGAACACGCAGCCGACCACCGAGATCCCAGAGATTAGCCGGCAGACCGCCCGGCTACCAAACCGTCAGTCTTAGCCACCTGTCCGCCAAGGTCTATACAGCAACACAGAGATTAGCCGGGCTGACCGCCCGGCTACCAAACCGCCAGTCCTAGCCGCCTGTCCGCCCAGGTCTATACAACAACAGGCCACAAAGTTATGTCGTGGCAAATGTCTAAAACAGTGACAAAAATCTTTCGTGGCATAGAGGTAAGCAACCAAAAAAATTGTAGTTAATGTAGTCCTTACATAAAGTATTTGCCATGATGTGACCTTTACCAAAAGTATTAGCCACACATTTTTTACATGGGTTAATTTCATTGCAAAACACGGGGTTTTTATAAAAATTATTTTCAACGAAAGTATGTTTTAATTGTAATCATTAATATTATTCATTTTTATGGGAAGTGACCCACACGCATAATGGACACACAAACAAGAAGATAATAATGCAAACAACTACAAACACAAAGATATACGGGGAAAACCTCTCAACTTGGCCGAGAGAAAAATTACGGGACGAGACATACAAAAATTTATTATATCAAATAGGATTAAAAATACAAAATCTCTAGATCTGCCTAACCTAAAACCCATTGAATTCGGCAATCTGAATCCCCCTCACATGTTCATTGTGAACAAATCTTTTTAAGAAAAGAAACTATCTCAACCTCTATTCAAGCACTCTGGCGGCGTAGACGAGATCGAAGTTCTTTCATGGTGAAGATAAAAAGTACATGGCTGTAAATCCTTGTTCTTCTCTCCCGAAAAACACGTGATTGACCTATGCAGTTTCTCGTGAACGATGACCTTTCTAGGCGAACAACACTATCAATTAAGGCTTAGATTTAGGTTTAAAATTTCTCTCTTTAAATACCCCCTTCCCCCCTCCCCCCGCATTACGCTGGCGCAACATTTCCAGCTATCAGATTAAGTAAAGATCCAACGGCCTAAAAGAAACTGATTAAATCATCCAGAAAACACAGATTTTTGCTCTGGACCCATCTCGTCGACATGGATCATGCATCTCGTTGATATGGACCTTGTCTCGTCAATATGGACCATGTCTCATCGATATGGTCCAGCACGTCTTGTCGACATGCTCTAGAGCCATCATGTTGAGATGATTATCGTGCGTCTCATCGACACACAGCAGCTTATCACTGATATCAAACAATTTTTCGTTGACATGAACCATGTATCGTCGACATGTAACCAATCTTCAAGTCAACATGTAGCAGAGACTTTCTTATCGACATTGACCTAGCTTCTCGTCGACATGGATCTGCCTTCTAGTGAATATGCTGCATCAAAATTCAGAATCCAGATCTTTCTTCTCTTTAGGGGCTGGACCCTTATAGACTCCCCTCTGTACCATAAAGATGAGTTCTACCATCTGACTTCTTCAGGTCGACGTCGTCGATCAACAATCAACAAAACTCATGCTTTTTCCTTGACACATTCTTCGTCATCATGTCCGAGGGATTATCATTAGTGTGTACTTTCTCCACCTTCAACAGTTTCTTTTTGATAGCATCTTGTTTCCAATGATAACTGACATCAATATGCTTCATCTTGAAGTGGTATGCAAGGTTATTGACCAAGTATATAGCGCTCTGGCTATCACTAAACACAATGAACTCATCTTGTTGGAGTCCAATTTCAAACATGAATCTCATTATGCACAAGATCTCCTTAGACGCTTCTGCCAGCCCTGTGTATTTTGTTAAGATAATTTCCTCATAAGTGTGAAATAGGCTAGCCAACTTTGACCATGCTTTTCAAGCATGTGTTTCATGACAAGTATGAAAAGGATTAGCCGTCTTTGACATGGAATTCAACATGTGTTTTTAAAGGAATCTTCTATGAAATTGTACAAATGAAGCTTCATGTCAAATAACATGTGTTTTTGACCAAGTGAAGCTTCATCCACATGCAACTACCACACCCACTTCCTTGATTTTGGCCTTATAAATAGGGATGAAGGAGGAGGGGTAAGACATCCACTTCTCTCCAAACTCAAGCAATGAAAGATTTCTAGAGAGGCCTTTGCGGCAATCATTTTAGTTTGGGAGAGTTTTCAAACGTCGTTGTACGATGTTGACGAGAAATACTTTGCCTACACGTGAAAGAGAGGGGATAGATAAAATCTACTCTAGAGGGGGGCTGAATGGAGTATTAAAAACTTTTAATTAATTTTTATAGCGGAATTAAAATAGGTGTTACTTATAAGTATAAGAGAATTAAAAACAAAAGCAAACACAGCACAGCAGGAATAAAGAAAGATGAGTAATCAGACGACACAAGAAATTATAGTGGTTCTCCAAATCTGGGTACATCCACTCTTCTACCACCCTGGTAGGAATCCACTTAAGTTTTTGATCAGATGCCCTATCACCACAAGATCTGCTTCAGGTAGATCTAGAAACCCTTCAGGCTTTTGATCAGGTGCCTAAAAATAATAGGTTTTTGATCAGGTGCCCTATCACCAAAGAGTTCACTTTTGAAGGGAGTAATAACCCTGTACAAAAGAGGTTAAAGAAAATAGATGGCAGTCTTCTCTTTCTCAAAGAAAATGAGAAGACTATGTGGATTTGATGATGCCAAAGCTCCCCCTGAGATATTGAGTAGATTCAGGAAGATGGAGGCTTTGTCCAGGGTGTAGGTCTTCAATAGAATGGTTTTCTTGCTCTTCAGAATCTGTAGAATGATGTTGATTTTCTATCTCTGTAGATTCCTGAAGATAGAATTGAGGAAGAAGACTCAAGATGAAAATTTGTTGTTCTTCTTCTGTTTTCTGAGAGCAGAATGGAGAGTTCTGAGAGCTATTGCGAAAAAATGCTTGTAGTCTCTGAGAGAGTATTTCTGAATCTGCTTGTCTGTCTATTAACTAGTATGAATACCTCTTTTTGAAATTTAAAAACATTCCTTAAATTACTGCAGAAGACAAGGAGAGAAACAACTACAAATTCTGGCAATTAATTTTCTCCCCAACTGTCTTGGCAAATAAGTCAGAATAATAACTCTATGAAATACCATAGTTAATGCTGTGAAGAAACGACTATATGCCTAGAGAATGTCAACATTAACCACCAGAGATTATTTGACATAAATAGAATCAATGAAGTAAGAAATAAATCTTCAAGATAGCTACTGAAAACAAAAGAAGTCGGGCACAGAGAATGATCGTCGATCTGAGCTGGAAGATCGTCGAGCTGAGATCAACTATCTGCGATCTGAGATTTCTGTGAACAAACGAGAAAACGTCGACCTGAGCTCGTAGATCATCAAGCTCAGTTCAGAGACTAATCTCTGAGATCGTCGATCGGAGATCGACGATCGTCGAGCTGAGTTCGACGAAAGTCGAACTGATATGAAATCCATATATTTCTTCTGAGTCTGAGATCTTTGAGAGAAATCCAAAGCTAGTCTTGAGAAGTCTGACCTATAGAGACTAACTTAGACCTAGACTTTTACCCTGACTATACATATGGGTCAACAACCTAAGAGTGGACCTAGCCCAAATCAAACAAGGGTTCCAACAATCTCCCCCTATTTGGGTGATGTCACTCAAAGTAAAAAGAAACTAAAAATACAAGACCATACATATCTGATAAAATTTAAATTATCAATAGATATAATATAACAATATACTGCACATTTAGTTCAGATAAAACAGTAAAACAGTAAAGTAATAGCAGTTCAGAGAAAAACTTAAGAATTAGTAGAAGGAGGAGGAGCAGAAGAAGTTTTGGTAAAAGCAATCTTCCTAGTTGGGTCTTCTGCTTCCTTCTTTGATATCTTTAAGTCTTGCTCACCAAGGGTTTTTTGAGAGATGGCTCTGGGTACAACTGCTTCTGGATGAAGTGACATATATTCAGCAGGATTGAATACTTTCTTACTTACTTGCAGCCTTTCAAGTTCTTTTTCTTTGTAAGAGGACATAGTAAACTGTGAGTGATCTTGTCCTTCTTTTCTGGCTTTGTTAATCTGAGAAAATCCAATTAGCTCATTAAGTCTGACCATCCTGAAGTTAGGATCAAGCTCTGGATCAGCAGGAGGAGAGGAAGGTTTCTCTAGATCAGCATGTAACACCCCCATCCGTCGTACACAGAGTCGAGTGGGTGTGTTGCACTTGCATGATTCACATCATAGCATACTTGCATGACATTGTATAACCATTGCAATTAACCCTTGACACCTATTGTATAAATTGGTATGAGACTTTTTATACAATAGGCCATGCAATATGTCCCCTTAGTTTATAAGT
The DNA here is from genome assembly GCA_039513925.1 of Platanthera zijinensis. Taxonomy (NCBI): domain Eukaryota; kingdom Viridiplantae; phylum Streptophyta; class Magnoliopsida; order Asparagales; family Orchidaceae; genus Platanthera; species Platanthera zijinensis. The sequence goes on from CM077079.1 coordinate 259,153,624, forward strand.
TTGTGTGAGCATGCTTATAAGTAAAGGTTTTATTTTGTGAATATATATATAATGCTTGCTTAAAAACCGACACCCTATCATATAAATTGGTATGAGACTCTTTATACGATAGGAGCCTTGTAGAAGAACCCTTAGCTTATGTGTTTTCATATAAGTTAAGGTTACTTATTTCTTGTTCAGTCTTTCATACTTTTATTACTGCCATATATACTCATAGAACTACTAGATTAATTCCGCCATCACCTGCTTCTTTGTTCATTCTCCACCCTCACTACCTCTCCTCTCCATCTCCCCGCTCGGTGCCTAGGAGACATGGGGGGAGGGGTAGGGGATGATAAGACTTCGTCTTTTAGACTAACAAATTTTGGATCAAATCATTTTAGGGGATCGTGGAGCCCAGCATGGAGGTGCAGCCCCGAAGGTCGGCACGCTTGGAGATGAAACAATCTAGTACCGAAGTTCAGACAGCCAGGACAGTGAGTCTTGATCGTTAGTAGATGTTTAGTTTTTGATTCCGCGATGAGTGAATTGTATAGAGGACTTGATGTATCGGGCATGAGCCCTAATTTCAGTACCGTTATTATTATTGTGGACTCACCCTTCGTGGAGATTATTTATTATATATGTGATCTCTGTGGATATGTGTTAGAGTTCTTGTTTCATGTACTCTCTTGCTACTATTTCTGTGATCGATATGGCTGGCAGGATCAGCATTTTGTAGTGACGGCCTTCCCGGGGGTGAAGGTGTCACCGCAAAGTGGCGATTCTGGGCCTAACACCCCGTGGTTTTGAAAAGAAAAAAGTCGGGGGGGGGGGGGGTCTTATAATAAGTTTCTATATTTAGGCTAAATGTGTCATGATAGACCCTCACTAATTATCTTAAGGCTTTTGGATGAACATTTGGAGTACCTCCTGTCATGTACATCATCTAGCATAGGTTGGTCTGCATATAGTAAAACTGTGGGAATTGTAATAACATGTTGAATGGACATAGGGGATGGGGTTAATAGTTTACTGATCATGGTAAAGTGAAAAAGAAAAAGAGAGCCTCATTAGAATTCATGATGAGGAGAGTGTTGTGTTGACTAGTGTTAAGAGATGCTCGTGATCGACGAAAGATCGTTTTTCCTATGGAGAGTGAGATAGTCAAAATGCACTAGGGTTAGATCCAGTATAATATTAAAAAGGATAAGGAATTGGGTAATAACTAATAATAGTAAGTGCCTCGTGAAAGGGAACGATGAGCTTCAGCTACCATCATAGTTCCTAGTGCCCTGCGAGAGCCCTTCACCGGGAATACTTTGGGTAGTCCTGGGCTAACCTAAACCGTAAGAATAATCAATGTTTAAGAGTATCTAGTATAACTAGGATTACACTTATATTCACACTCCCCGGTGTTGTGAGAGTTAGGTTGGGTCTCACGAGCGGTAGGCCCGGTTGTTTTGGTGATGGGCAGGTTAGCCCGGTGAGCCGATGGCTCGGTAGATAATTGGGACGAACGAGATAGTCCGGGGAGCTTTGGCTCAGAGGGAGAATATATTAATATTGCATGTGCATAAAATAAAAAGGTTGTGGGTCTTCGGTATTGGAGATTCGTCGCACCGATACCAATACGTTGGCTCGGCAAGTGTGGTTTAGTACTTAGCCAAATAAAGTCCGGTGCACAGCCGATCGGAGTACACAGGAGCACCGCTTAGTACACTAGCGTTGATGCGTATGGTAGGTTTGATTGGTAGTGCTGATACCAGTTTAGAGGTTGGCGAGGCCCAACCCACCGCTTCCGTTTGCCACTATAGAGGTATTCTGGGATGTTAGGCTCTAGAAAGGGGGAACTAAAGATCTGTGTGCACAGAGTCGGGTGTGTGAGTTGCACTTGTATGTTCATACCATAACATACTTGCATGATATAGCATAGTCATTTCATATAACAATTGACACATATTTTATAAATTGGTATGTGACTCTTTATACAATAGGCCTTGAAAAATGACCCCTTGGTCTATAGGTTTGTATGGGCATTCCTATAGATCATGGTTACTTAGTTTACCTTCTAATACTTTACTTGCTCACCTTTTTCATGTGTATCCTTATATTGTTTACTTACTATTTGCTTACTTATACTTGCTGTGATTATATGCTCATGATAGACTAGTTCCGCCGCCACCTACATACTTTTGTTACTCTCTACCTTAACTACCTTCCTTTCCTTCTCACTGTTCGATGCCTAGGAGCCATGGAAGAGGGGTGGGAGATGATTGGACTTAGTTTTTTAGACTAACGGTCGTTGACCAAATCATTTTAGGGGATCGTAGAGCAGAACCAGCAGATGCAGCCCCAGAGGTAGGTCTGCTTGGAGACGGGACAGTCTAGCACGGGAGTTCAGGAAGCAGGGATAAGGAGTCCCGATCATTAGTAGTTACTATAGATTTTATTCCGCATTGAGCGACTTATAGTGAGGATCTTGATGTAACGGGAAAGAGTCCTCTTTAGTACTTTGCTTTATCATTTTTGTGGACTCTCCCTTCGTGGAGATTTAAATTCATGTGATTTTTGTGGACCAATATCTGAGTTTTTCATTACTCCTATATTTATTCTACACTTCTGTGATCAACATGGCCGGCAGGATCGACGTTTTGTAGTGACGACCTTCCCGAGTGCGTTGGTGTCATCGCAAAGCGGCGGTTCTGGGCATAAGACCCTATTGGTTTTAAAGGAAAAAAATGGGGTCATACAAACTAGTATCAGAGAGAAACCTCGATCGGAAGAGTAAAAGTCCACTAACCCTAGGTCACCCTCGCTCGAGTTAGTTTGGGGAAAACTAAACAGCGGAAGCTGCGGTGTGCCCATATGGGAGATCACTTGTAATTGTCCACCTTTAGCTAGTTTTGGGTCAAATTTCTTACAATTGGACTTTGTTATGCAGCCCCCGACATATACTACACCGCAGGGCAGAGCCCAGCAAACTTCGAATGTTACACCACCTCCACCGGCCCCCACTCCATTTCTACAGTCGGAGATGGGGCAGATACTGATGTACATTCTGGAGGTTTTCATGGCCTAGCAGACTCAAACTCCGCAGCTGAATCCGGGGGCCAATTGGTTGAGCATCTTTCGAGGTCTCTCCTCCATCTTATAATGGGACGGTGTCGGACGTAAGTACAGAAGAGTGGCTTGATATCATGTTCAAGATTCTGACCGGGATACGGTGCCTGTGGGAGGAGAGGGTACCTCTGGTGGTCTCCTGCTTGGAGTCTCATCCCAAGAGGCGGTGGAAGACACTTCTGGATATGGTGTTTGTAGATCGGGAGGTTGCTGACATCACTTGGGAGGAGTTCATGGCCGCACTGTTGGAGCACTTTATCCCACAGTCGGCAAGAGATGAGATGGAAGATAGGTTCCTACGACTGAGGCAGGGCATCAGGATGGTGCTGGAGTACTGCCGGGAGTTCACTCACTTAGCCCAGTTTGCGGACTCCTATCAGCTGCCTGATACAGGGTATACCAAGAGGTTCTATAAGGGACTTTGAGAGGATCTGAGATAGGCCCTTCTGTTTGTATCTGATGGGCCTATACCTCGGATTATGGAGATGGCAAAAAGGATGGAGGCTGATTGGCACACGACCCTAAAATGGAAGATGCCAACCGAGGGTCAGGGTCAGGGAGGCAGGAATGATCAGCAGAGGGGCCACTTTGCCGATGAGAGAAGGGAAGAGGACCAACCCCGCCTAGAGGTGAGGCAGGAGCTGAGGGAGCCGATGGTATTGGCCCCTCAACCTCTTCAGATGTGGGAGATACAGAGGCCCGAAGGTGTGACACTTCCCCCGCCGGAGTGCTATAACTGTCATCAGGTAGGGCACATCTGAAGAAACTGCCCCATAAGAAGGGAACCTCTACCGGCACAACAAGCTGTCCCTCCCGCTCAATAGTTTGCAGGTCGAGGCCGTGGAAGAGGACGTGGTTTCTAGGGTGGAGATTGGAGGCAAGAGAGGGAGCAGGTGGATGCTCTAGATTTGGCTCCACCTCGGAACCCGGACAGGGTGATTGCAGGTATGCTAGTAATTTTATGTTGTTATTTACCTTTGGAATTTTAGAAATAACAAACAATAATAACATAATAGGAAAGAAAACCATAGGCTCAGATACCTAAACCTACTTAAATAAACATGAATAGTTATGGTGTGCAGCAAACCTGCCCATACCTTAGTGGATATGAGGGCGTCACACAACTTCATCTCCGAGGAGTTCGTTAAGGGACTGGAAGGAGTCAGACATTATTTGAGAGTTGCCAAGAGGGTGCTTCTCCCCAATGGGATGGAGGTCTCAGCTATTGCTAAGTGCCACCTGAAGGTGACTATTGATGGTCTGACACTCGAGGCACCAACTATGGTCTTGAGGATGCCGTACTTTGACCTAGACCTGGGCATGACATGACATACTTGGAACCATGCCCTGATAGACTGCCAGACAAGGATGGTTATACTGAGTTATGACGGCATCTTCGCGACCTTTGAAGGTATTACTCCTGTCGCCCGTAGGCTGTTATCTTCTACTTAGGCCATCAAGTCCCACTTATAGGGAGATGAGGTCTATCAGGTGTTCTTCGAGATGGTAGAGGTCAAGACGACAGTTTCTGATATATCGGTGATGCGGGACTTTGTGGATGTGTTTCCAGAGAAGCTACCAGGATTTCCACCGCACTGGGAGAAGGATTTTCAGATCCAGTTGGTGTCGGGAGCTAAGCTAGTGTCTACGGCTCCTTATCGGATAGCTCCAAAGGAGCTGGTGGAGTTTAGGAGTCAGCTGAAGGAGCTGGTGGAGGCTGGATTCATTAGGCCAAGTTACTCGCCTTGGGGAGCTCCAATCTTGTTTGTGTAGAAGAAGTACGAGACCCTCAGGTTGTGCATCAACTATCGTGCACTAAACTGGTTGACAGTCCGGAACACATATCAACTGCCAAAGATCGATGAGTTATTTGATAAACTAAAGGGAGCACATTAGTTCTTGAAGCTGGATCTGAGGTCGGGATACTATCAGTTATGGATTCAGAAAGAAGACATCCTGAAGACGGCGTTTAGCTGCAGATATGGATTGTACGAGTTTATCGTGATGTACTTTGGGTTCACGAATACGTTGTCGACTTTAATGAGCTTGATGAACCGGGTGTTTGAGCCATACCTCGACAGGTTTGTCATTGTATTCGTAGATGATATTCTCATTTATTCGAGGAAAAAGGAAGAGCATGCACAACATCTGGCCTTAACTCTAGAGAAGCTCAGGGAGCATCAGTTGTATACCAAGTTCAGCAAATGCCAGTTTGGGCTGACAGAGGTGGCCTTTTTAGGTCACATTATCAGTGGAGCAGGATTGGTGGTGGATCCCCCAAAGATTCAGGAAGTGCGTGACTGGACTCAGTTGAAGACGGTCACGAATGTCCGAAGTTTTCTGGGATTGGCCGAGTACTACCAGAAGTTTATGTAGGGATTCTCTCAAATTGCCCTTCCACTCACTTCTTTGATGAAGAAGGACACTCCATTCATTTGGACTCCACAGTGTGAGGTGGCCTTCCAGGAGTTGAAGGGCCGGCTTACGTCGGTCCCAATACTCACTCTCTCGTCTGGGAAGGAGGGCTTCTAGGTGTACACTGATGCGTCATTTCAAGCGATGGGTGGTGTACTGATGCAGTATGGACATGTGAAAGCATACGCCTCCTGCCAGCTGAAGTATCACGAGCAGAACTACCCTGTGTATGACTTGGAGATGGGAGCAGTGGTGTTCGCTCTGAATATTTGGCGAAATTATCTTTTTGGTGTGCACTGCGACATATTTTTGGATCACAAGAATCTGAAGTATGTTGATACGCAAAAGGAGTTGAATGTCCGCCAGAGACGATGGGTGGAGTTTCTAACTGATTATGAGTACATGATACACTATTACCCGGGGAAGGCGAATATGGTGGCGGACGTACTAAGCTGGAAGACTACCACTTCAGGAGCAGAGACCCAGTTGATGTCTATAGAACTGGTATGGATGATGGAGGATATGCAGATTAATTTGGTGTCTTTGGATGACTCAGAGCTTTATGAGTAGTATCTGGACGCGATGAGCACTACCGATGATATCCGAAAATGGATCAAGGCTAAGTAGAGAATGGATGACAAGATGGAGCCAGTATTCAGGACCCTGGAGGCGGGCACGGCCTGGGAGTATACTGAGAGGGATGGGTTGTTATGCTTTAGAGGACAGGTGTACATACTTGTTGGAACACCCTATTACTAATTTGGGCAAGGATCACTATGTTATTAGGAAATTGGTTTGACCTAGTTGTATAGTTGAAAAGTTCAACTTAGAATGAGTCTAAGACTTAGAACTTAGGTTTGGAGCTGCCCCCAAGACCATTCAAAGATCAAGATTCTTTGCTGAGACAAAGACAATTTTCGTCGAGCTCAGGTCGACGAAACATCGAACTCAGTTCGACGTTCTCCGAGCTCAACTCTGCAAGTCGTCGAACTCCGGTCGACGATCTTCGAGCTCAGATCGACGCTCTGTCTTCAACTATTTTCCAAGTCGCCGAGCTCAGTTCGACGATCGTAGAGCTCAATTTGACGTTTTCTGTCTGCTGTATAAATCCAATCTCTGAGCTCAGTTCAACGATCGTAGAGCTCAGATTGACGATTTCTGTGAGAGATCGACGCTTTCAAATTTCAAATTCAAGAACAGTTATGGAATTCATTCAGAGTTATTTCCTGCATTTATTGCAAAGGAATTTCTAGCTGTTTCAAGCAATCTAATGCAAGTTTCAAGGAAGGCTAAAAAGAATGTTGCTTAGGACTTTCCCCAGAGACAGTTGTCATTTATGGAAGTCATTTATGACTGAGTAACGACCATCTAAGTCAGAATCTGATACACTCCTACAGAATTTTTTTTAATATAATATACAAGGGATAATAGATCAACACAGAAGAGAAAACAATAGAATTTCTCTGATCAAGAGTTCATCTTCTGAGATTTACAGATTCACTGAGTCAAAATCTTCAAGAACATAAGGAACTTCTGCTATGGAGGAGATCTTCTACTACTCAACTCCTCCAAAATCATCAAGTGTTCAAAAGCTTCAACATCAAGGACTCCAGACATAACACATTTCAGCATCTGCTGAAATCATCTTTTGCTGGAGATCTGAAGCACCTGAAGACCTTTCACCCTAGCAAAGCTTCCACTTCTGAACTATTCTACATCTCAGGGGAGCTTTGACAACATCAACAATCCACTAGTCTTCTCTCAGTGATTTGAGACAGAGAAGACATCATCACCTTTTTCTTTTACCACCATCTGTATAGGGTTATCTCTCCCTTCAAAAGTGAACTCTTGGTTTCTGAGGCCTGATCAAAACTCAGTGGCGGAAAGACACCTGATTAAAAAATCTGGTTTGGTTTTTGAGCACCTTATCAAATGCTCATTGGTGTCCAGGACACCTGATCAACTATTCCTGCAGTGGATTCCTACCTAGGGTGGTAGAAGAGTGGATGTACCCAGGTTATTGGGGAACCACTATAGATCCTTGTGTCATCTAGTTGCTGTGTGTTTGACTTTGCTGTGTGCTGTGTGATTCTTTATTCTTTGCTTTAGTTTTTATTTCACTGCAAGCACCTTACACATATACATAAATTTAAGTCTTCCACTGCTGTACAATTTTAATTGTAAATTATTTTAAAATACTATATTCACCCCCCTCTAGAGTTAAGGTAGATCTTTTCCTCACTTTCAATTGGTATCAGAGGGAGGTTGGTTATTCAACATCTGAATTTTCAACAGATTGGTTGAACAAGCTAACACCTGAACCAAAAGATCCTTGATAAGATAAACCTTCTATAGAGGATAGTTATTACTTTTTGTATTATATTTATTTTCAAACAAAACCATGGCACAGAACAAAGATTATGCTAGCACCAGACCTCCAGTTTGCAACCTCTCCAAATTTGCACTTTGGAAGGCAAGGATTAAGCTTTACATGAATTCTATTGATGAGGACATTTTTAATTCTGTTTTGACAGTTTGTCCAAGACCCCCAGTGATCACAAGCACAAGTGCTGTTCCACCTCCTTCAGGAACAGATGCAAAAATAAAGAAGTGGAAAGTTGCAGATGCAAAGGCTATGAATATTCTTGCTCAGACTATGTCTGATGAGATATTCCAAAAGGTAGCTGAATGCTGCTCAGCTAAAGACATTTGGGATAAGCTCTTTGAAATAGTATCTGAATCTGCTAATGAAAGGAAGGACAGGAGATTGAAAGTGAGGGGATAAGTTGTAAACTACTCTAGAGGGGGGGGGGGGTGAATAGAGTATTCAAATTTTATGAATCACTAGTCAGCTCCCTTGGAGTTGATTTGCGGAATAAAATAATCTGATACTTGAACCCTAAGAGCCTAACACAGTGAAGTGCACAAGTGAGAGAGTTAACTGAAATTTCAGATTAACTATAAACCTATCACAGCAACTAGCAATCCTAGATAGTTCTATCACAGCCACAGAATAAGATGAATAAGCAAGATAACCAGATGGACACAGGATATATAGTGGTTCCCTTTAAATAGGTACATCCACTCTTCTACCACCCTGGTAGGAATCCACTACAGGTTTTTGCTAAGGTGCCCTGCCACCAATGATCTGATTCAGGTAGATCAAACAGACCCTTTGAGCTTTTGATAAGGATGCTCAACCACAGGTTGTTGATAAGGTGCCCTGTCACCAACGTTCACTTTTGAAGAGATGTGAACAAACTCTTTTTACAAAGGGGTTGAGAGGGTTAGATTATCTTCTCTGTTGTAAATACAGATTAGAGAAGACTTGTGGATTCTCTAAAGAATCAAAGTCTCCCCCTGGCTCAGTGAAAGTCCAGGGAAAGCCTTTGCTTCAGGATGAAGGAGTTTCAGATAAACTGAAACTAAATTCTCAGAGATCTGTAGACTGATTTTTATCAGGTCTTCAGATTCTGGAGCACGTGAAGCAGATCTGGAGCTTTTTCTGAAGTCTTGAAAAACTCTAAGCAGATTGCTCAGGAGACTTGAGAGTGAAATAGATTGCTTTGGACTTTTGCTTCAGGAAAACTTTTCTTCTTCTGATTGTGAGATCGTGAAGAGTTGCTCTGGAGAAGCTTGAAGGAATGCAGCACACTCAAAAACTCTCTGTTGCTGTTACTTCTTATTATTCCAAAAAAAAATCTCTCTTAAATATGTCTTCTCGTTTTTCTTTTGGAACGGCTCTATTGATTTGAATTCTCGAGCCCTGCAACAGATTATCTCAAAAATAGAATATAGCAATAGGAATAGAATGACCTATTAGCTCTCTGTCAGTCCCAATAAGGAAATAAATGAATAGGAAAATATCTCAGCATAAAGATTTATCGTTCTTGGAAATAGCATACACCGCCAACGGCTAGAATACAGCCTGGCAATATATTTTGTATAATAAGACAAAAATGCTTTATCAAAATACGAAATCCCGTAATTTATGCTTGACATATTTGGTAAATAATTCATTTGAATTTAAGCCATAAATTAGCAAAAACATTCTTCAGAAAATCTTTCTAACCACACGTTAAAACACTTGGAAATAAACCAAGGAATAAAATAAATACGAACAGTTAAAGGCAGACAGAAATCGTCGAACAGGGGTTCGATGATCGTCGACCTAGCTAACAGATCGTCGACTAATAGCAGGAATCTGTCAGAACAGAAATCGTCGACCAGAAATCGTCGACCAGCTAATAGATCGTCGACCAGCAAAGGCAAATATCTGTCGAGACAGAAATCGTGAAGCAAGAACACGATCGTCGATCTGCTGATGACAGATCGTCGACCAACCTTCAGAGCGTAGTAAGCTTGCTCTGAGATCGTCGACCAACGGTCGACGATAATTGTCTTGACTTCAACGATTCAATAGCCCTGCTATCGTCGACCAATGATCGACGATCGCGAGGCCTCGTTCGACGATGGTCGAACGGAAAAGCCTTAACCACAAAAACATCTAGAACTTCTAACCTAAGCTCTAGGTCAGTTTATAAACTGCCCTAGGGAGACTAAACAGAGTCTAAACATGATCATATATCTTTATATGGATCAAGAGGGGCTGGGAAGGGATTACATAAGCCAAATCACATCTAGGGTACCAACAATCTCCCCCTATTTGGGTTATGTTATCCAATACGATCTAAAAGGTAATGCACACAACAACAAAAGCAGATATAAACCAAAAATTTAAATCACAGGCAATCCACAGGAAAACATAAAACCATAAATCAGCAGAACTAAAGTATCAAGCAGATTTATCAGAGGTTTTAGCATCAGATGATTTCTTAGGGATTACAGCTGGTTTGAAAATAATCTCTCTGTTAGGATTTGCTGCTTGTCTTTTAGATAGCATTAGGTCATGTTCACCAATGATTTTCTTTTCAGCATAGCTTGGTAGAACTGCAGCAGGATGTAGCTTCATGTATTCTTCAGTATTAAAAGCTTCTGGATTGACTTGAAATTTGCTGAGTTCCTTTTCTCTGAATTCAGACATAGTTGTATATGCTGTAGGGTCTAGTCCTTGAGCTTTGGCTCTCTCCATCATGCTTAGAGCAATAGATTCCTTAAATCTTGCCATAGAGGCGATCCTTTCAGTTTCAGTTATATCTGATGGAGAGGGTGGTCTGTCAATATCAGCTTGAGCTGCAATCTCCATGTTTCTTTGAAGAGCTGTGGCTATTTTGCTTGAATCAAGAGAAATTTGAGCAGCCTTCTTAGGATCTGTTTCAGCATATAGAGATTTTGGAGGAGCAAGTTCAATGAACTTCTTATGGGATTTCTCTGAAAGGACCACTCTTTTTCCTTTTGATTCAATTGTCTCAGCAGCAGCAGGTTTTCTTGAAGAAGAGGATGGACCTTTCCTGGGAGGAGAAGGTTTCCATTCTGGAATTTTCTTTTTAGGAGAGGGAGGAGGAGAGAAGGTAGGTTGCTGAAAAGTCATCTCCTTTATTTGTTCCACGAGAGCGTTGTCATTTCTTTTTCTTCCCTGTCCTGATACATCTTGGCCTCCCTGGCTTTGGTTACTCCTTCTTTGGTAGGTCTGAGAAGTGTTAGAACTGGCTGATCTTGCAGAGGGGGCAGAAGAGAGACTTCCAGAGGCTCCAGCACCAGGAGGTGGAGGAGGACCTCTGGGGGGGAATTTCTGAATAGGGATGTCATATCTTTTTGATCTCTTTTTCTCTCTTGTCTGATTCTTTGAGAGCCTCATCCAGGGTCGAAATTCTTTGCTCTTGGGATCAATTCCCTTCAGAATGAAATATGGAACATCCTTGTCTGGATTGGTAGTAGGAGGAGCAGATGCTTTCCTTTTCTTAGAGACAGCCTTTTTCTTTTTTTGGGAGCTATCAGAATCCTCAGAGTCATCATCATCAGAGGAGTGAGATGAGGTTCTGCCGGCATAATCATCAAAATCTAGATTTGGGATATCCTTGGCAGCAGGTTTAGCTTTGTCTTTCTTTTCTCTTTCTTCTTTCTCTTTAGCTTCCTCAATGGCATCTTGCCTAAGGAGGGCATCAAGATCCACATTTGGAGACCTCTTCCAGAGTTCTGATTCTGGATACAACTCAGGAACTGTCTTGGGGACCAGTTCTGCAATAGAAGGAATGGATAGAGGATAGGTAAGGATAGGAGGAGAAAAGATGACAATATCTGCAGGGGCAGATGCTTTTTCTAGAGAGATGGCTAGGGAATCCAAATGATAATTAGCCAACCCTTCAATGTACTCAGAGGCAATATTCTCAGCCACAAAGGCTATAAATTGTTCTAGGTTTAGAGTACCTGAGCTTGATTCCTTTTCAGTCATCTTGGAGGCTTTGTATGCACTAACTTGCACATCTTCAACTTCTTCAGCAGCAGCATCAGCAGGGATGTTGATGTCTTCAGCAGCAGCAGCATTTATGGTTGTGCCTGCATGCAAAGAAAGATAGGTTAACAACCAAGTGGGAATAAAATATTCCCCCCAAGGTGAGCAACAACAGGTAATAGATAGAGTTACCTGAAGATCTACACAGGATACCACTTTGCATCTAGGAAGGAAGTTATAATTCCTTCTAGATGTTTAGCGACATCAGGGATAGACACCTCTGCAAGACACACGAGGAGTGCTATACAGGAAAAGAAGAGAGAGTCCTTGACCAAGGGGTCATCAAGGTACTCAGGTCTATAAGAGACCATTTTCTCTTGAAAAGAAGGAACAAGAGGAGTAGATGTGAGTGAGGACTCACAGTCTAGGTTAAGATAGGATTCCAAATCTTTATCAGAATCAATGGATTTAGCAGCATCAACTTGCAATACTGATGTGAGATCATCAGCAGCTGTGATGGAAAGGAAGGAATAAGAAATTAACTCAAAGTTGGAGTTTGAATTAATTAGAAACTTAAATAAAACTATACCATCAGGTTGAGCAGCATCATTCTCACAGGTGTCCATGGGGACTTCCTCATTTTCTTTTTCGGGAACTTCTTCCTCAGAAGCTAGATTCACTAGGGAGTGAATGTCTTTGTTAGATACAAATATCAAATTGAAGTCCTAATTATAACCTTTGGAGGAAGAGTTTTAAGGTTTACCTTCTAGTTCTTTCTCTGGAATCTCTTGAGGTTCTTCTACAGTTTCTTGAAGGGGAAGAGAAGAATTGTCCTGAAGGGTCAGGGCATCACCTGAGACCACTTCAACAGACATCTCCCCCTGCATGACTTCAGTGGGGACTGGAGTCATGCATCTTACTGAAGAGGGCTCAGCAGAGGGATGAGATGATTTGATGGCTTGAGTAAGGGCATTGATGGATGCAATGAGAGGGGCATTGGCAGCCTCAATCATTTTTTGGATGGAGGGAGTAATGAGCTCTACAACATGTGCAAGCAATTCAGGAGTTATCTGAAATGCTGATGATGTAGAGGTGGATGGAATGGAAGCAGTATGATCTACCACATGATCAAAGGAATCACGTGGAGATGGGTGAACATCAACATGAGTGTGTGATTCATGTTGAGAGAGGTGCGTGAGGATGGTAGCAGTCACCATGTCAACACTGGCTGAAGCTGCCAGATGTTGTGGTGTTGGTGACTGGGATGGAGATGCAGGTGGAATGAGAGATGCATGTTGTGGTGGCACTGCAGGGTGTGTGGAAAGTAATGCAGGAGAAGAGGATGCAGGGATAGAGAGGGAGGATGGAGGGATTACTGAGCCTTCCCCAGTAAGCGGGAGAGCGGCCGAATCAGCCCTTGTGTCTGAAGGAGGGTTAGGATCAACCCTGGCTGACTTCTTGATAATCCTCTGGGATTTCTTGAATAGAGAGGGGTCCAACCTCTTGCTAGCGTTGACTGCGGAGGGTGCAGAAACAAGCAGCAGGGGTGCTTTCACATATAAAAACACACCCAACACCCTGACAAGATTTACTTCTTTCTGATTGTTCTTTCTCCTTATTAGTTCAAACAGAACTTTCCCCAGGCAATCTGTGCCTTATTCACCAAAGCTGACATTAAGGCAAACTGTTGCCTGTTGATGTTGTCGTGAGCCGAGTGTTTTCCCAAAACAACCTTGCCCACCAGGTCTGCCAGAAACTTGTACTCTGGAGACAGGTTTATCTTTAGCAACTTAGCTGGAATACCCTCAGCATGGCCCATCACAGATAGCATGCGGCCATATTCTTCTGCAGTTTGCTCATAGTCATCAGTTCCGGTTGGCAGTCCAAACAGCTCAGTCAAAACTTCAGGAGTCAGAATGACCTCCTCTCCATTTATCTTTCCAGACATCGCTTCGTCGCTGGAGGACGAGGTATACACCCATTCTCGAATCTCTGGTATATTAATCTTTGGTGAGAATGACATAAATTTCTTTAGTCCTTGATCTTCACATAGCTTCAGAATGGCTTGGATAGGTTGATCGCATCGGCTGAAAGAATCGAAGTCGACACAGAAGCCAGTGTCGAACTTCATCCCAAAGAGAACAGCAGAAGGAATCGCCATAGGATTTGAGAGAAAATGGCGAATCGAGAAGCAAAGCAGGGGAGAAGAGAATCGCGCGGGATTAGAGTTCGAGAGCGAATTCTAAGCCAGAAGATGGAATATGAAAAGACGGAGCGGAAGGACGACGATCTCCAGACCTAAATCGACTATTAGAAACAAATATGCGATCGTCGATCCCGGAATAAAATCGGTCGTCGAATAAAGATCGACGATAGTCAATGTTTGACTAATCGTTAAATATCGACCGACTACAAGCAATCACCACGATCGTCGATCAATATATGATGGTCGACGATTCTCCACCCAGCACAGAAAATCTGTCGTCGACCATTGGTCGACGATAGATACCTAAGGAGAGATCGTTGACCAGTTGGTCGACGATTTCTGCCTTACTACAGAGCGAGCTGTCGTCGACGGTTGGTCGACGATAGTTCTGACCTGGTCGAAGATCGTCGAGCAGTCGTTCGACGATTTTAGACAGAAAACAAAACTAACCAAATTTTCACTACTCTGAACCATTAATCATGCCAAGCTGGTTCAGGAAGAACAAATGCCTTTGTTCATCAAGGGGCTTAGTGAAAATGTCTCCTCTCTGCAGGTCTGTGGATATAAATTCCATTGCTATCTTGTTCTTTTCCACATTATCTCTCAGAAAATGATGTCTAATCTCAATGTGCTTGGTCCTGGAATGGTGCACAGGATTTTGAGCAATTGATATTGCACTGGTACTGTCACACAGAATTTTTGTTTTTGAGTGTGTATACCCATAATCCACTAGCTGATTTTGAATCCACAGAATCTGTGAACAACAACTAGCTGCTGCAATATATTCAGCCTCAGCAGTTGAAGTAGACACAGATGCCTGTTTCTTACAAAACCAAGAGACAAGTCTCTCTCCCAGGAACTGACAGGTCCCTGAGGTGCTTTTCCTGTCAACTCTACAACCAGCATAATCAGCATCTGAATATCCAATTAATTCAAATCCTGACTCAGCTGGGTACCACAGTCCTAAGTTAGGGCATCCCTTAAGGTATCTCAAGATCCTCTTGAGGAGAGTTAAGTGAGATTCCTTTGGGTTGACCTGAAACCTAGCACATAGGCATGTAGCAAACATTATGTCAGGCCTACTTGCAGTCAAATACAGCAGGGAACCAACAATGGCTCTATAGTTCTTTTGATCAACAGACTTGCCATTAACATCAGAATCAATAACTGCATTTGAGGCCATAGGTGTGCTCATTGATGAAGCATCAGACATTCCAAATCTTTTAACCAGCTCTCTGGCATATTTTGATTGAGAAATGAAAATGCCATCAACACTCTGTTTCACTTGGAGACCAAGGAAATAGGATAACTCACCCATGCTGCTCATCTCAAACTTAGAGTGCATTAGTTCAGAGAACCTCTTGCATAGTTTGGGATCAGTAGAGCCAAATATAATGTCATCTACATAGATTTGAACTAACAGTTGTGAGACCTTATGATGTCTAATGAACAGGGTTCTATCTACTACACCTCTCACAAACTTGTGTTCTAGAAGGAAATTTGCTAAGGTCTCATACCAAGCTCTAGGAGCTTGCTTAAGTCCATATAGAGCCTTTTGGAGTTTGAACACATGAGTGGGTAAGGTTGATGAAACAAACCCTGGTGGTTGTTCAACAAACACTTCTTCCTTTAAATCTCCATTGAGGAAGGCACTCTTCACATCCATTTGGAAGACCTTAAATCTTTTATAGGCAGCATAGGCTAGGAAAATCCTGATGGCTTCTAGTCTAGCTACAGGGGCAAAAGTCTGATCATAATCTATGCCTTCCTCCTGTCTATAGCCTTGAGCTACTAGCCTAGCCTTATTCCTAACTATTATGCCTTGGGCATCAAGCTTGTTTCTAAACACCCACTTGGTGCCTATGATCCGTTGGCCTCTTGGTCTTGGAACCAAGGTCCAAACTTTACATCTTTCAAACTGGTTAAGTTCCTCTTGCATGACTATAATCCAGTGTGGATCAAGCTCAGCATCTTTAATGGTTAGGGGCTCAACCTGAGAAAGGAAACAAGCAAACATCACATCTTTGTTGAGTTGCTGTCTTGTCTGGACTCCTGCTGAAATGTCTCCAATCACTTGAGATACAGGATGATCTCTAAGTGTGACAAGATCAGTAGGTTCAGCAATGATCTGATCTTCAACAGTTTCAGGATTTGATTCCTCATGTGGAATTTGATCAACTGTTGGAGCAGGTGCTTTAACTTCAAGAAGTTCTACATCAGATTCAGAATCTGAGGGAGCAACCTGAGGAGTTTGTTGGGGATGATTCTCCTGTGTGAGTCTCAGACCTTCCAAATCCTTACTTACTCCTAGGACTTGCACTGTACTATTAGAGGAAGAGTCCTTCTCCTTATAATACATGACTGTCTCATCAAAAGAGACATGTGCAGACTCTTCTATCTTAAGAGAGGATTTATTGAGAACCCTATAGGCTTTGCTTACTTGAGAGTATCCTAGAAAAACTCCCATTGAAGCTTTTGCCTCAAATTTTCTATGGTATTCTTTGTTATTGTTATGAACAAAAGCAACACAGCCAAAAACTCTAAAATAGTCTATTTTAGGTTTCACTTGCTTAAGTAATTCATAGGGAGTCTTACCCTTAAGTTTATGTATCAGACTTCTGTTCAATACATAGTTAGCTGTGCTAACTGCTTCAGCCCAAAAGGACAGAGGCATGTTAGCATCTGCCAACAATGTACTTGCAGCTTCAATTAGGGTTCTGTTTTTCCTTTCAACTACCCCATTTTGTTGAGGAGTTCTAGGAGCAGAGAAGCTATGTTTGATACCTTCCTTCTCACAGAATTCTTGCATAAGAAGAGACTCAAACTCAGTACCATGATCACTTCTGATCAAGGCAATCTGAGTAGAATACTCACTCTGTATACACTTTAGAAAATCTGTAAGAACCTTGAAGTTATCAGCCTTAGTTCTCAAGAAGAATACCCAAGTGAACCTAGAGAAGTCATCTACAATTACTAGAGTGTAAGACTTTCCTCCAAGACTCTGTACAACAATAGGGCCAAATAAATCCAAATGTAGTAAGTACAGAATCCTGGGAGAATCACTTTTATTAACTGATTTAAAGCTATTTCTTGTTTGCTTACCTAATTGACAAGCTTTGCAAAGGCCTTCCTTCTTGTAGGGGCAAGAAGGTAGACCTCGTACAAGATTATATTTAGCCAACCTAGAAATGTTTTTCAAATTTACATGACTAAGTCTCTTATGCCAAAGGGTATTATTACTGGTTACTTCATTAAATAAGCATATTTCAGATTTGGATGAGTTAAAGTCTACAACATAAACATTTCCAATTCTAATACCTACTAACACAACAGTATTATTTAAAGCAATATTACAAGCAGTGTCAGTAAACCATACCTTGTACCCAGCATCACACATTTGACTTACAGAGATTAGGTTGTGCTTTAGTCCGGAGACATACGCAACCTTCTTGAATGTTACAGCTCCTATGGTGAAGCTGCCATACCCTTCAGTCTGTCCACAGCTGGAATCCCCAAATACAACTCTTGGTCCCAGCTTGGCTTTGAACCCTGACAGATTCTTCTTCTTTCCTGTCATATGCTTTGAGCATCCACTATCCAGATACCATTTGTCATGTATGACTGGATAGGTCTTTACCTGCAGACAGAACAGTTATACATTGTGGACCCAGGTTACCTTGGGTCCAGTATTCTTCACAAAAGAAAAACTAGATATAAAAGATCTTGCAGGCTTAGATTTATATCCTAAAGGGTGTGATCTCCTAGGTGGGATAATCCATTCAGTTGAAGGATTAAACATCCTAGGGTAGTGATTGGGATTTGCACATCTTGAAGTTTGAAATTTATTTTCCAGCTTAAGTCCAGATCATCGATCCACGGTCGACGATCGCAAGCCATATCGTCGATCATTTGTAGTAGTGTTATATTCTGGATTCAACGATCGTCGATCGCTGGTCGACGACTCAAGATGAGATCGTCGATCTCCTGCACCAAAGATATCATACTTGGTGAAGGTGTTCAGCGATCGTCGATAGACGTTCGACGATTGGTTTGACGATCGTCGATTAATGTTCGACGATTTTTGTAAAGCTAGAAATTTTTTCTTCCTATTCTCTTTCTTAATCTTATTCTGAATTTTCTTGCATTTTTCAATTTCCTCAGTATTCTTTATTCCTGATTCAGAAACAAATTTTACTGGAGTGCTAAATCTCTCCTTTGTGAGGAGGATGGGTTCACTAGGTGTAGCACCTAAGCCTAGTTTATCATTACCAACCCTAGTGTTTGCTATACAGGTTATTTCAGATAATTTAAGGCTTCTGCCATTTAATTGTTCTTCTAACCTCTTAGATTTAGCTAGTTCTAATTTTAGGAATGTTACTTCTTCTTTTGAGCTCTCTAATTCCTTTTCTAATCTGATTATTTCAGTACCTTCCATGTCTAGTTCCATTATTTTTAATCTAAGTGACTTAATTTCTTTTTCAGATAATAGTAAATCTAAACATAGAGTTTTAAATTTTAGTTTGAACTCAGGAGATGAGAAATCAAATGAGTCGATTACCTGGTCCTCCATAAAGGAATCTTCTTCATTGTCTCCTTCTTCTTCAGAATTCTCTGCAGCTGACAGAGAGCTGCAGGCATCAATAGCCATGAGGCAGACCTCTTTGGCTTTCTTCTCTTCTTCTTCTTCTGAATCACTGGAGCTAGAGGAGCAGGTATCCTCTTCTGTTTCACTCCAGGTAGCAGCCACAAATCCCTTGTCCTTCTTCTTGTATTTGTGTGATGAGGACTTGGAGTGGTGCTTCCTGTATTCTTTCTCATGTTTCTTCTCCTTGTGTTTCTTCTCTGGACAATCTGGAGCAATGTGTCCAGGCTTGCTGCAAACATAACAAATGATTTCTTTAGATGGAGTCTTGTCATACCTTGGTTTGTCCTCATGCTTGGAGAACTTCTTTCTGAGGTCTCTTCTTCCCATGTTGAAGAACCTCTTGGCAATGAGTGCCAGTAACTCCTCATTTGATTGACTTCCTTCAGAAGTCTCAGCCGCCTTAAGAGCTAGAGAGTGCTCTTTCTTTGTAGGTGTAGGAGTTTTTACTTCAATTGCAGCAGCTCTGCTCTTTAGAGTTTGCTCATATGACTTGAGCTTTCCCAACAGAGCTTCTGTGGAGAGTTCCACAGTGTTTCTTCCATCCTTGATGGGCCATATCCTTGAGTCCCAAGAGATGGGAAGGCACATCAGGATCTTGTCATTTACTTCTGACAAAGTTATCTCCTTGTCCAAAGACCTCAGTTCACTTATTATTGAACTGAGTCTTGTGTACATTGTGTCAATGTCTTCAGCATCATCCTTCTTGAAATTTTCATACTGAGAGGTGAGATTGGATCTCCTGTCCTTCCTCTCATCAGCTGAGCCAGCAACTATGTGGTTGAGGGAATCCCACATAGCTTTGGCTGAGGTACATTCAGCCAGCTTCTGGAATATCTCATCAGACATTGTCTGAGCTAGGATATTCATTTCTTTAGCATCAACTGCTTTTGCCTTCTTGTAAGTTTCATTGTAGTCAGGTGGTGGCACAACACTGAGATCAGCAGAAGTGGAAGCAGCAGCAGGCCTAGCAGGTGGTCCTGTCAAAATAGAAGAAAAAATATCTTCATCAATAGAATTCATGTATAGTCTTATCCTGGCCTTCCATATGCCAAACTTGGACAAGTTGCATACAGGAGGTCTGGTGCTTGAATAATCCTTAGACTGGGCCATGTGTGAAAGTGTTTGTGAATGGTATCAGGAAACAACTTATCACAGGATCTTTTAACTCAGGTGTTAGCCTGTATGAACAGCCAACCCCACCTCTGATACCAATTGAAAGTGAGGGGATAAGTTGTAAACTACTCTAGAGGGGGGGTGAATAGAGTATTCAAATTTTATGAATCACTAGTCAGCTCCCTTGGAGTTGATTTGCGGAATAAAATAATCTGATACTTGAACCCTAAGAGCCTAACACAGTGAAGTGCACAAGTGAGAGAGTTAACTGAAATTTCAGATTAACTATAAACCTATCACAGCAACTAGCAATCCTAGATAGTTCTATCACAGCCACAGAATAAGATGAATAAGCAAGATAACCAGATGGACATAGGATATATAGTGGTTCCCTTTAAATAGGTACATCCACTCTTCTACCACCCTGGTAGGAATCCACTACAGGTTTTTGCTAAGGTGCCCTGCCACCAATGATCTGATTCAGGTAGATCAAACAGACCCTTTGAGCTTTTGATAAGGATGCTCAACCACAGGTTGTTGATAAGGTGCCCTGTCACCAACGTTCACTTTTGAAGAGATGTGAACAAACTCTTTTTACAAAGGGGTTGAGAGGGTTAGATTATCTTCTCTGTTGTAAATACAGATTAGAGAAGACTTGTGGATTCTCTAAAGAATCAAAGTCTCCCCCTGGCTCAGTGAAAGTCCAGGGAAAGCCTTTGCTTCAGGATGAAGGAGTTTCAGATAAACTGAAACTAAATCCTCAGAGATCTGTAGACTGATTTTTATCAGGTCTTCAGATTCTGGAGCACGTGAAGCAGATCTGGAGCTTTTTCTGAAGTCTTGAAAAACTCTAAGCAGATTGCTCAGGAGACTTGAGAGTGAAATAGATTGCTTTGGACTTTTGCTTCAGGAAAACTTTTCTTCTTCTGATTGTGAGATCGTGAAGAGTTGCTCTGGAGAAGCTTGAAGGAATGCAGCACACTCAAAAACTCTCTGTTGCTGTTACTTCTTATTATTCCAAAAAAAAATCTCTCTTAAATATGTCTTCTCGTTTTTCTTTTGGAACGGCTCTATTGATTTGAATTCTCGAGCCCTGCAACAGATTATCTCAAAAATAGAATATAGCAATAGGAATAGAATGACCTATTAGCTCTCTGTCAGTCCCAATAAGGAAATAAATGAATAGGAAAATATCTCAGCATAAAGATTTATCGTTCTTGGAAATAGCATACACCGCCAACGGCTAGAATACAGCCTGGCAATATATTTTGTATAATAAGACAAAAATGCTTTATCAAAATACGAAATCCCGTAATTTATGCTTGACATATTTGGTAAATAATTCATTTGAATTTAAGCCATAAATTAGCAAAAACATTCTTCAGAAAATCTTTCTAACCACACGTTAAAACACTTGGAAATAAACCAAGGAATAAAATAAATACGAACAGTTAAAGGCAGACAGAAATCGTCGAACAGGGGTTCGATGATCGTCGACCTAGCTAACAGATCGTCGACTAATAGCAGGAATCTGTCGGAACAGAAATCGTCGACCAGAAATCGTCGACCAGCTAATAGATCGTCGACCAGCAAAGGCAAATATCTGTCGAGACAGAAATCGTGAAGCAAGAACACGATCGTCGATCTGCTGATGACAGATCGTCGACCAACCTTCAGAGCGTAGTAAGCTTGCTCTGAGATCGTCGACCAACGGTCGACGATAATTGTCTTGACTTCAACGATTCAATAGCCCTGCTATCGTCGACCAATGATCGACGATCGCGAGGCCTCGTTCGACGATGGTCGAACGGAAAAGCCTTAACCACAAAAACATCTAGAACTTCTAACCTAAGCTCTAGGTCAGTTTATAAACTGCCCTAGGGAGACTAAACAGAGTCTAAACATGATCATATATCTTTATATGGATCAAGAGGGGCTGGGAAGGGATTACATAAGCCAAATCACATCTAGGGTACCAACAGAGATCCCATCTCATATCTCAATATGAGAATTTCAAGAAAGGAGAAGCTGGGTCAGTTGTAGATATGTACAACAGGCTCAGTCTGATAGTCAGTGAGTTGAAAACATTGGATAAGGAGATCACACTCACTGAACTAAATGACAAAATCCTAATGTGCTTCCCTAGCACTTGGGACTCAAGGATCTAGCCAATAAAGGATGCCAGAAGCCTAACTGAGATTACTACTGAAGCTCTTTTGGGCAAGCTCAAATCTTATGAGCTGCTCATTAAAAATAGGGAAGAAGAGTAAAAGACTGCTTCTCCAGTCATCAGAAAGGAGAAGACCATTGCTTTCAAAGCCATATAAGAGAAGCCTGAAGATAAGGTCACAGGCAATGAAGAATTGATGAGCTTGCTGGCCAAAAGATTCTACAAGATGGCCAGGAAAGACTTCAAAAAGAGGTCATCCAGAGGGCATGAGAAGCCAAGGTATGACAAATCAAATAATAAAGAAATAATCTGTTTTGGATGCAGGAAACCAAGCCATATTGTGCCTGACTGTCCAGAAAATCAGAATAAGGACAAGAAGGACAAGAACGATAGGAGAAAAGACAAGGACTCCAGAGGAAACAACAGCAACAAATCCTCCTCCAACAAAAATAAACATACAAGAAAGGGGTTTGTAGCTGAAAGCTGGAGTGATACTGAAGAGGAATCAGAAGCCTCATCAAGCTCAAATGTTGATGAGGATGATGCTGAAGAAAAGGAATTCTGCATGATGGCTATCAATGCCTCTCAGCAAAATTCTGATGTAGAATAAGGATCAGACTCAGAATTTGAAACTCAAACTGAAGAAGACCAGGTAATAGACTTCTTTGACTTTGACTCAGAGGACTTTAGGTCTGAATTTAAGGCACTTTGTTTAGACCTGTTAAAATCTGAGAAAAAGATTATCTCTCTCAGAAATCAATTGTCTGAATATAGCACCTTAAAATCAGACAAGCTCAAACTCTCTGAGGAGTTAGAATGCTGTAGGGAGGAGATAGCTTCACTAAAAAGTGAGTTGTACCAGGCAAAGAAGTTTGAAGAATCCCTTAATGGGAGAAGCATCAGACTGATGGACATCACAAGCACAGTGAACTCAAGATTCAACAGTACACTGGGCTTGGGTGCTTCATCCAGCCAACCTATAATATTAACAACCCCAATTAAATTTATTTCTGATAAAGGAAAGGGTGTTGTAGAGGTAGCTAAGAAGAATCCAGATTTACCTAAGGAAAATCAAGTTCAACAGAAAACGTCGATGTACAACCCCATATTCGCTGGGTGGGACCCGGAGACACCACTGAGGGATTGGGCTAGGCTCAGGTTAGCCCTGGGTTAACCCTAAGACATACTTGTAGAGTTCTCGCCCTGAAGGGGCTCCCGCCCAAGGCAGATATTCAAGCTTTCGGCAGGAGAGACCGTCGACCGCGGAAGCTTCCGCCCTAGGGCAAGCTCCCGCCCAGGGGAGGCGAGAAGGCCCCAAGAAGGCCTTCAGTCGCGATAGTTTCGAGACCGTGGAGGGCGCGAACCTCCCTGGCAAGGGGGTCTCGCCAAGGTTGGCCCGGGTGAGGGTCCAGCGAGAGCCTTCTCGGCCAGGATTCTCGCCAAGTGGGCCCACGTGGTGGGGCCCGGCGCTCATAAAGAGGACCATTTTATAATATATTATCCCGAGGTAAAATTACCCAAATGCCCTTTGAATGACAGCGGGATTTGGCTATTGGCAGACCCCTCAGGGGTATTTCAGTATTTTCAGGTCAAAGGAAGACTATAAAAAGACCCATAAGGGCTCTTTAGAAGGCAAGCTTATCATTTTCCTCTAACCCTAGTGCCTTCTGAAGAGCTCCCAGCCCAGCATTTGGCTTTGGAGGGGAAGCTCTCAGAGATCTTCCGGGTGTGTGGTGGGACCTCCCAGCTGAGGCTTTGGGTCTGTGTTAGGGCCTTAGCAGCCAGTCAGGGGTCGAGGTTTGAGAGAAGTAGGCATTGGCTGCACTTTGGTTCGTGAACTTTTGTTGGGGTCATTTTTGGCTTCAACAGTTCTGGTGCGGTGAGCGTGGAAGCAGTCGGTGTAAGAAAATCTCGAGTTAAGTCCCATGGCAGGAGGCGAGGGTGAAGGATCAGGCGCGGGAGGATCCCCCACCCGGGTGGACGAGGCGACGAGGAAGATGTTTGAGGACTTCAGGCGAGAAGTCATGCAGACGATCAACTTGGCCTTCTCGGCAAGGAATGAGTGGGAGACGCCGCAGATTCCGGTGGAGGTGGTTCCGCTGCTAGGCGAGAACGCCCCAGGGCAGCGCCCCGGGAAGGAGGTCCCGGTGGAGGCAGGCGAGAGGGACGTAGCTGCGCGGGAGCTTTTCCCAGGCCAGCGTCTCGAGAAGGAGCTTCCGGCGGATCTGGGCGAGAAGGAGGCGACGGTGCGGGAGCTCTTCCCTGGGCATGGTCTCGCGGATCGGTCCAACCAACCAAGGTCGCGAGACGTGCCTTCTCGCCAGGCAGGGGGCGAGACCCCCTTTAGTGAGCTCATTGTCTCGGCTCCAGTGCCGGAGGGGTTCCGGGAGCCGGACATGACCTACTACACCGGGAAGGATGACCCGGTCCAGCACGTGCAATGGTTCGAGGACGTGGTGTCCATCAGGCAAATGTCAGATGCCTTCAAGTGTAGGCTTTTTGCCATCACTCTGAAAGAGAAGGCCAGGGACTGGTTCCACCAGTTGCCGGCGAGTTCCATCTACAGCTTTGAGGATCTGCGGAGGGGTTTTCTGTTGAGATTCTCAACTTCGAAGAAAAGGAAGAAGGAGGCTGAGTGCCTGTTTGCAGTGAGGCAAGGGCCGGAGGAGACGTTGGGTCGCTATGTCGACCGGTTCCAAGAGGAAGTTCTCCTGGTCCAGGAGGTCCCGGGGTATGCGCTGATGCTAGCCTTCACCCTGGGGCTGAGGCCAGGGTTTTTCAGCATGGAGTTGAAGAGAGTGCCCCCTCTCTCTTTTGAGGAGCTCATGGAGAGGGCGGCGAAGGAGATAGACTTCGAGAGGGCAAACCCTGCGTTTGCGAGGAAGCTGGCCAGGTTGGCCGAGGATGATGTGAAGGAGCCGGTAGTGGGAAGGCAGAGAGATCAGAAGGAGCAGAGGGAGCAGAGGGAAGATAGGAGAAGAGAAGAGCCCCGAGGGCAGGGACAGCAGCATGGGGGGGCCAGGGAGCCAAACAACCGACTGGGTTGGAGGCCTCAGGAGGGTCGCCCCCAGGGCCAGGGAGGAATTCAGGTAAGAGATAACTTCCGGGAGCAAAGAAGGCTGGAGCAGGGAGGATGGCGACAGGGACCAAGGGGTCATTTCCCACCGCCGCAGGAGGCTATGGAGGTGGGAAGGGGAAGAGGAAGAAGATTTCGGGGAGCCGGAAGAAGGGGAGGAGGAGAAGGAAGAGGGGGCAGGGTGGCGTTGCCCTATTGTGACTTCCATCAGGAGGAAGGTCACGCAACGGCCACCTGCCCAGAGTTTCTGGAGATCAGAGGGGCCAGAGGGGCCGGAAGGCAGGATCCGCCCGTAAGGATCGTGGAAGTACAGCGGGAAGAGGTGGAGGACAGATGTGAAGACAGGATTGACGTGGGGACCCGAGGAGGGATCAGAGTGATCCACGGGGGGGGGGGGGGGTGGGGATCGAGGCCACCCGCAAGGGGAGCCTTCAAACCATGTTCCGCCGAGGGGTCGCCTCGACCTCCCAGGCTCCCCCCCAGAGGAGAAGATCACTTTCTCATCTGCGGATATGCCAGACTACGAGGACCCGTTCTGCGACGCGCTTGTGATCCAGACAGCGGTGGAGAACTACACCGTCTCCCGGATACTGGTGGATAATGGGAGCTCGGTGAATGTGATCTTCAAGAAGGCTTTCGATGAGATGAGGGTGGAAGGAAAAAGGGTCCTGGCTTCTGATGGACCGCTTTTTGGCTTCTCCGGCGAAAGGAAAGAGGTGGAAGGAGTAGGCCTGCATGTGAGGCTTGGGGGCGTCTCACGGAACTGTCGGTTCGTAATCGTGGACGCCCCGAGTAGTTACAATGCCATCTTTGGACGCCCCCTCATCAGCGCCTTTCGCTGTGTACCCTCCTCATACCACCAATGCCTCAAGTTCAACAATGGAGGGGTGCAGGTTAGGATCAGGGGGGATCCGAAGATGGCAAGGCAGTGCTATGTGACGGCGGTTAACACCGTGTCGTGGATGGCGGAGGCAGAGGAGTTGGAGAGGGAGATGGCTGAGCAGGAAGGAGTTGAGGAAGGGGGGATGAGCCTGGGAGAGGCGATGGAGGTTGCTGAGGAGATGGCGGAGGCAGAGGAGTTGGGGGAGATCAGCCCAGAAGAGGCGAGAGGAGTGGTGGATGAAGAAGAGTAGAGGCAGGAGGAGAGCCTGGAGGAGGCGACGGAAGTTGATGAGGTTGGGGGAGAAGAGCTCGAGTTTGAGCGGGAAGAGGCAAGGGTAAGTTGGGAGCGGTCGGGGCTGGAGCCGGCCGAAGAGGTGGTAGAGATGGAGGTGCTTACAAGAGCGGGGAAGGCGCAAAGGGTTCGGATCAGCGGAGGCTTGAGCCTTGAGGATCAGGAGCGGATGCGAGCCTGCATCCAGGGCAACGTCGACATCTTTGCTTGGAGCGCGGCAGACATGCCGGGCATCGACGCGGACGTGGCCTGTCATCGCTTGAACCTGGATCCCAGAGCCCGCCCCGTACGCCAAAAGATGAGGGCCATCGCCACCAAGCTGGAAGCCCCCATCCGAGAGGAGGTCAAAAAGCTCCTGGACGCAGGCTTCATCTCAGAGATCCAGTATCTAGGCTGGATCTCCAACGTGGTAATGGTAAAGAAGGGAGGAGGAAAATGGCGCATGTGTATTGATTTTTCCTTATTAAATAAATCATGCCCCAAGGATTGCTACCCCTTGCCTCAAATCGACGCGCTGGTTGACTCAGCCGTCGGTTTTTCTCTTATGAGTTTTTTAGATGCATTTTCAGGTTACCACCAGATCCGGATGCACCCTCCTGATGTCAAGGATGTTTCCTTCATCACAAGAGAGGGATGCTTCAGCTATAAGATGATGCCCTTCGGATTGAAGAATGCAGGGGCAACATACCAACGCATGATGGATCGAATCTTTCGAGATCAAAGGGGAAGGAACCTGGAGGTCTACGTGGACGACCTCATGGTCAAGAGCAAGTGTGTTGTTTCCCACTTGCGGGACTTGGAGGAAACGTTTGCCACCCTGCGGAAGTTCAAGATGAGGTTGAACCCCTTGAAGTGCGTCTTCGGGGCTAGTCGCGGCAAATTCCTCGGGCACCTCTTGACTCCCGCGGGGGTAGAACCAAACCCCGATAAGGTTAAGGCTATTCTAGACCTAGAATCGCCTCGCAACGCCAAGGAGGTCCAGCGCTTGACCGGGAAGTTGGCCGGGCTAAGCAGGTTCCTCTCTCGGTCAGGGGATAGATGTTCCTCTTTCTTTAAAGTACTCCGTGGTAGCCAAGTTTTCGAATGGACGGCTGAGTGTGAAGAGGCTTTTCAGGGGCTGAAGAGGCAACTCTCCCAAGCTCCGTTACTTCAAAGCCCGAAGGAAGGGGAGGACCTAGTCTTGTATCTAGGAGTGGGAGGAGAGGCGGTGAGCTCCGTCTTGGTTAGGGAAGAGGGGAAGAAGCAGTTACCCGTCTATTATGTCAGCCGAATCTTAAAAAAGGCGGAGCTCCGATACCCCATCCTAGAGAAGCTAGCATATGCTTTGGTCATCTTAGCTAGGAAGCTTCGCCCTTACTTTCAAGCACACTCTATTAGGGTGATAACAGACCATCCCCTTCGCAAGGTCTTGGAGGAGGTGGAGCATTCAGGGAGGTTGGCAAAGTGGTCCATCGAGCTAAGCGAGTTTGATATCTCTTTCGTCCCGAGGCTCTCCATCAAAGCCCAGGCCGTAGCGGATTTCCTGGCGGACTATGTTACCGAGGCCGATGCTGAAGAACCAAAGCCGCAAGAAGCGTGGAAGATGGTGGTCGACGGGGCCTCAGGAAGGCACTCCCTGGGAGGAGGTGTGGTGTTAGTAAGCCCTCAGGGAGTTACCATAGAGCAAGCCGTGACTTTCCATTTCCCTGTAACCAACAACCAAGCAGAGTATGAGGCTGTGATCGCCGGCCTTCGCTTGGCGAAGGAGCTGGAAATCCAGGATGTGGAAGCCTTCACCGACTCAATGGTGGTAGCATCGCAGATCCGGGGCGAGTTTGAGGCCCGGGAGCCGACCCTCGCGAGGTATCTATCTAAGGTAAGAGCCATCATTGGGGGTTTCCGTTCATTCTCTATTCGACATGTCCCCAGGGAGGAAAGCGCGGCAGCTGATCGACTGGCGAAGTTCGGGCCTCGGGGAGGAGGTACCCTAACCGAACTATTCCGACCAGCCATTGAAGAGGGGGAGTTGATGGAGGTGAATCGGCGGTCCTCATGGATGGATCCATTGGTGACTTTCTTAACCACAGGAGAACTGTCGGAAGAAGTCAAGGATGCAAAGAGCTTCAGGCACAAGGCGGCTCATTACCTGATGCTGGAAGGGAGCTTGCATCGGAAGATGTTGTCAGGGCTCCTCGCGAGATGCGTAACCGAAGAGGAAGTCCCGAGGATCCTGGAAGAGGTGCATTCTGGAGAGTGCGGCAGTCATTCAGGGGGAAGGACATTGGAGGCAAGGGTGATAAGGCAGGGATATTTCTGGCGGACCATAAGGAAGGATACAGCTGAATTCGCAAGGAGGTGTCGGAAGTGCCAAGTACATGCTCCTCTCCAGCTCTTGCCCGCCCAAAGACTTCGAAGCATCACGGCGCCATGGCCCTTCGCCATTTGGGGGATGGACCTGGTTGGACCCTTCCCTCCAGCTAGCGGGCAAAGGAGGTTCCTCCTAGTTATGATTGACTACTTCTCCAAATGGCTGGAGATCAAGCCGTTAGCCAAGGTAACCTCCCAGGTCATCAGAAACTTCGTTTGGGGGGAAATCATTTGCAGGCACGGATTGCCCCAAGCGATAGTGACAGACAATGGTCCTCAGTTTGCCAGTGAAGAATTCATCAGTTTCTGCACCCAATTGGGGATTGACCTCAGGTTCGCCTCTGTCCATCATCCTCGGAGCAATGGTCAGGTGGAGGCGGCAAACAATGTCATCGTCAACTTGCTCAAAAAGAAGGTGGAGAACCTGAAGGGTAGCTGGGTGGAACAGCTCCCTTTCGTCCTATGGGCCTTGCGAACAACTCCGAACACGGCCACAGGAGAGACCCCCTTCAAGCTCTCTCACGGGTGTGAGGCTGTCCTCCTGGTGGAGTTCGGGGTTCGGTCCCCAAGGGTCGCGGCCGCAGCTGAGGGAAGCGAAGCTTGGAGGTTGGAGAATGAGGAAGGGTTGCGCCTCTCATTAGATATGGTGGAAGAGCTGCGGGATGTTGCCGCCATCAGGCAGGAGGAAATAAAACGGCGAATGGCTCGGTACTTTGATAAGCATATCCGAGTCAAGCAATTCGCCGAGGGGGATCTAGTACTGAAAAAGGTCGACGCTGCGGGAAGGTCGGCCGCGGTTGGTAAGCTCAACCCTAGCTGGGAAGGGCCTTATATAGTAGAGAAGGCTCTGGTTAACGGAGGCTACTATCTCCAGGATGCGGAAGGAAGGACCTTGAGTCACACCTGGAATGGTGATGACCTGAAGCGCTTCTACCCATAGGAGGAAAGAAGGATTGTAATGATTGTAAACAACTATTGAATTTTCAATAAGCTTATGTCAGAATATTGACTGTTTCTGAGTACGCAATCTTTAAGTCTCTTTTGTTTTGACCGACTATGGCTCCTCTCCTCGATGATGGAATAGGCCTGGTTTGGTTATCTTCATCAACACCCCGAGCTCGGCTCGGCCCCAGGTAGACCCGCTGCGCAGGCTCTCATCTAGCTGGCAGGTCCGAAGGCTCGCCTGTGGGGGAGAGGTTTGGTTATCTTCATCAACACCCCGAGCTCGGCTCGGCCCCAGGTAGACCCGCTGCGCGGGCTCTCATCTAGCTGGCAGGTCCGAAGGCTCGCCTGTGGGGGAGAGGTTTGGTTATCTTCATCAACACCCCGAGCTCGGCTCGGCCCCAGGTAGACCCGCTGCGCAGGCTCTCATCTAGCTGGCAGGTCTGAAGGCTCGCCTGTGGGGGAGAGGTTTGGTTATCTTCATCAACACCCCGAGCTCGGCTCGGCCCCAGGTAGACCCGCTGCGCAGGCTCTCATCTAGCTGGCAGGTCCGAAGGCTCGCCTGTGGGGGAGAGGTTTGGTTATCTTCATCAACACCCCGAGCTCGGCTCGGCCCCAGGTAGACCCGCTGCGCAGGCTCTCATCTAGCTGGCAGGTCCGAAGGCTCGCCTGTGGGGGATAGTTTGGCTCTTGTGATACTTTGTTCTTAGCCACTTCAACGACACCCCGAGCTCGGCTCGGCCCCAGGTAGACCCGCTGCGCAGGCTCTCATCAAGCTGGCAGGTCCGAAGGCTCGCCTGTGGGGGATAGGTTGGCTCTTGTGATATTTTGTTCTTAGCCACTTCAACGACACCCCGAGCTCGGCTCGGCCCCAGGTAGACCCGCTGCGCAGGCTCTCATCTAGCTGGCAGGTCCGAAGGCTCGCCTGTGGGGGATAGGTTGGCTCTTGTGATACTTTGTTCTTAGCCACTTCAACGACACCCCGAGCTCGGCTCGGCCCCAGGCAGACCCGCTGCGCAGGCTCTCACCAAGCTGGCAGGTCCGAAGGCTCGCCTGCGGGGGATAGGTGGAGTCCTTGACTTTTTGATCCTTGGTTCTTGATTGGTAGTTACTACGTTACAACGAGCTCGGCTCAAACCCCGGTAGACCCGCTGCGCAGGCGCCCATATAAGTTAGCAGGTCCGACGGCTCGCCGGTGGGGTAGGGGTTTAATTGGTTGGAAAAATATGTGGGCAGGACCCTGACCTAGACCGGGGGCAAATCCCTAAAGGTCTCGGCTCAGGGGTCTCGGCCAGTAAAAGTCTCGGCTTGGAGGTCTCGGCTGGTAAGGGTCTTGGCTTGGAGGTCTCGACAGATCGCGGCCCGGAGGTCTCGGCCAGTAAGGATCCCGGCCCAGAGGTCTCGGCCAGCAAAGGTCTCGGCTAAAGGAGGTTCTCGCAAAAGAAAGCTCCCGGCGGACCTAGGCAGGACGATTCAATCGACGACGCGAGGTTCCCGCCTAGCTGATCTCTAAGGAAGGTCACCCTAAAGAGACTAAGGGTCTCGGCGGAAGCTCGCGCGGAGGTCATTCGGCAGAGTAATATACTTTCAAAGCACGCATGGACAATAATAATAAAGAAAAAAAAAGGGGGAAATGAAAAATGAAAATGAGACATTACTTTATAAAAAAGTTAATTACAGAAGTAAGGAGGTTCTCGCTCATTACAAAAAGATGTTCAAAATAAAAGACACCTCAGGGGGACGCGCTGTAATCCCCACTGGTGCTCTCGCTTGAATCATCGCCAGAGCCTTCTTTGGACGTCTCGCCAACAGCGGTAGAGGACCTCGGGACGTCTGAGAGTGGCGAGTCTGGCGCGCCCGGGGGTTTGGGAACTGGATCGTAGAGCCAAGGAAGAAGTTGGCGAGCGTCGATGGTCGCGCCGTCCTCCTGGAGCAGCTTGACGTCTCGCAGCGTCTCGAGCGTCAGCTTGACGGTCGCCTGAGCGTTGGCTTGAAGCAGCTTGTCGACGTCATACTCCGAGAGGTAACGACTCCGCAACCTCGCATCTAGCTCCGGGGGCGGGACCTTCGCCAGCTCTGCGCGGAGCTGTTCCCTCAGGAGGACGCTCTCGCAACGCGCGTTGGCCAGCTCTGCGCGAAGCTCCCTGACTTGGGCGGAATCCTACAAAAGGGATAAAAGATTTTAGTCTAGACGCATTACACAGTAGAAACTTCGAGGAAACGGGGGCAAGGGTTCAGGAGGATCTCGCCTACCTCGGTCGCGGGGCGCAGAGACATCGCCAATCTAGCATCCGCGAGCTCCTGTTGAGCTCTCGCGAGTTCTTCTTCCGCGGCGTGCGCGCGAGCCATCGCGTCCTCCCTCGCCTTGCGCATATCAGTGAAGTTCTTGTCAATGGTGATGCTTCGACGCGCACACATATGTGTAAGCTCGAACCCGCGCATTACGGCCCGGGTGGCGTCGAAGGCTAGAAGGCGGGTGGGCGTCTGGTCGAACACGCTGGCATCTTCCCGGCTGTAGAGACCATATCCAAGCGAGAAGGCCTCGCCGGTCACATTTTCCCCCTCCGCCCATCTGGGAAGGAGGGTCGAAACCCTGATTGAGTTTGTCTTGGGGTCCCATTCCATCTGAGGCTTCCCCTCCGAGTCGGCGTACCTGACGCCGAAACCAAAGTTCCGGTGCCCTCTCGGCACCTCCTGGGGCGGGACGCTGGCGGAGGTTTCGGCGGCGACCACTTCTCCCCCAGCCTCACTTGCGGCCGATGTGTTCCTGGCGGAAGCCTCGGCGCGGCTCTTGGCGGCGGCATCCATCTCACTGGCCCTCTGAAGGATCGCTTCAAAGGACCTGCCCTCAGGAGGAGGTTGGACGGGCGAGACCGCCAACAATTTCCCCTTGTCGGCGGCAGAAGGCTTGGGCCTCTTCAGCGCGCGGAGAGGAGGAAGGGTGGCCTTCCGCTTCTTGGCCGGTGGCGGCATGGAAGGGGCTGGATCTTCTCGGCAGGCGCTGGCGCTAGCTTCCGCGAGCGCAAGGGGGCCTCTCGCTGCCAGACCCTCGACACCCCGGCCTTCAGTGAAGGGTTGGCGCAGAGGGACCTCCCGCTCTCCTGCAAAGTTAAAACGCTTTAGCACTTCAGCGCAAGAAAATCTTTGATAAAAAAGGGAATCTGAGGCGAGACCGTACCTTCGCCCGAGTGAACAAGTGGGAGGGAGTCGACGTCCCGCAGAAGATAGGGGACGTCAAACTCCTTGGTCCCGAAGAATTCCAGGATTGCGCTCTCGCGCGATCCCAGAGCGGGCGGCTTGTAGGCAGCGTCTTCATACTGGACGGGCTGAAGCGGGACGTTGCCGAAGTCCCCGCTGACGTAAACGAACTTCTCGCCCCAATGGTGGTGCTTGTTGGCGAGACCGGTAACCTCGAGCTATTGCCCGGAGAAGAAAACTACCCCCCCTTGGCACGGAAGTTGAATAGCTTCCGGAAGATGGGCAGACTAAACTCGATCCTCTCGGATTGCATATAGCATATGAATGCTATAAGGATCGCGACGGAGTTCGGGTTTAGCTGGGCGGGTACCACCCCATAATAGCGGAGAGCTAGCCTAACCTCCGGCCAAAGGGGGAGGCGGAAGCCCACCTCGAAATGCTCGAGGGGGATGGCAAGCTCTCCCGCCCCGGGAGTATTCACCCTATCGTGATTCCCCGGGTTCCGCGCCGAGAAGCCGGCGGGAACGTAGCGGTCGACGATCATGTTGTATTCGTCGAGGGTGAGCTTGCAGGAAGGGAAGAGGTGTTTCTGGAAGGCTTCCGCACAATGGGCGCGACCCTTGTTCTCGCCAGGCATGGCTGGTTCGTGAGTAAGAGCGAGAGCTGGAGAGGGCGGAAGCAGGAACGCGAGAGCACGGACAGAAGGCTGGGGTTCCGGATCGAAGAAGTAAATGCGGTTGGTAGACTTCTCTATTTATAGGGAATCGTAATCATCATGAGTTCATCCGGCAGAGAGAGAAACTGACAGCGGAGTACAGCTGTCAGAATCCGGGCTAACGACGCCTCGGTTCTCCCCCTCAGGATGATGGTGGTCAACGGTCGCTTCGGGTTTCGACGCGACTGCTGGATCGGCGCAAGCCTCCTAGACCGGCGCAAGCCTCCTGGGTTAACGCAAACCTCCTAGATCAGCGCAAGCATCCTAGATTGGGGTAAGCGTCTTGATTAAAAAGCCCCGCAGAGCGATAAAAAGGAAAAGGAAAAGAGAGACATGGGTAGAAGCGGGACTCTCGCTAGCGCAAGCTGGATAAAACTTAATTAATAATAATGTTTATTACAGACATTGAAAAAGAGAAAAAAAAGGGGAGAAGAAAAAAGAGATACATTGAGATTCAGAGCGTGAAGGCTAGTAGGGTTTCCAGCTCCATCGTCCCCGTTCTCGCCGCCTAGTTCTTGGGGGCGCCAACGGGTTGAAGTAAGACGATAGCGTGGTACACCCAAGGTTGATCCGCCTGGCGTAGTCCCGGATCTGCGAGATGCACCTCCCTGGCGAAGACTCGGCGGAAGGCCCGCGCGGGCAATCAGTCTCGCCCAAGAAGAAGTCCCGCTCCAGAGCCTCCACCCTTTGCTCCACGGATTCGCGGAATGCTTTCGCCGCGGCAGTATGGGCACGGTCTCGCCGGACAAGCTTGGCCAGGATGACCGAGATCTTCCTCCGTCTCCCCTTCGCGCTCCCAGCACTGTTCAGGGCTTCCTCTATCTCGCCAGACGAAGGAAGGGGGGACTCTTCATCCTCTTCTTCCTCGTCTTCTTCTTCCTCTTCCTCTCCTTCCTCGTTGACTCCCGACCGCAAGCCAGGATCACCTGCGGAAGAAACACGCGAGAATTTTGGTCAAGGCATGACAATCGACAGTCCAGAAAAGTTTTCGCATACCTGCGGCTGGGCGAGAACCGTCAGCCAAAGTTGGACGAGAAGGCCCGGCCCCTCCGTTGGTTCCATAAAGGAGGTGAAGAGGCTTGCCCAGCCCCGGGCGGAAGGGCTTGCGCACGATGATCCCGGCCTGGCCGGAAGCATGAGGGGAGTTGTCTTCTCTCAAGGGGCGATCAGCATCCTTGAGAGTAGCGGAAGGTTCAGAAGCCGCCCCTCCCGCCTGCAGGAGAGGATTGGCCACCGCGGGAGGCACTTCGACGGTTCTCGCTTCATCTTCCCGGGTGGATAGACCCGGGTCGGCGGGAGCTGGCACTGCGAGAAGACGGTTCAGAAAAGAAAGGGTCGGGTTGAAATATTGACAAGGGAAAATGTACCTATCGTTCCGGTCTCGGCTGGAGGAATCCTCTCCGAGACCCGTATTTGGCCCTCGGGGGGATGAGCAGGTAGGTTCGAAGAGCTGGGCGGAATTTCGGCGTCATTATTGGGAGCGAACTCCTGCGAAAGCATACTTTAATCATCGAATCTAATGCACAGTCAGCTCGGTAGGCACGGGCGAAAGGCTTACCTTCTGTAGGGAAGGATCTCCGGCAGGATTGGGAGTGGGGGAAGGAGGATCCCTGTTCTCGCGAGAAAGGTCCCGCCGGACCGCCTTCGCCCTTTTCTTTTCCTTCTTCTTCGGCTCCGAAGGCCCGGCGGTTGAAGTCTTTTTCGCTAACCATGGAGCCACCGCCGCACAGTTAGCCAAGGCCCGCGCTTGGGCAGCGGCTAACCGGTCTTGGAGGTCTTGCGGAAGCGGTTTGGCAGCACGCTTGGGATGCATGGTGAGCTCGCGCGAAAATCCCGGAGGCGAGAGCTCAGTCGGAAAGCCGTATTTTAAGGGCAGGGCGTATGGACGTCCATCAGTGCATATTTATAGCCGTAGTGGGACCCACCAAAAGATTCCCTCGATAGGCGGGCACGTGTCCAGCGAATATTTTGGGGGTTGGACTTGTCTTGTCGAGCGCAGGGCTAGCTCGAAAAGAGCGGGGATTGTGTACAACCCCATATTCGCTGGGTGGGACCCGGAGACACCACTGAGGGATTGGGCTAGGCTCAGGTTAGCCCTGGGTTAACCCTAAGACATACTTGTAGAGTTCTCGCCCTGAAGGGGCTCCCGCCCAAGGCAGATATTCAAGCTTTCGGCAGGAGAGACCGTCGACCGCGGAAGCTTCCGCCCTAGGGCAAGCTCCCGCCCAGGGGAGGCGAGAAGGCCCCAAGAAGGCCTTCAGTCGCGATAGTTTCGAGACCGTGGAGGGCGCAAACCTCCCTGGCAAGGGGGTCTCGCCAAGGTTGGCCCGGGTGAGGGTCCAGCGAGAGCCTTCTCGGCCAGGATTCTCGCCAAGTGGGCCCACGTGGTGGGGCCCGACGCTCATAAAGAGGACCATTTTATAATATATTATCCCGAGGTAAAATTACCCAAATGCCCTTTGAATGACAGCGGGATTTGGCTATTGGCAGACCCCTCAGGGGTATTTCAGTATTTTCAGGTCAAAGGAAGACTATAAAAAGACCCATAAGGGCTCTTTAGAAGGCAAGCTTATCATTTTCCTCTAACCCTAGTGCCTTCTGAAGAGCTCCCAACCCAACATTTGGCTTTGGAGGGGAAGCTCTCAGAGATCTTCCGGGTGTGTGGTGGGACCTCCCAGCTGAGGCTTTGGGTCTGTGTTAGGGCCTTAGCAGCCAGTCAGGGGTCGAGGTTTGAGAGAAGTAGGCATTGGCTGCACTTTGGTTCGTGAACTTTTGTTGGGGTCATTTTTGGCTTCAACAGTCGAACAGAGCTCGGCGATCCAAGGCTGAATCGTCGAACTCAGATCGACGACTTCTGAACTCTGAACTCTGGCATAGTCGATCTTCGAATGGAGCTCGACGATCTGACCCAAGATCGTCGAACTCAGCTCGACGATCGTCGAACGGGGTTCAGAGCTTTGAACCTTCTTTCAGAGGTAAATCTCAAGTCTATCCTAGAAGTCCCTCATCCCAAAGCTTCAACCCTTATACTGAATGGATAGTACCTCCCAGGAGATACCATCCTGAAGGATATAAGAGTCAGCCAGGGATGTCTTTCATTTATGAATTTAAAGGTTATCAACCTAGACCCAAGGTAAACTGGGTCAAAAACATATAAATTGTTTATGTGCAGGTGAAGACCTATCCATCAATGAACCAACAATGGTATCTGGATAGTGGGTGCCAAAGCACATGACAGGGAGTAAGGACAATCTCACATCCTTC
Source organism: Platanthera zijinensis (assembly GCA_039513925.1). Classification (NCBI taxonomy): domain Eukaryota; kingdom Viridiplantae; phylum Streptophyta; class Magnoliopsida; order Asparagales; family Orchidaceae; genus Platanthera; species Platanthera zijinensis. The sequence goes on from CM077079.1 coordinate 259,190,342, forward strand.
AAAGCCAAACTTGGACCCAAAGTGATCTTTGAAGATTCAAACTTTGGTCAAACAAAAGGATATGGTGCTGTTCAGATTGGCTCAGTCACATTCAAGAAGGTGGCCTATGTGGAAGGACTGAAGCACAACCTAATCAGCATCAGTCAACTCTGTGATGAAGGATATCAAGTGATATTCAACAAATCCTTATGCAAGATTAAGTCAGAGGATAACACAACAGTGTTAACAGGTAAAAGGAAAGGTAACATTTATCTTGTAGATTTCCTTTGAACCAACATAGATATCTGCTTATTTAATTCAGTCTGCAAACTAAATGATTTATGGCATAAGAGACTAGGACACTTAAACCTTAGAACCATTGCTAGGCTATCCAAGGACAACCTTATTAGAGGACTACCTTCTGGCCCCTACAAGAAGGAAGGACTCTGCAGGGCTTGTCAATTAGGCAAGCAAACTAAAAACAGTTTTAAGTCACTTAATAAGAGTGATTCACCTAGGATTTTGTATCTGTTACACATGGATCTTTTTGGATCCATTACAGTACAAAGCTTAGGAGGGAAATCTTACACTTTAGTGATTGTAGATGACTTCTCCAGATTCACTTGGGTATTCTTTCTGAGGAAGAAGTCTGATAACTTTAAATGTTTGACAGATTTTCTCAAATGCATACAGATTGAGTTCAATACTCACATTGCCCTGATCAGAAGTGATCATGGGACAAAGTTTGATTCTCTTCTTATGCAAGAGTTCTGTCAGAGTGAAGGGATCAGGCATACTTTCTCAGCTCCTAGAACTCCTCAACAAAATGGGGTAGCTGAAAGGAAAAATATAACCCTAATTGAATCTGCTACTACATTGTTGATAGATGCTCACCTTCCTCTATCTTTTTGGGCAAAGGCAGTGAACACCTCCAACCATGTGTTGAACAGAAGTTTGATACATAAACTGAAGAGCAAGACTCCCTATGAATTGCTCAAAGGGAAGAAACCTAAAGTAGACTATTTCAAATTTTTTGGTTGCATTTGTTATATTCACAATAATGATAAGAAGTATTTAGCAAAATTCCAAGCTAAAGCTGATGAAGGAGTGTTTCTGGGATACTCCATGATCATTAAAGCTTATAAGGTTTATAATAAAACTTCTCTTAAAATTGAAGAATTTGTTCATGTATCTTTTGATGAGACTAACATGTGTTACAAGGAGAAGTCTACTTCTACCATAGAACCATTGCAGGTACACTCTCTTTCAGAAAATTTGAATAGGTTACGCATTGTAGAAAAGGATTCAGTACATTCACCTATCCAACAAAGAGCTGAAATCAGTGAAGATGAAGAGGATACTCAACATCTTGATGTTCAACATCTTGGAGAAAACCATTCTGAAGAGCCAGTTGTTGTTCCACAAGAGGAAACAACAACACAAGTTGGTGAACAATCAACACCACCTATTGATTTAGTAACAACAAGAGATCACCCAATCTCCCAAGTAATTGGAAACATCTCAGCTGGTGTGCAAACCAGAAATCAGGTCAATCGGAACCTGATGCACACCTGCTTTTTATCTCAAGTTGAGCCTCAATCCATTCAAGATGCAGAACAAGATCCACACCGGATCATTGCTATGCAAGAGGAACTACATCAATTTGAGAGGAACAAAGTTTGGGAGCTAGTACCAAGGCCTAATGATCACTCAATTGTTGGAACAAAGTGGGTGTTCAGAAACAAGTTGGATGATCAAGGAGTTATTGTAAGGAACAAGGCAAGGCTAGTTGCTCAAGGTTATTCTCAAGAAGAAGGGATAGACTATGACCAGACCTTTGCACCAGTGGCAAGGTTAGAGGCCATAAGAATATTCCTTGCTTATGCAACTCACAAAGGATTCAAGGTCTACCAAATGGATGTGAAGAGTGCTTTTCTCAATGGAGACATCAAAGAGGAAGTCTATGTTAGACAACCTCCAGGTTTTATCTCTCCAACTTATCCTGACCATGTTTTCAAATTGCATAAAGCATTATATGGTCTCAAGCAAGCTCCTAGAGCATGGTATGAGACCTTAACACACTTTCTTCTAAAAAATGATTTTATAAGGGGTAGAGTAGACCAAACTCTTTTTATTAGAACCCATAAGTCCCATACCCTACTAGTATAAATATATGTAGATGATATTATCTTTGATTCTACTGATTCAAATTTGTGCAAAAAGTTTTCCAACCTGATGCACTCTAAATTTGAAATGAGTAGCATGAATGAGCTTTCCTTCTTTCTAGGATTGCAAGTCAAACAACATGCTGAAGGCATATTTATTTCTCAAACCAAGTATGCAAAAGAACTGGTTAAGAAATTTGGTGTGTCTGAAGCATCTTGTATGAAAACACCTATGCCTACCAATGCTGTATTAGATACTGATGAACATGGTAAACATGTTGATTAGACAACATATAGAGCAATGATTGACTCTCTATTGTACCTTACAGCTAGTAGACCTGATATAATGTTTGCTATATGTATATATGCTAGGTTCCAAGTAACCCTAGAGAGTCACACTTAACATTAGTAAAGAGGATTCTCAGGTATGTAAAAAGTTGTCCAAATCTAGGACTATGGTATCCAAAAGACTCAGGATTTGAATTAACTGGATTTTCAAATGTTGATTATGCTGGATGCAGAGTAGACAGGAAAAGCACCAGTGGAACCTGTCAGTTCCTTGGTGACAGACTTGTCTCCTGGTTCTGTAAGAAATAGACATCTGTGTCCACTTCAACTGCTGAAGCTGAATATATGGCAGCAGACAGTTATTGCTCACAGATTCTGTGGATTCAAAACCAGCTCCTAGACTATGGCTACAACTTAGAAGGGTCAAAAATATTTTGTGATAACACTAGTGCTATCTCTATAGCACAAAATCCAATCCTCCATAGTAGGACAAAACATATAGAGATTAGGCATCACTTCCTAAGAGACAATGTAGAGAAAAATAAAATTGAAATTCAATATATCCCAACTGATTTGCAAAGGGGAGATATTTTCACCAAACCTTTGGATGAAAAGAAACACACCTTCTTCCTAAATCAGTTAGGAATGTTAGATGGAGGAAGTTTAAAATAAATCCCAAGATTTTGAAAATCTAAAAACAGACAAAGACTAGGCTAAAAACTTGTATTTTCTAGTGTCTGTAGGTTCTGTTTTGTCACTGAACTGTGCTCGATGTTTTTCCCAAAAATCGTCGAACGAAGATCGACGTTTTCCTAAATCATCGACTGGAGTTCAGCGCCGTCTGTTAGCTTTTAGCTATCCTTCTTTTTGTTCATCGATCGTCGAGCGGATCTCGACGTTCTCCAGTATCGTCGAACGGAGATCGACGTTATTGAAGACTCTTCAGATTCCATTAGAAGCCCAGATCGTCGAACGGAGTTCAACGATCCTTCCTTTTCGGCGTCGAACCCTAATATAAAAATCATTCTTTCACCGTCGTTCTTCTTTTGCGCGTTCATATTCTCTGTAAATTCTTTCTTTCCCTCCAAACTCTACTACACTTGGTTGTGTTTGTTAACTTTTTGTAGGTATACAATGGCTGTGAATGTTGCCGCTCTTGCAAAGATGAAGTTTGATACTGGATTTGATATCGATATGGATTCATTTGACGGCAGCGATCAAATCTTCAAAGACATTCTGGAACTATTTAGAGAACAACAGTTGGTGCATATTATGTCTACTAGAATGAAGATTGCGGCCGATGAGATAAAGGAATGGGTATTTACAGCAAATAATCTGGATCAAAATACTATAGTCGGTACTATAAGCGGGACTCAGGTACCTTTATCACCTACTCTACTGACTGAAGTATTCCATTTAAGTACTGGAGATGATTCTACTGAAATGTCTAGAGAGGAATTTGATTCAATGTTGGATAGAATGGGTCACTCTGCAGCAAACCCTAACAAGTTATTGAAAAAGAACTTATCTATTGAATTTAGATTTTTAGCTGATGTTGTGGGGAAAGTGCTTCTGGCAAAGCACGCAGCTCATGATACCATATCCAGGTATCAGTTCTGTCTGATGGGAGCCCTAGTGGACAAGAAACACTTGAACTGGGGAGCAATTTTCTTTGATTTGATAAAGAAGAAAATAAACAAAAGCTTTGTGAATTTTGGGAGGATTTTAGGGGTATTCCTGCACTCCAGGTGCCCAGAACTGCTAGTCTCAAATGGGATGCACATCAATGCATCAACAAGACTGACTTGTGCCCTATTTGGTAAGTGGGATAGGCAGATAATCAAACCATCCAGGACTACCATGGCTTCAGGCACAAGGACTCTTGCAGTCACTTCCCCTCAGGCCTCTGCCCTCATGGAAGAGTTGCCTGCCTCCACCTCTTCTCCTCTTTCTCCACCACTTGTTTCTACCTCCATATCTACATCAACCATCTCCACATCCATCTCTTCCCCCATTACCATTTCATCACCAATCTCACCTCCAGCCACCTCAGAACCATTCCATCCTCTCCACTACTATCCACCTCTTGACATACCCTCTTTCAACATCTTGGAAGATTCCTTTATGGATGATTCCACCTCCTCTCCTACTGAGCCTCCTTCTACCTCCTCATACCAACAGCTCCTTCATGACATTCTCACCCAACCATCCTTCACACCTTCCATCTCCACACCCATACCATCTATCTCCACCATCCCAATCTCTCAACCAACCATCCTACCATCCACAATATCATCTCCTGCAGTCCATCCATTTCCAGCCCAAAACATTCACTCCTCCACCTCTACTCAAGTCACACTTGAGCAAGTGGATCTATCAGCTTTGGCAGATAAGCTATATGGGATACTGGCTCCCAAGCTAGTAGCCCTGCTAGAGACCTCCATGGCTCCACTCCTGCAATCAATACAGGAGTTATCTAACAGGCTATCCTCTCCTCAGGCAATCCCTTCTGTGGGGTGCCTTGATCCAGTCATCACTGAATCAAGGCAGGGGGAGATGCCCTATGAAGCTGAGGTAGTGCCTGCTGCTCCTGAGGAATTGCTGCTGCAAGAGATTTCTACTCCAGTACCAGTACTCACAGTGGACTTCAAGTCACTATTGTCTGAATTTGATCTTCTTCATAGAAGCAGCTTACCAACTCTAGGAGTTAAAGACCTCACTAAGGACATTGTGCCTATTACTGTCTGTGATCCCAGCCTGATTATCTCTTATATCAATTCTCTTAAGGCCGTGGAAGTTTTTGCTTGTGTTGCTGCTGCTGCTGCTGAAGTTGCTGTATATACTGATGTTGATATGTTATCTGCTGATGTTACTGCTGCTGCTGATGAAGATCTGGCTAGTTATCTGGAAGAATCTGCTATTTCCGAGACTCATGCTGCTCCAACTGTTTCTATTCCTTCTGCTCCTGCTGCTACTATAATTGTTTCTGCTCCTGTTCTGTCTGCTGAGAAGTCTAAACAAAGAGAAGAGTATATCAAAAGTATTGATGATCTATATGACAGACCCTAGAGTTCAGAAAGTGATCAATTCAACACTGACTCTGATGATTCTGCTGGCACCATTGCCAAAAAAAGGAAAGCAAGAAGCAAAGCAATGATGAGAGTCCCTCCTGCTAGAGCCAAAGATGTCAATGCCATACCATATTACATTTTGCATGATTGTCAGATAACAGAGCCTTGGATGCAATATTCTAAGAATCAGTTAAAGGCTATGAAGAAAAGAAGAAAACTTGACAAATATGAGAAAGGATCTTCTCAGTCTCATCCTCCTCCTCCTCCTCCAGATGCTGGTACTGGTGGAGGATCTGCTTCTCAACCTGGATCTGCTTCAAAGCATAGTTCTTCTCAATCTTCTCAAAGATATCAACCTAGAGGTCAACATCAAAGAGACTATCATTCTAGAAGAGGTCAGTACAGAGGAAATCAGAGAGAGTACATAACTTATTCTAGACAACAAAGGGAAGGTCAATGTCCTATTGATTCTACTCAAGGTCCTTTCCCTTACAAGCTTAAAGATTCAGTTGTCACCAGGACTCCTACTGATTCAAAATCTATCAATAGATATGAACCTCTAGTCCCTTTTAAAGATCCTGAAAATAACCCAGTGTCATGGACTTCCAGAATGAAAGAGCTTGCTGCTCTAGATCAAATGAAGAAGGCCAAGGAGAAAGGTAAAGACATTTCAAACATTACAACCCTATCAGAACAAAGAAAGACAGAATTGGAGAGATATGCTTCAAGAAAGTTCTTTGATCCAGAAGATTATATGAAGCTACATCCTGAGGCTGTAGTCCCAAGGCCAAGATCCCAAACATCCTTAGGTGCAGGTGATGACAGAAGATCAAAGAAAGATGCTCTCAATCCTAACAGGGAGATTCTATTTAAGAAAGGCAATGAGAAGAAATGATTTCTGTAAGCAGACAGTACATATATATCTCTGAATATTGCTGATATTCTATATGAGTTCTGCAATACTGCTATGTTTTTCTTCTGTATTGTTGGTTTAGCTTTTGTTTCTATATGTATGCTTTTGTATTTCCTATTGTGTCCTGTAAATAGTAATCCTAACCCAAATAGGGGGAGATTGTTGAAACACCCTATTACTAATTTGGGCAAGGATCACTATGTTATTAGGAAATTGGTTTGACCTAGTTGTATAGTTGAAAAGGTCAACTTAGAATGAGTCTAAGGCTTAGAACTTAGGTTTGGAGCTGCCCCAAAGACCATTCAAAGATCAGGATTCTTTGCTGAGACAAAGACAATTTTCATCGAGCTCAGGTTGACGAAACGTCGAACTCAGTTCGACGTTCTCCGAGCTCAACTCTGCAAGTCGTCGAACTCCGGTCGACGATCTTCGAGCTCAGATCGACGCTCTGTCTTCAGCTATTTTCCAAGTCGCTGAGCTCAGTTCGACGATCGTAGAGCTCAGTTTGACGTTTTCTGTCTGCTGTATAAATCCAATCTCTGAGCTCAGTTCAACGATCGTAGAGCTCAGATCGACGATTTCTGTGAGAGATCGACGCTTTCAGATTTCAAATTCAAGAACAGTTATGGAATTCATTCAGATTCATTCAGAGTTATTTCCTGCATTTATTGCAAAGGATTTTCTAGCCATTTCAAGCAATCTAATACAAGTTTCAAGGAAGGCAGAAAGGAATGTTACTTAGGACTTTCCCCAGAGACAGTTGTCATTTATGGAAGTCATTTATGATTGAGTAACGGCCATCTAAGTCAGAATCTGATTCACTCCTACAGATTTTTTTTAATATAATATACAAGGGATAATAGATCAACACAGAAGAGAAAACAATAGAATTTCTCTGATCAAGAGTTCATCTTCTGAGATTTACAGATTCACTGAGTCAAAATCTTCAAGAACACAAGGAACTTCTGCTGTGGAGGAGATCTTCTGCTACTCAACTCCTCCAAAATCATCAAGTGTTCAAAAGCTTCAACATCAAGGAATCCAGACATAACACATTTCAGCATCTGCTGAAATCATCGTTTGCTGGAGATCTGAAGTACCTGAAGACCTTTCACCCTAGCAAAGCTTCCACTCCTGAACTATTCTACATCTCAGGGGGAGCTTTGACAACATCAATAATCCACTAGTCTTCTCTCAGTGATTTGAGACAGAGAAGACATCATCACCTTTTTCTTTTACCACCATCTGTACAGGGTTATCTCTCCCTTCAAAAGTGAACTCTTGGTTTCTGAGACCTGATCAAAACTTAGTGGTGGCAAGACACCTGATCAAAAAATCTGGTTTGGTTTTTGAGCACCTTATCAAAAGCTCATTGGTGCCCAGGACACCTGATCAACTATTCCTGCAGTGGATTCCTACCTAGGGTGGTAGAAGAGTGGATGTACCCAGGTTGTTGGGGAACCACTATAGATCCTTCTGTCATCTAGTTGCTGTGTGTTTGACTTTGCTGTGTGCTGTGTGATTCTTTATTCCTTGCTTTAGTTTTTATTTCACTACAAGCACCTTACACATATACATAAATTTAAGTCTTCCACTGCTATACAATTTTAATTGTAAATTATTTTAAAATACTATATTCACCCCCCCTCTAGAGTTAAGGTAGATCTTTTCCTCACTTTCAATACCGGTTAGGGGAAGGATTCGGGAGGATATTATGACCGAGGCTCACTACAGCAGGTGCTCGGTGCACTCGGGCATTACCAAGATGACGGCCGACCTGAAGAGGATGATGTATTGGCCGGGCATAAAGAGGGATATCATATACATCGTGACCCATTGCGAGGCTTGTAAATTAGTGAAAGCTGAGTGTAAGAGTCTGGCTGGGTTATTGCAGCCACTCCCAGTGCCGGAGTGGAAGTTCAACGATAGCGTCATAGATTTCATACATGGTCTTCCTCAGTCACATGAGGGGAACGACTCGATATGAGTGATCATCGATCGATTGACAAAGGTGGGCAAGTTTCTACCGATCAGGAAGGACGCTCCAGTAGGTGACCTAGTGTGGAGGTTTGTGGAGCAGTTTGTCCGATACCATAGAGTGCTGAGGACGATAGTGTCCGATCGTGATGGGTGATTTATGTCTAAGGAATGGAGGTCGGTCCAGGCTTATTTGGGGACCCGGTTGACATTTAGTACCACCTTCTACCCTCAGACAGATGGACAGACAGAGCATACTAATAGGACACTGGAGGATTTATTGCGTCTTTGCATACTAGACCGCGGAGAGCCATGTGAGAGGCAGCTACCATTGATCGAATTCACATACAACAACAACCACCATTCCAGCATCGGCATGGCCCCTTATGAGGCTTTATATGGGTGGAGATGTAGGACTCCTTTGTCTTGGATCCAGGATAAGGATCCGAAGATACTTGGCTCGGAGTTCGTCGAGAACACAGATACTTAGGTGCGGTTGATTCGAGACAGGATGTTGGAGTCCCAGAGCAGACAGGACAGGTATTACGATGCTCGCCATCCTCTGGTAGAGTTTCAGGTAGGAGACCGGGTGTTTCTGAAGATACGACCGATGTATAGAGTCTCGCGAGTGCGTGGTCGGAAGAAGCTCAGTCCGAGATATATGGGTCCTTACAGAATCCTGGAGCGGATTGGTCCCTTGGCTTACAGACTAGAGCTACTGCCAGAGCTAGCAGGTTTGCACGATGTCTTCCATGTCTCCTCCCTTAGGAGAGCTTTACTTAGACCGGAGTAGTAGATTATGACTACAGATGGGCCTATAGCCTCTAATCAATCGGTGAACCTGGAGCCAATCCAGATAGATGATAAAAGGATACGGGTCTTACGGCATGTTGAAGTAATTTGCCAGCAGGACACGTGTGTGTGGGACCGACCCCGTGGCTTTCCCCATCGCGTTCTAGGTCTGGGTGTTGACCCCGGTGGGCCCCCTATGGCGGAATATCCCCGCGGTCCTGTGGTTGGGATTAGTCCCACATCGCTCGCAGCGCTTGGTCCTCGGTGTTTATGTACCCCGCCACCCTTCATCTCAACACCTGGGTTTTGAGATGCGATATGGGCAGGCGGGTTCTCACATGGTATCAGAGGATGGTTGTCCTGCTGCGGGGGTGTGTTGAAGTAATTTGCCAGCAGGACACGTGTGTGTGGGACCGACCCCGTGGCTTTCCCCATCGCGTTCCAGGTCTGGGTGTTGACCCCGGTGGGCCCCCTGTGGCGGAATATCCCCGCGGTCCTGTGGTTGGGATTAGTCCCACATCGCTCGCAGCACTTGGTCCTCGGTGTTTATGTACCCCGCCACCCTTCATCTCAACACCTGGGTTTTGAGATGCGATATGGGCGGGCGGGTTCTAACATGGCATAAGAAGGTTGCACTGGTTAAGGTCTTGTGGAGGAATCATGGACAAGTGGAGCACACATGAGAGCCACAGGACTTGATGCAACAAAGGTACCCGGAACTTTTCATGTCAAGTATCCCCATTAACCTCTTGGGATGTTACATTTTACTTCTCATACTTGACACCCCGTAGGCCTAACCTGAATTTCGAGGATGAAATTTTTATTTTTATGTATTAGGATTTGTAACATCCCTTAGACTCCTAGACCCCTAGGATGGTTTTGTCATGACTAGGTCATGACAAAACCCTAAGAAGCCCTAGAAGACCAAGTGACCTATCTAGGGCCAATGGACCTTCCCTTAACCAATTTGACCCCACCATGGAACCCCTAACCCTAGGGGAGAACTGTTGGGTCCATTGCCCACAATGTCCTGGATTTGAGTGAAGGCAATCTTATCAATGATATACACATATTAGTAGATGACTATGATAGGTCAGGTAGCCTAAGTGGCTAAGTCTGGTAAACACTTACCTAAGATATGGGATGACATAAATATGTCTAAGTCCACGGGCATTGAGTGAAGGAACATCACTCAACACCAGATGACTTATAGTGCTGTGTGTTGCCTATACTGTCATAACTAAAGTTGGAATGAGCTGAAATATGGCTAAGGCCATAAGCGTTGAGTGAAGTCAACTAACTTAATGCCATTCAGTAAAAAGGCTGTAAGTTGAACTGGTTGAACTAAGTTCAGAATTCATCGAACTGAGTTCAGAGTTCGTCGAGCTCAGCTCACCTTTCATTGAGGTAAGTTCAGAGCTTGAGTTTCTGAGTTCTTCGAGCTCAGTTGAGATTTTGTCGAACTGAGTTTAGTGTTCGTCGAGCTCAGCTCACCTTTCATCAAGCTAAGTTCAGAGTATGAGTTCTTAGTTCGTCGAGCTCAGTTGAGATTTTATCAAACTGAGTTCAAAGTTCATTGAGCTCAGTTCACCATTCGTCGAACTCAGTTCAAAGTAAGACAATACACGCCCAGTGGTTTTAAACACAGAAAATTGGCTAAAGCAAAAAGCGTTGAGTGAGGCGTGCTCACTTAACGCCCTCAACGCTTATTCGTGATTCAACGGTGGGTCGAAAAAGGGGTCATAGTCTCTAGTTAAAATCAAAAAGATTGATGCAAAAATGAGTTAAAAGTTGGTAGCGTTGAGTGAGGCATGTTCACTCAACGCTCTCATCGCTTAAGATACTGAAGAAGCAGAAATTTGATTAAGGCAAAATGCGTTAAGTGGAGGTTACTGACTCAACGCTGTCAACGCCAAGTGAAGATAGAATTTTTCTGACGGGTTTTGCGTTGAGTGATGCTTACTCACTCAATGCCAAGTAGTAGAAAGCAGATAAAGCAAGTTGGTTGAGTGAAGCTGAATCTCTCAACGCCTAGTATTAGACTTTGTATTTTAAGTAGTTTGGCGTTGAGTGAAGGTTACTCACTCAATGCCAAGAGACAGTAAATCTGTCTATGTATTTTGGTGTTGAGTGATGCTTACTCACTCAACGCCTATTCTCTAATGCTCGACTTTGGCTAAGTCCACAAGTGCTGACGTCAGCAAAATTGATAAAATCAACTAAGGTCAATTCAGACACGAGGTAGCTACACTATACGACAAAACTTTCCATGAAGCTATTGTACGTCTTCTCCATTAAAGCAAGGCATAGTTGGAAGCTGCTGGTGGGTTCCACCGATCTCTAAGAACCGTTGATCGGCGAACTACAAAAGGAAGAGATAGGGCCAAGACAAAGACAAATTTTAGGGCATACAATATTCAAAAAGGAGAGCAACCATCTTCATCTTCTTCGCCATTGCTGTATGTGAAAAGCTTGAAGCTCTCCAGCAAGAAAAGTCAGTTAGCTGTGCAAGTATCCATCTGCCACAACAGATTTAGAATAAGTTCTGAAGAAAGAAGAACCTTCATCCTTTAGTAGGTTTAGTGATCTGTTTGAAGACTCAAGATCAGAAGATCTTTAGTCTTCAGCAGAAAGTTCAGAAGTTATTTTTTGAGTTCCTCCAACAAATTCTTTCCCTGTTATGAGGAGAGTTAGAGCAAAAATTTTTCTGATCAAGTTGTAGACACAGAGAAATTTCTCTATGTTAAAGTAAATTAAAGTATTTCTTTTTATAGGATCCTTCTGGATCTGAGCTTTTGGACCTTTGGGTTTGAGGTAGGGCAAATTTGCCTGAGTTGTAGGAGAGTGCTACTCTCTGAGTTAGGTGAGTTTTACTCACTGAGTAGTAGGTGAGTTTGCCTGAACTATAGGAGAGTTCATCTCTCTGAGTTTTAGGAGCAAGCTTACTCTGAGGTAGGGCTATCCTCCATAGCCTGAGTGGTAGGGCTTAAGTTCCTGAGGTAGGTGATACTTGTAATACTGAGTGTAGGCCTTTGTGGCTGAGGTGTAAGTCTTGGAGGAGACTGAGAGATCCTGAGGGATCTGAGGTGTAAGCTCCTTTGAGCATTGGTTTGGAGAAGTGCCTTGACTTACAGGAAGTTAGCAAGGTGGGAGGAGAGTGAATGTACCCATAATTTTTGGTACCACGATAAAACACTTGTGTTATTTTATGTGTTTGCTTTTATTTTCTTAATTGCAGGTGCTAAGGACAAGCTCTAGATCACTCTAAGTTGAAAGCTAAAAGAAATAAACAAGTGATTTAAAAGACTATCAAAATACCTAAGCAAACCTATTCACCCCCTTCTAGGTTGCTAGCTACCTTGAAAATAAGATATTTCAAGTGGTATCAAAGGGAGGTTCCTCAAAAAGGATTTAATAATCTAAGTGATCCTCCAAGGTAGCTGCTGCTAAGTGGTCATGTGCTCTAGAGAGAGCCATAGAGAGCTGAGTTCCATGAAACTCCCCATCTATAGAAAGGAGCAGTTTGAAATATGGAAGGAGAGGGTAAGGATATTCATGGAAGCCTATGATCCAAGAATTTTTACAACTATTAGGGAGGGACCTGTCATTCCTATAAAGGTCTCTGCTCTGGATGCCAACACCTAGACACCAAAGACACTCTCTGAAATGACCAAAGATGAGGTCATATTAGCTGGCCTGGACAAGATAGCACAAAACATCACTTCCAGTGATGTAGATGACTCAACCTTCCTGAACTTAGTTCACTGCCAGACCTCCAAGGAGATGTGGGACACCCTCGTGGTCTATATGGAGGGTACTTATGAGGTAAGAGATGATAGAAAGTCTCTGTTAAACCAAGAGTATGAGGGCAGGTAAATCCTAAAGGAGAACATAACTACCTGTTTTGAATGATTCTTCAGGATCATAAATGAATTGAAGACCTATGCAAGGGTCTTAAATGATTATGAAATAAATGATAAGTTTCTCACATCTTTCACTAGAGATTGGGATACTAAGATTTGTGTCATAAGAGAGATGACCAAGCTTGCTGACACTCCTCCCCAAATATTGTTTGAGAAGCTGCTTTCCTATGAGATGTAGCTGGCTGCCAGGAAGGAGGAGGATGCCTCCAACAAATCACTGGCCAAAGAAAAGTCCTTAGCCTTCAAAGCTGAAAGCACAAGGAAAGTCAAGGAAAGGATTTATTCTCCACCAAGGAGAATAGCTGAGTCAGACAGCTCTGACTCAGAGGCATCAGATAGCAACATGTCTGATGAAGATTTTTTAGCCTTTTCTAGACAACTCCAGAGGTTAATGAAGAAGAAGCATTGGAAGAAAAGGCCTTCCAATTCCACTCATCATAGAAAGAACCAGTCCAAGACTGACAGGTATGGTTCTAAACATAATAAATATAACTCCTCTAAAGTAATTTGCTACTATTGCAGCAAGCCTAGACCTGTGATAGCTGACTGCCCAGAGAAAAGGAAGGAGATTGAGGAGAAGAAGCAGCACCAGCACTGTAACATCCAATTTCCAACTAGCCCCTAAGAGTGGTTTTGGTCATGATTAGGTCATGAAAAAACGCTAGGAAGCCCAATTAGATCAAGTGAGCTTAGATAGGAATCTAAAAGCCACCTTGGTGTGCAAAAAGTAAAAGGCTAAACAATAGTTTAGGAGGACTATTGGGCCTCACCATGACTCTATGACCCCACCTATACCTTCCTAACCCTAAAGTGAAGTCAATGGGTCACCAAGGACCCATTGGGGTCAACCCAAGAGGCTAAGTTGACCCAAGTCAACTCTAGCCCCAAAGTGGTCAAAGTGCCCTTACTAAGAATCAAGTGGCCTACAAGGTGTCAAACCAACCCTAACCAAGTTTACCTAGACCTTAGGAGAGGTCAATGGATCACCAAGGACCCATTGGGTTCAACCCAAAAGGTCAAACTAGCTAGGGTCAACCCTAGTCTATGTTAGATCAACTTAGCCCAAATGGGCTAACCCAAGCCCAAGTCCTCCTTCCATTTGGGCTAACCCCTTTTCTATAAAATTATGTGGATAAGTGGGCTGCCAATTGACTGGGTAGTCAGCATGGTCAACATGGGTGACTAGGAGAGAGTGAACTCCAACTCCATCTTAAGGGAGGAGAGAGAAAATGCAAAGGTAAGCCATTCATGGCAAAGGAGGCCAAGGGCCAATATCCATGGGCTAGCCCAACCCCCCCTATCTGATCCAGGAAGACCAGGGGCCACTTTTGGTGGCTGTTCATGGCCAGGTGGTGGCTGCACAGCCATAGACGAGCTCCACCATCAATGGCCATTAATTGCCATTGAAGCATTAGCTCACCACCTTCCCCCCTTTATGGCTGGATTCAACTCCTCTGGAGTAGAGGAGGAGTTTCCAGCCATTTCCTGGCTGAATTGAGTCTTATGCATCCCCCCTTGATATGGCCAAAAACTTCATTTAAGAGGCCATTAATGTCCACCGTCAGTTAAGCTCCTCCCCTCCTGCGTTTCTCTTCTTAAAATCTTCCCTGGACCAGAGGGTCCTTTTCCCCCACTTACCCGAAGGAGCTGTGACGGTCGATAGTGTTGTTGCAGAAGCCGAGTGCCGCCGCCGTCGTCCATGGTTTCCCGCCGCTCCTCTCGCCTTCAGGCCACCGGAAAGGTCTTCCTCCACCTCTTTTTCCATAGTTAGATCGTAGCAATTACTAGGGCCAAGGCTCAGGCTCAATTGAGCCCGATCCAAATCCAAATTTCCATGGTTTTCGGCCAAGAAATAGATTGGTCGGATCGCCGGAATAGATGTCTCCGTCGGCCGTGCCGCCAGCTGGGGGTAGCCCCCACCTCCCCGAAGGTGGTGGTGGCGGTGGCCGGACGGGGAAGTGGTCGGGTGGCTGGGAAATCGGCCCGCAAGCTGCTCCAGGACGGGACAATCTGGACCTTCGGCTGGAGGAAGGAGATAACCCGATGCCGCCGGTTTAGCTACTTTAGGATTCATGCAGATTAATTCAGGATTTTAATTATTTTGATTTTATATAACTCTGTCACACTATATGCAGCATTTGGTTTTAATTTTTAAAAATTCTTAGGCTCATCTAATGGAAAAGTCATCAACATGAAATGTGTATCCCTAAGGGTCTAATTAAATCCAAAATTGATTCGGACCCATTTGGACCTCTGGTTGGGCCAGGGAATCCATTTTGGGGGGACCTATACCTATGACTACCCTAAAATTGAAATGGATGCCCTCCTTTCATCCCTTGTCCAAATGAGCTGAAATTTTGGCAGGGGGTCTACCTTTGCTATACCTAGGGCCTGCCCAAAAATGGGAATTTTTGGAGAACATTTATCTATAGTTTTTAGAGAACATTTAATAGACCATGTATAAATTAATTAGGTGTCCTATACCTATAAGGGTCATTATAGGGTTAATTAGGTCAAAACACCCCCTTGGGGTTTTGAGTGGTCAAATCACCTCAATAGAGGCTGAAATTTTGGTCACTGACTTTTTATGGTATGACACACCCTCCAATGGAGTTTGGGGTGGTTTGGTGCATGGTAGCCCTAGAACTCTAGGGTAGGCCCTTTTATGGGATTTTTAGGGTTTGATGGTCATTGGGTAAAATGACCTTGGAATGACCTGAAAATTGATGGAGAGGACCATAGGGTGTATATGGTCCACTGGTTGAAGTTTCATTCAATTTTAAAGTCTTTAACCCCCTCAAATCCCTAACCCTAGATTAGGGCACAAAGACCAATAGTTGGGTTTATGCAATCAAAACATCTCACAATAACTTAAAACTTGGGCAGGGTATTTATCTGATAGGAAGCTGTCCTAAAATAATTTTGTTAGAATTTTTAGACTAGTAAAATCAGTACTTTTTTATAACCCTAGCTATGCCTTTAATTTTTATTTTGCTTGTTACGATATTTATGCCCATTGAAAAGTTGTTAAATTTAGCATTTAGAAGTTTTACATCATGGTAGCCCCCTCTGTATTTTTATTGAAAATTTTATATGATTATTTTAGGTACTTGATTCATAAATTATGAATTATGGAATTTTGATTATAAATAGATGTGGAGCTTATTATTATTATGAAAATTATGAAATCTAGTGAGTGAGTGTTCTAAGTCAAAATGTAGGTTCTGGAATTTTCTCATATTTTTTAGGTAAATATTTACAGTACTTGCTTCAATAACCCAAGAGTATGGAATTACCAATGTAAAAATAAATTAGAAGTTACTGTTAACTGAATAATTAGGGGAATCCTTCTAGAGTGTTTTTAGGCCATGATGATCTTACTGGATTTTTTTATAATTTTTAGAACAATATTTCTGACCTTTGATTCTTAAAATGGTGTTATTGACCTTATGTTCTAAATTGTGATTTGGGGGCCTAAACCATTCTAAAAATTTATATATCTTGGATTTACTGTTAAATTACTGTTTAGTATTAATCATGATTTTATGAAGTCCTATACATACTTGAAAAGTGCACTTCATGTTCAGAATTTCATTTCCTAGTGTTGGAAGAAAATAATTAAATACTCATTAATTTAGGAAAATTATGAATCACTGGCTTTTATCTAGTTAGGTCATGAGAGGCCCCCATAAATTATATTAAGCCATTCGGATGATTATTTATAGTGCTACCTATTACGTGCATCATATCGTTAGGTAAGGACTACGAATAACCTTAATGCAAAAAGTGAGTGATGGTGGGGTTAGGCCTAAGATTGGAGAATTCAAATAGCTTTGGTTTTGGATAAGTAATATGGGTCACCATGGAACATGTTTGAGATATGAGTGTTGTTGGTTGGCATTTATAGGAGCTCGGGATCGGCGGAAGATCGTCCCTCCCGAAGAGAGGAAGGTTAAAAATCACACTAGGATAGTCTATCGTAACACGAGAAGGTAATGGGTAAGGGAATCAACCAATAGTAATAAGTACCTTGTGAAAGGGAACGATGGGCGTAATCCCATCATAGTTCCTAGTGCCCCTTGAGAGCCCTTCACAGGGAATACCGGGGGCAGTCCTGGGTTAATGTAAACTGTATTAACAAACTGAAAAGAGTAACTTAGTAATTAGGGTTGCACATTTCACAAACATAGATAGCACAGGAAGATAGTGGGGAGCTTCGTCTCGATTTGTTAAGAGACGGACGGAATGGTCCGGTGAGCTTCGGCTCGATTTGTTAAGAGATGGACGGAATGGTCCGGGGAGCTTTGGCTCGATTGGTTTGATACGTTAAATTTGT
Source organism: Platanthera zijinensis (assembly GCA_039513925.1). NCBI lineage: Eukaryota > Viridiplantae > Streptophyta > Magnoliopsida > Asparagales > Orchidaceae > Platanthera > Platanthera zijinensis. The sequence goes on from CM077079.1 coordinate 259,207,786, forward strand.
ATGTGCATAAAAGGAAAGAAAAATTAAGGTTGTGGGTCTTCAATATTGGAGGGTCGATGCACCGACGCCAATACGCTGACTCAGCAAGTGTAGTTAGCACTTTGCCAACAGAAGTCCGGTGCGCCAGCCGACAAGAGTACGGAGGAGTCCGCTTCGTGCACCAAGCATTGAGGCATACGATAGGTCTGACCGGTAGTACTTTACTGGTTTAGAGGTGGGTGAGGCCCAACCCACCGCTTCTGTCTGCCACTACGGAGGTATCATGGGAGGTTCAGCTACAGAAAAGGGGAACTAAAGGTCTGTGTGCACAGAGTCAGGTGTGTGAGTTGCACTTGTATGTTCCATCATACCCACTTGCATGTCATAGCATAATCGATTCATTTAACCCTTGACACCTAAGTTATAAGTGGAATGGGACGCTTATATATTAGGACTTGCAAAACGACCCCTTGGTCCATAAGCTTGTGTGGGCAAGTTTATAAATTAAGGTTAATTTTGATATATATATATATATATATATATATATATATATATATATATATATATATATACGAGTGACAGTGCACGGGGAGCCCCCCGTGCCCTCCGCGACAGTACACAGCTCGGGACGGCGGGCTTCGCCCGCCCCCCGGCGGGCTTCGCCCGCCCCGCCGGCGGGCTTCGCCGCCCAGACTTTTCAATTCCAAAATCGAAGGTCACGGAGGCTCTAAATCAAAAAATGATCAACATGAAGGTTGTTCGGATCGCCGAGATCTACAACTTTCATGTTGATCACTTTTCGATTTGAAGCCTCCTTGACCCCCAAAATCTCATGCCCGCATATGAACGGGTCACGGAGGCTCCAAATCAAAAAATGATCAACATGAAGGTTGTTCGGATCGCCGAGATCTACAACTTTCATGTTGATCACTTTTCGGTTTGAAGCCTCCTTGACCCCCAAAATCTCATGCCCGCATATGAACGGTTGAGATTACTTTGGAGGGCCTCATTGTTACACCGTGCAATCCTATTGGCTGCCCATATTCTTTTGTATATATGTATAGATATATATATATATATATATATATATATATATATATATATATATATATATATATATATATATATACTGCTGTTTGATAACCGACACCCCAACGTATAAATTGGTATGAGAATTTTTTATACGATGGGAGCCTTGCAGAAGACCCCTTGGCTTATGTGTTCTTACATAAGTGAAGGTTACTTTCCCTAGTTCGTCTTATTGCCATTACTTATTATTGAATTGCTAGCATAGGTCCGCTGCCACCTGCTTTTGATTTATTCTCCACCTTCTTGTCCTTCCCTTTCTTCCTCTCCTCTCGGTGCTTAAGAGCCATGGGGGAAGGGGTGGGGGATGATAGGGCTTAGTCTTATAGACTAACGGTTTTCGGATCACATAATTTAGGGGATTATGGAGCCCAACATGGAGGAGTAGCCCCGGAGGTCGGCCCGTTTGGATACAGGGCAGTCTAGCTCAGGAGCTCAGACAGCTGGCACTGTGAGTCCCTGATTCTAGTAGTGTTTATTTTGCTTCCGCTTGTGTGGATATATAGTGAGGATTTGATGTATCGGGCCTAAGCCCTTATTTCAGTACATTTATACTCTGTGGAATCTCCCTTCGTGGAGATTTTATTACTCTGATATGTGATTTTTCAGTGGACTTGCTTTTACTTTATTATGCTACCTTTCTGTGATCGAATTGGCCGGCAGAATCGGCGCTTTGTGGTGATGACCCTTCAGGGCATGAAGGTGTCACCGCAAAGAGGCGGTTCTGGGCCTAAGACCCCGATGTTTAAAAAAAAGGGGGTGTTACAAGTGGTATCAGAGGAAACCTCGATCGGAAGAGTAGCAGTCCACTAACCCTGGGACACCACCGCTCGAGTTTAGTTTGGGGACAAACTAAGCAGCGGAAGTGTGGTGTGCCCATGTGTTGATCACATGTAATTGTCCACTGTTAATTAGGCATGAGATAATTGCTTACAAACGGTTTTTGATATGCAGCCTCCAGCACAGCCTACACCACAGGGCAGAGTCCAGCAGACTCCGAATGATGCACCACCTCCACCGGTCCCCACTCCGTTCCTACAGTCGGAGATGGGGCAGACTCTGACAGCCATTCTAGAGGCTTTCAGGGCTCAACAGGTTCCGGCTCCGCAGCCAAACCCGGAGGTCAACTGGCTGAGCATCTTCCGAGGACTCTCTCCCATCCTACTTAGGGATAGAGTCAGCTGTCCGGACAGAAGAATGGCTGGATATTATGTACGAGATGTTGATAGGGATACAATGCCCCTTGGAGGAGAGAGTGCCATTGGTGGTCTCCTGCTTAGAGTCTCACGTCAAGAGATGGTGGAAGACGTCACAAGACACGACCTTTGCGGATATGGAGATTGTAGAGATTACTTAGGGGGGAGTTCGGGGCCGCGTTACTGGAGCATTTTGTTCCACAGTCGGCTAAGGATGAGCTGGAGGACAGGTTCCTGCAGCTGAAGCAGGGCAATTGGATAGTGGTAGAGTACCACCGGGAGTTCAACCATTTAGCCCGGTTTGCGGACTCCTATCAATTGGATGAGGCAGGATACATTAAGAGGTTCTATAAGGGCCTGCATGAGGACTTGAGGGAGGCCCTACTATTTGTATCTGACGGGCCAATACCTTAGATGATAGAGATGGCCAAGAGGATAGAGGCTGATTGGCAAGCTTCTCGGGGCCGAAAACGGCCAACGGAGGATCAAGGTCGAGGAGCAAAGAATGATCAGAGACGAGCTCGTATCATGGACGGGAGAAGGGTCGAGGACCAGCCTCGTCAGGAGGCATGACAGGAAACAAGGGAGCCAGGAGTGGTGGCTCCACCACCTCTTCAGACACGGGAGGGCCAGAGACTCGGGGGAATGGCATATCCCCCGCCAGAGTACTTATATTGTCATCAGATTGGACACCTCCGAAGAAACTGCCCCATGAGGGGGGCACCACCTCCAGCACCACGGGGTGGCCCACCTGCTCAGCATTTCGGAGGCCGAGGTCGTGACCGTGGACGTGGATACCAGGGGGGAGATTGTGGACAAGAAATGGAGCAGGTGTATGCTTTGGACCTAGCGCAGCCTCAGAACCCAGAGCAGGTCATAGTAGGTTTGCCAAGATGTTTAATGGTTTAAATAGAATTCCCTTTCTCAGTTGTTAAATTTGTAGAATTGCACTAGATAGAATAAATAGTAAAGAAAACTCGTTATAGAACCCTAAGATCTTTAATCGCCCCGGATATAGTCTTCATCAGCGACAAGCCTTCCTACACGCTTTTCGATACTGGAGCTACTCACTCCTTTGTGTCGGAAATGTTCGTAGAAGGACTGGAAGGCGTGGAGTGATTCACGGGCTCGGAGATGAGGGTGCGACTACCCGATGGATCTGAACTCCTTACCTCAGACCACTGTAATATGGAGGCAGAAATTGGTGGAAAGGCGTTCGAGGCTCTAACGACGCTTTTGAAGCTAATGGACTACGACTTGATCTTGTGCATGGCATGGTTGCACTGGAACCATGCCCAGATTGATTGACAAGCAAAGAGGATCACCGTGAGGCACGAGGACTCTCTTATTGTTATCAAAGGTATAAGACCTGCCTCTCGTATACTCTTATCTTCGGTACAGGCCGTTAAGGCCCATCTGCAGGGGGAGGAGGTTTATCAGGTTCTTTTTGAGATGGCGGAGGTCAAGGAATCTGTGACGGACATACCAGTAGTACGAGATTTTGACGACGTTTTTCCAGAGAAGCTGCCAGGTCTACCTCCGCACCGAGAGCAGGACTTCAAGATACAGCTTGTGCCGGGGGCCAAGCCGTCATCTAGGGCCCCTTACCGGATGGCCCCGAAAGAGTTAGCAGAGTTCCGAAGTCAGTTGCAGGAATTAGTAGAGGCAGAGTTTGTTCGGCCAATCTCTTCACCTTGGGGAGCCCCGATGTTATTTGTCAAGAAAAAGGATGAAAGTCTTCGCTTATGTATTGATTATCGAGCGCTGAACAGACTGACAGTCCGGAATACGTACCCGCTGCCACGGATTGACGAGTTGTTTGATCAATTGGAGGGAGCGTATTTCTTCTCGAAACTTGACTTGAGGTCAGGTTATTATCAGCTACGGATTCGAGAGGAAGATATTCCAAAGACCGCCTTCAGTAGTAGGTACGGACTGTTTGAGTTTACAGTGATACCCTTCGGGCTCACAAATGCACCGTCAGCATTTACAAGCCTCATGAACAGAGTATTCGAGGAGTATTTGGATGTATTCGTCATCGTATTTATTGACAACATCCTCATCTACTCAAGGACGGAGGAGGAGCATACACGACACCTGATATTGACTCTACAGAGGCTACAGGAGTACCAGCTGTACGCGAAGTTCAGCAAATGCCAGTTTTGGTTAAAGGAGGTGGCCTTCTTAGGTCATATTATCAGCGGTGCTGGGTTGGCAGTAGAGCCGGCCAAGATTTAGGCAATACAGGATTGGCCACCGTTGAAGACAGCCACAGATGTACGGAGCTTCCTGGGACTTATCGGATATTACCGAAAGTTCGTCGAAGGATTCTCCCGGAATGCACTCCCTCTTACATCCCTGACGAAGAAGGAATCCCCTTTTGTTTGGACGCCATAGTGCGAGGCGGCCTTTGTGGAGTTGAAAGGTCGGCTTACCTCGACCTCCATTCTCGCTCTTTCGTCGGGAAGGGAGGGATTCCAGGTGTACACGGATGCCTCCTACCAGGGGATGGGTACCATTTTGATGCAGAACGGGCACGTAAAAGCCTACGCCTCCCGACAGCTAAAGATACATGAGAAGAATTATCCGGTGCATGATCTGGAGATGGGTGCAGTGATCTTCGCTCTGAAAATTTGGCGACACTACCTCTACGGGGTCTACTGCGACATCTTCTCAGATCATAAGAATTTGAGATATGTGGACACACAGAAGGAACTTAATATCAGACAGAGGCATTGGGTGGAGTTCCTGTCGGATTACTAGTACACCATGTATTACCATCCCGGGAAGGCGAACGTGGTGGCAGATGCTTTGAGCCGGAGAGGAGATACCTCAGGGAAGGGACCACATCTGATGTCCATGGAGCTAGTATGGTCTTTCAGAGGTATGCAGATATCCCTAGTATCCGAGAATGATCCAGAGCTGTATAGGGAGTATCTATCATCGATGGTGGCCATAAATGATATTCGGGACCGCATCCGGGATGGACAGAAGACAGATGCATGGGCAGAGCCGATATTCTGAGCATTGGAGGAGGGTTCGACGGGAGATTATTCACTGAGAGATGGATTGCTATACTTCAGAGGCAGGGTTTATATACCCGCAGGAGGTCAGATTCGGGAGGACATCATGACAGAAGCACATTGTAGCAGATATTCTATACACCCGGGCATCACCAAGATGACGACGGACTTGAAGAAGACGATGTTCTGGCCGGGGATGAAGAAGGACATCACATACTTCGTGACTCACTGCGAGGCAAGACAGCTGGTGAAGGCGGAGTGCAGGAACCCCGCAGGATTACTGCAGCCACTTCCGATGCCGGAGTGGAAGTTTGAAGACATCGCGATGGACTTTATTCATGGACTTCCCCGATCACGGACGGGAAACGACTCGATTTGGGTCATCTTCGATTGGTTGACGAAGGTGGCCAGATTCATTCCGATCAGGAAGGATGACTCTGTGGGAGTACTAGTGCGGAGATTTGTGGAACAGTTCATTCAATATCACAGGGTGCCCAAGACGATCGTGTCGGATCGGGAAGGACGGTTCACTTCCAGGGAGTGGAGATCCGTGCAGGCTTACTTAGGCATGCGATTGACCTTCAGCACTGTATTCCATCCCCAGATGGATGGGCAGACAGAATGTACCAATCGAACGCTGGAAGATCTTTTGAGGCTATGCATTTTTGATTGAAATGTACCTTGGGAGAAGCTTTTACCACTAGTTGAGTTCTCCTATAACAACAGCTATCAGTCAAGCATTAGGATGACACCCTATGAAGCCTTGTACGGAAGAAGATGCACGACTCCGCTTTCATGGATTCAGGACGAGGATCTGAAGGTGTTGGGATCAGATTTTGTCGAAGACACCGAGGCTCAGGTGAGTCTGATACGGGATAGAATACTGGAAGCGCAAAGCCGACAGGCTAAGTACTACGACGCCCGACACCGACAGGTAGAGTTTCTGGTGGGGGACCGAGTGTTTTTGAAGATCCGGCCCATGCATGGAGTTTCACGGGTGCGTGGTCGGAGGAAGAAGCACAACCCTAGGTATTTGGGCCCTTACAGGATCCTGGAGCGGATCGGGGCCCTAGCCTACAGGCTAGAGTTGCCACCGGAGCTGGTAGCTCTGCACGACATCTTCCACATTTCTTCGCTGAGGAGGGCTCTACTACTCCCGGAGCAGTAAATTTTGACCACCGAAGGGCCGGTAGCTTCAGACCGTTCTGTTCACTTGGAGCCGGTTCGGATCGATGATAGAGGAGTACGGATCTTGCGTCGCAAGAAGGTTCCGTTAGTCAAAGTACTATGGAGGAACCATGGCCAGGAGGAGCATACCTGGGAACCGTAGGACCTGATGTGACGAAAGTATCCAGAGCTGTTCAGTCAGGTATACCTCACAACCTCTCAGGATGTTCAATTTACTTTCCTATTTTAAACTAGTAGGACTGGAATTTTAAGAGTATAGGCTAATCTTTTATTTATTGGGGTCTTGGTTTTGCCAATTTGGCGGATTAATCATAGGTTTAGTTTTCCCTTAACCTAACTTAGCAAGCATAGCGTCATGATGAAACCTTTCACTTCTTATGGGATGTTACACGGTTCTTCTCCCTCGATAGAAATTTCCATAGGCTTAACCTTGATTTCGAGGACGAAATTTTTGTTTTGTTTATTGGGATTTGTAACATCCCATTTTCAACTAGTCCCCCCTAAGAGTAGTTTTGGTCATGATTAGGTCATGACAAAACCCTAGGAAGCCCAATAAGATCAAGTGAGCTTAGATAAGAATCTGAAAGCCACCTTGGTCTGCAAATAGTAAAAGGCTAAATAATAGTTTAGGAGGACTATTGGGCCTCACCATGACTCTATGACCCCACCTATACCTTCCTAACCCTAAAGTGAGGTCAATGGGTCACCAAGGACCCATTGGGGTCAACCCAAGAGGCTAAGTTGACCCAAGTCAACTCTAGCCCCAAAGTGGTCAAAGTGCCCTTACTAATGGTCAAGTGGCCTACAAGGTGTCAAACCAACCCTAACAAAGTTTACCTAGACCTTAGGAGAGGTCAATGGATCACCAAAGACCCATTGGGGTCAACCCAAAGGGGCTATATTAGGTCAACTTAGCCCAAATGGGCTATATCAAGCCCAAGTCCTCCTTCCATTTGGGCTAACCCCTTTTCTATAGAATTATGTGGATAAGTGGGCTGCCAATTGACTGGGTAGTTAGCATGGTCAACATGGGTGACTAGGAGAGAGAGAACTCCGACTCCCTCTCAAGGGAGGAGAGAGAAAATGCAAAGGTAAGCCATTCATGGCCAAGGAGGCCAAGGGACATTATCCATGGGCTAGCCCACCCCCCTATTTGATCCAGGAAGACCAGGGGCCACTTTTGGTGGCTATTCATGGACAGGAGGTGGCTGCACAGCCATGGCCGAGCTCCACCATCAATGGCCATTAATGGCCATTGAAGCATTGGCTCACCACCTTCCCCCATTTATGGCTGGATTCAACTCCTCTAGAGTAGAGGGGGAGTTTCCAGCCGTTTCCTGGCTGATTTGAGCCTTATGCAGCCCCCTTGATATGGCCAAAAACTCCATTTAGGAGGCCATTAATGGCCACCGTCGGTTAAGCTCCTCCTCTCCTGTGTTTCTCTTCTTAAAAGCTTCCCTGGACCAGAGGGTCCTTTTCCCCCACTTACCCGAAGGATCCGTGACATTTGATAGTGTTGTTGTAGAAGCCGAGCGCCGCCGCCGTCGTCCATGGTGTCCCTCCGCTCCTCTCGCCTTCAGGCCACCGGAAAGGTCCTCCTCCACCTCTTTTTCCATGGTTAGATCGTAGAAATTACTAGGGCCAAGGTTCGGGCTCAATTGAGCCCGATCCAAATCCAAATTTCCATGGTTTTCGGCCAAGAAATAGCTTGTTCGGATCGCCGGAATAGACGTCTCCGGCGGCCGTGCTGCCGGCTGGGGGTAGCCCCCACCTCCCCGAAGGTGGTGGTGGCGGTGGCCGGCCGGGGAAGTGGCCGGGTGGCCGGGAAATCGACCCGCAAGCAGCTCCAGGACGGGATGATCTGGGCCTTCGGCTGGAGGAAGGAGATAACCCGATGCCGTCGGTTTAGCTGCTTTAGGATTCGTGCAGATTAATTCAGGATTATAATTATTTTGATTTTATATAACTCTGTCACACTATATGCAGCATTTGGTTTTAATTTTTAAAAATTCCTAAGCTCATCTAATGGAAAAGTCATCAACATGAAATGTGTATCCCTAAGGGTCTACTTAAATCCAAAATTGATTTGGACCCATTTGGACCTCTGGTTGGGCCAGGGCACCCATTTTGGGGGGACCTATACCTAGGGCTATCCTGAAATTCAAATGGATGCCCACCTTTTATCCCTTGTCCAAATGAGCTAAAATTTTGGCAGGGGGTCTACCTTTGCTATACCTAGGGCCTGTCCAAAAATGGGAATTTTTGGAGAATATGTTTCCTTTTAGAAAAATTTAATAGACCATGTATAAATTAATTAGGTGTCATAAACACCTCAAAATCCCCCCAAATTTGGGTGGGTAGTCTTAAAGGGCATGTTAAGGCTCTGGTAAAAATTTCATCTCATTTGGAGTTGTTTTGATTAGGTTTTTATCCTACCCTAGGTTGACCCTTATAGGGTTAATTAGGTCAAAACACCCCCTTGGGGTTTTGAGCGGTCAAATCACCTCAATAGAGGCTGAAATTTTGGTCACTGACTTTTTATGGTATGACACACCCTCCAATGGAGTTTGGGGTGGTTTGGTGTAGGATAGCCCTAGAACTTTAGGGTAGGACCTTTTTTGGGATTTTTAGGGTTTGATGGTCATTGAGTCAAATAACCTTGGAATGACCAGAAAATTGGTGGAGAGGACCATAGGGTGTATATGGTCCACTGGTTGAAGTTTCATTGAATTTGAAAGTCTTTAACCCCCTCAAATCCCTAACCCTAGATTAGAGCACAAAGCCCAATAGTTAGGTTTAGGCAATCAAAACATCTCACAATAACTTGAAACTTGGGCAGGGTATTTATCTAATAGGAAGCTGTCCTAAAATAATTTTGTTAGAATTTTTAGACTAGTAAAATCAGTACTTCTTTTATAACCCTAGCTGTGCCCTCAAATTTTATTTTGCTTGTAATGATATTTATGCCCATTGAAAAGTTGTGAAATTTAGCATTTGGAAGTTTTACATCATGGTAACCCCCTCTGTATTTTTATTAAAAATTTTAGATGATTATTTTAGGTACTTGATTCATAAATTATGAATTATGGAATTTTGATCATAAATAGATGTGGAGCTTATTATTATTATGAAAATTATGAAATCTAGTCAGTGAGTGTTTTAAGTCAAACTGTAGGTTTTAAAATTTTCTCATAATTTTTAGGTAAATATTTACAGTACTTGCTTCAATAACCCAAGAGTATAGAATTACCAACGTAAAATTAAATTAGAAGTTACTGTTCACTGAAAAATTGGGGGAATCCTTCTAGAGTGTTTTTAGGCCATGATAATCTTATTGGATTTTTGTTATAATTTTTGGAATAATATTTTTGACCTTTGATTCTTAAAATGGTGTTATTGACCTTATGTTCTAAATTGTGATTTGGGGGCCTAAACCATTCTAAAAATTATATATCTTGGATTTATTGTTAAATTACTATTTAGTATTTATCATGATTTTATGAAGTCCTATACATAATTGAAAAGTGCACTTAATGTTTAGAATCTTCATTTCCTAGTGTTGGAAAAAAATAATTAAATAGTCATTAATTTAGGAAAATTATGAATCACTGGCTTTTATCTAGTTAGGTCATGATAGGTCCCCATAAATTATATTGATCCATTCAGATGATTATTTATAGTGCTACCTATTACGTGCATCATATCGTTAGGTAAGGACTGCGAATAGCCTTAATGCAAAAAGTGAGTGATGGTGGGGTTAGGCCTAAGATTGGAGAATTCAAATAGCTTTGGTTTTGGATAAGTAATTGTTGGGATTTGTCTCCACAATACCTCAGATTTGTAGGAGGTCAGACCTTGAACTAAGATGAATTAAGGTGTATTTGATATTGTGTTTAAGTTGTATGTGTGCAGGTTCTCATTGCCAAGTGTAGACCAATGTCAGTCTATAATGGGTCACCAAACACAGGACCATACAATGTAATCCCTCATTGTGTGATCCAAAGTGTTGGCCCATGTATATCCTCTTTATTGGGATACACTTCCTATACATGCACTTGGATTGGTGGACTGAAGTATTGAAGTTTATTTTCTCAGAAGAATTTCTCTAAGTCCACATACTCGAGTAGCTTCCTTCATATACTCGAGTAAGTGACTTAGTACTCGAATAGATCCTTAGACATACTCGAGAAGACTCTGTATACTCGTGTAGATAAGCTTATACTCGAGTAGATAGTTAGTCACTCGAGTAGGTCATATTTTATACTCGAGTAAATCCTTCTGTTCTTAGATCCTAAATTTTCTCCAAGTCCACATACTCGAGTACCTCTTTTGTATACTCGAGTAAGTGAGTCTGTACTCGAGTTAGTTGGATTACATACTCGAGTAGACTATATTGTACTCGAGTAGGTGATAACTTGTACTCGAGTAGTTGGTTAGTTACTCGAGTAAGTGTTCTGTTCATACTCGAGTAGATCTGCTCTTCCCATCTCAGAAAGTTTCTAAGTCTACCTACTCGAGTAATTCCCTATATACTCGAGTAAGTGACTCTGTACTCGAGTAGTTATTTTTCATACTCGAGTAGTTTAATGGTTACCCCAGTTGCTTTCCCAAGATAATCGAGTAATTCTTTTTCCCCTCACTCGAGTATCCCCAACTCTTCTACTCGAGTAGTTCTTCCTATTTAATCTGAGAAATTTTCTCTAAGTATTTTTACTCGAGTATATACTCTCATACTCGAGTAGCTCTAAAATCACTCGAGTGTTGATCTCTGATTCACTCGAGTAGCTTCTCTTCTTATACTCGAGTATACTCCTCCTATCCACTTGAGTATATAACATCTTATACTCGAGTATGTCTCTTGTCTGTCTCGAGTATATCTGTTCAAACATTCCTGAAATTCTCTAAGTACAATTTCGCTGTGTATTTCGAATTAATCATTTCTGATTGGTCCACGTGTCATCCTTAATTACATTTCTGACCGTTGGAGTCCACCTATAAATAGGTTCTTTCAGATTTGACTAATAACAAGTTTACAAAGATTATTATTTTAAGAAAGAGAAAAGTTCCCGTGAACCCTAACTTCTCATGCCGCCGCCATTGCCGTTCACGGAAGAAGGTCTGGATCGACGATCTCCGATCGCTGATTTCAACTCCGTTTCTCCAGCGATCCAGACGAAAGATAATCACTCGATCTCGCCGTTCCTCAAAGTTCTCTGATCTATTTTCTCGATCGAGGTGATTCCGTTTTTCAGATCTGTGGATCTCTCTCAAGTCGTCTTCAACATATTCTGATCAAGCCAAAGTTCTCAAGGAAGAAGACTATCAAAGATCCAGATCTGTGCAATATATTGTTTGTATTTTCTTTTCAAACAAATTTCTTTGTAGGAGTTTTTCTCCGAGATTTGTAGGAAGGCTTTATCTTCCGAGTGTAGATCCGGTTTGGATCGAGTTTTGTAGGAACTTGGTTCTGAGGTGTAGGATTGTTTTCAATCCGAGATAGTGGAGTAGCCGAGTCTAGTGATTTGCTAGATCGGTGAGGAAAGTGGACGTACCCAAGATTGGGGAACCACTATATATCTCTTGTCGTCTGTGATTGCTTGATCTGTGCTGTGTTAATTTTTTATTCCGCATTTGACACGCATTTCACCTATTCACCCCCTCTAGGTGATTTAGGCTAACAATTTAGTACTCTCAGTAATATGGGTCACCATGGAAGATGTTTGGGATATGAGTGTTGTTGGTTGGCATTTATAGGAGCTCGGGATCGGCGGAAGATCGTCCCTCCCGAAGAGAGGAAGGTTAAAAATCACACTAGGATAGTCTATCGTAACACGAGAAGGTAATGGGTAAGGGAATAAACTAATAATAATAAGTACCTTGCGAAAGGAAATGATGGGCGTAATCCCATCATAGTTCCTAGTGCCCCTCGAGAGCCCTTCACAGGGAATACCAGGGACAGTCCGGGGTTAATGTAAACTATATTAACAAACTGAAAAGAGTAACTTAGTAATTTGGGTTGCATATTTCACAAACACAGATTGCACAGGAAGATAGTGAGGGAGCTTCGGATCGATTAGTTAAGAAACGGACAGAATGGTCCGGGGAGCTTCGGCTCGATTTGTTAAGAGACGGACGGAATGGTCCGGGGAGCTTGGCTCGATTGGTTTGATACGTTAAATTTGCATGTGCATAAAAGGAAAGAAAAATTAAGGTGGTGGGTCTTCGGTATTGGTGGGTCGATGCACCGATGCCAATACGCTGACTCGGCAAGTGTGGTTAGCACTTTTCCAACAGAGGTCTGGTGCGCCAGCCGACAAGAGTATGTAGGAGTCCGCTTCATGCACCAAACGTTGAGTCGTACGATACGTCTGACCGGTAGTGCTTTACTGGTTTAGATGTGGGTGAGGTCCAACCCACCGCTTCCGTCTGCCACTACGGAGGTATCCTGGGAGGTTCGGCTCCAGAAAGGGGGAACTAAAGGTCTGTGTGCACAGAGTCAGGTGTGTGAGTTGCACTTGCATGTTTCATCATACCCACTTGCATGTCATAGCATAATCGATTCATTTAACCCTTGACATCTAAGTTATAAGTGGAATGGGACGCTTATATATTAGGACTTGCAAAACGACCCCTTGGTCCATAAGCTTGTGTGGGCAAGTTTATAAATTAAGGTTAATTTTGATATATATATATATATATATATATATATATATATATATATATATATATATATATATACTGCTGTTTGATAACCGACACCCCAACGTATAAATTGGTATGAGACTTTTTTATACGATGGGAGCCTTGCAGAAGACCCCTTGGCTTATGTGTTCTTACATAAGTGAAGGTTACTTTCCCTATTTTGTCTTATTGTCATTACTTATTATAGAATTGCTAGCATAGGTCCGCTGCCACCTGCTTTTGATTTATTCTCCACCTTCATGTCCTTCCCTTTCTTCCTCTCCGCTCGGTGCTTAGGAGCCATGGGGGAAGGGGTGGGGGATGATAGGGCTTAGTATTATAGACTAACGGTTTTCAGACCATATCATTTAGGGGATCGTGGAGCCCAACATGGAGGAGTAGCCCCGGAGGTCGGCTTGTTTGGAGACAGAAAGTCTAGCTCAGGAGCTCAGACAGCTGGGACTGTGAGTCCCTGATTCTAGTAGTGTTTATTTTGCTTCCGCTTGAGTGGCTATGTAGTGAGGATTTGATGTATCGGTCCTAAGCCCTTATCTCAGTACATTTATACTCTGTGGACTCTCCCTTCGTGGAGATTTTATTACTCCGATATGTGATTTTTCAGTGGACTTTGTCACCGCAAAGCGGCGGTTCTGGGCCTAAGACCCCGATGTTTAAAAAAAGGGGGGGGGGGTCTTACAAGCACAAAGGAAAGAAGGAAAAGTCCTTCATTGCCAAGAAGGAAAAGAGTTGGATAGACTCATCATCTTCTAAGTTTGAAGAAGATGAAGCCTATACTGGGCTAGTTGTCGTGCTATTAAAGATGAAGCTATTGCAGCAGGAGAAGTCAATCCTCCAGGGAGGATAGGAATTAGAGCCCCTCTAACACTATTAGACAGTGAGTCAGAGGTGGATGAAGATGTCCACAGCTACAGAGGGCTGATGACAATGATAGATAAGGAAGGCAACCAGGATCAGCCTAGTCAGAGCATGGTATATCTATCACCTAACTCTGCTTATCTGTTTGAGTTTGAGACTAGTCCTTGCTCAGAAGCCTCTTCACCCTAAGGTGAAGAAGATTATAGATTTGAAGGAGATGCCATTTAACTGATTGACAAGTATACATAACTTTTGAATGCCTTCAAGAAGGTCAAGAAGTTATCTAAGAAGCAAGCTAAAGAGATCTCGTCTCTCACACTTGCAGTTGCCTAGCAGATAGTAATAACAAATCTGCTGGACCAGAAAGCAAGGAAAATTAGCCAACTGAAGTCCCTCTTAGACATTCAGGTAGCCTCCATCAAACACAAGAACTGTCTCATCAGGGAGCTTAAAGATAAGCTTGAGAAGGAGAAAAGATTAGTGGCTAGCAATTCTAAGCCAAGTACTGTCCTCCCCTTGATAGACTCCTCCTCTTAAAAGGGCAAGAAGGGGTTAGGATTCAAGGGAAGCACAAGAGTTGCTCCTTCCAAAAGGAAGGGCACAGCTCCAGCTCCACCTCAGCCTATTGCTTCTAAGCCTCCCATTCTTTTCAGAAAAGTTTTGATACCTTCTAACAGGTATGACAAAGAAAGCTTTTATGGTCACTGGGAGAGGGGTTATTCATCTGGAGTGAACAAAGATGTTCACTTCCATGGTGAAAATTTTGGCAGGGTATGTGCAGTCAAGGCTGACAATGAGAAATTTCAAATGGCCCAATATGGACCATTTGTCATTGGTGCTTCTGCACCAACATTCAAGAATGTTGCTACAGCCAAGGCTCAGAATCTGATAGTAAAGGTTTTGACTAAGGGCAAGTCTAATAATTAGGCTGATCTGGGCATATCTGAAGCCATCAGAAGCATGCTTTCTAAAAAGAAGCTAGCTGTTGCTGGCATTAAGGGAAGACCAAATCAGCCAGTTATAAGACTTACCTTCAGTCAAATTATGGCTGAAAGAAATCAGAAAAAGTCTGCAGCACATCGTCCTCCTGTCAAGGTTGCTGCTCATAAAGCTGTAGGGCCTTCACAGAAAAGAAGATATAACATACATGATTATTTGTGTTGTGGTAAGATAGGGCATTTTGCCATTGACTGCTGGCACAATCCCAATGTGGCCAGAGCTAGGGTCAGTCCACCAGTAAGAAATTCTACTGGTGGACATGTTTAGTTTCATGCTAACATGCACCTAGGACCCAATAAATATTGGGGGTCCTAAGGTTAATTAATTTGTATATTGCAGTATAGTTCAAGGTGTCATACCCCTATATGGTACATGGACAGTGGTTGTTCCAGGCACATGACTGGAACAATGAGCAACTTTAAGGAGTTTACCCTAGTAAAAGATGGACCCAAAGTCATCTTTGGAGGTTTAGATAGAGGTGTAACCAGAGGATATGGTAAGATTACCAATGACATAATCACCATCACCAAGGTGGCTTATGTTGAAGGGTTGTAGCACAACCTTATAAATATAAGCCAGCTTTCTGATCTTCGCTATATTATTGTCTTCCACAAGGATGAGTGCCTAATTAGGAGTTCATGTGACCAAGAGGTCATCTTGACAGGAACTAGGAGTGGAAATCTTTATTGCTTGAACTTTTTATGTCTAGATAAAGATTCTCTTATTTGTTCAGTGGCAAATGAGAAAGTCTCCTACTATGTCTAGTGGCACAAGAGATTAGCCCACTTAAATTTTAAGACTATTGGCAAGCACTTCAGTCAAGAGCTAATTAGGAATGGCCCCAATGTAAAGTTCTTTAAGGAGGGCATTTGCTCACCTTGACAAAAGGGTAAGTAGACAAAAGTCTTCTTCAAGAGTATTGGGACCAAAGACTCTGTGAGGTGCTTATACCTCTTGCACTTAGACCTATTTTGTCTTATGCCAGTTCACAGTCTTGTTAGGAAAGTCTACACCCTTGTGGTAGTTGATGACTATTCCAAGTTTACTTGGGTATTCTTTCTTAAGAAGAAGGATGAAACCCTTGATGTCTTCATGAGGTTTGTCAAGTAAATTCAGATTGAGCTTGGCTGTACTGTGGTCAAAATTAGAAGTGACCATGGGACAGAATTCCAGTCTGATAGCATGAAAAAGTTCTTTGAAGAGCATGAGACTCATCAAGAATTCTCTTCTCCTAGAACACCCCATCAAAATGGGATAGTTGAGAGGAAAAAATAGGACTCTCATAGAGGCTGGTAGAACACTGTTGAGTAACACATCTCTCCCAGAATATTTCTGAGCTGATGTAGTAAATACTGCATGTCATGTCCTCAATAAAGCCTCTATCACCAAAGGCCAAGAGAAGACTCCCTATGAGATCTTGAAGGGCAGAAAACCAAATATGGGCTATCTCATAATCTTTGGTAGTAAATGTTTTATGCTTCACAATAGCAAGTCCTATGTGACTATATTTGCTACCTAATCCTATGATGGAATATTTGTTGGGTATAACAATCATAGCAAAGCCTATAGGATCTACAACTTGAAAAGCCAAGTTATAGAAGAATCAGTTCATGTATTCTTTGATGAGTCTACCATGATTAATAATTGACTGCCTAGTTCCTCTTATAGTACTGCAGGTATAGAACAGATGATGGATAAGCTGACCATCAAGGAAGCATCACCAGTCATCCAAGATAATATGGATACTCCAGAAGATCTACCTGGCATACTGGGAGTGGATGAAGATCAACAAGAATATGTACCTATTGCTGAAATAAGACTGCCACCTATAGTCAGACATATGAGAGATCATCCAGCATACCAGTTCATTGGTGAGACAAGTCATGGAGTAATGACAAGGAGCAGAAGTCAGAACATAGCCATGTATTCAAGCTTTTTATCCCAAGTGGAGCCCAAGAAGTTTGAAGAGGCCAACATAGACTAACATTGGATTGGATCTATACAAGAGGAACTGAACCAGTTCAAGAGATACAGGGTCTGGATGCTAGTTCCAAGACCTCATGGTCATAATGTCATTGGAATCAAGTGGATATACAGAAACAAGCTTGATGAAAATGGCATTATAATTAAGAA
Organism: Platanthera zijinensis; assembly: GCA_039513925.1. Taxonomy (NCBI): domain Eukaryota; kingdom Viridiplantae; phylum Streptophyta; class Magnoliopsida; order Asparagales; family Orchidaceae; genus Platanthera; species Platanthera zijinensis. The sequence continues at coordinate 259,224,947 of CM077079.1, forward strand.
CAAGGCCAGACTAGTAGCTAAGGGGTACAAGCAATAAGAAGGGATTGATTTTGATCAAACCTTTATCCCTGTAGAAAGATTGGAGGCCATCAGATTATTCCTTGAATATATAGAACATAAGGGATTCAAGATCTACCAAATGGATGTGAAGTCAGCCTTCCTAAATGGTGATTTAAAAGAAGAAGTCTATGTTGAGCAGCCTCCAGGTTTTGTAGTTCCTAACTCACCTAATTTTGTTTATAGACTTAGGAAAGCTCTATATGGGCCGAAGCAAGCCCCTAGAACATGGTATGAGACATTGTCTAGTTTTCTCAGTAAGAACAAATTCTCAAGGGGAAAATAGACAAGACCCTATTCTTAAGGTAATCTAAGGGTAAGATTATCCTAGTCCAGATCTAAATAGATGACATCATCTTTGGATATACTGATGAAAACCTCTGCAAAAAGTTTGCTAAACTTATGCAGGGGAAGTTTGAGATGAGCAGTATGGGTGAACTTAAGTTCTTCTTGGGCCTCCAAGTAACACAGACTGATGATGGCTTGTCCATATCCTAGTCTAAGTTCATTAGGGAGTTAATCAAGAAATTTGGCATGGAGAATTCCTCCACCATGAAAACTCCCATGGGGTCAAGTATGCCTGTTTACAAAGATAAAGCAGGGAAACTTGTTGATGAAACTTTGTATAGAGGGATAATTGGCTCCCTTCTATATCTGACTGCAAGTAGGCCAGACATCATATATACTACATATATTTATGCTAGGTATCTGGCTTGCCCTAAAGAATCCACTACTCTACAGCTAAGAGAATCTTGAGGTATCTTAAGGGCACTCCAGAACGTGGCCATGGTACCGTAGAAATAGGGAGTTTGAACTAATGAGCTATTCAGATGTAGATTCTGCAAGCTACAAAGAGGACAGTAAGAGCACATTTCGCATCTGTCAGTTCTTGGGAGGGAGACTTGTATATTAGAGCAGCAAGAAATAAATCATTGTGGCAATATCAACTACAGAGTCAGAGTACATCTCAGCAGGAAGCTGCTGTGCTCAATTACTATGGATCTAGCACCAGCTTCAAGACTATAACCTCCAGATAAGTAGAACTCCTTTATTCTGTAATTCTACTAGTACAATCTCTATTGCTAGGAATCCTATCTCCCATACCAGGACTAAGCACATAGAGATTAGATATCATTTCATTAGGGAGCATGCGGAATGTGAAGATATCACCATTGAGTTTGTCCCAACAGACAACCAAGTGGCTGACATCTTCACTAAGCTACTAGATGAAGCCAAGTTTAACACCTTCAAATTTGAGTTGGGTATGTTAAACTTAGTATAGCTTCAGTTGCTTCTTATCTGGTTGCAAACTATTTGGCATTATGCAGATAGGATGGTCCTTTAAAGAAATAAAGATTCTCCAATTGAGGGGGAACAAGTCCAGCACAATTCCAACATTTCACAATGGCCTAATTGAGGAGGAGCAGGTGATAAGATGATCAGTTGATCAGGTGCATCCTACCAGCTATTTACTGTAATCAAAAAGGGGGAGAGGATAAGATTATTAGATGATCAGATAAGCAAGGCAACACCAATTTAGGGGAAGCAGATAACATATGCTGTAATGTTTCATTCTACAAGCAGGGAAGTATGGTAACTATAGATCACCTCTCAATTATTTAATTTTGTTTTAGTATGCCATGTGCTGCATGGTTCTGTGTTTGTCATTGACTTTGCTTAGGAGTTTTGACTTCCTCAAATAGGGGTAGATTGTTTGGTCCATTGCCCACAATGTCTTGGATTTGAGTGAAGTCAATCTTATCAATGATATATACATATCAGTAGATGACTATGATATGTTAGGTAACCAAAGTGGCTAAGTCAGGTAAACACTTACCTAAGATCTGGGATGACAAAATTCTGTCTAAGTCCACAGGCATTGAGTGAAGGAACATCACTCAACGCCAGAGGACTTATAGCGCTAAGTGTAGCTTATATTGTCATAGCCTAAGTTGGAATGAGCTGAAATATGACTAAGTCCACATGCATTGAGTGAAGTCAACTCACTCAATGCCATGCTACTAAAGATAAAGTTGGCTAAGTGTTTTGGCGTTGAGTGATGAAGACACACTCAATGCCATTCAGCAAAAAGGTTGTAAGTTGAGCTGGTTGAACTAAGTTCAAAATTCGTCGAACTGAGTTGAGAGTTCGTCGAGCTCAACTCACCTTTCGTTGAGCTAAGTTCAGAGCTTGAGTTTTTGAGTTCGTCGAGCTCAGTTGAGATTGGTCAAACTGAGTTCAGAGTTCATCGAGCTCAGATCACCTTTTGTGGAGCTAAGTTCAGAGCTTGAGTTCTGAGTTCATCGAGCTCAGTTGAGATTTTGTCGAACTGAGTTCAAAGTTCGTCGAGCTCGGTTCACCATTCGTCAAACTCAGTTCAAAGTAAGACAGTCTAAGCGCAGTGGTTTTAAATATAAAAAAATGACTAAGGCAAAAAGCATTGAGTGAGGCGTGCTCACTCAACGCTCTCAAGCCTTTATACAGAAATGAGTTAAAAGCTGGTAGCGTTGAGTGAGACATGTTCACTCAACGCTCTCAACGCTTAAGTTGCTGAAAAAGCAGAATTTTGGTTAAGGCAAAATGCCTTGAGTGGAGGTTACTGACTCAACGCTATCAATGCCTAGTGAAGACAGAATTTTGTCTAAGTGGTTTGGCATTGAGTGATGCTTACTCACTCAACGCCAAGTACTAGAAAGCTGATAAAGAAAGTTGGCATTGAGTGAAGCTGAATCTCTCAATGCCTAATATCAGACTTCATATTCTTAGTAGTTTGGCGATGACTGAAGGTTACTCACTCAATGTCATGAGACAGTAAAGCTGTCTAAGTGTTTTGGCATTGAGTGATGCTTACTCACTCAACGGCTCTTATCTAATGCTCGATTTTGGCTAAGTCCATAAGTGCTGACGTCAGCAAAATCGATAAAATCAACTAAGGTCAATTCAGACACGTGGAAGCTACATTACACATCAAAACTTGCTGTGAAGCTACTGTAAGTCTTCTTCCGTTAAACCAAGGCGCAACTGGAAGCCGCAGGTGGGGTCCACCGATCTCAAAGATCCGTTGATCTGCGAAGTACAAAAGGAAGAGATAGGGCCTAGAAAAAGACAACTTTTAGGGCATACACTATTCAAAAAGGAGAGCAGACGTCTTCATCTTCTTTGCCATTGCTGCATGTGAAAAGCTTGAAGCTCTCCAGTAAAAAAAGTTTAGTTAGTTATGCAAGTCTCCATCTGCCACAGAAGATTCAGAATTAGTTCTGAAGAAAAAAGAACCTTCATCTTTTAGCAGGTTCAGTGAGCTATTTGAAGATTCAAGATCAAAAGATCTTTTTCCTTCAGCAGCAAGTTCAGAAGTTATTTTCTGAGTTCCTCCAGGAAATTCTTTCCCCACTGTGAGGAGAGTTGGAGCAGAAATTTTTCTGCTCAAGTTGTAGACACAGAGACATTTCTCTGTGTCAAAGTAAATTAAACTATTTCTTTTTGTAGGATCCTTCTGGATCTGAGCTGTAGAACCTTTGGGTCTGAGGTAGGGTAAATTTTCCTAATCTGTAGGAGAGTGCTGCTCTCTGAGGTAGATGAGTTTTACTTACTGAGTAGCAGGGAAGTTTTGCCTGAACTGTAGGAGAGTGCATTTCTCTGAGTTGTAGGAGCAAGCTTGCTCTGAGGTAGGGCTATCCTCCATAGCCTAAGTGGTAGGGCTTAAGTGCCTGAGGTAGGTGATACTTCTATCACTGAGTGTATGCCTTTGTGGCTGAGGTGTAAGTCTTGGAGAAAACTTAGAGATCCTGATGGATCTGAGGTGTAGCTCCTTGGAGCATTGGTTTGGAGAAGTGTCTTGACTAACAGGAAGTTAGTAAGATGGGAGCAGAGTGGATGTACCCATAATTTTGGGGAACCACTATAAAAAACTTGTGTGTTTTTCTGTGTTTGCTTTTATTTTCTTAATTGCAGGTATTAAGGACAAACACTAGATCACTTTAAGCTGAAAGCTAAAAGAAATAAACAAGTGATTTAAAAGACTATCAAAAGACCAAAGCAAACCTTTTCACCCCCCTCTAGGTTGCTAGCTACCTTGAAAATATGATCTTTCAAGGCCAATGGGCCTCCAAAGACTCATTCCATGGACTGATTGACATTGAGTGTGTTGACTGGACTCAACGCCATTTTACTTAGACAACATCTTGGCTCGGGGAGTTGAGTTCACTGAGTGCACTCAACACCATGGACTGATTGGCGTTGAGTGCATTGAGTGCACTCAACGCCATTTTACTAAGAGAAATATCCTGGCTTGGGGCATTGAGTACGTTGAGTGCACTCAATATCATGGACTGATTGGCGTTGAGTGCGTTGAGTGCACTAAATGCCATTTTACTTAGAGAAACATCTTGACTTGGGGCATTGAGTGTGTTGAGTGCACTCAACACCATGGACTGATCGGCGTTGAGTACGTTGAGTGCACTTAATGCCATTTTACTTAGAGGAAGATTTTGGCTCGAGGCGTTGAGTGCGTTAAGCATACTCAATGCCATAGACTGCTTGGCATTGAGTGAGTTGAGCTCACTCAATACCATTATACTTGTAAGGTTTTCTGGCTCAGGGTGTTGAGTGCGTTAAGCGCACTCAATGCCATAGATAGATTGGCGTTGAGTGAGTTGAGCTCACTCAACGCCATTTTTCTTAGAAATTATAGACCAGTCGGTTTCATCAAACTCAACCTGCAAGTCGTCGAACCAAAGCATATTCGTCGAACTCAGCAAAAAGTTCATCGAACAGAAAGAATTCGTCGAAATCAATAAGAGTTTGTCGAATGGAGCGGATTTGTTGAGCTCAGCAAACAGTTCATCGAATGGAGCAAGTGCTGAACTGGGTTGAGAGTTCGTCGAACAGAGTTCGATGAACGTTGCAAGTTTGTTGAACCAGGTTTGGGATTCGTCAAACGGGGCAAATTCGTCGAGCGGAGCTTGATGAATAGATCAAATTCGTCGAGCGAAGTTCGAAGAATATAGCCAATTCGTCGAGCGGAGTTCAAAGAATAGAGCAAATTCGTCGAACTGTCTTTGGAATTAGTGATTTGGAGGAGAGAGAAAGCTCAGGCTTAATGGCCATTATGGCCATGAAGGCTCCATAACCCCCACTTTTATGGGGCTTTTACTCTTCTGAGGGAGAGGAGAAGTTTTTCTGGAGGTGGCCGGCCATTGGGGTGGCTCAGCCCCATTAATTTGGTTGAAACCAAAAAGAATGAGTTAATGGCTGTTAATGAAATTTAATGATATTTGGGAGTTATAAGACTCCTCTCCCAAATTTCTTCTTTAAGGACTTTCACCAGAGCAAGGGCAAGCGTTTCCCCCAATTACGTTTCAAATCCATTGAGGTTGGTGTAGAAGTTGCAGAGGAGCAAAAGCTCGGTGGCCGAAAATGGTGCGGAGGCAAATAACTCACATTCAAGCCGCAAGCAATCTATTCCTCTACTCCTTCTTCGCGGGCTAGATCATAGGATTCATTAGAGATGAGAATCAGGCTCAATTAAGCACGATCCAGTTGAACTTTTCCACTAGTTTATCCTCAAAAATGAAATGTTGGGTTCGCCAGAATACGCCATCTCCATCGTCCAAAACACCTCCAGCCGATAACCCTCACCTCAATGGAGTTGGTGGTTGTTGGAACCGATGTTTCACATTCATTGTGTTTGGGAATATCAAATACTCGATTGTATTTGATCATATTGTATGTTGATAGAGTGTGCAGGTTGTCAGGTGCAAGCAACAGTGAAGGATTATATGGATGCTAACGCTAGGCGCTAACACTAACGCGCCGCGCTAGCCCATCGACGAACGTCGAGAGAAGAAGTGTCCAAACTCTGGGCAACCGCAAGGCGCTAGCACTAATGCTCCGTGCTAACCAGTCGACAAATGTCGAGAGAAGAAGGGTCGAGGCACTGGGATACCGCCAGGCGCTAGCACTAACGCGTCGCGCTAGCCCTCGACGAGTTTTGAAGGCAGAACGTCGAGACTCTGGGCTACGCCAGGCATTTGTACTACTGCAGGAGGTAACACACCGATTTATTTGGACCTAGCGCTCTGAATGGTTTCGGCGCAAGCTCTACCACGCCACACTATCTCTCGACGAGCTTCGAAGGCAGAACGTCGAGACTCTGGGCTACGCCAAGCTTTAGGACTACCGCAGGCGCTAATGCGATGATTTATTTGGACCTAGATCTCTTAAAGATTTCAGTGGTAGCAGCTACCGCGCGGCGCTAGCCTTGTTAGACAGATGTTACCTTTTCAAGAACATCGCATCCTATGTTACCCCGCAGTGGTAGGCCCTACCGTGCGGCGCTAGCTCAAATGAAAAGGCAAAGGATCGTTTCGAAAGATTATTTTACAAATTTGGAGGACAGCTGGCACAACAAGCGCGCGAAACTACCGCAGGCGCTGGTCTTACCGTCAGCGATAGCCTGTTTTCATGAAGACTTATAAAAGCTGATGCGTTCCTGTTATCAGTACGGCTCCAAGACAAATTTTAATGAAGGGTTTCTAAACTCCAGATTTTGGCCGCCTCCTTGGCCTGTCTCCACTTGCCTTCGTCAAAGTTGAAGGAATCCTTCTCCCTCCTGTTCGTGAACAAAGAACTCCAGTGATCCAGAATCTTCATCGACCTCTGAGAACTGACCGGTTGCTAACCAACGAAGATCTCAAGCACCGGCCATAGATCGCACACCGGAGAAGTCGTCAAGAGGGAGAACTTCATTTTTCTTATCGTCCTTACTTTTAATCTTAATACTCCTTTTTATTTTCTGTTTAGTTGTCATTGAGGAAAATTGACCGGAGAGGGTCGTCGTAATCCGGGAAGGATTTCGCGGTAAATTGTCTTGGGATTTGGGACGTCTAGATCGGAGGATCTAGCAGGGCTTTAAGGAACTTACTTGTGTGGAGGTGAAGAGTGGGCTTTAAGACCCTTCCTTGTATGGAGGTGAAGAGTGGGCTTGAACGCCTTTCCTGGAGGGAAAGCGTGAGAGCCAACCGGTCATAGTTTGGTCGGTATATAAGCCAAAAGAATCTTTATTCTTTTCGTATCTGATCTTTGGCGCCATAAAGATCAAGTTTTGATGTATACTCATCTTGTACTGCTTTTCATTATTGATTTAATGTAATGAAATCCTTTTTCCTGTGATTGTTTGGTGTGTGAAATTTTTAAATTCAGTAAACATTCGCAAACCTTATTCACCCCTCCCCTCTATGGTTAGCCACTAGATCCAACAAGTGGTATTAGAGGGAGGTTACTTCCAATAGGCTTAATAACCTGAATTATGATGGCCAACACTGTGCACGCTTTCACTAAGGGACAAGGTGTGAGTCATCCTCCACTCTTTATGGGGAGTGACTATAGTCACTGGAGGACATAGATGAAAATTTTTCTGATGACTCATAGCATGGACATATGGGCCATAGTAAAGACAAAGTACACTTCTCCCATTATCACAGTTGGTGATACCGTCGTCGAAAAACCACGAGATAAGTGGGATTACATAGATAAGTTAAGATGTACAAATAATGCCAAGGACATGCATGCTTTATTCTGCGCCTTGGACAAAATTGAATTCAATAGAATCTGCAACTTTGAAACTGCTTATGACGACTGTTAGAGCTTACTCATGAAGGTATATCGCAGGTTAAGGAGTCAAAGCTGTTCCGACTCAAATCTGAATATGAACAGTTCCGGATGGGGATCGATGAGGATTTGGATAGCATGTACACGCATTTCACCAAGATCATCAATACTTCAAAGTCTCTCGAAAAGAACTTTCCAAACGGTGATCTGGTGAGGAAGATCCTACGATCTTTGCCTCCACGTTTCAATCCTAAGGTGACTGCGATTACTGAGTCTCATGAAATCAGTACCCTGGAGATAGAGAGCCTTATCGGAAACCTCAAAACACATGAGGTGGAACTGAATATTCAAGCAGAGGAATATCACATGGATATGAAGAAGAAGGGACTGGCACTGAAGGCAACACGTAAAAGAAAACTGCGGAAGATTCTGAGGTGGAAAGTCTCTACGTCCGGGATTTCAAGAAATTCATGAAGAACCCTAAAAACAGGGACAATTCAAGAAATTCCTGAAGAAAGGAGCTGGAGAAGGCAGGAGGTGGAACAAGCCAGGGAAAGAGACAGAGAGCGACGATGAGAAGTCCCAGCCAGAATGTTATCACTGCCACAAACCTTGACACCTGAAGAGAGACTGCCCGAGACTTTAGAAGAAAGAGAAGGGAAAGAAAGCCGATACAAAGGAAAGAAGAAGGCACTGAAGGCGCTTACTTGGGATGAGAATGGGTCTGACAATTCATGCTCCTCAGATTCAGGGAGTGATGATGAGGCAAATCTGTGCCTCATGGGAATGAGCATAGAAGAATCTGATGATGAATCCAGTGTCCAGAGCGACACTGAGGTAAGCCCACCTACATACTCTGAACTTCTTCAAATTTATGAAAATCTAGTTGATAAATTAGAAAACACGATTTCTGCAAAAAAGGCCTTAAGAGCCGAAAATAAGAAAATCAAAAAGGATTTAGAAAAATTAAAAAACAAAGTAATTAGAGCCGGCAAAGACAAGATCGAGTGTCTAGAGTGTTCTCACTTGATGAAAACGATCAAAGATCAAAAGGCACGTCTCTCCAAGTCATCGGTGAGAACAACTAGTCTCATAAATGAAAAGAATGTCTTGGAGAAGAGACTCCAGTTATCTATTGCCAAGGTAGAGGAAGGCAAGAAACAATTTTCTAATCAGTGTGTGATGCTTGTGACTGAGAACATTGCCTTAAAGGCGAGGATCCATGATCTTGACTGCGCTATCCAAAAGTTTGGAGTAGGCTAAAAATCATTAAATATGTTATTGGGTGCGCAGTGTCATGTATCTGGGAAATTTGGACTAGGATATGGAGGTCCAACATCACCACCGAGGTGAAATCGTTATTTTTCTAAGCATAAGCCCAACACTCATAAACCAAAAGATAAGCTGAAAAATTATGGAGGGATATCTCCTTCCTCAAGCAAGAGCTCAAGCAACGTGATAAAAGCAACATCCACTGCTTACATCTCGTGTGCAAACTATCATAAGATTGGTCACACATCTAGCTCATGCCTAAGGAAAGGTGCCACAAAAAATTCGTAAATCGGGCTACCAAAGGCTTCTACCTATGTTATGGGTGCGACAACTTGGGTAACTAGAACTTTACCCTCATCTTCTTCCTAGGTATGTTGGCAGGCTAAGGAAACAAAGAATGTGTGGTATTTGGACTCTGGTTGCTCCAAGCATATGATAGGAGATAAAGACAAGTTCCTTAGCTTAGAAAAGAAGAAGGGTGGCATGGTGATATTTGGAGATAATAGCAAAGGAAGGATACTGGGAATCAACACTATAGGTAACAAGTTATTTTCTATTTCAAATGTTCTGTTTGTAGATGGCTTAAAGCATAATCTTATCTCTATTTGTCATTTGTGTGATAAAGGTATATATGTTATATTTGAGTCATCCTCAAACACACTTAGACCACTTCCAAGTCAGAGCGCAAGCCGACGTGCAAACTTATTGATGCCAAAACTTCTAGTGTACTGCTTATAGGTCATAGAAATCGTAACGTATACACCGTTAGTTTTGATGATATTTCTGCATCTAATTTGAAATGTCGTGTGACAAAGAACGATGAATTAGACATTTGGCACAGGAGACTAGGACATACTGGTAGCAAGCTTATTATTAAACTATCACGAAAGAAACTCGTACGAGGCCTCCCCAACTTAAGCGGTAGTTTAAATATTCTGTGTGCTCCTTGTCAAAAAGGGAAATTCGTTAAGAACTCATTCAAAAGCAAAACTGAGATTTACACGACTAGACCTCTTGAACTCATACACATCGACTTGTTCGGACCACTTAGTACATGTAGTCTAGGTGGGAAACGGTATACCTTTGACATCATAGACGATTTCTCACGCTTTTGTTGGACAATTTTCCTTGCAAACAAATCTGACGCATTTCATGAATTCTCAAACCTGTGCACGAGACTTCAAACTGAGAAGGAGCTCAAAATTGAACATATCAGATCAGATCATGGAGGAGAGTTTGAGAATGAGGACTTTTCAAACTTGTGCGACTCCTTAGGAATTAAGCACTAATTTGCCGCCCCTCGCACTCCAGAGCAAAATGAGGTTGTTGAAAGGAAAAATAGTACTCTTCAAGAATTAGCTCACACGATGCTCGCAGAGTTTGGTCTACCTCGTTATTTCTGGGCTGAAGCGGCCAACACAGCAAGCTATGTGATGAACCGTGTCAGACGGTTAATCTATCCAAACATTGTTCCTCCAGTCATTGTGGGCTGAATTTATAAGTGCATAGCTATTGAGTGCGACATTACATGTGCGTGTAAGTTGACTATGCCTCTAGGTATGCATGAGGATTTAGATAGGGGAATGACTTCACTATTCACACATCCATAGACGGAGCACTCATGAAGAAATTATAGATCTACATGCCATAACTCATGACATTGTATCTTAATGCATTAGAAATATGTTGAGTAATCAATGTCACGACACATATATGCTTTATTGAGGTTAAAAATGCGGGCCAAATCTTAGTGCTAAAGTCTTATGCCTACAAGTTAAAGTGTATCTAAATATGTGGGAAGATTTCAATTGACTTGGGGTTCCTTTCAAAAGAGATAAATGTGATAGCTCAAAACAACAATCAATAATAATATGGTGGCTATATTATAACATGAAAAGGACCCCCCCAAGCATTACTCACTCCTCTTGATAAGTCTTTTTCAGCATTGTGAGGATGAGCACCTTGGATCAAAAAGTCATTTTGATCTTGTGCATAGACCAAACCTTATGCTTTGTGTCCCAAATTCAAATCTCAGTATGCCTTACGTAGACATGTGACATGATCATTCACTTTATTTCTCTTGGGTTAGCATTTTATCGGATTGAGATAAACATGTAAACTATGATATTTCTAATTAGTGTTTTCTCTCTTTTGATGCTACACGTTCACATGTCATTGCCTTATTTAACATTTCCATATATAAGAATTGGATTGAAACTGCACTATATGTTTTGTGCACAACACATACTAGCACTCGATTTACACTCATGACGGTTACAATGTTTGTTCACCATGATTTACGTCATAACTCATCTAACATTGTAGTCATTCTCATTATGTGCTTAGTTTAGTCTGTGCTGTCCAATTCATCTACAATCTGAAACTTGTTTTTATCTATCTTGCTCTATTCTATGACCCGCACGTCTCTAATTCTTTGATTTGCTTTTAGTTTTGGGTCCCCCCTATGGCTATTGTTTCAAAACATCCAGTGTGTGTGCACTATATGATTTTTGTCTAAATCGTCATCATATCTCTTATTTTCATCCTACATATTGTGTAGGCCTTGCCAGCCCTTTTGATATTATCAAAGTGGGAGAATAAATTGGTTCATGAGTTCACGGGTTAGGAGAGGTTAAATGTATGGGGAGCATGGTTCAATTATGTGCACATAGATAGGGGGAGCAACACATAGATATGGGAGCAAGTTGAATGTGTAGAGCCACATATATACTACAACCTGATGTTAGCTTATAATTCCTATCTTCTATATGCACTCTATCTCATGTATTATTTATCATGAATGGGATTTGATATTATCAAAAGGGAGAGTTTGTTGGAACCGAAGTTTCACATACCCTGTGTTTGATAATATCAAATCCCTGGTTATATTTGATCATGCTGTATGTTGATAGAGTGTGCAAGTTATCTGGTGCAAGCAACAGAGAAGGCTTATATGGATGTTAATTCCAGGCGCTAGCACTAACGCGCCACGTTAGCCCGTCGACAAACGTCAAGAGAAGAAGTGTCGAGACTCTGGGTTACCACTAGGCACTAACACTAATGTGCCTCGCTAGCCAGTCAACAAAAGTCGAGAGAAGAAGTGTCGAGACTCTAGGATACCGCCAGGCGCTAGCACTACCGCGCCGCGCTAGCTCTCGACGAGTTTCGAAGGCAGAATGTTGAGACTCTGGGCTACCGCCAGGCATTAGTACTACCGTAGGCGCTAACACAAAGATTTATTTTGACCTAGCGCTCTGGATGGTTTCGGTGCTAGCTTTACCGCGCCATGCTAGCTCTCGACGAGCTTCGAAGGCAGAACATCGAGACTCTGGGCTACCGCAAAGCGTTAGGACTACCGCAGGCGCTAATGCGATGATTTATTTGGACCTAGCGCTCTAGAAGATTTCGGCGATAGCACCTACCGCGCAGTGCTAGCCATGTCAAACGGATGTTACCTTTTCAGGAACATCGCATCCTATGTTACCGCGCAGAGGTAGGCTCTACCGCGCGGTGCTAGCTCAAATGAAAAGGCAAAAGATCATTCCGAAAGATTATTTTCCAGATTTGGAGGACAGCTGGCACAACAAGCACGCGAAACTACCACAGAAGCTAGTCTTACCACCGGCGGTAGCCTATTTTCATAAAGATGTATAAAAGCCGCTGCATTTCCTGTTGTCAGTACGACTCCAAGATGAATTTTGACAAAGGGTTTCTGAACTCCAGATTTCGGCCGCCTCCTTACGCCCGTATCGACTTGCCTTCGTCAAAGTTGAAGGAAGCCTTCTCCCTCCCATTCATGAACAAAGAACTCAGGCGATCCAGAATCTTCATCAACTAATGAGAACCGACCAGTTGCTAACCAACGAAGATCTCAAGCACCGACCGTAGACCACACACCTAAGAAGGGTTCAAGAGGGAGAACTTCATTTTTCTTATCATATTTAATTTTAATCTTTGTACTCCTTTTCTATTTTTTGTTTAGTTGTCGGTGAGGAAAATCGACCGGTGTGGGTCGTCGGAATCCGAGAAGTATTCCGCGGTAAATCGTTCTGGGATTTGGGACGTCTAGATCAGAGGTTCTAGCAGGGCTCTAAGACCCTTCCTTGTGGAGGTGAATAGTGAGCTCTAAGACCCTTCCTTGTGTGGAGGTGAAGAGTGGGCTTGAACGCCTTACCTGAAGGGAAAGGGTGAAAGCCAACCGATCATAGTTTCGTCGGTATATAAACCAAAAGAATCTTTATTCTCTTCGTCTCTGCTTTTTTACACCATGAAGATCAAGTTTTGATGTATACTCATCTTGTACTACTTTTCAATATTGATTTAATGCAATGAAATCTTTTTTCCTGTGATTGTTTAGTTTGTGAAATTTTTAAATTCAGTAAACGTTCGCAAACCTTATTCACCCCCCCTCTAAGGTTGGCCACTAGATCCAACAGTGGTGGCGGTGGTTGGCCGGGGAGGTGGCCAGCAGGCCTGCAAGTGGACTGGGAGTTTGCTCCAAGTCGGGTAGATCCGGGTCATTGGCTGGAGGAAGAAGAAAGCCAGCCGCTGCCCGATCATGCTTTAGGATTTGTGCAGATCTTTATGAAATAAACTTTATGTTATATGTATGTTTCTGTCACAGAAAAATCACTTACCTTTGGATTTAAGTTAAAAATACCTAGAGGCCTATTCAAAAAAAGTAGTCAACATGAAACTGGCCCTATGGGTCTAGTTTATTTTAAAATTAGTTTGAACCTATTTGGAGTTCAGATCAGACCACAACACTCATTTTGGGGAGGTCTATATTAGGATTAATCAGAGATTGTTTGGGGTGCCCCCATCAATCCTGACCACCATATGACTTGAAATTTGGATCATAAGACATTCATATTTAGACTTATAACATATCCAAAAATGGGATTTTGGAAAAAATATTCCTAAAGTTTTTGTAGAAATTTAACAATCCATGTATGAATTATTTAAGGGGCCTAATAACATCTATACCCACCAAAATTTTGGTGTCTGACACTTAGGGTCATGGCATGACTATGATTAAAATCTCAACCCAATTGGGTTAGAGTTGAATAGGTTTTGGTGAGACCAAAGTGTGGCCCTTTAAGGGTAAATTAGGGCCAGAGTAAGCTTGGGGCATGGAGGCGCCAATTCTCACCCAATATGGTTGGGACTTTGGCCAGAGCCCCATGGTTAGTTTAGACACCCTCACATGGAGTTTAGGGTGGATTAGAGTTGATTTGCCCAAGGACCCTAGTTTAAACCTAAGGTTGAACTTTGGGGGTTTGTGAAGGACATGATGTGATATGTCCATGTATGGACTTGGTGTTTAGTCCATATGATCTTAGGGTGGTGAAATGCCCTAGTAAGGAATTTGGTGACATTTAGACTTAGGCACACAACTTAAACAAATTAAGGATAGTTTAGGCCTATACATTTTATGAAAATATAGAAGGGTCATATGACCTTGGATCTTCATGAGATTTTGGTTGGAGTAATTTTATAGTGTTATTGCCCTCTAAAATTTATTATAGGATGTTTATAAAATAGTAGCCCTTACTTGTAGTTATAACCTTCAACTTGCCCCATATGATGATTTTGAAGTAACCATGGTTTAATTAACTTAGAATGTTATGAAACTTTGCCAATGCTGATTAAAAATCATTTAGATGCACGAGTAAATTATTTGGATCATTTGGGCATTTCCTCCTATTACTTTATGTGTAAAGTGAACTAGTGCACCATATTTTGATAAATAGATAATAAATATTATATCTTGCTGGAAAATTGTGTTACATGGCAAGAGAATCTTTTGGGGCATAATAAAACCTAGAAAATTATTACATATCATTTTGATGAGTTTATAAGAATGTTCTTTCACTAGTGCACTTTAATGGAATTATTTGAAGTCTCTTTATACATGGCTCACTGACCTTGAAATTGCATGAAACTTAGTTAGTAGTGTTTTATGATCATTATAAGGCTCTGGTAATTTTTATATAATTTTTGGACTATGATTTACGGTACTCCCTTCATTAACTCTAATTATTTGAATTACCTTGAATTAATTATTTAGAGGTTATCATATTTATAAAAATCTGTGAAATTTGGTATTCAATGATGTATTACTATGAAATAGTGTTTATAATTTTTGGGTGGACATAACTTAAGCTACTCCAGAACATCATGTTCAAAATTACCCATGGCCTAACTTTTGGAAAAATCTAATAAATGCCAAAATAATTAGGAAGATTACAAGTTTCTGAATTTAGGCTAATTGTGTCAAGTTAGACCCACAATAATTATCTTAGGGATTTTGTATGAACATTTGGAGTACCTACTGTCATGTACATCATCTAGCATAGGTTTGTCTGTATATAGTAAAATTACGGTAATTGTGATAACATGTGGAATTGACATAGGGAGATCCAGTACAATATTAAAAGGGATCGGGAATTGGGTAATAACTAATAATAGTAAGTGGCTCATAAAAGGGAACGATGGGCTTCAACAACCATCATAGTTCCTAGTGTTGGGTTTCTCTATGAGGGTGGCACAACACTTGTGCACGCAGCGGAAGTAATAAAATCAAGAACAACCCAAAAGAGATTTGGGATCGGGCCATGAATATTGAATCAAGAAGTTAACAAACAACTAGGTAAAATTACCTTAGCGGTGTTGAGTCACAACTCAACAATGATGCTCCAAAATATGAGTCCTTGTCGGTGGCGAGTTCCACGTAGAATAACGTCTATGTCTCTGCAGAAATCCACACGAGCGGGAGAACACCGATCTTCGTCGCACGAAAGATCGGGAAGGAGATCGACTGCACCTTGCACCTCCACGGACTGCTAGGTCCGCTCCAGGAAGAGCAGCACCGACGACTGTCGTCGGAGAGGAGGCCGGCGGAGCGAGCGGTCGGCAGAAACGGAACACTTCCGTCGGCGGATCGACGGGGTTCTCCCGTCGGGCGAATCGGCGGAACCGACGTAACTCTTTCGTCGGGCCGTCGGATGTATATGGTTCGCTCAAACCTAAGTTCCTATTTATACCCAAAGCATAAACAGACCTAGGAAAAATCGCTATCCGCAGACCACAAAAATTAGGGTTTCTGGAAATAATCGTCGGGAATCAGCATTCGTCGAGAATCGAACATTTCGATTCTCGACGAATCTCGACGATCGACGATACTCAACGATCGAGACTCGACGATTCTCGACGATCGAGACTCGACGATTCTCGACGATCGATACTCGACGATTCTGATGATCGATACTCGACAATTCCGACGATCGAGACTCGACGATTCGCGACCATCGAAACTCGACAATTCTCGACGATTCTCGACGATTTTCCCTTGGCAACATTTGCCGGACCCCATTCTGTATGGTGATTGGTAACCTTTACCAACACAGTCAATCTTCCATCTTCTCCACATGCTCTTATGTGCGACCCTGCATGCTCATATCGCGTTGGCAGTGAGATTACATGTTTGACCACTTCTAGATCACCATGGTAACTCCAACACCTAGTGCCCCCTGAAATCCCTTCACCGGGAATAACTTGCGTAGTCCTGGGCTAACCTAAACCGTAAAATAATCAATGTTTAAGAGTAACTAGTATAACAAGGATTACACTTACATTCACACTCCCCGGTTTTGTGGGAGTTAGGTTGGGTCTCACGAGCGGTAGACTTGGTGGTTTTGGTGATAGACAGATTAGCCAGGCGAGCCGATGGCTCGGTAGATAATTGTGACGGACAGGATAGTCCGGGGAGCTTTGGCTCGGTGGGAGAATATATTAATGTTGCATGTATATAAAATAAAAAGGTGGTGGGTCTTCAGTATTGGAGAGTCATCGCACCGACACCAATACGTTGACTCGGCAAGTGTGGTTTAGCACTTAGCCAAATAAAGTTTGGTGCATAGCTGGCAAGAGTAAGCAGGAGCTCTGCTTAGTGAACCAACATTGAAGCATACGATAGGTCTGACTGGTAGTGCTGATATCAGTTTATAGGTGGGTGAGGCCCATCCCACCGCTTTCATTTTCCACTACAGAGGTATCCTGGGAGGTTAGGATCCAGAAAGGCGGAACTAAAGGTCTGTGTGCACAGAGTCGGGTGTGTGAGTTGAAATTGTATGTTCATACCATAACATACTTGCATGACATAGCATAGTCATTGCATATAACCCTTGACACATATTGTATAAATTGGTATGGTAATATTTATATAATAGGACTTGAAAAGCGACCCCTTGGTTTAAAGGTTTGTATGGGCATTCCTATAGTTTATGGTTACTTAGTTTACCTTCTTATACTTTACTTGCTCACCTTTTTCATATGTATCCTTATATTGTTTACCTACGATTTGCTTACTTATACTAGCTGTGATTATATGCTCATGATAGACAAGTTCCGCCGCCACCTGCATTATAACATCCCATTTCCGTCTAGACCCTTAGGAGTCGGTCTGTCGTGACAGAACCCTAGGAAGCCCAAAAATTGAAGTCCATCGACCAAGACTTCGAGTCACGGGTTGGTCATGCCCGTGACCAACCCGTCACGCCCGTGACCAGGGCGTGACCCCTTCGACGATCGTCGATCTCAAGAAGATGATCATCGAGCGCAGGATTTGCAACCCGGGCCCGTCACGCCCGTGACCTACATGTCATGCCCGTGACCTAGGGCGTGACTCCTTCGGTGATCGTCGATTCCAGGAAGACGATCGTCGAGTTGAGAATTTGCATCGCGGGCATGTCATGCCCGTGACCAACGTGTCACGCCCGTGACCTAGGGCGTGACCCCCTTCGACGATCGTCGATCTCAAGAAGACGATCGTCGAGCGCAGAAGTTTCAACCAGGGGCCTGTCACGCCCGTGACCTACATGTCACGCCCGTGACATGGGGCGTGACCCACCTTCGACGATCATCGATCTCAGGTCGACGATCGACGAACCCAGAATTTGTCTCCCAGCCCTATCACGCCCGTGACCTACGTGTCACGCCCGTGACGAAGGCCAAAACGTCAGCCAGGCTAGAAATTTCTGTAACCCAAGTCATAATCAATTCTGGTATGGAAAGTTACACCAGGAGTATTAAATGGGCCGTTTATTTCTCTAATTACTTAGTAAAATGAGGAAGTGTTAACCCAATAGGAAATCGCTACCTGTATCAGCCGTTTCATCTTCCACCTTTTCCTCTTCCCTCCACCATAACCAAAATAATATTAAGAGAGAGAGAGAGAGAGCATTCATGGCCATGAATGCTTCTCCCTTTCCCCTCCCCATTTGGAGATCTATAAAAGCCCTTAGAGCAAGAGGAGAAGGTTACACTCTTGACCAAACAAATTCAGATTTCTTCTCTTGCTGTAGGAGAAGTTCGGGAACACCACCACTGCGCCATGACAATCTGACGTTCATCTCGCCTCCAAACCGCGAACAAGGTCCTCCTCTATTTCTTATCTTATGGGTAGATCTTAGGATCTTAGAAAGGAGTTCGTGCTCAATGGAGCCGTACCTATCTCGCGTTTTCATGGAAAACCATGAAAAAATATATTTTCGGGTACGCCGGAAACCGCCACCTCCGGCGGCCAAACTACCGCCGACCGATAGCCATCGCCTAACGGAGGTGGTGGTGGTGGTGGCTGGCCAGGGAAGTGACCGGACGGCCGGCGACAGATCACGAAAGAGCTACAGGAAAAATATGTTTCTGAGTTCAGTTTTCGGGTTCTGTAGAAGATGAACAGTAAAATCAGTTTTATTATTTAGAAATTATGTAAATAATTTATATAGGGAAGATACATTAATTGGGCATATTTTGATGCTGTAAAACGAGGTACTTAGATGCCGATTTAGGAAAAATGGCCAGTCACAAAAGTTGTAGCCCTTCGAGTCTAAATTAATGTAAAATTAATTTCAACTCGTTTGGGTAAGCGGTTTGACCGCAACACCCATTTTAGTGGGGGCTGTACCTAGAGTTGGGCAGGAACTAAAATGAATGCCCACGCTTTGTCCCTTGTCCAAATGACCTGAAATTTGGTCAGGAGGTTACCCTTAGCCATACCTAGAGTCTGTCCAAAAATAGGAATTTTTGGAGATACTTTGCCTAAAGTTTTTGTTTTAATTTAATTAAGTTAGAGGAATTTATCTAAGTGGTCAAATGACATCCAAACCCTCCCAAATTTTGGTGAGTGGTCCCTGGAAATAAAACCTAGCTCTGTACAATATTTCAACTTATTTGGATGAGTTTTGGATAGGAAATCACCTATTATTAACTAGGCATTAATGAGGTATTTTTGAGTAAAAAGTGCACTAAGAGGTTGGAGCGGTCAAATCACCTCAACAGAGGCTGATATTTTCACCACCGACTTGGAGGGGTTATTTTAACCCACTTGGAGAAAATGGTGTGGTTTAGGGTTGGTTTACCCTAGGATCCAAACTCAAACCCTAAATGGAGGGTTTTGAGGGTTCTGAAGGACATGGGGGCAATTGCTCTCATATTGTCTTGAAATTCAGTAGAATTGACATTAGCATGATAAAAATCATCTGGATAGAATCTTGGAGGATTTGGAGACAGGTAGATACCTCAAAACCCTAACCTTAGCTTTAGGGTAAAATACCAAATAAGTTAAAACTATCACTAAACATTATTTAAAAGCTGTGAAACTCGGATACAGTAAGTTTTGGGGCGGTAGAGTCTATAGCAATTTTACTGGAATTTTTTGATGTCTATATCCAGCACTTCTTTTGTAACTTTTGTTATAGTCCTAATTGATGTTCTAATTATTTAGATTTTTCTGTTCATTGGAACCCCATGAAATCTTGGAAGTAAATGTTTTAGGTCAGAATAGTTTCTCTGGAATTATTGCATAATTTTTAGTTGAGTAAATCTAGTACTTCCTTCACAAATGTTAAAAAGGGGTTTTGTGCTTTAAAAATTAATTATGGAGGATATTGCTACTGAAAAATTATGAAACTTGGCCAATGGTATTTTTTAGGTTGTACCTGCATAATCTAATTAATTTATAATTTTTGGATGGTTGTTCACTGTACTTATTCATAAATAACGAAAGATAGGAAAATATTGCTAAAATAGTTTTAGTGCTATTTTGATGATATAAAAATTGTGATGCTTTGGATTTACCATTTTGAGATAGAAAAATATTTATAATAATTTTGTTGGACATCTTGCATGAGTAATTAGGGTAGTTCATGTTCAAACCGGTAGCCCAAGGAATTTTGAGGAAATTAATTAAATGCCAGATAAATTAGGAAAATTATAATTTTCTGATTATAGGCTAATCATATCATGATAAACCTCCAGTAAATAAGTTAGGGCATTTGGATGAGTATTGGATCATTTCCTAATCGGTTCGACATATAGTCTAGGTTGGTCTGCATATAGCAAATTGTTAAATTGCAATAGGACATGATCTGGGATAGTTGTTGGAGTTAGTCATTTTGTCTGTGTGGATAGATGTGGATGATTTCACTATAGAGGGATAGGAAGAGTAGTGAGAAGTGGTGATGGCTAGAGTTAAGAGGTGCTCGGGTTCGACGAAAGATCGTCTTTCCCGAGGAGAGGAAGAGTCAAAATCACCCTAGGATTAGCTCACTGTAATATGAGAAGGGAATGGGTAAAGGGAATCAACCAATAAGAATAAGTGCCATGCGAAAGGGAACGATGGGCTTCAGCTACCATCATAGTTCCTAGTGCCCTTTGAGAGCCCTTCACAGGGAATACCGAGGGCAGTCCTGGGTTAACGTAAACTGTAATAACAAACTGAAAAGAGTAACTTAGTAATTAGGATCTCACATTTCACAAACACTGTTAGTACAAGAAGATTGTTGGGAGCTTCGGATCGATTGGTTAAGAGACGGACGTAATGGTCCGGGGAGCTTCAGCTCGGTTGGTTAAGAGACTGACGGAATGGTCCGGGGAGCTTCGGCTCGGTTGGTTAAGAGTCAGATGGAATGGTCCGGGGAGCTTCTGCTCGATTGGTTAAGAGACGGACGTTTTGGTCCGGGAGCTTCGGCTCGGTTTTATTTGATTACGATTAAATTTGCATGTGCATAAAAGGAAAAGAAAATTAAGGTGGTGGGTCTTCGGTATTGGAGAGTCGATGCACCGACGCCAATACATTGACTCAATAAGTGTGGTTTGCACTTCGCCAACAGAAGTCCGGTGCACCAGCCGGCAAGAGTACGCAGGAGTCCGCTTCATGCACCAAGCGTTGAGGCGTACGATAGGTCTGACCGGTAGTGCTTTACTTGTTTAGAGGTGGGCGAGGCCCAACCCACCGCTTCCGTCTGCCACTACGGAGGTATCCTGGGAGGTAACGACTCCGAAAGGGGGAACTAAAGGTCTGTGTGCACAGAGTCGGGTGTGTGAGTTGCACTTACATGTTTCATCATACCCACTTATATGTCATAGCATAATCGATTCATTTAACCCCTGACACCTAAAGTATAAGTGGAATGGGACGCTTATACATTAGGACTTGCAAAACGACCCCTTGGTCTATAAGCTTGTGTGGGCAAGTTTATAAATTAAGGTTAATTTCTATAATTATATGCTGATGGTTGAGAAGGGGTTGCTTCTTCCAAGCAACTGGGTACGTGGTGGGACCTTCCTGCCGCAGCATCCTGAGGTCCTGTTTCTACAACTTATTTCCATTTCCATCCCTGTGGACTATCTTATTGACCGCTCGACCAGTAGCTTTAGGCCGCCTAGTCCGATTTCTGAGGTCGGGATTTTCCTGGCATCAACAGGAACCATATTAGTTTCGTCGATCGCAGTTCAGAGAATAGTTATGAAAGAAGTTTGCGTTCTAAGTTCATCGACTTGAGTTCGACGAACTGTACACATTTCGTCGATCTGAGCTCGACGAAATCTGCTGAACATTGTTCTGGTTATAATTTTTCTTACACTTTTTCCTTTTGTTATTCTTGTGTTTAAATTCTGTTTGATTAACATTATTATCTTTAATTTTCTCTTTATCCTTTTCAGGAAAAAAATTTATAGGGCCTGTTTGGATATTTTCTGAATTCGTGGGGGTTGGCTTGATGAAGTACCTAAGCCCAGCTTGCCATTGAGTCTGACATTCATTGTACTTGTGCTGTCCATCAGCTTGATACTTCTTCCATTTAAGGATTCTTTAAGTTGCCTATCCTCAGATAATTCAGTCTTTAATTTAATGATTTGTTCATCTGCTAGAGCTAAATGTTCTCAGCAAATACATTATCAAATTTAGTTTGCCTATCTATAAGCATCTTGATTTCTTTTTCAGATTTTATTAAGTCATTACATAAGGCTTTGAACTCATTTTTAAAATCAATTGAATTAAAATCAAAAGAAGAGATTACCTGGTCCTCTTCTGTCTCTGATTCCTCTGAATGAGTTTCTGCTTGATCTTCAGCATCAAGCCTGCAACTTTAGGCATTGATTGCCATGAGGCAGACTTCTCTTGCCTTGGTTTCTTCTTCATCTTCACTGGAGCTGGAAGATGAAGATTCTTCATTAGTATCACTCCAGGTTTCAGCAATAAAACCTTTCTCCTTTATTTTATGTTTGCTGGAGGAGGGCTTATTGTAGTGTTGCTTCCTTGTTTCTTTCTCTCTTATTCTCTCCTTATTATTCTCTGGACATTCTGAGATGAAGTGTCCAGGCTTCCTGCAGCCAAAACAAACAACCTCTTTAGTGGGAGTTTTGTCATACCCGGGCTTGTCATCATACCTGAATGAATTCTTTCTGAAGTCTTTCTTTTCCATTTTGTAAAATATCTTGGCTAAGAGAGTCAGTAGTTCTTCATTTGCTATAGGAGTTTTTGATTCTTCATTTGCCTTAAAAGCAATGTTTTGCTCCTTTCTTCCTGATGAAGGAGTCTTCTATTCTGCAACCTCTCTGGACTTTATCAGCTGCTCATAGACTTGAGCTTTCCCAGTAAAGATTCCATGGAAATCTCATTAAGACTTCTGACTTCCTTGATAGGCCAGATTCTTAAATCTCATGAGCTAGGGAAGCACATGAAGATTTTGTCATTTACTTTAGTAAGGGTGATGTCTTTGTCTAAAGTCTTCAGCTCATTGATTATTGAGCTCAGTCTGTTATACATGTCACCAACAGACTCTGATTCATCCTTCTTAAAGTTCTCATATTGTGATATGAGGTTGGATCTCCTATCCTTTCTCTCATCAGCTGAACCAGTAACCATTTGGTTAACTGAGTCCCATATTGCCTTGGCTGATGTGCATTCAGCCACCTTCTGGAAAATATCATCAGACATTGTCTGAGCCAGAATATTCATGGCCTTTGCATCAACTATCTTGGCCTTCTTTTGAGCTCTGTCCACTCAGATGGTGGAACAATATGAGTATTTGATGTTGATGTGGATACGGTCTCTGGAATTAGAGGTCCTGTCAAAATATATAGTTTGATTCTTGCCTTCCAAATGACAAACATATTTAAGTTGCAAACTGGAGGTCTGGTGCTTACATAGTCTTTGTTCTGTGCCATGATGTGAAAACAGAAAAGCTAAGAAAAAAGAAATCTGATCTAACAAGGATCTTAGTTCAAGTGTAAACTTGTACAACCACAGAAACAACCCTCTGATACCAATTGAAAGAAAGGGGGTTAGATCTGATTTACTCTAGAGAGGGGGGGGGGGTGAATAGAGTAATTAAAAATTGTTTGCTGTTTTCTAGATTTATATCAGAGTTAAAATATGTGATACCAATAATAAGAGAAAGAAGGGAAAATGCTAATCTAAGCTATCACAGTCACAATAAGAAAAGAAAGAAAATGAGCACAATCAGACAACACAAGAAATTTATAGTGGTTCCCCAACTGGGTACATCCACTCTTCTACCACCCTGGTAGGGGCCCACTATCAGGTTTTTTATCAGGTGACTGCCACCACAAGATCTATTTCTAGGGAGATCTCAAAACCCTTTAGGCTTTTGATTAGGTGCCCAAAAACTAAGAATAAACTTTTGAAGGGAGTTAATAAACCCTTTTTACAGGAGGTGAGAGAAGGTGATGATGTCTTCTCTTTTCTCTATAGAACAGAGAAGACTAGTGGATTGCTGGTGTCAAGACTCTTTTCTGAAATGATATTGACTCAGAAAGATTGAGCCTTGCTTAGGGTGTAGGTCTTCAGCCTTATCTAAACACAGTCCTGGAACTTTCTGACTGAATCAAGATTGTTGTCCTTCAATGTTCCTGGATCAGAAGGTTGAAGAAGACTCTTGATTGAGAACAGTTCTTCTTCTTCAGTCTTCAGAAATGACAAGCGAGAAAACAAAAATTCTTTTCTGCACTGGGAGAGAGATCTGAATATTCAGTGATATCTATCTAAGTTCTTGTGTGCTGTATATTTTTGAGTGCTCTGAGTTCTCTTCTCTATAATCTTCTGTAATGTTCTTGTCTTCTTTTCGACTGAAAAGAGAGAATCTCTTTTATATTCTGTAGTCAAAAATTCTCCTTTGAATTTGAATTCCTGCATTAATTGTTGAAGGATCTAGAGAATATAAATGGCTGGAATGACTGTCATAAATGAGTTTCCCCGACTGTCCCTAATAAAATAAGCAAGTAATTACCCTGATGAAAACCATAATTAATACTGCCAATAACGGCTATATTCAGGAGAATATTAGCATTAATTACTCAGGAATATTACTGCTAAATAATATAAAAGTAGGGGATAGAAATAAGGAAAACTTCTCATTCTGGCTCGGGATAGAATTCGTCAACCTCAGAACAGAATTCGTCGATTGGAGATCCAAGTTCGTCGCCCTCAGAATTTCTGTTCATCGACCTGAGCTCTGCGAACTGCATACTGAGAATAACTTGCCAATTCTGCACTCAAGTTCGTCGAGCTGAGAATCTGTTTCAAAGAAAACAATCGTCGACCTGAGCTCGAATATTATCGAGCTCAGCTCAGAGAATTATTTCTGAGTTTGTCGATCTGAGATCGACGATCGTTGAGTTGAGTTCGAAGAACTTCGAACTGGCCAATCTGCACTCTAAATACAGCTAAGTCTTGAGTCTCCTAAGGTCCACTACTGGCTGGTCCATAGAGGTAGAACCTAATGACTAGCCTAAACTCTAGGACTCAAGAACTTGACCCTGACTATAAAATGTGGGTCAGACTCAACCTAATTTAGTGAACCTAGCCCAAATCCAACTAGAGATCCAACATCCCTACAGGAGAAACACTGTACAATCTTTGCGATGGAACTGAAGCAATCATCCCAGTCGACATCGGCATTCCAAGCCCTCGGGTATCCTATTTCAATCTCCAGATAAATGATAACGCACTCAGAGACAATCTAGATCCGATCTCCGAGATCCGCGAAGAAAACGCTCTTCGTGATGCAGCCTACCAGCAACGTACGACCCGCTTTTACAATCGCAAAGTGAGGCCCCGTTCGATTAACGTAGGAGACTTGGTCCTTCGCACTCTGGAAGAGGCTGGGAAGAGAACACATGGCGACAAGTTATCTCCGACCTGGGAAGGCCCCTTCATCGTCATGACAATAGTGAATCAAGGGACGTACAAGCTGCAGAGCGCCGAAGGCAAGACTCTCCCCCGTACCTGGAATGTACAGAACCTGCGCCGATTTTATCAATGATTTCCCGTTTTCTGATTATCTAATTGTGCATGCTTTATTTGAGACTATGATGTGTGTAAGCCGCGGGCCCGGTCCCGCGCATGTTATCTTCATTCAAGTGTTGAATCATGTTGCTGCAAATCTCTCCTACACAAACAGGAAAGACAACGCACACAAGCACCGTGGGGGCCTACCCCCTCACGAAGAAGTCGCGAGGGGGCCCTCGCGCAAAATAAAGTTGCGAGCAACCCTCACGCAAACTAAGCCACGAGCAACCCTCGCGCAAACAAAGCCGCGAGCAACACTCACGCAAACAAAGCCCCGAGTAGCCCTCGCACAAAATTAAGCCGCGAGAAACTCTCGTGCAACACTGTGGGGTCCTGCCCCCCTCACGAAGAAGTCGTGAGCAACACTCGCGCAAATAAAGCCATGAGCAACCCTCGTGCAACACCGTGGGGGCCTGCCCCCCTCACAAAGAAGCCGCGAGCAACCCTCGCACAAATAAAGCCACGGGCAACCCTCGTGCAATACCATGGGGGCCTTCCCCCCTCACGAAGAAGCCACGAGCAACCCTCGCACAAAATATAGCCACGAGCAACCCTCGTGCAAACTAAGCCACGTGCAGCCCTCGTGCAAACTGAGCCGCAAATATTTCTTGCGCAAATAAGCCACGGGCCAGTGTCATGCAAACAAAGCGGCCAAAATGACATAAAAATAATAATGTCATAACAAAAAAAAGCTGGAATGATACACGAAAAACAAATCAGCGCATAGAGGCAACAACAACCAATGTTAAACAAGGGGCAAAACAAAATACGCCCAAACTAAACAATAAAATGTAAACACGCAATGACAAAGACATGAGTGCCACTACTTGCCCTTGGCATTTGAGTCATTGCGCTCATCTTCAAAAACATCCGCAAAACAGAAATAGGATGTGTCACATCCCAAGCTCTTGCCGACAAAGCGAAAGACCTTTAAAATGCCACGCCGAAGGGCCAACTCACAAATATCATCCATCTGAGGCTCCACCTCCTTGGACCAAATCTCGTCACGAACCTCTTCTGCGATCAGACTACGGTCTTGCATATAATCCAGTGATTCCAGGTACTCTGCAAGTCCCGCAGCCTTCAGCTCCGACGCATGGCCATCAGAGGACATCATCTCCACTTGCGCCTTCGCCGCCCGAAGCTGAGTCTCGAGGCCCATGACTTCCTCCCGCGCTGCCTGTAACTGGGTACCCAAGCCCGAAGTCTCCTCCTTCGAATGATTTAACATCTGAATGGTCCTCTCCAACAATGTCTTCTCCACTTCCAAGGCCGTTCTTGCTTCTTGCAGCTCAGATTTCAGCTCTGATCCGATCCGGCGAAACCGCACAATATCTCGGTCATGCTCCTCCTTCAGGGAGGCAAGCGAGCTCGACGTCGACCGGAGCTTCTCCTGAAGAGCAAGGTACCCATCCTTTAGACTCACGTAATGGTCATTCCAGTTTATCGCAATCTGCGCCTGGGTCTCTATCTGCACAAAGAAATGGCAAGAATTAGCATCAATTAGAAAAGAAAAAATAAAGAAAAGAACCTTGAGAACGAATCAAGTCCTTACCTCATCACTCATCACCCTCAAGGAAGAGGACATCCGTGGAGCTACTGTATTAGCAGACACCTAGGGAATTGGGGACGCAAGTATCTGCACCTCGGGAGTCGACTCATGACAAGCATCATAAATAGTCGCTGCTACCACCACATCAAGGTCACCAGGAGGGGCCACCACCGCTTTCCTCTTCCGACCCCCTCCTTGAGAAGTCCCGGTTGTCTGAACTGTATCCAACGAGATACCACACCACAACAACTGCTTCTCCTCCACATAGATATAAATATTAAAAAGGCGATTGGATAGCTCACAAGGCTCAAAAAACCCGAGCACCGGGGAAAAATTGCACTCCTTCCACCTCATACGGTGACAACGATCGGGAAGCGCGTCCCACCCCTCGGGAAGACCCCATGAATTCTTAACATATCCAAACAAAGTGTTACCGTGGCGACAGTCCTTGCAGGATTCGAACTCCAACCAGCTCTTGTTGTTGCGAACCTCCACCTGCTCGCCACCATCGGAACGAACGTCGCACCAATCTCAGAATTGATCCAAGGAAAACCGGCCTCCATGCTCGCGGAAGAAGGAAACTAAGCCCATAATTTGGGCAATTCCAACCGGGATGAACTGCGAAATAGGGACCCCACCAAACTTCAAGATCTCAATCACCTCCTCGCATGGTGGGAAACGGAAACCGGACCTCAGGGAAACTTTACAGATCGTTAAACAGCCGCGAGGAAGATTCTGGACTTGCTCCTCGGAATGCGGGATCTTCACTTCCAAGTCGGCAGGAAACCCATATTTCTTCCTCCAAATTTCCACACCATCTTCGATCAAAGAGGAACGCAAGCGCATCGGGCCGGAAGAGCGCTATGAAACCTGCATAAAAAAAAATCGAAAGGTCAGGATGTCCCAAAAATGATGGCTTGGAGTCACACATCCAAGCACACGCAGCCCGACAGCACGCAAAGCAAGGAAAACGCGCAAACCAGGACGCTTGCACACATAGCCAAGTATGCGCACGACATGGGCGGGCGCAAACTGGGCGTGCGCGGCCTGCCGTGCGCGCGTGGCCTGGGCACCCTGGGCGCGCGCGAACTACCGCCTATCGCGGCCTCCCTCGCACGCGCGCGGCCTCCCTTGCGCTCGCGCGACCTCCCTCTAGTGCGCACGACCTCCCTCGCGCCCGCACGGCCTGCGCGCGGCCCGCCCACGCACTGCCCGCTCCGCGCGCGTGCGAGGCCTGGATGCACTTGCCTGCAGCGCGCGATCTCGGCGCGCGCGGCCTGACCGCGCACACATCCGGCCCCGTGCCCGCAATCCGGGCGCACTCGGCCTGGCCGCGAGCACGACCTGCCGGCGCGAGCACCTTCTTCCTCGCCTGCTGACTCTTCTTCGACAAATTTTGCTCAGCCCGGATGAGCGCGTCCGCATTCAGCGTCCTCGCCTGCTGACTCTTCTTCGGCAAATTTTGCTCTGAATACCTTGGAGGCACCGCCCTTCGTCATCCCCATCTTCTCGTCGGAGGTTTCCATGACAGAAGGATGGAAATGGCAACAGGAAAATTCTTCTTCTCTCGCTCGCTTCGCTCCCAAACAACAAGTATTTGAGGGGCAATTGATGGGTTCCACCATCATTTATAGAGAAAGCACCCCATGATATCCTCCCAAAAAGGTGATCAAGGGGTTGACTAGTCAACCCCACCTCCCATAAACTCCCCATAATGGGGAGAAACATGGGGGGTGGGGCCCACTCTCTCCCCCCATGAAGAGAAATCGCCAGCCAGGCTGTTGGTCTGGCCGCAGCATGCTGCCGGCCTGACCGCAGCAGGCTGCCGGCCTGGCCTCAGCAGGCCACGGCAGGCCGCTGCCGGCCTGGCCTTATCAGGCCATGACAGGCTGTTGCAGGCCTGGCCGCCAGCCGCCCCCTCCACGGCCGGTCTGGCTGCCAGCCCGGCCCCACCGCGGCCGGCCTGGCCGGTAGCCAGGCCGCCGACCCTTGCCGCGGAAGGCCGCCGGCCTTGCCGCTGCGACCCGCGGTAGGCCGCCGGCCTTGCCCCGGTACCCCGCGGCCAGGCCACGGCAGGCCGCTGCCGGCCTGACAGCCATCCGGGCCTGGCCGCAGCCGGCTTAAGCCGTCGGCCAGGCCACCGCCGCTGGCCGCCAGGCCGGCCGCCATCGCCACCGCCACCGCCACAAGGCCGCCTCCGCCACCGGCCACCCGACCGGACACCCCATCGCCATGAACGGCCTGCCCACCGTCCGATCATGGCGGGGCTCTCCTCGCCGTCCGATCTGGTGGGTAACCACTCACTAACCCACTGCATTAGTGGTGGGGCCCGCCATGAACCTCCCCCAGAGGCTATAAAAGGAGCCCCAAGTCCTCCTTATTCTTCACTTTTCTGCTCCCGGTCATCTTCTTCCTCAGGTGATGGCTCTGCCAGTCTCCTCCCTCGAGCCACCTTCTAGCCACCATGAGCCACCAGCGCGCCACAAGCACGCCGACAACGGGAAAACGCCAAAGTCCCGGAGCTAGCCGAAGGAGGAAGACGACCCCTGCAAGCAAGCACACGCCGCCCCCAGCGTCAGAGCACCTGGGTCGTCCCACGCATTTTAGCGTCCAAGTCGCTCCCACAGTGTAATCTGTTGCCCGCGGGAAGTCGTAGTTTCTCTCTCTCCCCCAAGCTGTAATTAGAGCGGTCTGTCGCCCCGATTCTCCAACACGTTGTAATCACCAGAAGCTAGTGGGCTTTGACCGGCACAGATCCGGTCAAGTGGTTTTTTACCCATTTAAGGGGTTTTTCCACATCATCACATCTTGTGTCAACCTCTCATTTTCATTGACTGTGTACACGCTCGACCGCTCGGTGAGTTAAGGCGGTCCAAGTTAACCCGGTCCGACCGGAGCATCGAGTTAGTCCGCAATAGATGCTACGAATCCAACAACGTAGTTGAAATTATGATTCGATAAACCAAACTCGGGTAAAAACTCCCTGAAACCAAAAACACCAAATATCCCAAAAAAGCTCTACCGAGTTCCAAAACAAACCCGGCTCGCAAGGAAAAACTCAAAAACATACTAGAAATTAGCAAAACTAGTATTCTAAGCCCAAAACCTCGGATATCAAATGAGCAAAAGTCACGCTCCAGCAACGGCACCCGTCAACTACGCGTCAACGTAACGCTCTGACGCCAAAAATACGTCACTGTAAGAATTAAAATAAACATCGAAAAATCAGGGGCGTTACACAAGTCTTGTCAACCGCTCAGAGAAGCCTCTTCGCACACTCCGCCATCATCGTTTCGTCCGTTCTGCCGTCGTATTCAGCATTAGTGTGGCCCCAGGAGAGCTCGCACCGCTGTTAAATTCAAGCTCATCGAGCACGTGTATACTCTCTCACATCCCCAAATTGTAATGAGGAGCGGTCCGTCGCCCTCGATTATGTAACAAATTTGTAACTTAGAGCACATCATATGAAGTTTGGCCAACACAGATTTGGTCATGTGATTTTTTACCCGATTGAGGGGTTTTTCCACGTAAAAATCGTTTTGTACGTTTGTTTTCTTACTCAGTGACTGTGTACGATCGGTCACTCTCGGGGTAAGATGATCCAATCTAAACCAGTTTAGGAGCGTCAGGTTTAACACCAACAAGATCATAGGAGGGGGCATGAATGGAGACCACTACAAGTGAATATAGAATATATGGAGGCTCCAACGTGACTATTTTCCTATTTTTGCTTCCAAATTTTACAATGCATCATGCTGTTATTAATTATAGTCATTTTTAGCATGTCATAAAATGTAATAACAATAATATGAACTAATTAAAATATTTAATTCATACTTTTTTCTCGCATTAACGTGCTTTCGGGCTTGTCATGCTTATTGGAAGAGGTTTTTATGTTGGCATCAAATGGTTAGGAAGGCCAAGGTGTGCCAATATTATTATTTGGAATGTGAAAATATTATTATTTGACATCAAATCTTATTTTTTTTTTTTAAAAAAAATATGGAAAGTGTATGATCCGGCTTCCCAATTTGGAAGCACACCCGAATCTTATGCCCAGAACCGCCGCCTTACGGTGATACTACCACACGGGTGGGTCGACACCGCAAGACGCCGAATCTGCCGGCTAACACGATCATACCCCAGAGTAAATATGAGTAATAGAAGCAAAAAAAATAGTCCACAGTCACAACATATATATATATATATATATATAGAAATGGAAATACATATATCCAGATAGAGTACATTAATGAAAAGTAAAAAAGGGCTTATGCCCTGTACATCATATATATAAAAATCCCTCTCTCTAACAGCGGAAGACACTATCATCTCTAACTCATCCGACCTGCGGTAGCTCTGCAGTAGTAGTAGAAGGTGGTTGTCGGACTGGCTCCTCAGGTCCTGTCAACTCGTCCTGCTGGTCGTGCTGGTACCCCATCTACTCGAGTCCCTAAAAATAGTTGGTCACCGACCGTTAGTCAAAAGACTAAGTCGTTTCTTTCGCACCTCGCCCAGCAGCTCCTAGGCACCATGCGGGAGGACGAAGCGGAAGGAAACAAGGGGTGACAAGTATAAGCAGACGACAGTGGCCCTATACTAACAAGTATATGAGGAGTACAAGTAATGTTACTCTAGCAGTTCTATGTAAGAGGTATAAGTATAGTAAATGAAGAATAAAAGGCAGTATGCAAGTAGGATGCTGTAGTAAGTAAATGCTGAAGTAAAGGACAGTAAGAAAAGCTATACTACCACTACACTACCATCACAGAAGTACCCTATCTTATATGAGTGCCCATACAAACATATAAGTTAGAGTTTCAAAATTTAACTTATCATATAAAAGTGCCCATATTAATTTATATGATAAGGATCCATGAAGCGTATGACCTAATATGAATGAATGTATGTGAGTTATTATGAATCATGCAAGTGCAACTCACACACAACGACTCTGTGATCACAGACCTTTAGTTCCCGTTTTTCGGAGCTAGCATCACTCTCTTGTACCACCGTTGTGGCTACGGTAGCAGAGGAGCGGATGTCTCCACTCCTAGGCGGGTATGCACACTACCAGGCCTAGACCTCCCATACGCCTCTATACACGTCCAAGGTGCACTCTAGAGTCTCTGCGTACTAATTGCTGACTACCCGTCAGTCTTGTTGGGTCGGGTGTGCGTTTTCGGGGATTGTCCTCCAGACCGCAGTATAAATAACCTACTGGCCCCTCAAACCCACACACCCGCTTGAGTCACCGTACTGCCATCAGTGTGCCAATATGCCCAATACCGCATGACCCGCCACTAGTTTATTTATGCACATGCAAGGTATTACAACTCAAGCCTCCAGCTCGCAGGAGCAACCTGTCCTGAATCCCTCAAACCCTCCACGGTTGAGCCTGCAACACATATCCCTCCAACCCGGCACGAGTGAGCAGGTAGTCAATAGACTACAAGTCCCTCCAACCAGGCACGAGTGAGCATAAAGAATAAAACCCTCAAACCTACACGGGTGAACATGAACCACAATGTCTTAACCTATTAGACTACTCTTATCTACGATTTATTATACTTAGTGATTTAAGGTTAATCTCAGGACTGCCCAGGGTATAACCGGTGAAGGGCTCTCGGGGGCACTAGGAACTACGATGGGCTGAAGCCCAAAGCTCCCTTTCTCAAGGATATTTACTTTAGTTGATGTCTACCCATGATTCTCCTTTTTCTCTCAATGTTACTTTAGAACGACCCTAACGACTTATGGTGTTATTAGGAGCGCGGCGGTCTTCCGCCGGCCTCCACTCTAGTTGCTATCCAAGGGCTTGCACTTTTACACTCGTCACTAAGACAACACTACCCACCAAGGTTATTCTCCAAATGCAATCTCTTGCTCATCCGTCAATCTATCCCCCGGTGGTCCTTATAGTATAACCTACTTACACTATGCGCAACCCATGTCCTAATACCACCCCGAAAAGGAACTTCCAACTCCTTGGGCCACCTGCCCCAAATGATTTATCCTAGGATGGTATGGACAAATGAAGTGAGCATATTGATTTACATAGTTTTCCTAAGTCATTAAAGTCTCTAATTAAATCATTTAATTAATTCCCTAGGTCATTTAATACATGAAGTAATACAAATTATAATCCACTGACCTAAGGAATTTCTTCTGAGTTGTATCATGGTAAAATATTGCTGTCTATCAAAATTCATAATTTTCCTTTGAATATTTTTATTTATTCCTTGATTAATACAAAACTCACATAATTGCCATTTTCCAAATGAAGTATAAGGAATACATTACCCAAAATTCTAGGAAAATTACAGAGCATAAATATCATTAATATAAGGCCAATGGCAGAGTTTCATCAACTTCTATATTGTACTGACAAACCAAATTCAATTCTTACTAATTTACCAAAATGCCATTATGCTAGTTTAAAAATTATTACGACATCCAAAAATTTTGAGATATTTATACAAGGCTAAGAATACATTTTTACAGCACTAGAAATATTTCCAACATTTTTTGATGTGTATTTTCTTCATAAATAAATGATTTCCCAAAAGAGCAAAATGGTCAAAAGTACATACTATCATTATAAAATCAAGTAATCAGGGCCATAAATTTTTCCAAGGATTACATATGACTCCCTTAATTTCTAGGCAAGATCTGAGAATTTTAACTCTTGAATAATCCTATTTTCAAATTTTTATCCTTAAATGACCTATCTTTCAAAAATTCCAAATAATAGGATTCTTGCTTCCAAAAATCCCAAAATCTCTATGAGGGGTAAAAATTATTCTAATGAGCCTCTGGAATAAGTTCCATGATTTTTGAATGTATCAAATAGGCTGAATATGCAATAATTCAAAAATTGCTATTTGCACCCCAAAGCTATATATAACCAACACATGCAAGTGGGTTAACCCAACATGCAGTGGTCCAAACGTGCTGAAAATTTTACCATGCACATAAAATGTCCCCAAGGACCTGCCACCAAAATTTGGGGCAATCTGGAGTCATATTGCTCCACATATTTCATTAATTTATATTTGTGTATTATGACAAAAACTATAGGAATTTTTTTTGCAAAAATCTTCATATTTTCACAGGGTCTAAGTATGACCCTAAAAAGAATCTGACCAAAATTTTAGGTCATGTGGATGTATGGTTTGGCCTGATCATGCATTTGAATTTCTGCCCTTGCTTAGGACCAATCCTAGTATAACAGCCCTTCAGGGAACCCTACAGCTCCAAATCTCATGTTTAGGGTGGCAAATTAAAGTTAATAGCAAGACCTACAATTTTATATTAGGGTTCATGTTCTGTAAATGCCCCTAAGTACCTTTAATTTAACATGCAAGAGGACTGATTATGTGTGATAGAAAAGTACACTATTCATAACATTACATACTATATCATAATATAATTAAATAGCACGAATCTTAAAGCAAAATCAACGGCATCTGGTCATCGTACCCAATCCTTGGACGGCTGAGATAGATCCATCCTGGACGACCTTTGCTGGCTATTTCCGGCCAGCTGAGCCATCACCACCGCCGGCGGATGTCGCCACCACCTTCACTGAGGTGGGGGCTAGCGTTTTCCGGCGGTGAGGCTGCCGGAGGTGGCTCCTCCGGCGATCCCGAGTGGGATGAAAAGCGTGGAAAATCTCACATTTCCTCACATGGCATCGGGCTCAATTGAGCCCGATATCTCTCCTAGTGGATCTAGGAAGCTAGTACAGGTAGAGGTGAGGAGAAATGGACCCGAATGGCGGCTTGGCGGCGAGGTTGGAGGCGGTTTGCCATGGCCGAGCAGCTCCGGCGATCTCCTACTCAATTACTCGATTCTCCACCAATTCCTCTGCTCTAGCACACGTTCTCCACTCCTCTCGATGTTCTGAAGCTACTGGTGGGCTCAGATCTGGCTGATATGGGCTATAAGGGGAGATACGACCGAGGTGAGCTCGGTTTGGAGCTTTGGTTGTTTCACCATGGCTGCCAAGTGGCCACTAGCATCCAAACTCCTTTTAACAATCAATAGGAGGCCGGCCAACAAGTTTTTGGGGCTGGAGGAATGAGCCATGTGACCTCCACCTCCTCCTTTGCACTTTCTCTCTCCTATTTTGGGTGAATTCTCCAAAATGCCCCCATGCATGTGTTCTCTCTCTAAAACCAGAGGGGTAGGGCTGGTCTTTGACACCTTGGGCTGATAATGGGCTAGGTTTGGTTGGCTTGACCCAAGGGGAATGAGCTTAGCCCCCATTTTCTTCTTTAGGCCACATGTTTAACCAAGTTGACTTTTTTAGGTTGACTTGGTCAACATGGCTAGTGGGCTGACCCCACGTTAGGGTCATGGACCCTATGGCATGACCCAACATGGGTTGGGCCATGGTGATGTCCCACTTGGACCATTTGGGCCTTTAGGTGTAGGTTTGACCAACTTAGGTCTAAGGTTGACTTTAGTCAACTAGGGTCAAAGGGTGACCAAATGGCATGCCTTAGGGTTCACTTAGATAGTCCTTAGGTTTAGGGCAATGTGATGGGGGTCATGGTGTGGCTAGGGTTCCTATTTAGGCTAGTTTGACCTAGTTTGACTTGGGCCCTATAGTGGGTCCCACATGGCTACAACCCATTACCTAGGGTCAAACCTAGATAATTTCCCTAACACCCACCCCATGCCCAGCCCAATCTAAGTTAAGGGGTCTGGAAGTAACATGGGATGTTACAAATCCTATAAACAAAAGAAATAATTTCGTCCCCGAAATTTAAGTTCGGGTCTACGGGGTTCTACTTGTAAGAGTTATAAGAAATTTAAACACATAAACTAGAGTATACCTGAAGTAAACAGCTCCGGGTGTTGCTCCATCATCAGATCCCTCAGCTCCCAGGTGTGCTCCTCCCGTCCATGGTTGGACCACAACACCTTCACAAGAGGAACCTTCTTCTTCCACAACACTCGGACATCTGTATCATCAATCCGGATAGGCTCCAATCGAACGGATCTGTCTGGTGCTATCGGACCAGCTGTAGTAGTGATGTGCTGCTCCGGCCGTAGGAGAGCTCTCCGTAGTGAGGATACGTGGAAGACGTCATGCAAAGCCCCCAACTCTAACGGTAGCTCTAGCATGTAGGCCAAGGGGTCGATCCGCTCCAGTACCAAATACGGCCCATGTATCGAGGGCTGAGCTTCTTGTGCCGCCGTACCCGAGAGACACTGTGCACCGGACGTATCTTCAAAAATAGCCGGTCCCCCACCTGGAACTCCACCTTTCGGTGCCGAGCTTCATAATATTTGGCCTGCCTACTCTGGGTCTTTAGTATCCGATCCCTGATCAAATGAACCTGAGCCTCCGTATCCTCCATATAATCAGAGCCAAGAGCCTTAGTGTCCACATCCTGAACCCAAGACAGCGGTGTCCGACACTTCCTCCCGTAAAGTGCCTCATATGGTGCCATCCTGATGCTAGCCTGGTGGATGTTATTATAAGAGAACTCGATCAATGGTAGCAGCCTCTCCCAAGGCTTCCCTGTATCCAATATGCATAGACGAAGCAGATCCTCCATGGTCTGGATGGTCCGCTTAGTCTGGCCGTCGGTCTGCCGATGGAAGGCAGTGCTAAAGGTAAGTCGGGAACCCAAGTAAGCATGCACTGCCCTCCACTCCCTAGAAGTGAACCGACCGTCATGGTCCGAGATAATAGTCCTAGGAATGCCATGGTACCTGACGAACTGCTCCACGAACAACCTCACCAGAACAGCAACTGGAGCATCCTTCCTAACTGGAATAAACCGCGCTACCTTGGACAGCTTGTCGACTATGACCCATATAGAATCGTGCCCAGAGTGGGAGTGAGGCAATCCGTGTACAAAGTCCATAGCAATGTCCTCGAACTTCCACTCTGGGACTGGCTAGTATAAACCTTCCGGGCTCTTACATTCCGCCTTCATGCGCTGACAAGTCTCGCAATGTGTCACAAATTGGGTGATCTCTCTCTTCATCCCAGGCCAGTATATAGTCCTCCATAAATTTGCCCACATCTTGGAGATGCTGGGGTGCACCGAATATCTGGAGCAATGTGCCTCTCTAAGTATGTCATCCCGGATACCTCCTCCTACTGGTATATAAATACGTCCATGGAATCGAAGGAGATCATCCTGCATCGTATAATCCTCAACCTTGCCCCTTTCTAGGGCACTGAATATCAGCTCTAATGTGGCATCCAGCCTCTGATGTACCATAATGCGTTCCCGAATGTCATCATCTCTGATCAGTGAGCTCCGGTACTCTGGGTATACCACTGGTTCGGCCTCAGATATTATGGTAATATGGATGTATTCCATCATCCGTATCAGCTCTATAGACACCAACCGATGTTCCGGTTCAGAAGTGCCGACTATTCTGCTCAAAGCATCTGCTACTGTGTTTTCCTTCCCCGAATGGTAGTGGATCTGATAATCGTAGTCACAGAGGAATTCCAGCCACCTCCTCTGTCGTAGGTTCAGGTCCTTCTGCGTATCGATATATTTAAGAGTCTTGTGATCCGAGTATATATCACAATGAATCCCGTATAAGTAATGTCTCCATATCTTTAGGGCGAATACCACAGCCCCGAGTTCTAAGTCATGTACTGGATAGTTATGCTCATGCTTCTTCAACTATCTCGAGGCATAAGCAATAACATGTCCATGCTGCATCAGTACCGCACCCATCCCCTGGTAAGAGGCATCCGTGTAGATCTGAAATCCTTCACTCCTGGATGGGAGTGCAAGGATAGGGGATGAGGTGAGTCAGTCCTTCAACTTCTGAAAAGCTGTCTCGCACTATTCTGACCAAACAAAATCTGCATCCTTCTTCGTCAAGGACATGAGGGGGAGGGCTATCCTCGAGAATCCCTCCATGAACTTACGATAGTAACCTGCTAATCCCAAGAAGCTGCGGATGTCTGACGATGTCTTCGGCCGTGGCCAATTTCGTACCGCCTCTATCTTGGCTGGATCTACTGCCAATCCAGCTCCACTGATAGTATGCCCCAGGAAGGCTACTTCCTGTAGCCAGAACTGACACTTAGAAAACTTTGCATACATCTGGAACTCTCTCAGCCTCTGCAAAACCTGTGCCAAATGCTCTGCGTGCTCCTCCTGATTCCGGGAATAGATCAGGATATCATCGATGAACACAATGACGAAGTGGTCTAAGTAGGCTTCGAATACACGGTTCATTAGGGTCATGAATGCGGAGGGGGAATTCGTGAGCCCAAAAGGCATCACCGTGAACTCGTATAGCCCAAAACGTGAACTGAATGCCTTCTTTAGTATGTCCTCTTCCCGGATGCGGAGCTGGTAGTAACCAGATCGCAAATCTAGCTTAGAGAACCAGAAGGCTCCATGTAGCTGATCAAATAGCTCGTCTATCCGAGCCAGCAGATAGGTATTGCGGACCATCAAACAGTTCTGCTTCCGGTAATCTATGCATAGTCGTAACGATCCGTCTTTCTTCTTCACAAAAAGAACTGGCGCTCCCCACGACGAT
Source organism: Platanthera zijinensis (assembly GCA_039513925.1). Lineage (NCBI taxonomy): Eukaryota > Viridiplantae > Streptophyta > Magnoliopsida > Asparagales > Orchidaceae > Platanthera > Platanthera zijinensis. Next base: position 259,263,625 of record CM077079.1, read on the forward strand.
GAGCTCGGCCGCACAAATCCTGATTCCACAAGCTCCTGAAGCTGAGTTCGGAACTCTTCCAACTCACTGGGGGCCATCCTGTAAGGTGCCTGGGACACTGGCCTCGCCCTCGGCACTAACTGGATCCTGAAATCCAAGTCCCGAACTGGTGGTAGTCCGGGCAATTTCTCCGGGAATACATCGGAGAAATCCCGAACCACCGAGATATCGGCTATAGAACTCTCTGCTACTGCCATCTCGAATTAGATGAGGTACACCTCCTCCCCCTGCTCATAGGCCTTGACAGCCTGTATAGAAGATAAAGAAAGATGGAGGATAGGTCGGATACCTTTAATAGTGACGTAAGAGTCTCCATGTCTGAGCGTGATCCTTTTCGAGGGGCAGTCGATCTGAGCATGATTCCAATGAAGCCAGGTCATGCCCAAAATCAAATCAAAGTCCGGTAATCTTAGGACCGCCGCCAGAGCTTCGAATGCCTTGCCTCCGATCTCGGCCTCCATGTTACAGCAATCTGTGGTCCGTAGCTCCGAGCCATCAGGAAGACGTACCCTCTTTTCTATGCCAGGGAACCTTTCCACGCCCTCTATCCCTTCAATAAAAGTATCCGACACAAATGAGTGCGAAGCACCCGTTTCGAAGAGGGTACGAGCGGGCTTGCCGCTGATCATAACTATGCCTGGGGTTTATTTAAGTTAAAAGGGAGATTATTTTCTTTATAGCTTTCAAGGTACTATTAAGGTTGAAAATTCTAATTTACAATAATTTAATTACCTGTAATCACTTCTTCGGGGTTCCTTTGCTCCGTGAGGTCTAGTGCATACATCTGTTCCTGACCACGTCCTCGGCCATGATGTCCACGACCTCAGCCTCGACCTCGTCCTCGTCCTCGGCCTTGGTGTACTAGAGGGGCCACTAGAGGTGGAGAAGGAGGAAGGGGGTGGACCTAATGTGGGCATTGCGACCTGATATGCCCAGACTGGCCGCATCTAAAGCATATGATTTGTCTCTGGCCCCGATCATCCTGTATCTGACCACGATTATCTTGCCTCATCGGTCCTTACATCTGTAGAGGTGGGGGAGCTAGGATTGTAGGAGGCCCCTGCTCTTGCCTGATGTTGGGACGACGGCGTCCCCCACCCCTTCTGTATCCAATAACCTTGCCTCTCTAGGATGCCTTGCTATGTTCTCCGGATGATGACCCCTCTAGTGGTCTCTTTCCTCTGCCTTGCACCATTAGCTAGCCAGCCTCCAGCTCCTTTGCCATCTCTATAATCTGTGCAGTGGTGCCAAAAGATATGAATAATAAGGGCTGCCTCAAGGAGTCTCAGAGCCCATGGTAGAATCTTTTAGCATACTTCCGGTCATCCCAGTCATGGAATCCCGCAAATCTAGCCAGATGAGAGAACTCTCTTTGGTATTCGATCACGGATCTGCTCCCCTGCTAGAGGTTCAGAAACCTCGCTTCCAAAGCATCTCTGTCTGTGGTGGATACGTAGTGCTCTAAAAACGTATCGCTGAATTCTTCCCAAGAAATATCCATCAGCTCCCTATCAGTATATACAGAGTCTCGTACAGACTTCCACCACCTCTTTGCATGTGAATCCAGTACCGAGGTGGCAAGAGGGACTTCCTGGCTGACTGGGCAGTTGATGCCAGCCAACAGCTCCTGAATAGTCTCCAGCCACTCCTCCGTCTTCACAGCATCCTCCGTCCCGCGGTACACCGGCGGAGACAGACTCTTAAAGGCACTCAACCAGTTCGACACCGGATTTGGCTGTGGGGCCGGGACCTGCTGGGATCTGAAGGCTTTCAGGATATCCATCAGAGTCTGCCCCATCTCAGTCTGCAAAAAGGGAGTGGCAGTTGGAGGGGGAGGAACAATATTCGGCTGCGGAGCGACCTACGGAGGTTACAAAATAGGTAAGGTTTACTAGAATTGGCCTAACTCATTGTGTTAACTGGACTGATCGTGTGACTTTTACATGGGCACACCATCGCTTCCGCTGCATAGTTTGTCTGCAAACTAATGCTTGAGCGGGGTGTTCCAATGTTGTGGACTTTGTTCTCATATGATCGTGTGGTTAAGTAATACCAGTTTGTAAGATCCGACTTCCCAATTAGAAGCACACCAAAATCTTATGCCCAGAACCCCCGCCTTACGGTGAGACTACCACATGGGTGGGTCGACACCGCAAGACGCCGATTCTGCTGGCTAACACGATCATACCCTAGAGTAAATATGAGTAATAGAAGCAAAAAAATAGTCCACAGTCACAGCATATATATATAAAAATGGAAATACATCAGTCCAGATAGAGTACATCTATGAAAAGTAAAAAGGGCTTATGCCCTGTACATCATATATATAAAAATCCCTCTCTCTAACAGCGGAAGACACTATCATCTCTAACTCATTCGACCTGCGGTAGCTCTATAGTAATAGTAGAAGGTGGTAGTTGGACTGGCTCCTCAGGTCCTGTCAACTCGTCCCGCTGGTCGTGCTGGTACACCATCTCCTCGAGTCCCTAAAAATAGTTGGTCACCGACCGTTAGTCAAAAGACTAAGTCGTATCTTCCGCACCTCGCCCCGCAACTCCTAGGCAGCGTGTGGGAGGATGAAGCGGAAGACAACAAGGGGTGGCAAGTAAAAGCAGATGACAGTGGCCCTATACTAACAAGTATATAAGGAGTACAAGTAATGCTACTCTAGCAGTTCTATTTAAGAGGTATAAGTACAGTAAATGAAGAATAGAAGGCAGTACGCAAGTAGGATGCTGTAGTAAGTAAATGCTGAAGTAAAGGACAGTAAGAAAAGCTATACTACCACTACACTACCATTACAAAAGTACCCTAACTTATATGAGTGCCCATACAAACACATAAGTTAGTGTTTCAAAATTTAACTTATCATATAAAAGAGCCCATACTAATTTATATGATAAGGATCCATGAAGCATATGACCTAATATGAATGAATGCATGCGAGTTATTATGAATCATGCAAGTGCAACTCACACACAATGACTCTGTGATCACAGACCTTTAGTTACCGCTTTTCGGAGCTAGCATCACTCTCTGGTACCACCGTTGTGGCTACAGTAGCTGTGGAGCGGGCGTCTCCACTCCTAGGCGGGTATGCACACTACCAGGCCTAGACCTCCCATACGCCTCTGTACACGTCCAAGGTGTACTCTAGAGTCTCTGCATCCTAATTGCTGACTACCCGTCAGTCTCGTTGGGTCGAGTGTGCGTTTTCGGGGATTGTCCTCCAGACCGCAGTATAAACAACCTACTGGCCCCTCAAACCCACACACCCGCCTGAGTCACCGTACTGCCATTAGTGTACCGATAGGCCTAGTACCACATGACCCACCACTAGTTTGTTTATGCACATGCAAGGTATTACAACTCGAGCCTCCAGCTCGCAGGACCAACCTGTCCTGAATCCCTCAAACCCTCCACGGGTGAGCCTGCAACACATATCCCTCCAACCCGACACGGGTGAGCAGGTAGTCAATAGACTACAAGTCCCTTCAACCCGGCACGAGTGAGCATAAAGAACAAAAACCTCAAACCTACATGGGTGAACATGAACCACAATGTCTTAACCTATTAGACTACTCTTGTCTACGGGTTATTATACTTAGTGATTTAAGGTTAATCCCAGGACTGCCAAGGGTATACCCGGTGAAGGGCTCTCGGGGGCACTAGGAATTACGATGGGCTGAAGCCCAAAGCTCCCTTTCTCAAGGATATTTACTTTAGTTGATGTCTACCCATGATTCCCCTTTTTCTCTCAATGTTACTTTAGAACGACCTTAACGACTCAAGGTGTTATTAGGAGCGCGGCGGTCTTTTGCCGGCCTCCACTCCAGTTGCTATCCAAGGGCTTGAACTTTTACTCTCGTCACTAAGACAACACTACCCACCAAGGTTATTCTCCAAATTTTATCTCTTGCACATCCGTCAATCTATCCCCCGGTGGTCCTTATAGTATAACCTACTTACATTATGCGCAACCCATGTCCTAATACCTCCCCGAAACGGAACTTCCAACTCCTTGGGCCACCTGCCCCAAATGATTTATCCTAGGATGGTATGGATTAATGAAATGAGTATATTGATTTACATAGTTTTCTTAAGTCATTAAAGCCTCTAATTAAATCATTTAATTAATTCCCTAGGTCATTTAATACATGAAGTAATACAAATTATAATCCACTGACTTAAGGAATTTCTCTTGAGTTGTATCATGGCAAAATATTGGTGTCTATCAAAATTCATAATTTTCCTTTGAATATTTTTATTTATTCCTTGATTAATACAAAACTCACATAATTGCCATTTTCCAAATGAAGTATAAGGAATACATTACCCAAAATTCTAGGAAAATTACAGAGCATAAATATCATTAATTTAAGGCCAATGGCAGAGTTTCATCAACTTCTATAATGTAGTGACAAACAAAATTCAATTCTTACTAATTTACTAAAATGCCATTATGCTAGTTTAAAAATTATTATGCCATCCAAAAATTTTGAGATAATTATACAAGGCTAAGAATACATCTATACAACACTAGTAAGTTTTCCAACATTTTCTGATGTGTATTTTCTTCATAAATAAATAATTTCCCAAAAGGGCAAAATGGTCAAAAGTACATACTATCATTATAAAATCAACTAATCAGGGCCATAAATTTTCCAGGGATTACATATGACTCTTAATTTCTAGGAAAAATCTGAGAATTTTAACTCTTGAATAACCCTATTTTCAAATTTTATCCTTAAATGACCTATCATTCAAAAATTCCAAATAATAGGATTCTTGCTTCCAAAAATCCCAAAATCTCTATGAGTGGTAAACTTTATTCTAATTAGCCTCTGGAATAAGTTCCATGATTTTTGAATGTATCAAATAGGCTAAATATGCAATATTTTAAAAATTGCTATTTGCACCCCAAAGTTATATATAGCCAACACATGCAAGTGGGTTAACCCAACATGCAGTGGTCCAAATGTGCTGAAAATTTTACCATGCACATAACATTTCCCCAAGGACCTGCCACCAAAATTTGGGGCCATTTGGAGTCATATTGCTCCAAATATGTTATTAATTTAAAATTGGGTTTTATGACAAAAACTATAGGAAAAATTCTTTCAAAGATCTTCATATTTTCACAGGGTCTAAGTATTACCCTAGCAAGCATGTGACCAAAATTTTAGGTCATGTGGAAGTATGGTTTGGCCTGAGCATGCATTTGAATTTCTTCCCTTGCTTAGGACCAATCCTAGTAGAACAGCCCTACAGGGAGTCCTACAGCTTCAAATCTCAAGTTTAGGGTAGCAAATGAAATTTAAGAGCAAGGCCTACAATTTTAATTTAGGGTTCATCTTCTATAAATGCCCCTAAGTACCATTAATTTAACATGCAAGAGGACTGATTATGTGTGACAGAAAAGTACACTATTCATAACATTCCATACTATATCATAATATAATTAAATAGCACGAATCTTAAAGCAAAATCAACGACATCTGGTCATCGTCCCCAATCCTTGGATGGCTGAGATCGAGCCATCCTGGATGACCTTTGCTGGCTGTTTCCGGCCAGCTGAGCCATCACCACCGCCGGTGGATGTCGCCACCACCTTCACTGAGGTGGGGGCTAGCATTTTCCGGCGGTGAGGCTGTCAGAGGTGGCTCCTCCTGCGATCCCAAGCGGTATGAAAATCTAGGAAATCTCACATTTCCTCATATGGCATCGGGCTCAATTGAGCCCGATATCTCTCCTAGTGGATCTAGGAAGCTAGTACGGGTAGAGGTGTGGAGAAACAGACCCGAACGGCGGCTTGGCGGTGAGGTTGGCGGCAGTTTGCCATGGCCGAGCAGCTCCGGCAATCTCCTGCTCAATTTCTCGATTCTCCACCAATTCCTCTGCTCCAGCACACATTCTCCACTCCTCTCGACGTTCTGAAGCTGTTGGTGGGCTCAGATCTTGCTGATATGGGCTATAAGGGGAGATACGGCCGAGGTGAGCTCGGTTTGGAGCTTTGGTTGTTTCACCATGGCTGCCAAGTGGCCACCAATAGCCAATATCCTTTTAACAATCAATAGGAGGCCGGCCAGCAAGTTTTTGGGGCTGGAGGAATGAGCCATGTGGCCTCCACCTCCTTCTTCGCACTTTCTCTCTCCTACTTTGGGTGAATTCTCCAAAATGCCCCATGCATGTGTTCTCTCTCTAAAACCAGAGGGGTAGGGCTGGTCTTTGACACCTTGGGCTGATAATGGGCTAGGTTTGGTGGGCTTGACCCAAGGGGAATGGGCTTAGCCCCCATTTTCTTCTTTAGGCCACATGTTTGACCAAGTTGACTTTTTAGGTTGACTTGGTCAACATGGCTTGTGGGCTGACCCCACTTGAGGGTCATGGACCCTATGGCATGAACCACCATGGGTTGGGCCATGGTGATGTCCCACTTGGACCATTTGGGCCTTTAGGTGTAGGTTTGACCAACTTAGGGCTAAGGTTGACTTTGGTCAACTAAGGTCAAAGGGTGACCCTATGGCATGCCTTAGGGTTCACTTAGATAGTCCTTAGGGTTAGGGAAATGTGGTGGGGGTCATGGTGTGGCTAGGGTTACTATTTAGGCTAGTTTGACCTAGTTTGACTTGGGCCCTATAGTGGGCCCCACATGGCTACAACCCATTACCTAGGGTCAAACCTAGCTAATTTCCCTAACACCCACCCCATGCCCAACCCAATCTAAGTTAAGGGGTCTGAAAGTAACTTGAGATGTTACAGAAAGTATTTGTCACAGCTTAAAACTGTGGCAAATGCTTAATTTAATAAATCAATCACATATATCACATTTAATTTAATAAATCAATCACATATATCACATGATTTCAAATCATAATATATACAATTTTTAAATCAGCTAAGTATTTTCCATGGTTTCATAGCTCTTTTAACCACGGCCAGAAAACCGTGGCTAATAGCCGCCGAAAGAAAGAGCTTTAGGCACGGTTAAAGCACGTGGCTAAAAATCGTGGCAATGGTTTTTGCCACGGAATAAGTGGCAAAAATATTCAGGGGGACTTGAGGCATTCTTTTGCTCATATTTCAGGGAGACATGAGGTCCATCCTAGCGAAGAACCTTTATTCTTTTGTGTCTTGGAAGGACTTGGGGTCTGTTCTATTGTCAGTGGAGGTGGCAAAGAAACTTTTCTCGTTCACACCTCAGGATGATTAGGGTACGTCCGGGTGGAGGTGACAAAAACCTTTGTTCGTTCGTGCCTCAGGAGGACTGTGATCTGTTTGGGAGGAGGCGGTGAAGAAGCTTTATTTGTTTGTAGCTCGAGAGGACCAGGGTCCATCTGGAGGAGGTGACGAAGAACTTTTAATTATTTGCGCCTCAAGAGGACCTGACTCCATCCCAGAAGAGGTGCAAAAGGACCTTTGCTCATCTCGCCTGGGAGGTGTAGAAGAACTTTCGTCCATTTCGCTTGGGAGGTGTAGAAAGACTTTCGCCCATCTCGCCATGAGGGTAGAAGGGCACTGGGTCCATGCTATTAAATGGTTGTTGTAGTAGATGAAACCAAAGTCCATTGCATTAATGTTGAAGGAAAATACAGGGGTGCACAAGTTCGACCATACAACTTGTTAGTCTAGCAATTGTAGGAGAGTAAAATGTGGATGACGGTGGAGTTTCCTTTGTGAGCTCCACAAGTCAAGTCCCGGTGATGCCTTCAAGAGTCACGTCCTACTAGTGGATTTCTATTACGATGCCTTGCATAGGTGCGTTAGCCCAGATTGACCTCAACAACGGTCCTCAGAGGATAGCGTTACATGTTGAGGTGACATGTATGATGCTGAACTGGATGCCATACATGGTTTGTGCTGGGGGGCTCCTAGGGTCACCGATTGGATGATACTTCCCAGAATAGGATCGTCGGATGTCCCGTGACATGGAAACTCCCTGTTCCTAGCTTGACGTACCTTTCAGAGATCCCTAAACAGAGCAAAGTTGATAGGAACATCAGGTTGATAGATACATTATTGTCGATCAATATTCCACTTACTTCGATGGGGGATAATCGATGATTGCTTGTATATACTGGGAGAGAGACAAAAAAAACTTGTGTGCCCGGGGGGGGGGGGGAGGGGGCGACTGTCTTCTATCATGATCTAGGGGTTGCTCCTCCGCAGTGCTGCCCTCCTATGGGCTTGGTAAGGGTAGACGGTGTATCTGTCTTCTTCCCTTGGAACTCCTCAAGAAGGTCGAGGTGCACAAGTCACTTGAATTCCTCCTTTAGGTGCATATATTCCTCCATTTCATGCTCGTGCCCCCAATGATAATGGTAGTATCTGGATTGATCCCCTGTTTTTGGGGAAGCGCCTAGGGCCTCCGTAGTAGGGGGTAGTCCTTGATATCATGCATGACTTCTGCGTAAAAAGTGTTGAGTGAAGTGTGCATTGTGTGACAACCCCTAGTCCGTAGGGTCCCACTAAGGTACTGTAACGCCCCAATCTCCCAAAGCAGAAAAATGGTTTCTGGGAGATACCGTCCGACAAAAGGGTTACTGCGCGGCGGTAGTGCCGTGAGTTAAGTGGTAGGACCCTAGGGAAGGTACCGCCCAGTGGTAGAGATATCGCTGGCGGTAGCTTGGTCAATTTTATTGGCGAAGCTCTCGGATTGCTACTGTGCATCGGTAGCAGCTGTCGCACGGTGGTAGCGGTAGTGGTCGTGTCATAATCGATGCTAGTTACTGCATGGCGGTAACATCCTATCGCGTAGCAGTAACAGTTCTGTAATGGAGTGTCCATGTGTCGACCCGTGATTGGAGGGCCTGTTGGGTTTTCTACAAGGTGGCACAATAGTTGTGCACGCAGCGAAAACAATAAAATCAAGAACAACCCAAAAGAGATTTGGGATCGGGCCATGAAAATTGAATCAAGAAGTTAAGAAATAACAAGGTAAAATTACCTTTGCGGTGTTGAGTCACAACTCAACAAAGATGCTCCAATGTATGAGTTCTTGTCGGCGGCGAGTCCCACGTAGACTAGCGTCTACGTCTCTGCAGAAATCCACACGAGCGGGAGATCGCCGATCTTCGTCGCACGAAAAAACGGGAAGGGAGATCGACTGCACCTTGCACTTCCACGGACTGCTAGGTACGCTCCAGGAAGACAAGCACCGACGACTATCGTTGGAGAGGAGGTCGGCAGAGCGAGCGAATCGGCGGAACACTTCCGTCGGGCCGGGGGTGTTGATCGATATTTTAACCCTAAAACCTAAGTTCTAATTTATACCCGAAGCATAAACAGACCTAGAAATCTCGCTATCCACAGACCACAGAGAATTAGGGTTTCTGGAAAAAATTCGTCGGGTATCAACATTCGTCGACTATCGAACAGTTCGATAGTCGACGATACTCGATGAACCATAGTCGACGATACTCGACGAACATGGTCGACGATACTCGACGAACCATAGTCGACGATACTCGACGAACCATAGTCGACGATACTCGACGAACCATAGTCGACGATACTCGACGAACCACAGTCGACGATACTCGACGAACATGGTCGACGATACTCGACGAACCATAGTCGACGATACTCGACGAACCACAGTCGATGATACTCGACGAACATGGTCGACGATACTCGACAAACCACAGTCGACGATACTCGACGAACATGTTAGTCGACGAATCTCCTTTGCAACATTTGCCGGACCCCATTCTGTATGGTGATTGGTAACCTTTACCAATACAGCCAATCTACCAACTTCTCCACATGCTCTTATGTGCGACCCTGCAGGCTCATATCGCGTTGGCAGTGAGATTACATGTTTGACCACTTCTAGATCACCATGGTAACTGTTGAAGTTGGAGACCGGGAGGTCTGTCGGTCTGGCTTTGCGGGTTATTGACCGAGCGGTCTGGCAGTTTGCCTTCAGCGGTTTGGCTGCTGTGTTGCTGTCTGAGGTCCAAGCAGTCTAAGCGGTTTGTCAATGGCGACTTGGAGACCGGGCGGTCTAACGGTCTCACATGACAGCTTGTCTCTCTCTCTGGCAGTTGCCGAGCGGTTAGCCCTTCTGTCTAACCGCGCGGCTTATGCGGTTTGTGTTTGTACAGTCCGCTAATTTTTTAGTCCCATATCTCTTATTTGTATTCTCTCTTCTCTCCTCCATTCTATATAAGGGAGGCCATACCTTTGTAATAGATACCTTTTTCTGATGATAAAGTTTCAGTTATACCATTTCCGGCTTGTTTTAGTCCGTTTCTTACATGGTATCAGAGGAATCGATCCTTTCCTCCTGATTCTGTAAGCCCTCTCTGTCCGAGCGACTTGCTTCTCCGGCTTGCGCCCTGTCCGCGCGGTCTCCTTGTCGTTGCCCTCTGTGTGCGCGACCTCCTTCCTGTTGTCTTGTTTGCTCGTGTTTCTGTTCGCCGCGACCTATTGTTCTGTTCGCCGCGACCTCTTGCTCTATTCGACCGCGCCCTATTGCCCTGTTTGCCGCGACAGGTTGCCCTGTTCGTCGCAACCTGTTGCCTTGTTCGCCGCGATCTGTCGCCCTGTTCGCCGCGACCTATCGTCGTGTGCCTTGCCTCTTCTTGTGCTTTTGTTCGAGCGGACTGTCTGCTTGCCGCTCGACTTCTAACCCGCTGCTTGATACTGTGGCTTGGTCGTGATCTTTTTGGCCGCTGGTGTTTGACATCCTGACCGCTGCAGTTCTTCTTCTGCCTATCCGCGCGGCTTGTTTCCTAACCGCGCGGCTTCCTGTTGTTTGCTCTTATGGATATTTCTGATGCTTCCACTGCTACCACTCCTGCCACCACCCCTATTGCCAATCCGGCTCCGCCTCTTCCTCCTACTCCTTCCGGGAACCTTGGCACCGTTTCTAAGCTTGTCGGCTCCAACTACCCGGATTGGAGCGTTTCTTTCACCTTTCTACTTCGCTCGCAACGCAAACGCCACCATCTCGTTGATGACCCTCCTCCTACCACTTCATCTCTCTTTGATGACTGGGATGTGAGTGACGCGCTTGTGCGTACTTGGCTCGCTAACAGTCTCAGCACTATACGGGTCCTTCTCTCTGTGGCGGTCAACAAAGACTGGCCACTTTTCCAGCTGGATATCAAGAATGCCTTCCTTTATGGTGATCTTCAGGAGGCCGTCTACAAGGAGCAACCTCCTGGGTATGTTGCTCAGGGGGAGACACGAGAATGCCGGCTACAGAAGGCAATCTATAGCCTCAAGCAGAGCCCTCGAGCTTGGTTTGACAAGTTCAGCGGCATCGTGGTGGCCATTGGTTTTGCTCGCAGCTCTGCTGATCACTCTCTATTTATTCGCAAAACCTCTTCGGGATTGGTGGTTCTTGCAGTATATGTTGATGATATTCTTCTCACTGGCGATGACCAGGAAGGGGTAGCCTTGACAAAGCGGCATCTTCGCCAACATCTGGTCACGAAAGATATGGGTTCTCCGAAGTACTTTTTGGGGATCGAAATCTCTCGGAAGCCCAACTCTTTAGTCCTCTCTCAGCGTAAGTATGCCCTTGATATTTTAAAAGAAGCAGGATTGACTGGAGCCAAACCTGCCTGATGTCCCATGGCTGTTGGAGAAGACAAAACCTGGACAAATGATTCGCCTCTTCTTTCAGATACTATGCGATACAGGCGTCTGGTTGGTAAACTCATATACCTCACCGTGACTAGGCCCGACATTTCCTATGTTGTAGGCAAGGTGAGTCAATTCATGCAAGCTCCCAGGGAGTGCCATCTACAGTCCGCCTTGCGGATCTTGGAGTACGTCAAAGCAGCCCTTGGGAAAGGATTGCTCTTTCAGAAGAATGGTCATCTGAGGGTTGAAGCATACTCAGATGCGAGTTACGCTGATGACAAAGGGGACCGCAAGTCTACCTCCGGTTTCTGTACTTTTGTTGGGGGTAATCTGGTAAGCTGGAAGAGCAAGAAGCAGTCTGTTGTCTCCAGGTCCAGTGCTGAAGCAGAGTATCGGAGTATGGCATCGACCACTTGTGAGCTAAAATGGCTACGGGCTCTCATGCTGGATTTAGGAGAGGTCTACAACCATCCTCTACCTATGTTCTGTGACAACAAGGCTGCTATATACATCTCCAAAAATCTAGTTTTCCATGAGAGAACCAAGCACATTGAGGTCGACTGTCATTTCATTCGTGAAGAGATTCTGAAGGAACAGATTTGCACCCCCTTCGTCACGTCTGAAAAAGAGCTGACTGACATCTTCACCAAGCCAGTATCCGCCTCGTTTCTTCATATATGTGACAAGCTGGGCATGATCGACATATATGCTCCAGCTTGAGGGGGAGTGTTGAAGTTGGAGACCGGGCGGTCTATCGGTATGGCTTTGCGGGTTATTGACTGAGCGGTCTGGCGGTTTGCCTTCAGCGGTTTGGCTGCTGTGTTGCTGTCTGAGGTCCAAGCGGTCTAAGCGGCTTGTCAATGACGACTTTGAGACCGGGCGGTCTAACGGTCTCACAAGGCGGCTTGTCTCTCTCTGGCAGTTACCGAGCGGTTAGCCCTTCTATCTAACCGCGCGGCTTGTGCGGTTTGTGTTTGTACAGTACACTAATTTTTTAGTCCCACATCTCTTATTTGTATTCTCTCTTCTCTCCTCCATTCTATATAAGGGAGGCCATATCTTTGTAATAGATACCTTTTTCTGATAATAAAGTTTCAGTTATACCATTTCCGGCTTGTTTTAGTCTGTTTCTTACAGTAACTCCAACAGGGCCTTGGCGGTGGCACACGAACCGAGGCATTGATTAATGGCACCGCTCAGCGGTAGCTAGTTATCGCGCGACAGTAGCTTGGTTTAAAGCCTTGGAAGTGGGCTTTCACTTAATTCTTTTGGAGTTTTAATATTGAGTGGCAGGAGAAGGAAGGAGGAGATTCATCCAAAAGTGATATACTTGCTGTTGGAGTTTCAGAGTTTGGATTCACGAGACGAGTTCAGATCTACGGAGGAAAAGCCAAAGCGACCGTTTCCATCTAGCTAAAATCTGTCCTATGGCACCGAAACGAACATCTATGATTACAATCCTCTTCCTTGGACATGTGAAGTCCTTTTTGGCATTTGAGGGTAGATGCATCACGAACAATTGGAGGTCGTTCTCCTGATGGGTAGATTCTTGTATCCCCGTTAGTATTGCATTTAGATCCAGAATTGAAGTACGGAATATGCATGCTGTGTGAAGCCCATCCGGATAGGTTGGTCTGTATTATAGATGTTTGTATGTTTTGTATGCTAGAGAAGACTCCGTAGTAATCACTTAGATTTCGGGGTCATGGGGTGTGCAGATGGCTGTAGTGAGAGTACTAGAGTTGGTCTCCAGGAAAACACCCCAAAAGGGGGGAGAATCGTTATTCTGTACCCTACGATGCAGCAGTAGTGCTACCGCTGGCGGTAGCTCCCAGTAAGAACTGTGTTGTTTGTATGGCCTGTCTCGTGAAGACCTGGAGGCTATTGATTTTAGAGGCCTGTCTCTTGTAAACCCAGAGGCCAGTTTGTGGAGCTGTGAGCATGTGTGGCCCAGCTTAGGCAGTTGTGAGTGCTGGCCTAGGATCATAATGAGATTATGATTTGTACAGATGGGAAAGAGGATGTTGACCCGCATCATGGATTGTTGTGCCCAATGATTTGAGCACCGGGAAAGAGCTGAACTGTACCTAACCGTATGTCAATTGACCTGGAGTGAGTCAAAGGGTGAATCACCATGACTTGGTCATAGACATAGGGGCTTTGTCTTTGGCTTCAGCCCTAAAAGACTAGAATGCTCAAACGTTGCTGAACTTCGCAGAGAACGGAGGTGCGACCCGTTGGGGTCCTGTGTACTGTGAATGTGCCCTGAGAGCACGGGGCGTTGGTCAGTTGTGCCAATGATCTGTTTGCCAATATTTGTTAATGCTAATGCCTGCAGGGAAGTAGCACCGTCACCCCGAGTGAGGGGTGAGGTCGTTATAATTTGGTTAGCTAATGCTGACCGTTGCTGTTGTTTGCCACCATTGTGGTGGAATGTTTCATGCAGATGCAGCCGAGCTAAGCGGGAAATAATGGGCTGGAGCCTAGGATTGCTAACCTGTCCCTTTAAGGCCAAAGAGAAATACCCGTTTACTTTATCATTCATGTGTGGCCGGCCTGTGTGCCGATGTCTGCAAGATAATTTATTATAAGTTGAGCAATGTAAGGCTTTAAGGACAATGCTATTTGTGTATTTTGTTTATCATTCCTATTTTATTTTAGTGGACATTCAGTTGGTTGGGTTCTAATTGTAATCTTAAATTCTTCCGCTAGAATGCACTCTAAGTTAGGATGCGTGTCTGTAGTATATGACGCTGGGCCCCGACCGGACCTTCTGTTATATGCTATGTTGTAACACCTCCCCTGTAAAGACCATATAATATAGGTCCGGCCGGGGCCCCACAACATACGGACGCCACAACTTTAGTATTAAAAGATGATATGAAAACTACCCAATCTCAAAACTCCAGACAAACACAGCGGAAACAGAACACTAACAGACAGAAGTTATCCACTAACAGTAGAGTATCAAATGGCCTTAAGGCCTTACACAATAATAGTCCAAATATAAATGTGCCAAGCACTCCTAGGCTACCTTGACATGGAAGCCGGACATAAACATAACAAGAGTAGCAAACACAAAAGGAAAATTCCAAGCACAGCAACACTTCATGAGGCTTAGGGCTTTTCGCCCGGCGCGCTAGCTCCTGCATGCGATCCTTGCCCTGTAAGGATTTGAAGTAACGTGGGTCAGCAAAGGCTGAACTATACTGTGTAACAAACACATCTCCTCCCGGCAGTCCCTAACGTACCCCGGGGTACCACTCCGCCTGCAAGTTAGCACTTCGTATACCAAAAGAGCATATATATTTAAACGGTAAAACAGGCTTGGATGTATCATACAACATACATGTTCTCTATGTTTTGTACAAAGTGAAAGGGGCCTACTATGCAACATGAATGCAACCCGGGTTTCACCCAAGGCACCCTAGCTCGTATGCATCTAGCACAACATCAAACACTGGGTACTTTCGTTTCCCCATTGGCTTAAAGCCGCAAACAAAAGGGGACCACCATGTCCCTAACGACACACACACACCGTCACACAGAACCTTGCAAAGGCCCCACCCGCACTAGGGTCATAAACCCCGGGCTTGCCTGCACATTCTGACTTCGCACGTCAGGGTTCCATCTCACACTGACCGATTCTAAGAAGCCTCGCTGGACCCCACCCGCTCATGGCTACATTGCCCGGGCTTGCCCTCCGCTCGGCATTCTTGTCAGTCTCACACAAGGAGCTAGTCTCGACGGGACACTTTCCCCACATGACTTGTGCGTCACGGGATTGCCAGCCGACCACGGAGACATTGCCGTGCCTTTGCACAGCACAAACAAAGGTTTCCCCACCCCAATCACCATTCACACCGTATCTTTCTCGTGCTCCAAGGAAACCATCTACCGCACAAAGCGGAGCTAACCTTGTCCGGTTCCGACTACGAGTACTCACTCAAATAAAAGGGGGAAAACGCATACACACAACGGCGTCTTGCCGCAACGGATTTCTACTGAATCCTTAGAGCTCGCTATGCAACATCACCGGGTCGGACTAACGGTCGCGACCACGGCTTCACCCACAATGCCTAATCCGCTAATCGGAGCGGATCTCTAATGCAAGCATGCCGGGATGAACATACTCAACCCGGAGGTTCCTCTTGAACCTAGGCTACACGAATCCCTCTCATTTGAGAGATCTGGTGCTCAAAACACGAAAGGAAGGGGATGCTATTCATGCATCCTAAATCCTAAAAGCCGAGAGGAGAAGTGTCGTTACCTTCCGTCCCCTCTTCCTAGCCATGGGGAAGATTTGCTCGGTTGAAAACCACCGCAACGCTCCCACCTTCACGGATCTGAACTCCGCTCGCGAAACGGACCTCCGAAGCTTCGCCGGCGGCCAGATCTTGGACTTCTTCCTCCTCCTTGCTCTCCCTTCTCTCTAGAACTTAGAGAGATAAAGACAATACAAAAGTGAGGGCTTCTAACCCTATTCCCGGGTTTAAACCCTCAGACCCAGCCCCCAGCCATTGGATCCCATAGCAAAGAAACGAACGACCACGATCGGGGCCTGAAATTAGAAAAACTGGGCCGAACACGGGTTGCAACACGGCCGTGTGCACGACCGTGTCAACCATTCGCCGTCAAACCAGAAATCCCAAGAAGGACACGGCCATTGACACGACCCTTGACACGGCTTCGGACACGCCCGTGTCTCAGGTGACACGCCCGTGTCTCAGGTGACACGCCCGTGTCTACGACCGTGTGATCTCGCTCAAAGCCAAAACATCGTTGAGTGCTCGACACGCCCTTGGACACGCCCGTGTCTAAGGCCGTGTGCCCACTCAACTCCACAAAATCGTTGAGTGCCAACACGCCCTTGGACACGCCCGTGTCCAAGGCCGTGTGCCCACTCAACGATCGCCAACTGACCTAGCGTCGAACCCGAGCACTACACGCCCTGGGACACGCCCGTGTCCCAGGCCGTGTGCCCCTGCCAAATTTCTGATTTGGCCAAAAACGTCTCCCGTTGCTCTATTGAGTTTTTGGGGTGTTACAATTCCTCCCCCCTTAAAAGAATTTCGTCCCGAAATTTTAAAACATGGAAAATACACAAAACTTAAACGGTACCTGAGGAGAAAAGCTCGGGGTACTCCTCCAGCATGGCCTGCTCTCGCTCCCATGAGAGCTCATCGCGGCCACAGTTGTCCCAACAGACCTGTACGAGTCTAACCTCCATGTTCCGCAGTTGCCGAACCTCTGAATCTTCTATCCCGATTGGACGAACTCGCGTCCTCAAGTCTTCCTCTACCGGCACTGCCGCCGGCTCAATCACCACGCTGGCTTCTAACAAGGCTTTCCTCAAGACGGAGACGTGAAATACGTCGTGTAATCCACTTAGCTCCGTAGACAACGCTAACCGGTACGCTGCCTCTCCCACTCGTTCGGTGACCCTGAATGGTCCCAAAAATCTCGGACTCAGCTTCTTGAGTCGGCGAATCCGTGAAACGCCTTTGAATGGCTTGATCTTAAGATAAACCCAGTCGCCCACCGCGAACTCCATATGCCTGTGGAGAGCGTTGACATACTTAGCTTGCCGATCTTGAGCTACCTTCATGCGCTCTTGAATGGTTCGCACGAGCTCCCTAGCGTCGGCTACCACCTCTTTTCCCAAAAGCTTGGTGTCTCCCGCCTCTGTCCAAGACATCGGTGTTCGACACCGCCTCCCATACAAAGCTTCGTATGACGTCATCTTGATACTTGCTTGGTAACTATTGTTATAAGCAAACTCCACCATGAAGAGATGATCCTCCCACTTCTTGCCGAAGTCAAGAGTACAAATCCTCAGCATATCTTCCATAGTACGGTTCGTTCTCTCGGTTTGCCCATCGGTTTGAGGATGGAAGGCCGTACTGAACTTGAGTTTTGTGCCCAAGCTCTTCTGCACCAACCGCCAATCCTTAGACGTGAAACGTCCATCCCGGTCGCTGACTATACTCTTCAGAATCCCATGAAGTCGTATAATGTTGCAGACGTACAACTCCACCAACTTTTCCACACCGTCCTCCTTCCGGGTTGGGATGAAATGTGCTACTTTGGTCAAGCGGTCCACGATCACCCAAATGGCATCATTGCCTTGCTGCGATCTAGGCAACCCATGCACAAAATCCATGGAGATGTCATCGAATTTCCACTCTGGGATAGGAAGAGGCTTCAAGAACCCGCCTGGCTTCTGACACTCGGCCTTCACCAAGGCACAAGTTTGGCACCTACTTACACACAAAGCTACATCCCGCTTCAGACCAGGCCACCAATAGGATTTCTTCAAATCCAAGTACATCTTTGTACTACCCGGGTGAATGGAGTACTTAGTGAAGTGGGCCTCAAACATCAACTCCTCGCGGAGCTTGCCGAACTGCGATACACAAATCCTTCCTCCCTTCCTCAGAATCCCATCAACCATCTCCCAGGAGTTACCCTCGCCCTTTAGAGCTTCCTCCACGAAAGGTTGGAACTCCGCATCTACACGGGTCGCTTCCCGAATACGATCACATAAGTCACTCTGCATCTCAATCCAGTTTAGCCGAGCCTTGCTAGACTTGCCTCTTGCCACACATTCCAAACCAAGGGACTCCCAGTCCCGCCTTAACCGCTCATCGTGAGCTTCAATCCAATTTCCTTGCCCCGAATATTTCCTACTCAAAGCATCCGCCACCACATTGGCTTTCCCCGGCGTATACTGAATCGCCACCTCGTAGTCCCCAAGGAACTCGACCCACCTGCACTGCCGCATATTTAGGTCCTTCTGATCTAGGAGATACTTCAGACTCTTGTGGTCCGTGAAGATCTCCACCTTTGCACCATAAACGTAGTGCCTCCACAACTTCAAAGCAAAAATTACCGCCGCCAACTCCAAATCATGGACGGGGTAATTTCTCTCATGAGGCTTCAGCTGCCTCGACCCAAAAGCTATCACACTACCATGCTGCACCAACACGCATCCTAAACCGCATCCGGATGCGTCGCTGAAAATCTGGGATCCTTTGATCCCCTTTGGTAGACTTAGGATCGACGCCGTCATTAGCCTCTCCTTCAGGGTTTCAAATGCCTGATTGAACTATTGAGTCCATACAAACTTCTGATCCTTGCGAGTTAGTGAAGTGAGGGGTAGAGCTATCCGCGAAAAGTTTTCCACAAACCTTCGGTAGTACCCGGCTAGTCCAAGAAAACTCCGGACTTCCGCCACGGTCCTCAAAACTGGCCACTCTCTGATGGCTTCTACTTTCGTTGGATCTACCGCCACCCCATCCCCACTAATCACATGACCTAAAAACGCCACCTTCTCCAACCAGAACTCGCATTTCGAGAACTTCGCATAAAGCTGGTTCTCTCTCAACACTTGCAACACTATCCACAAGTGCGACTCGTGCTCCACTTCCGACTTGGAATACACCAATATGTCATCGATAAAGACGACTACGAACCAGTCCAAGTATTCGCGAAACACTCGGTTCATCAAGTCCATGAACACGGACGGCGCGTTCGTCAACCCGAACGACATCACCGAGAACTCAAAATGAACATACCTCGTACCAAACGCTGTCTTGGGTATGTCTTCGTCACGAATCCGCAACTGATAATATCCTGACTTTAAGTCCAATTTGGAGTACACCACCGAACCCACCAATTGGTCGAAAAGGTCGTCTATCCGAGGAATCAGATACTTATTTTTGACAGTCAATTTGTTCAACTCTCGGTAGTCTATGCACAAACGCATACTACCGTCCGTCTTCTTTACGAATAACACCGGCGCACTCCACGGTGAAGAGCTGGGTCTGATATACACTTGCTCCAAAAGCTCCTGCAACTAAACCTTGAGCTCGGCCAACTCCTTTGGTGCCATCCTAAAGGGTGGACGTGACACCGGTCTAGCCTCGGGCACTAACTCGATGGAGAAATCAATCTCCCGCCGAGGAGGTGCTCCCGGTAGCTCCTCAGGAAATACATCTCCAAACTCCGCCACCACGGGCACTTCTCTAAGAGCCAGCCTGGAAAGGCTAACCTCCAACAATGCT
Source organism: Platanthera zijinensis (assembly GCA_039513925.1). Classification (NCBI taxonomy): domain Eukaryota; kingdom Viridiplantae; phylum Streptophyta; class Magnoliopsida; order Asparagales; family Orchidaceae; genus Platanthera; species Platanthera zijinensis. Next base: position 259,283,325 of record CM077079.1, read on the forward strand.
ACTAGAGCTACAATTCCCTGGTTAACAGCTCGCACTAGCTGAAGTGCCGAAACTAGGGAACATGCCACTCCATGTAGGCCCTCAAACTTGACTTCCGCTTGCCCTACGCCCCTCAGGGTTACCACCTTGGACAAACAGTCGATACTGGCACGCTGCTCTGCTAGCCAGTCCATCCCCAAAATCACATCGAATTCGGACAACGGCAAGATCGCCGCTACCAACATGAAGTCGACTCCCTCAAGACTCCAACAAATCCGCCCTTTAGCCCTGATTGTCATAAACGACCCATTGGGCATGCACACTTTCAACTCTGAGTCCGTTGAGAAGGACTCAACTCCAATCCTCCGTATGAAACTTTCCGCAAGGAAGGAGTGCGACGCTCCCGTATCAAAAAGTACCCTAGCGGGGTACCCAGATACCACTACAAAATCTACATACATGCAACAGACATAAAAAGGCTTGAAAGGAAGAAATCTAAGGTGCAAGTTGAACTCCCATACCTATCACCACATCGGTTTGGCGGATTGCTTCCTGCTGCCCAAGGTTGTAGGCCCTTGGCTGCACTGGTTGAAACCGGGAAGCACTCGACTCCGCCATCTTCCCCTTTTCTGCTGCAGTGGGGCCAGAGCGCATGGTCTGCTCCTGCCTTGGCTCTTGCTCAGCGCCCCCTTGGGTACAAAATCTTGCTATGTGGCCTGGCTTGCCACAACTGTAACACGTCTGCGGTCCCTTAGAGCGTGACCCTCCGGACGTCCAATTACTTTTCTCGCCCGACTTATATGGGGAAGGCTTCTTCTTCCATCGACTCCCTTCCGCCTTTCCATGGGACTGAGCAGGCTTCTTCTCTTCCCCCTGTTTGGGTGTGAAACCCTTGCGACGCTGGGATCGCTCCATATCACTCTCCAAAATTCGGGCCGCCTCCACCAATTCGTTGAAACCCGCACGTTTCATCGATATGAGGGGTTGTCTTAGATTCTCCCTCAATCCATGATAGAAGAGATTGTCCCTCTCTTCATTGTCTGCCATGGTCGTTCCCGCATAACGACCCAAGCGAGTAAATTCCTGAACATATTCATCCACTGACTTGTCTCGCTGTACCAGATGTAGAAACTGCCTTTGGAGGGCTAACCTTGTTGATGCGGGAATGTACTTCTTCAGAAAGGCATTCCCAAACTCCTCGATGGACGGTGTGCGTCCTAGAAACTGCCTGCCACTATGACTCACCCACCATAGCTTGGCATCTCCCTCCAACATAAAGGCTGCGAACTCTGCCTTTTTCTCATCTGGCGCCTCTGCCGCCCTCAGAAGCTCCTGGATTCTAGCCCACCAGTCCTCTGCATCTGTGGGCGTGCCAATTCCCTTGAAGGTTGGAGGGTGGAAACTCAGAAAGTACTTCATTTGCCGGTCCCCATGCCCGACAACCACTCTTTCGGCCTGCGGCTCTGCCCGCCTGGCTTCCTCAACCGGCACAGTCGCTGCCGTGTCCGGGGTAGCAGGAGTTGCTACTTGAGCAACGGGAGCTGCTACCTGTGCTGTCACTGCAGCTTGGGCCGCCACCATCGCTTCTGCAAGCATATGACAGAAGTCGGCCGGTGTGACCCCCATCCCTAGCGGACCTTGCGCAGTCGCATTACTTGCCGAGAGCTCTTCTCTTGGCCTCGAGGTCCCAGCCTTGTTGCTTGCACTCTAAACACAAGCAAGAAAACACAAAATAGTCTCTAATCGCAAGACTCGAACACAAGGAGACTCATGGTCCCGCGATACTCCTATGTGGATAACTTCTTATACGCGACTCGACTTATACTTTCGACAGCAAAACTTCTCATTGGAACACTCAACCTCCCTCTGATACCAAATTGTAACACCTCCCCTGTAAAGACCATATAATATGGGTCCGGCCGGGGCCCCACAACATACGGACGCCACAGCTTTAGTATTAAAAGATGATATGAAAACTACCCAATCTCAAAACTCTAGACAAACACAGCGGAAACAGAACACTAACAGACAGAAGTAATCCACTAACAGTAGAGTATCAAATGGCCTTAAGGCCTTACACAATAATAGTCCAAATATAAATGTGCCAAGCACTCCTAGGCTACCTCAGAATGCAAGCCAGACATAAACATAACAAGAGTAGCAAACACAAAAGGAAAATTCCAAGCACAGCAACACTTCATGAGGCTTAGGGCTTTTCGCCCGGCGCGCTAGCTCCTGCATGCGATCCTTGCCCTGTAAGGATTTGAAGTAACGTGGGTCAGCAAAGGCTGACCTCTACTGTGTAACAAACACATCTCCTCCGGGCCGTCCCTAACGGACCCCGGGGTACCACTCCGCCTGCAAGTTAGCACTTCGTATACAAAAAGAGCATATATATTTAAACAGTAAAACAGGCTTGGATGTCTCATACAACATACATATTCTCCATGTTTTGTACAAAGTGAAAGGGGCCTACTATGCAACATGAATGCAACCCGGGTTTCACCCAAGGCACCCTAGCTCGTATGCATCTAGCACAACATCAAACACTGGGTACTTCCGTTTCCCCATTGGCTTAAAGCCGCAAACAAAAGGGGACCACCATGTCCCTAACGACACACACGCCGTCACACGGAACCTTGCAAAGGCCCCACCCGCACAAGGGTCATAAACCCCGGGCTTGCCTGCACATTCTGACTTCGCACGTCAGGGTTCCGTCTCACACTGACCGATTCTAAGAAGCCTTGCTGGACCCCACCCGCTCATGGCTACATTGCCCGGGCTTGCCCTCCGATCGACATTCTCGTCTGTCTCACACAAGGGGCTAGTCTCGCCGGGACACTTTCCACACATGACTTGCGCGTCACGGGATAGCCAGCCGACCACGGAGACATAGCTGCGCCTTTGCACAACACAAACAAAGGTTTCCCCACCCCAATCACCATTCACACTATATCTTTCTCGTGCTCCAAGGAAACCATCTACCGCACAAAGCGGAGCTAACCTTGTCCGGTTCCGACTACGAGTACTCACTCAAATAAAAGGGGGAAAACGCATACACACAACGGCGTCTTGCCGCAACGGATTTCTACCGAATCCTCAGAGCTCGCTATGCAACATCACCGGGTCGGACTAACGGTCGCGACCACAGCTTCACCCACAATGCCTAATCTGCTAATCGGAGCGGATCTCTAATGCAAGCATGCCGGGATGAACATACTCAACCCGGAGGTTCCTCTTGAACCTAGGCTACACGAATCCCTCTCATTTGAGAGATCCGGTGCTCAAAACACGAAAAGAAGGGGATGCTATTCATGCATCCTAAATCCTATAAATCGAGAGGAGAAGTGTCGTTACCTTCCGTCCCCTCTTCCTAGCCATGGGGAAGATTTGCTCGGTTGAAAACCATCGCAACGCTCCCACCTTCACGGATCTGAACTCCGCTCGCGAAACGGACCTCCGAAGCTTCGCCGGCGGCCGGATCTTGGCCTTCTTCCTCCTCCCTGCTCTCCCTTCTCTCTAGAACTTAGAGAGATAAAGCCAAGACAAAAGTGAGGGCTTCTAACCCTATTCCCGGTTTTAAACCCTCAGACCCATCCCCCACCCGTTGGATCCCATAGCAAAGAAACGAACGGCCACGATCGGGGCCTGAAATTAGAAAAACTGGGCCGAACACGGGTTGCAACACGGTCGTGTGCACGGCCGTGTCAACCATTCGCCGTCAAACCAGAAATCCCGAGAAGGACACGACCATTGACACGGCCCTTGACACGGCTTCGGACACGCCCGTGTCTCAGGTGACACGCCCGTGTCTACGGCCGTGTGCTCTCACTCAAAGCCAAAACATCGTTGAGTGCTCGACATGCCCTTGGACACGCCCGTGTCCAAGGCCGTGTGCCCACTCAACGCCACAAAATCGTTGAGTGCCGACACGCCCTTGGACATGCCCATGTCCAAGGCCGTGTGCCCACTCAACGATCGCCGACTGACCTAGCGTCGAACCCGAGCACTACACGCCCTGGGACACGCCCGTGTCCCAGGCCGTGTGCCCCCTGCCAAATTTTTGATTTGGCCAAAAACGTCTCCCGTCGCTCTATTGAGTTTTGGGGTGTTACATATGTGACGGATGAGGATGTTACAAGTTGGTATCAGAGGGGTTTTATAAGTTGGTATCAGACTCTGGTGTCGGTCTTCCTTATTCGAATTCATGGGCGAATTCTTTTAAGGATTGGTGAGCGCATGTGGGTGCGTTACTATTATAACATGTAAAGAACCCATGAAAGTCCACTTAGGAATGAAAATACACATATTTGAGGAACCTGCGTGTTCCTAATTTGCATTTTGGACAATTTTTTTTACCTAATTAAGTGTTTTCACGATTATAGGTGATTAGGAGTGGTGCGGAGCAGTCACAACGTCCGCACTCTACGGAGAGTAGTGCGCTTAATGACGCGCCTGCAACCCCTCCTTCTATTGAAACCATACGAATAGTTGTTAATGCAATTTTCGTCATGATTAATGCTCAGCCAGAGAGGCAGTTGCAACTTCCTGCCCTTAAAATGGGTCGGGTGCCTCTTGGTGCGGCTGAACCGTTAGTGGCGAATCAGTTGCCTGCAAAAGCTATTATGCCAAGAAGAGTGGCAGAGAAGCAGTTGAAGCACGTGATGAGCTTCAACCCATCAATGTTCTTGGGGACTGAAACCCCAACACAAGCTGAGGACTGACTTTCTAGGATTAAGAGAGTCATGACAACAATAGAGACCCGAGAGTGGAAGAAGGTTACAATAGCCACTTTCCTTTTGGACAGCGAAGCAATATTGTGGAGGGATGAGTTGGAGCTCCATCACTTTACTGGGAGACAACTCCTTGATATCCTGATGGAGGAGTTCTCGAGATTATTTCTGGCACGGTTCATTCCGTCAACGTAGAAAATAGCTATGGAGAATCAGTTTCAGAGATTGACTCAGGGTGAGAGTAGCGTAAACGATTACCTGCATGAGTTCACGAGGTTAGGACGTATGCTAGCTCTACTTTTACTAATGAGAAGTGCAAGACCAACCAGTTCTATGAAGGACTGCGTGACGATCTAAGGTTATTACTTATAGAATCGATGATGTAGGGCTTTCTAACCCTGGTCAATACAGCCTGGTATCTGGAGAAGGATCTGAAGATGACTCAAGGTAAGAAAGACTTGGTTGTGAAGAGGCCAGAATTTAAAGTTCCAAGTTCATCCAAGTCTGGGCATTACGAGTTCACTGTCATGCCTTTCGGGCTGACGAATGCGTCATCTGTGTTTATGGATTTAATGAACTAAACGTTCAAGGAGTATTTTGATTGGTTCGTGATAGTCTTTATTGATGATATTCTAGTATACTCCCAGTCTGAGGATGATCATGCAGAGCATTTGCACATTGTTTTGGAGACCTTGAGGAGCAATCAGTTGTACGCCAAGTTCTCCAAGTGTGAGTTTTGGCTATTTTCGGTGGTATTCCTTGGTCACATTGTTAGTAGAGAGGGAATCACGATGGATCCAACGAAGATTGCTACGATATGGGAGTGGCCTGCATTGTCTTCTATGGCGGAAGTTCGAAGTCTTCTGGGGCTTGTAGGCTACTATAGGTGCTTCATGGAGAACTTCTCGTGAATAACATTACCCCTCACTACCCTGACAAGGAAGGATCAAAAGTTTGTTTGGTCGCTAGCGTGCGCTCAAGCCTTCGAAGAATTGAAAAGTCATCTGACCACGATGCCTATTTTGTGCACGCCATTTGGAATAGAGGGCTTTGAGATCTACAACGATGCTTCAGGTAGTGGCTTAGGCTGCGTTTTACTACAACACGTGAAGGTGATAGCATATGGCTCATGCCAGTTGAAAGTGCACAAGAGGAATTATCCGGTCCATGTCTTGGGGTGGAGGCCGTGATATTCACTCTGAAGCTTTGGAGGCACTACGTCTATGGCATGAAGGTTGATATTTACACAGACCATAAGAGCTTGAAGTACCTATTGGATCAGAAGAACTTAAATATGAACTAAAGGAGGTGGATGGAGTTCCACGAGGATTACACCTTTAAAATGCATTATGTCCCTCACAAAGGTAATGCAGTTGCGGATGTATTAAGTAGCAAGGACCCGCACAAGCCAATTGGATACAGATGCATGATGAGTGTCTTATTCTAGATTTGGAGGCCTTAGAGATCTCTTGCATTGATAGGAGGTCTAGTGCTGAAGCACATTTGTAATGGACAGAGGTACAATATGACCTTGACGACTGGATTCAGCAGGCTTTAGAGTTCGATGACAACATGAAATGCTACATGGCTGAGTCTTTGGATGGGTCAGATGCCCAGTTTACGGTTGAGAATGGGTTGTTGTGATAGAATAATCGATTGTGCGTCTCAAAGGTGGGTAAAATCTGGGAGGAATTAATGTATGAGGCTCATTATACTAAGTACTCGATTCACCCGGGAACACAAAAATGTATAAAGATATGAAAAAGTTATTCTGGTGGCCGGGACTGAAAAAGGACATAGCGATATATGTAGCAAAGTGTCAGACTTGTGTTTTGGAGAAGGACGAATGTCAGAAGCCCGATGGATTTTTGAAGTTATTGTCTATACCAGAATGAAAGTTTGACGATATATCCATGGATTTCGTGCATGGTTTACCGAAATTGCAGAAGGGAAACAAATCCATTTGGGTCATCATTGATCGTTTGACGAAAGTGTTGCACTTCATCCCAAATAGGAAGGATGATTAAGTAGAAAAGTTGACAAAGCTTTATGTGGATAATATTGTTCGACGGCATGGTGTGCCCCGTAGCTTCCTGAGTGATCGCGATGGGCGCTTCACGTCTAATGACTGGAGGCTAGTGCATCAACTGTTGGGTACCAAGCTAAAGTTCAATATGACCTTTCATCCGCAGACGGATGGTCAAACCGAGAGGGTAAACATGATGATGGAGTACATGCTTCGCATGTGCTCCCTAGATTTCGGGAAAAAGTGGGAGGATCACATATATATGATTGAGTTTGCTTAAAATAATAGTTACCAGTCAAACATTCAAATGATGCCCTTCGAGGCCCTATATGGTAGAAAGCGCCGTACTCTGTTGTCATGATTGGAGATGGGCGAGTCAAAGTTGTATAAGCGGAAGGAAGTCAAGGATGCAACTTCGATTGTTCGAACAATCAGGGAGCGGTTGTTGATCGCTCAGGATAGGCAGACTAAATACTACAATGCCAAGCACAGTAATGTTGAGTTCGCTGTAGGAGATTGGGTTTACTTGAAGATCAAACCATTCAAGGGTGTGTCAAGGATTCGACACTTGAAAAATCTAAGTCCGAGATACCTTGGGCCGTTTGAGGTTTTGGAGCACGTTGGGAAAGCCGCCTATCGATTGAAGCTCTGCGGAACTTAGTGGTACACACGACGTATTCCACATATCAATGTTGTGGAAGGTGGTGTAAGAACTTACGTAAGTGGTTGTGACAGATCAAGTGCCGACTGGTGATGGGTTAACAGCGAGGGTCAAGCTCATTCTCATTGAGGATGTGGAAGTCAAACAACTTCGCAATAAGTTGATCAGGATGGTCAAGGTGATAAGGTCCGCTGGGGCAACTATGGCCGAGAGGAACAATCGTGTGAGCGAAAGCAAACCATGAAGGTGGAGTTCCTTGAGTTGTTTATTTGAGGTACACTCTTTGATGTTGTTTTACTTCTTTAGTTTTCCCGCATGGCTTAATTTTGAGACAAAATTCTGTAAGTGGGAGAGTTTTGAAATGTCCCAATTTCCCAAAGCAGGAAAATCATTTATGGGAGATACTACCCAACGGTAGGGTTACCGCACGACGCTATCGCCGTGAGTTTAGTGGCAGGACCCTCGGGAAGGTACCGCCCAATGACACAGATACTGCTGGCAGTAACTTGGTCAATTTTACTAGCAAAGCTCTCGGGTTGCTACCGCACATCGGTAGCAGCTGTCGCGCAGTGGTAACGGTCGTGTCATAACCGACGCTAATTACCGCATTGCGGTAGCATCCTATCACGCAATGGTAATAGTTCTGTAATAGTGTGGCCACGTGTCAGCCATGATTGGAGGGCCTGAGCAGTGGCACACAAACCGAGGCATTGATTAATGGTACTGTGCGGCGGTAGATAGTTACCGCGTGGCAGTAGCTTGGTTTAAAGCCTTGGAAGTGACGTTTTCGCTTCATTTTTTGGAGTTTTAGGGTTGAGTGGTTGGAGATGGAAGAAGGAGATTCGTCCGAAAGAGATCTCACCGTCGTTGGAGTTTCGGAGGTAGGATTTGCGAGATGAGTTCAGATCTACTGAGGTAAAGCTGAAGCGGTCGTTTCCATCATGCTAAAATCTCTCCTATGACGCCAAAATGGACTTTTAGGGTAACGATCCTATTCCTTGGACATGCGAAGTCCTTTTTTTTGGCATTTGAGGGTAGGCGCTCCACAAACACGTGGAGGTGGTTCTCCTGATGGGTAGATTCCTATATCCCCATACTATTGCATTTAGATCCGGAATCGAAGTACAGAATAGGTATGCTGTGTGAAACCCATTTGGACAGGTTGGTCTGGATTGGTGATGTTTGTATGTTTGGTATGCCGGAGAATACTCCGTGGTAATGACGTAGATTTCAGGATCACGGGGTGTGCAAATGACTGCAATGAGAGTACAGGAGTTGGTCTCCAGTAAAACACCCGAGAAGGGGGAAGAGCCGCTAGACTGTCCCCTACCATACGGTGGTAGCTCCTAGTGAGCATTGTGTTGCTTGTATGTCCGGTCTCATGAAGACTTGGAGGCAATTGCTTTGAGAGGCCTATCTCTTGTGTACTTGGAGGCCATTTTGTGTAGCTGAGAGCCTGTTTGGCCCAGCTTGGGTGACCGTGAGTGCTGGCTTAGGATCATAATGAGATTATGATTTGTACAGATGGGAAAGGGGATGCTGACCCGCATCGTGGCTTGTTACGCCCGACGATTTGAGCACCGGGAAAGAGCTGAACTGTACCTAACCCTATGCCGATCGACCTGGAGTGAGTCAAAGGGTAAATCACCATGACATGGTCGTAGCCATAGGGGCGTTGTCTTTGGCTTCGACCCTAAAAGACTAGAATGCTCAAATGTTACTGAACTTCACAGAGAACGGAGGTGTGACCCATTGGGGTCTGGTGCACTACGAATGTGTCCTGAGAGTACGGGGCATTGTTCAGTTGTGCTAAATTCTATGGCAAATGGTGCTTACTTGCACTTTCTGTTTGACAATATTTGTTAATGTTAATGCCTATAGGGAAGTAGCACCGCCACCCTGAGTTAGGGGTGGGATCGTTATAATTTGGTCAGCTAATGCTGACCGTTGCTGTTGTTTGCCACCGTTATGGTAGAATGTTTCATGCAGGTGCAGCCAAACAAACGGGAAATAGCGGGCTAGAGCCCAAGATTGCTAACCTGTCCCTTGAAGGCCAAAGCGAAATACCCGTTTACTTTATCATTCATATGTGGCCGGCCTGCGTGCCGATGTATGTAAAAAAAATTATTATAAGTTGAACAATGTAAGGCTTTAAGGACAATGCTATTTGTGTATTCTATTTATCATTCCTATTTTTTTAGTGGACATTCAGTTGGTTGGATTCTAATTGTAATCTTAAATTCTTTCGCTAGAATGCACTCTGAGTTAGGATGTGTGTGGATGATGATTTCAATAAGTAACTCCACTAACTGTTTGTATTATATGGCGTTGGTCCCCGATCAGACCTTCTGTTATATGCTATATGACAGATGGGGGTGTTACAAGTGCCTTCCTCCTTCTCCGGACGTCGGGTCCGAGGCCTTCTCCTTTCCCTTGTGATTTTCTTGTCCTTTCTAGAAAGGGGCGCTGTTTGGAGTGATGGTCGGTTTGTCATTCCCGATCAATAGTATGTCATCTATATACAAAATTAGGAAGACAACTATGCTCCCACTAATACATTTATAAACACACAGTTCAACCTCGTTCTTGATAAAACCAAACTCTTTGATCTTTTCATCAAAACGAAGATTCTAACTTCGAGAAGCTTGTTTCAATCCATAAATGGATGTCTGCACCTTGCATATTTTAGTGGCTTCACCTGGAGATACAAAACCCTCAGGTTGTGTCATGTACACTTCCTCAAGGATGTTCCCATTAAGAAAAGCCATTTTGACATCCATCTGCTAGATCTCGTAGTCCTAATACACAGTAATAGCAAGGAGAATTCTGATGGACTTAACCATGATAACAGAGGAAAAGGTCTCAACATAGTCAATACCATAAATTTGCTTGAAACCCTTAGCCACCAGTCGCCATTTAAATGTATGTACATTCCCATCCATGTCGGTATTCTTATTAATGACCCACTTGCACCCTATGGGTATTACCCCTTCATGTGGTTCCACCAAAGTCCATACTTGGTTTTCATACATGGAGTCCATTTCAGATTTCATGGCCTCAAGCCACTTCTCGGAGTCCGGTCCACACATAGCCTCTTGGTAGGTTGCAGTCTCATCACTATGATCTATAAGAAACACATTTCCTATTTGAGACACAAGAATTCATATTTCTCAGTCTCAAACATTGGTCTACCAGATGTACATGGAACTTGTGTTTCTTGAGCAGGCTCTCCAACTACAACACCTTGTAGTCCTGACTCAGGTTCCAATTCCGGTTCATTCATTATTTGTAGTTCTTGAACTTCTTCAAGTTCTACCTTAGTAGTCTTTATACTTAAGAACTCTTTCTCAAGAAAGACACCAGTCCTCGTGACAAATACTTTGCCCTCAAACGGTAGGTAGAAGTAGTACCCTTTGGTTTCCCTAGGATATCCCACAAGATAACACTTATATGATTTGGGTTCCAGCTTATCAGGCATTTAACATCTTACGTATGCCTCACATCCCCAAATCTTAATGAGTGACATACTGGAACGCTTCCCAGTCCATATCTCATATGGTGTCTTTAGAACCGCTTTCATTGGAGCACGATTTAGTGTTAAAGTAGCAGTTTCTAGAGCAAAACCCCAAATGGAAATAGGCAGATTTGCATGACTCATCATCGATCGCACCATGTATAACAAGGTTCGATTCCTCCGCTCAGACACACCATTATGCTGTGGTGTTCTAGGTGGAGTGAGCTGTGATACAATACCACACACTTTCAGATGATCATGGAACTCATGACTTAGGTATTTGCCACCTTGATCAGATCGGAGTGCTTTAACCTTCTTACCATTTTGGTTCTCTACTTCATTCTTAAACACTTTGAACGTTTCAAAGGTTTCGGATTTTCAATTCATAAGATACACATATTCGTATCTACTGAAATCATCAGTATTGTAATAAAGTAGAAGTACCCACCTCTAACCATAGAACTCATGGGTCCATATACAGCACCATGTACTATACCCAAGAGATCATCAACCCTCTCATTGAAGCCAGTGAAAGGGACTTCAGTCATCTTGCCTAACAAAAAAGATTCGAATCTCTCAAATGATTCATAATCAAATGAGTCCAGTAGTCCATCTTTGTGGATCTTGGATATGCTTTTCTCATTTATATGGCCCAAACGACATTGCCAAAGGTACGTAGGGTTCGAGTCATTTGTTCTTAGTCTTTTAGTATTTTCAATATTATAGATTGGATGGTCAAAATTCAAAACATACAGACCATTAAACATTTGGGCTACACCATAACAAATATCATTCTTAAATATTGAGCAACAATTGTTCTTAATAATAAAAGAAAAACCCACCATGTTAAAACATGAAATGGATATAATGATTCTAGTTATGGAAGGAATAAAATAACAATTATCTAATTTAATTACAAGCCCACTGGGTAAAGCAAGACGATAAAACCTCACGGAAATAACAACAACTCTTGCTCCATTGCCAACGCGCAGGTCCACCTCTCCTTTACTCAGCAATCTTCTCCTTCCTAGTTCCTGCATATTTATACAAATGTTAGAACCACATCCGCTATCTAATACTCAGGATGGAGCAAAAAGGTTTATCTCTATAACATATATACCTGAAGCGAAAGTCATACCTCCCCTCATCTTTTGCAAACCCTTAATGTACAAAGGATAATTCCTCCTCCAATTACTAGCCTTGCAATAGTGGTGGCACTTTCCTTCTTTCCCCGAGCCTTTCTTTTTTAGTCCAGACTTAGGTCCTACCTTCGTTTTCTTGAAGCCCTTGGCCTTTCCCTTGCCATTATGCACCATCAATATGGGGCTAGCAGGCTTGGCCTTCTTCAGGTTTATCTCGGCAGTTTACAACATACCTAGGAGCTCAGCCAGTGTCTTGTCTATTTCATTCATATTATAGTTTAAGACAAACTGCTTATTACTGTCCGACAATAATTACGGGATCAGGTCTGTGGCCAACTCTTGGCCTAGAGGGAACCCTAGTCTTTTAAGGTTCTCGATATATCCAATCATCTTGAGTACGTGAGTCCCTACTACATCCCGAGCTCCCATCTTGCACTAGAACAATGCCTTAGTGAACATCAAATCTCTCTTGATGAGCTTGCCCTTGAAACATTTTCTTAAGATGCTCATCAATTTTCTTGCAACCCATTCTCTCGTGTTACTTTTGGAGCTCAGAGTTCATGGTCGCAAGCATGAAACATTCAACGTCTAAGGAGTCGTCAAGATACTACTTGTAATCATCTTTATCAACACGGGATGCATTCCCGACAGGCTCATCAGGGGATGCCTCTTCCAAAACATAGAGCTTGTGCTCTTGCCTGAGAACAATTCTCAGGTTCCTGTACCAGTCCAAATAATTTGTTCCACTCAGCTTTTCCTTCTCAAGGATCGCTCTGAGGGACAAGATGGAGTGTGAACCACTTGCCATAGAAATTCTACATGGATACAAACAAAGCAAATTAGTACTATATTTCAAAAATATAATTTATCTTTCAATTAGGACTTTAATCAAAATAATTCCCACTATTTTTATCAAACTGATAACCCTCGATATCAATTCGAATATTTTAGCGAGTAACCCTCTTAGTGGACAAGATCCATATTTTACTAACACTATGAGTCAGCTTTGACTTTTCTCTCACAATGCATCTATTTAGGTAGGCAACGCTTGTCAATTGCATCACTATGCAATTCTTGTATGGCTAGTGAATAACTCTTTATTCGCATCCATCATACGGTGCATGCCAACCCCATGCCTATGGGCACTCAACCTTTGAGGTCACCTAGTTAAGCTTGACCTGATGTCGACATTGGGATATCACAATTATCCGCTCGCACCCTTACCAAGATAGATTAATGCACCGTGCTTTGGCAAGCCCACACTTCATCAATCGAGGTAGGAAGAGTGTCATCCATCGGAAGGTATCCAAAAACTTAATATTGCTAAAGGGATTTTTGATATTCGTTTAACTCATTAAAGATGGTTAACATTTAACCAGTGTGCATATTGAGCAAAATAAAATTCAACAAACATCCAAATGCATCCCTGATGTGCACAAGAAGATCAACAACACTTGATGAGCCGGGCTAAATCTGAACATCCAAGACACTTTAATATCTTCAGATTTATATGCATAGGACATGAGCAACACCAACTTCACTTACACAGTAGACAAGCTCGTCACTTCATGTGAGATTCAAAATCTAGCACAAGCTTAGTTTCACAAACCAACAAAGTGACGGTTACTGTTAAAGAGTAAACTTCAAAGAAATCGCATGCGTTCTTGGGAAGATCCAAGACTAGATTTGGGCATTTAGAACACTTCTAAATCTCCAAATCTACACATCATGGATTTAGCAACTTCTGAAATAATGATTATTGCCGACAACCTTGCTCTAATACCACTGTTGGGTTTTAAGGGATGGCACAACACTTTTGCTCAGAGCAGAAATAAGAACAATAAAAACCCAAACGAGTTTTGATCGTGCAATATTCATGAATTAAGAAGTAAAGCATGCTGTAATAAAAATACCTTTGAGGGATTGAGTCAATGCTCAACCTAGATGCTCCAGAAAAATCAGCCGGACACTCAGCCGCTTGAGTCTTGAGCGTAGAAAGTATATCCATGCCTTTATAAGAAATCCACACGATCGGGAGAACCCATAGCAACTTGTCGCACAAGTTCTAGGTTGGGAGAGGACACTCAACGTCTCCACAAACTGCTAGGTCTGTTAAAGAAGAGGCGACGACAACACTCACCGGGATTGGGCTCAACAACGGGATTGGCGGAACGCTTCCGTCGGCTTTTAGGGTTATCAGTCTTTCGCACAGTGACAGCTCATGTGCTTAGACAGAAGAGTAATCGCATGTTGGTCAAACCCTAATGTTTCCTATTTATACCCAAAGGGAAAAAACAAAATAGCCCGTCGCTAATCGCAAACCCATGACTTAGACAAAATAGACCTTCGACCAAACAACAGTTTGTCTGGACGAATAGTCGAATATCTACAGGATATACGACGAATCGTCGAGTAACAATTTATACTCGTCCAATCGTTGAGTATCTTATAGCACATACAATGAACTCAATGCCAAACTTCAGCCGAATCAACACTTAACTCGACAAAGACGTTCAATGGACTCAACGCTGTCAACGCTTTCTACGCTAAAGGACAAATTCATTGAACAACATTCATCGAACGACAGTCATCGAACTGCATTCGTCGAACGACATTCGTCGAACCGTATTCATCGAATTGCATACGTGGAACTGCATTTATCGAACGACGTTCGTCGAACATCATTAATTGAACGACGTACGACTTCTGCGCCAACGACCAAATTCTTCGAATGGCATTGAGTAAATACAATACACTCAATGCCTAAGTGCTAGATTCGCCAAGTAAACCCTTTACTCGATGAAGGCGTTGAGTGCACTCAATACACTCAACGCTTAATACCCAGACTCGTCAAGTAAACTTCTTTATCGACGAATTATTGAACGCACTCAATGCTTAAGTGCGACAGTCGATGAATCAACACTTGATACTCGACGAATCGGTGAGTCAATTCAACACACTCAACACCATCATTCGACGAGTTAACACTTAACTTGACGAAAGTGTTGATTGGTCTCAACACACTCGACGCTTTTGCCTTAGAATACTTCAGTCTCTTTTGCTCATCATATGAGCTATACCATATATATCCAAACTCCCAAATTCTCCATAATCTTATATGTGACCCTGATAGGCTCATACTTTGTTGATAGTGAGACTACATGCTTGATCACTTCCAAATCACTATGGTAGCACCAACAGTCTCCTGTGCCAAAGATCTAATTCCTCATTATTAGTAACTAAGCATTTCAAAACAGAAGCAGGTATATCTTTAAAACTAGCAATGTAAACATTATGAGTCCTATATTGATAGTGTTTGTAGATAATTCAAATAGTATGTTCAAGCCTTTATCACAGAGTTGACTAATTGAAATTAAGTTATGCTTAAAGCCATCTACAAATAATACATTTGAAATTGAAAATGAATTGTAACCTATAGTGCCGATTCCAAGAATACATCCTTTGTTGTTGTCCCTGAATGTCACCATGCCATCTTTCTTCCGCTCTAGGATATAGAACTTGTCTTTATCTTCTATCATGTGCTTGGAACACCCAGAGTCAAAGTACCACACGTTCTCCTTGTCCTTATCATGTCAGAACACCTAAAAGGAAGATGAAGGTAAAGATTTGGTTACCCAAGTTGTCACACCCATACAATAGGTGGAAGACTTTGGTAGTCATACTTGCATAGTTTTCTTGGCACCTTTCCTCAGACACGAGCCAGATGTGCGACCAACTTTTGACAGTTTGCATATAGGGTATATGTAGTGGATGCTGACTTTTTCATGTTTCTCGAGCTCATGCTGGAGGATGGGGACAACCTTTTAGAATTATTGATTTCATTTTGTGATTTTTTATATATAAAGTTTTAGGCTTAGCTGGAAATCGGTTACCGCTCGGTGGTAGTGTTGGACTTACGTACCCAAGTACAAACTTTCCAAATCAGTGACACCGTGCTCCCAGCAGCATATTCAGATATTTTTTCCCTACTCCAAATTTCTGGACAACACAGTTAAGATCATAGATCCTCGTCTTTAGGGCGATGTTTTCCGTGACTAGCATTACACACTGATTTGCAAATTGCTTTTTACCTTCTTCTATTTTAGCAAGGGATATTTGAAGCTTTTACACTAAGACATTCTTTTCATTGACTAGATTATTCATTTTCAAGGATGCCTTAGAGAGACTTTCTTTTAGCTCTTCGATAGTTGCCACCGAGTGAGAGCACTCTTGGCACTCGACCTTCTCGTTGCCGCATTTAATTAATTTTTTTTAAAATTTTCTAAGTCCTTTTTCATTTTCTTGTTTTCAGTTTTATAGGACTTTTTCTCAAGAATTACGATATCTAGCTTATCACAAAGATGTTCATAAATATCAAAAAGTTCATTATAGGAAGGTGGGGTGAAAGTGTTTAGTTTCAAGGGTAGCTAAACACCTAGAGGGGGGTGAATAGGTTTCTGGTCTCTTTATAATTTTCCTTCTTTAAGTGTGTTGTGAGTGAGTTGTTTTCTACTTTCAAGACAGACCACAAAAAGCACACACAGAATTTATAATGGTTCCCCAGATTATGGGTACGTCCATTTTCCCTCCCATATTTCTAATAGTGTATTAGACATGACACTTCGCCAAATCTCGACTCTTAAGAGCTTACAACACAGATCCCACGAGATCTCTCAATCTCCTCGAAGACCTACAGCTCAGGCACAAAGCCCTACCTCAGAGCAAGCTTGCTCCTACAACTCAGTGATCCAAAGATCACCTACCTTAAACCTAATTAATAGTCATATAGCTCAGTCTTGGAGGTTAGACCTATAACTTAGAGAGGATAACTCTCCTATAGATCAGGCATAAAGGACCTACCTCAGATCCAAAGCTCGATCCTACAACTCATACACAAATGCCCTACCACTCAAAGAGAATGACTCTCCTACCTCAGGAAAACTTCCCTACCTCAGATCCACATAGGATCCTACCTCAGAACAACAAATGATCCTACACTCAGCCTTTATAAAATAGCCCTACAACCCAGATCCAAAGGATCCTATAGAAAAGAAAGAGTTTGTGGATGATCTGACTCCAGAATAATTTTCTCTGAGCCTTCTGCTTCCTGAGCTGAGAGGATCTCAACCCTAACTTCTTCTCAGTAATAAGAAAGATGACCTTCAAGAAACTGTTGCTTGTGCTGTAATTAACTCAGAAACACATGTTCCTGATATTATAGATGAAGACAGATGAGTTTACAGTTCTTTGTGTTCTTCACTCAGCTAATCTTGACTGCAGAAACCAGATAGCACTGCTTCTTCTTTCTCAGAAAACTTTTCTGAACTTGATGTAGCTCGTGAAAATTGCTACATCTAATTGATTGAACTTCTAGATCAGTGGGTTGAACTTTAGCTTCAATCTCTGTAACAATGGCGAGAGAAAGACGATGAAGTTCCGCCCCTTTGCGAAAATATAAAACCCTAAAAGTTGATTTGCTTCCACCGATCTTATTAGTTTTATCTTCCGCCATCCAACGGTTCTTTGATACGTGGGCCCACTTGGATTTGCAAGCTGCAATCTTGTATTTGCATAAATACAGCATGGAAGGCAATTGACACCATTATCGCGTACAGTATACTTCCCGTAATAATTTTAAATTTTGCTGACTCATGCCGACGACAGCATCTGTGGATTTATCCAAATTCTCAATTTCATCCCAGGCATTGAGTGCGTTGAGTGAATAGCCTTCACTCAGCGCAAAAACCCTTAGTCAGATAATCTGCACTTCCAGGTGTTGAGTGCGTTGAGTGAACCTTCATCACTCAACGCATTTGTACTTAGCCAATTACTTCTACGCTAACAGGCATTGAGTGCATTGAGTGAACCTTCATCACTCAATGCTTCTGGACTTAGCTGCTTCTCTAAATGCCTGCCATCTTACTGAGGCATTAAGTGAACTCCCTTCACTCTATGCTTCTGTACTTAGCTGCTTCTCTCTTTATGAATATGTTGAGTGAACCTTTATCACTCAATGCTTCTGCCTTTGCCTGTCCTTTTGATGAGGCGTTGAGTGAACTGGCTTCTCTCAACTCTTCTATACTTAGGCAATCTTCTTGATGAGCTTGCGTTGAGTGAGCAGTCATCACTCAGGGCATCTAGACTTAGGCAGATTTTTCTATCTATCTCTTCTTAAGCTTTGATTGAATACTATCCTATTGATGCTTTCTTCTTTGGGCGTTGAGTGAGCTGTCCTCACTCAACGCTTCTGGACTTAGCTAGAATTCTTGACAGATCTTTAACTACTTTGGCTGCTTGAGCTTGACTCAACGTTTCTTTCTTCAGGCGCTGAGTGAGCTATCCTCACTCAATGATTCTGGACTTAGTCAAATTTATTCCTTGCCAATGCTGAAGCTTTGGCAGACTGATCTTTACTCGATGCCTCTTGTAATATGGCATTGAGTGAACTGCCTTCACTCAATGCATGTGGACTTAGCCGCAAATCTGCTTTGCAACCTGTTGGGCTTTGACTATCCGTGTTTTACACAGTGCTTTTTAGCATCTGGAATTGAGTGAACTAGCTTCACTCAATGCCTATGGACTTAGACAATTTTCTGTCTTTCCAGCATTCTTCCTTGACATCTGGCATTGAGTGAACTAGCTAGCTTCACTCAACGCTGTGGACTTAGATAGATTTCTGTCTCTCCGCCTTTCTTCCTTATGACCACCTGTCATAATCACTTAGACAAGCTGTCTAAACTTGTTCTAAGGAACATCTTCTATATAATGAACTTTAACAACATAAAATACAATTATGCTCTTAGTATTGATTGTGATGCCTCTTCAAATCTAGGGAATATTGAGGGCAATATTACCAACAATCTCCCTCTATTTGAAGAAGGCAGAACACAAAGCAAAACAAATGAGCATTATCACATAAAGTATATTAATTCAATGCATCTATAAGCTAGCAGATGTCGATTTCTCATACCACTTGAATTACCAGTATAAAAATTCAATGTACTCCATTTAAATGTATTGACTCAACATGTCATGTCATTGCTTTCTCATACCACTTGAACATTTGCTCAAGTAATATACACTTTCCTCATACCACTTAACACTTAAATGAAGCACTTTTCGTCATACCACTTGATGCACTTTCCTTATACCACTTGAAGTACTTTCCTCATACAACTTGGAGGTGGGAAGGTAATATACAATAGCTCAACATGTAGTCATTGCACTCCTCATACAACCTGAATTTTTCCAAGTAATATGCACTGAGTCAACATGACCTTATCATGTCAAGTATTGCTCTCCTACTCCTCCCCCTTTCTAACTTCTTCAAAAAAAAGTAATTTAATGAGGGATGTGAAAGGATCATAGGAGAATTTATCTCTTGATCCTAGCCTAATTGCACTACACTAGTGATCAAACCAGTTGACTGGAGAACATACCACTTATGTTGATGCCACTGATACAACACATCACTACAACCACTTGACTCTTGAGTGGTCTATTGATCCACTTGAGCTAGCTGTTAACATTGATCAACTTGAGCCAATGCCACTCCACCCATTTTTATGACTTCTGCAGAAGTGGCTATAGTCAGGGAGGTTCTGGCTTTTCCTCTTCTCCTACAGTAACTTTGTCTTCTCAGCAGCAACAATCCACTAGTGTTGATCTCCCCCTCAGACTATGCATTGCCCTGAGGACATATAGATCAGTATTGTTGATCTGTGATCCACTGTTGCAGTTTCTTCCTCCCTCTAAATTAGGAAGCATCTTGACTTGTTCCCACTCAACTAGAGCATCTTATATCATCCTTCTCTAATGGACACTTGAGTTCATACAAGTCTTAATATCAATTAAAAGACTTGAGAGTCTTGATATCACTTGAGAGACTTATCAACCTGTAAGCAAAGTAAATCCTGCAACAAAGCAAACTTAGGAGCCACTAAAGCTATACCAAGTTTAACATACCCAACTCAAAATTGAAGGTGTTGAACTTGACTTCATCTATTGGCTTAGTAAGGATGTCAGCCACTTGCATGTCTATGGGGACAAACTCAATATTTATGTCTTCCTTCTCCACATGCTCCTTAATGAAATGATACATAATCTTTATGTGCTTAGTCCTACTATAAGAGACAGGATTCCTAGTAATAGAGATTGAACTAGTTGAATCACAATATATAGGAGTTTTAATAATCTAAATGTTGTACTCCTGGAGCTGATGTTGGATCCACAAAAACTGTACAAAGTAGCTACCTGCTAAGAAATATTCTAACTCAGCTGTTGAGATTGCAACACTGGTCAACTGCTTGCTGCTCCAAGACACAAGTCTTCCTCCCAAGAACAGACAGGTGCCTGAAGTGCTTTTCCTATCCTCTTGCAGCCTACAAAATCTGCATCTAAATAGCTTGTTAGTTCAAAATCCCTATTTCTAGGGTACTATAAGCCAAGATCTGGTGTGCCCTTAAGATATCTCAAAATCCACTTAGTAGTAGAGTAGTGAGACTCTTTAGGTCAGGCTTGAAATCTAGCACAAACACATGTAGCATGCATGATGTCTGTCCTACTTGCAGAAAGATATAGAAGGGAGCTAATTATCCCTCTATACAAAGTTTGATCAATAAGTTTCCTTGCCTCATCTTTGTCTATAGGCATACTTGACCCCATGGGAGTTTTCATGGTGGAGGCATTCTCCATTCAAACCTTTTTAATTAACTCCCTGGTGAACTTAGATTGTGAAATAGACAGCCCATCTTCAGTTTGCCTTACTTGGAGGCCCAAGAAGTACTTATGCTCACCCATACTACTCATCACAAACTTCCATTATATAAGTTAGCAAACTTCCTGCAAAGGTTGTCATCGGTAGACCCAAAAATTATATCATCTACATAAATTTGGACTAGGATGATCTTGCCCTTAGATTCCCTTAGGAATAAGGTCTTACCTATCTTCCCCCTTGAGAATTTTTCTCAATGAGAAAGCTATACAATGTCTCATACCAAGCTCTAGGGGCTTGCTTCAACCCATATAGAGCTTTCCTAAGTCTATAAGCAAATCAGGGGAGTTAGAATTAAGAAAACCTGAACGCTGTTCAACATAGACTTCTTCCTTTAAGTCACCATTTAGAAAGGCTAACTTCACATCCATCTGGTAGACTTTAAATCCTTTGTATGCATCATATTCAAGGAAAATTCTGATAGCTTCCAATCTTTCTACAGGGGCAAAAATTTGATCAAAGTCAATACCTTCTTCTTGTTTGTACCCCTTAGCTACCAGCCTAGCCTTATTCTTGATTATAATGCCATTTTCATCAAGCTTATTCCTGTAGATCCACTTGCTTCTAATGAAATTATGTCCTTGTGTTCTGGGAACCAGCTTCCAGACCTTATACATCTTAAACTAGTTCAGTTCCTCTTGCATAGCTACAATCCAAAACTGATCTATGTTGGCCTCTTCAAATCTCCTGGGCTCAACCTATGACAAAAAACTTGAATATAGGGTTGTATTAAGACTTTTTCTCCTTGTCACCAATCCTTGGTTGGCATCACCAATAATTTGATGTCTTAGATGATCCCTTAGATGCATGACATATAGAGGCAATCTTCCTTCAACATTAGCTTCAGTGGCTGTATCTTGCTGACCTCCATACACTTCAAGTGTGCCTCACACTTCTTCTAGAATATCCACTCCATCTTGGACTACTGGAGCAGCTTCCTTGATGGTTAGCTTATCCATCATCAGCTCTGTACCTGCAGGTCTATAAGAGGAGCTTGATTGGTCATTAACAAATACAACATTAACAAACTCTTCTACAACTTGGCTTTCCAAGTTGCAGATCCTATATGCCTTACTATATTGTTGTACCCAACAAAAATCCCATCATTGGAATTGGCAGCAAACTTAGTCACATATAACTTCCCATTATTCAGCAAATAACACTTGCTACCAAAGATCTTGAGATAGGACAAGTTTGGTTTTCTGCCCTTCATAATCTCATAGGGAGTCTTCTTATGACTCTTGGTGATAGAAGCTATATTATGGGCATGACATGCAGTATTTATTGCCTCATCCTAGAAATATTTTGGGAGAGATGTGTCACTTAATAAGGTCCTACCAGCCTCTATAAGAGTTCTATTCTTCCTCTCAGCAACCCCATTTTGCCGGGGCATTCTTGGAGAAGAAAATTCTTAATAAATCCCTCGCACTTCACAAAACCTTGTCATGTTTTCAGACTAAAATTCAGTCTCATGGTCACTTTTGATTTTGACCACTAAAATTCAGTGCTGTCAAGCTCATTCTGAATTTGCTTGACAAATGTCTTGAAAACATCAAAGGTTTTAGAATTTTTTTAGGAAAGAAGACCCACGCAAACCTAGAATGTCATCAACCACCACAAGGG
Source organism: Platanthera zijinensis (assembly GCA_039513925.1). Taxonomy (NCBI): domain Eukaryota; kingdom Viridiplantae; phylum Streptophyta; class Magnoliopsida; order Asparagales; family Orchidaceae; genus Platanthera; species Platanthera zijinensis. Next base: position 259,305,776 of record CM077079.1, read on the forward strand.
TGTAGACTTTCCTACCTAGACTATGAACTGGCATAGGACCAATAAAGTCCGTATGTAGGAGGTATAAACACCTCACAGAGTCTTTGGTCCCAATGCTTTTGAAGGAAGCTTTGGTATGCTTAGCAAATGCCTACATTGGTGCATTTCATCTTGGGATCATTTCTAACTATCTCTTCACTAAAGAGCTTGCCAATGGTCTTATAGTTCAAATGATCTAGTGATGTAGAGGACGTCACCCGACAAACCGACACGGACAAACGATACCGAATTACACTCTCACATTTTCAAATCAATGTTCGCAAAAATAAAACGCCGCACACCCGATTTGCGATATTATTATTCCAATGCTAACGTACGAGTTCGCCACACCCTTAGAGATCAAATAAAAGCTATGAGCAAATATTCTCTCAAGCGAAAAGGATCGACCTGATCCATTTGATCGTGTATTGTACCAAAAGATATGTACTGAAAAAATAATTAGGAAAATGGTAGATCTCTCCCAACGAAATAAAACATGGCCCGCCAATCCTCATGAACTTAAATTGATCAAGAGAAAACAACAATAATCGTTTGGATCAAACCACGATGTAATCAAGATTTGCAAATAACGTAAAAGGTAATCACCACAAGTTTTATCTGGGAGGGAACACACAAGAGTAAAGATTTTCATTACCCCCACTCGGAAGATGATTTCCTTGGAAGAGGATCACTCTTCTAAGGTTCCGCCAGAGTCACACCGAATGGAGAGAAACACCTCTACCTTCCTCGCTTCACACCGGAGAAGGTTCCTTATTGCAAAAGGGCTTGTCCTTTGCCGAAAATCCACCTAGATGTGGGATCAAGGTTGGCCGAACCTAGGAGGGGAGCCTTGGTGTACCCGAATCTTCTGGAGGGGGAAACCTTCGTGTTATACGGAGTTGGAGAGGAGAGGGGCTGGATTATTGTGGAGAAGAGAGAAGGGAAGAGGGGGAGAGGGTAGACAAACCACAAGGAGGAAGATGAGAGGGGCTCGGCGGCCAAGGAAGAGAGCAAGAGGGGAAATCTCAAATTAAGGGTTGGGGTTTTCATTTCTCTTTCAATCTAAATAATTCAGCAATACATAGCCTTATATAAGGCTAACAAAAATCCGGGCTATATGCAACCCAACTTAAAACAACAAATGGCTAAACGCAGGCCAAACTTAAAATATGAATCTGGGTAAACACAGTCCAAATTTTAAAACAAATAAATAAGGAAAATAAATAAACATAAGCAAGATAATTATTAGGATAATGTCTTGTACTGAGGGCAGAGGTTGTAGCGTAGTTCAACAATGTTTCTGCAGTGTCGCAAGTCCTTGTTTGGAGAGGGCGAGGGATCTTCCATAAGCATCCGGTACCATCATAAACATGCCAGGGGTCGTCATCTCCATCAATCCTCCCCCGTTCTAAAGCACTCATCACCGATGAGTTGGCTTGAATGTACTGGCGCAGAAGAGAATCATCCAAAAGAGCCACCTCCGATTCTAGTAGCCAAGAGTCATGAGAAGCCGTATGATCATGCCACTGCATTAAGTAGCGGCAAATATCACCACTTGGAGATGCAGACACTTCATCCTTGATTATCCTGTCAGGTAAAAAGGTGGTCTTGGGGAACCTTGGAAAAGTATTAGGCAAAGAAGGAGAAAAAGTTTCTACATCAACATTCAATGTACCTCCAATGGAAACCGTAGGAGAGAGTGATCCAGGGATAAGCTTACCCCCATACCATTAGAGGACACAGTGGACAGAATAAATGGAGAGGCCAATAATTCACGTGGTGGAGAAACATATGACGTTAAATCTGAAACATTAAAAATAGGGGATATACCCCAATCAGTGGGTATCTCCAAAAGATATGCATTTACTCCTAACTTCTTTAAAATTTGAATAGGACCGGCTGATGATGTATATTTTATCTTAATTTATTAGGGTAAAAATATATTTATTTTCATTTAACCCTACCCGGGCATATACTTGGGGCGTGTAACACATTCCCGAGGCAGTAATCATCCAGAAGCCAGATCCTGAGATAATCACCTGCATGCCCTAGGTCACGCCCTTGTACCACTTAGCACGGACGTGTACCTGGGGCGTGCACCACTGTCCCGAGGGAATTAATGCCACTGGAGAAGTTATCGTCCCACACGTCAAGCCATACATTACACGCCCCCAGGTCACGCCCGATCCAGGTGTGTACCTGGGGCGTGTACACCATTCTCGAGCTGCCAGGTCATTTCCTACCAGAATTCATTACATCGTACCGGTCACCCCCCTACACTAGCATGTACCATGGGCATGTTCCCAGGATCCCGAAGTCAGTCGCCATCCCGCCAAAAATCCGATACCTGAGGTAAACTAAGATTATACTACCTGGTACACACCCGACCCGGGCGTGTAAGGGGGGTGTGATTGAGACCGATTTTTGCCTATAAATACCAGGCCATTTCCACCATTCCACCCAAGTTTTTGGGGGAGAGGGGAGGTGCTGCTAGTTTAATTCTTAGATTTTTTTGTATTTTTAATATGTTTTACTCTCTCACTCTCTCCATTTCAAGTTTTAGTTTTCATGCAATGTACTTTCATTACTTGTAATCTCTTTTTATTAGTGTTGTAGTAGTGATTAACTCTCTTTTCACGCACTTGTAATCTTTATTTTGTAGTCGTAATAAACTTTTGTTTTTAATAAAATTTAGTTAACCTCTCTTTAACTCGCTTTCTCGTTATATTTTTAGCTTTAGTTTTTATGCACCTTTATTATCTACCCCTCTCTTTCCCTATTACCATGATTAACTAACCCTCATTTTTATGCACCTTTAGTTAACCTCTCATGAGAATGAGTTGATCAACTTATGATGTTTTAGCTTTCTTTTCTTCTTAAAGTAATTACCTAGGATTTACTCTTGGATTTTATTTAGTGGGACTATAGTACCGGTATATAGTTTCTATTTTTATTTTCATTCTTAGTTAGCCGAGAGGCTTGTAGATTAAATCGATCACCCAAGATTAAAGAGAGTTGAACGCACCCCTCGAGAGAGGGTGATGTAAATCTTCTGGATTGGAGTGAAATCTAATAGCGGGGCTCACCACTTAAGGCGAGCTTTAGGTATTCAAATACGGACAAGAGTTTGGTCGGATCTTCCTAAACTCAGTTGGGCACTTCTTCGAGAGAAGCTTGTTCAAACTTCGGGAACCTCCACGGTCAAGGTAGTTTTACTTTATTTAGATTTAGTTTGTTATTTCATTTTGATTTTATTATTTCAAAATGATTCTAGATTGAGTACTAACCCTTTATCATTAGCTCTAACCCTTTTTATTCTGCAAGTAATTTAGTTTTCTTTTTAGCTTAGTAATTTAGTTCGTGTTTTTAGTTAATGAAATTAATCAAAAAAATCAATTGATAAAATAATATCAATCTCCTCAAAGTACAAGTAATCATTACGCCCCAGAGAAATACGACCTTGATATTAATCTTTAATATCCTGTACTATAAATGATAAGGTACATTTTTTTTTATTGGATATAAAATCTGAGAATATTATCAACTTCCACCACATCCACCTTCTCTTCTCTTTAACCCCTCTCATCCAGCTTTGCGATTCTTAATATCAAGTTTTTGGCGCCGTTGCCGGAGACTAGTTTTGATATTTTGAAAAGAACTATTAATTTTATCACTTCTTTTACTTTTTTCCCTTTTCAATTAAAAAAAATAATCCAAACCAATCCAAAGCAATTAGAAAATCAAAATCTAAAATCTTGGAAAGGGCCGTTTGGGATTTCACCACATCATACCGCCTAGTACCGGGCATAGTTTTTAGTTTTTTTAGGAATAAAAAAATATTTTAGTTTTTTTTAGTTTTATCTTTTCTTTCTCTCCCTCTTTCACGTTTGATTTTATTTTTATGGATAGTTTTTGTTTTTCTTGTGAAAAATTCGGTCATGCTCGTGAGTAGTGTTGGGTAAGATATCCTTCATCCTCCCATGATTTTATTCCTTCCTGTTTGGATCAATTTGGCCATACTGATCCTTCCGTGAATTTTTTGTCATAGGATTACGATGATTTTCAAACGCCTTCCTACCCTTCTCCTCCAATTTTTTCCGGAAATTTCTTGAATGAGAATTTTGATCCTAGCCCTACTTTGGATTATTTTGGGTGGCAACACCTGATTATTTTTGGGGCCAAGGTGATCATCCCATTCCATCTCAAGATTTTTCCGCATTTTCTCTGCAAGTTTGCACGCCTCCTGATTTTGATTTTAGCGAAAATAAATTTTTTGATTCTGTAGTTTTTGATGCACGCATCAACACTCACTTTCAAATTATTTTTGATGCTTTAGCTTCTAAGGCCACATCTTTTTCTTTTCCCCTTTCTCCAATTTATGTTGTGAATGATGAATCTTCGGATTTTCCACAGTGCCTTCCATCACTCGCGGAAGTCAAATATTGTGATATTCCATTGTGCTTTCAACCTCCTCCCGAGGAGGATATTTTCCAGGATGCCCCGCCTTGCTTCCAATCTGAGGACATGGTTTATATTCTAGTGAAACAAGAAGGATGTCTTATCCATCAATTTTCAAATGATCAACCGTCGCTGCCTTATTTTTTTCTTCTCTCCCCCTCTTGCGAAAATTTCTAGTTTCTAGTTTTTCTTCTCTTCTCCCTCCTACTGATAGTTCCTCTATCAATTTTTCTTTTAATTTTTCTTCTAATTTAGTTTCTAAATCTTTCTCTTTTGTTCCTTCTAGTATTTTATTTTATTTTTCTAACAAATTTTCTTTTTCTAAATCTTTTTCCTTTTTGTTTTATTTTAAAAATAAAAAAATTAAAACAAATATTTTTATTTTCTTAAATAATGTTTTGGCACTCGCGCCGCAACGCATATTATGCGAGCTGTCAGTGAATTTTTCTTTTTATTTTCCATTTAGCTAATCAATAACGTCGAGCTCAACAACAATAACTAGAGAGCGCTCTTGGGAGGCACCGCTTGCTTATCCATTTTTGTTTTTGTTTTGTTTTGTGCAAGAATAAGCTCCCGGCTGTTTGTGCCGCTTCTCGGCTCTCAACTTGCACTCGAGCCGATCTTTAGATCAAGTTCACGGGGACGTATTTTACAACATCTGGGCATCAAGTGCTAGGAAAGCATCTTTTCATTTTCTTTGCATTCCTTTTTCTTCTTTTCTCTCTTTTCCCAACTCTCTTTATACTTAACTTTAAACGTTAGCGACAATGTTTAACTTTAAGTATGGGGGACGGTTTCCATAGTTTGTTTACTTTAGAAAAACTCAAAAAAGTTAAAAAAAATCAAATCAAAAAATAAAATAAAAATAATAATTATTATAAAAACTTTTGAAAATCCCAAATTAAATTGAGTTAATTTTTGCCAAATCAATTAGTATCCTGTCACTTTGCATTTTATTATTTTTAAGCTCATGTCTACTTGCTTAGTTAGAATAAATTAGATTAATTTTCTGTTTAAATATGTTTAGCAAGTAGTATGTTGACTCATGAAGTGTTCTTATTTAGGGTAGTATTCTATTTTGAAAATTTTCTTTATTTTTCTTCACTTTTTCTTAGCCTCCTTTTTTATTTCTTTTACTTTTATAAAACCTATCATCCTTTATTTTTCCTTATTAATTTTTTTTAAACATTATTTAGTATTAAGTCTAGTAGACACAAACCGGTCTAGACGCTTATTATCATTGTTTTCATGAAAATAAATTTTCTATTTCTTATTTTTGTGCTTATCTTTTTTGAAATTTCAAAACTTTACTTTGAGTAGATTTAGGAAGCATGAAAATGATCTAGGTATTTCTTTTGGTAACGTTTGAGCCTTTGCACCTCACCTAACAATAATCATTGCTAGCCATTTTGTGCCTTTTCCTTTCCTTTTTGTAGCCCCACTTTTTATTTCACCACGGCCAAATAGCTTATCTATATGCACACTCTAAATTTGTTTTTGAGCGTTAATTGCTAATATGGATCTTTTTGAAAAAATTGTGGAGAATCCTTGTATTATCTTTAGCTAAAAAAAGTAGGAAATGTTCAAATATAAAAAAATGAAAAATGAAGAAAAAATATTTGATGAAAAAAGTAAAACAAAAAAAGTGAAAAGTATTTATTTTGGCTAGCATTATTTTGGTAATGCTCACTTCTTTTTTGCTTTATGTGTGCAAATACCCCCCTTGTTTATCTTTTGAATATTGCACCCTTAAAAACCTAAGCTTAACTGTACTCCTAATTAAAGACCTAGTGATTCATGCTTCCTACATTTACTTTTTAGTATAATAGCGAGAAACTAGATTGAGTAAGTGTTCTTTTATAAAAATATTGATCTTTGTCTTGATTGACTATGGTTTTAATTTGTCTCTTAGACTTTAGTAGTGACTCAATACGCTTTCTACTGGTTGCTTTATTAAGTTTTAATTCTATAAAAATTTGGGAAGATTTGTTTTTATATTTAGTGAAATTTATAAAATTTTGTGCTAAGTTAAAGTAGAAATTTTCAGTTTTTTTTCAAAATTTCTCTACCTCTAAATTCCCGTCTTACTTTATAACATTTTTAAATAATAAGTATGGGGGAATTTGATGATGCATATTTTGTTTAATTTATTCGGGTAAAAATAGATTTATTTTCGTTTAAATCACTTTCTTTATGTATTTTTAGGTTACTTTTAGTTTCTTTTTATATAAATAATCTAACTTAGTTTATTTTTTGTTTTTAGGTTTTTTTGGGCTTTCTGGCCAATTTTGCTGTTAGACGCTCCCGGGTCAGGCCCTACCTGGGCATGTACTTGGGGCGCATAACCCATTCCCGAGGCCGAAATCATCCAGGAGCCTAATCCCGAGATAATCAACTACACGCCCTAGGTCATGCCCGTGTACCACTTAGTATGGGCATGTACTTGGGGCGTGTCCCACTATCCCGAGGAAATTAATGTCGCAGCAGAAGACATCGTCCCACACATCATGTCGTACATTACACGCCCCTAGGTCACGCCCGACCCGGGCATGTACCTGGGACGTGTACACCGTTCCCATGTTGTCAGGTTATTTCCCACCAGAATTCATTACACCGTACTGATCACGCACCCCCTACATGGGCATGTACCATGGGCGTATTCCCTGGATCCCGAAGTCAGTCGCCATCCCGCAAGAAATCGGATACCCGAGGTCAACTAAGATTACACACCCCCGGTACTCGCCCGACCCATGCGTGTAAGGGGGGCGTGACAGAGACAGATTTTTTCCTATAAATACCAGGCCATTTTGACCATTCCAACCAAGTTTTCTTGGGAGAGGGGAGGTGCTGCTAGTTTAATTCTTAGGTTTCTTTGTATTTTTTCTAATGTTTTAATCTCTCTCTCTCTCTCTCCATTTCAAGTTTTTGTTTTCATTCAATGTACTTTCATTACTTGTAATCTCTTTTTATTAGTGTTGTAGTAAAGATTAGCTCTCTTTTCACGCACTTGTAATCTTCATTTTGTAGCCATAATCAACTTTTGTTTTTAATAAAATTTAGTTAACCTCTCTTTAAGTCGCTTTCTCTTTATCTTTTTAGCTTTAGTTTTTATGCACCTTTATTATCTACCCCTCTCTTTCCCTATTACCATGATTAACTAACCCTCATTTGTACTCGATCGCGATGATCTGAGAATGAGTTGATCAAATTATGATGTTTTAGCTTTCTTTTTCTTCTTAAAGTAATTACCTAAGATTTACTCTTGGTTTTTATTTAGTAGGACTATATTGCCGGTATATAGTTTTTATTTGGGTTTTCATTCTTAGTTAGCCAAGAGGCTCGTAGATTAAATCGATCACCCAAGAGTAAAGAGATTTGAATGCACCCATCGAGAGAGGATGATGTAAATTTCCCGGATTGGAGTGAAATCTAATAGCGGGGTTCACCACTTAAGGCGAGCTTTAGGTATTCAAATACGGACGAGAGTTTGGTCGGATCTTCCTAAACTCAGTTGGGCACTTCTTCGAGAGAAGCTTGTTCAAACTTTGGGAACCTCCACGATCAAGGTAGTTTTACTTTATTTAGATTTAGTTAGTTATTTCATTTTGATTTTCTTATTTAAAAGTGATTCTAGATTGAGTACTAACCCTTTATCATTAGCTCTAACCCTTTTTATTCTGCAAGAAATTTAGTTTTCTCTTTTAGCTTAGTAATTTAGTTCCTGTTTTTAGTTAATGAAATTAATTGAAAAAATCAATTGATAAAATAATAGCGATCTCCTCGAAGTAGAAGTAATCATTACGCCCAAAGGAAATACGACCTTGATATTAATCTTTTATATCCTGTACTATAAACGATAAGGTACACTTGTCTTTATCGGATATAGAAACAAAGAATATTATAAAATTCCACCACATCCACCTTCTCTTCTCTTTAACCCCTCTCATCCACCTTTGTGATTCTTAGTATCACTGTCTCGCCGATTCGCCAACTTTTTTATGGAACCCGAAGGCATCCGTTCAGGGATGAGACACACCAAGACTAAATCATCAACATTAAAGTGAGACGCTCTCCTATGTACGTTAGCATGAGATTGGTAAGAAGCATATTGGGTCGTTAACGTTTCATGAATGTGCTTATGTAAATTGTGAACATGAAGAGCGAACTCTTGTGCAAAATTACTTGATTTATAAGATGGAGGTAATGGAACGAAATCAAGTGGCACCGGTGCCTTATAGTTGTGCACGATTTCATTAGGGGATAAGCCCGTGGAACTATTTTTAGAGTATTGTACGCAAGATGAGCATGGGGAAGGATTAAGTCCCAAGTACGTACCCTTGTGGTCACCCACCAGACAACGAAGTAAACTACCCAAACTTATGTTACTACTTCCATTTGTCCATCCATTTGTGGATAGTAGGTTGAAGAAAACAAGTGTTTGGTACCCATAAGCTTCCAAAGGGTCTTCCAAAAATAACTAGTATATTTCACGTCCCTAATAGTTACTATTGTCTTAGGAATGCCCCAATGCGCAACGACTTCCTTAAAATATAATTTCACAATATGCGACGCATCATCAGTCTTATTACAAGCAATAAAATAAGCCATCTTCGAAAACCAATCTACTACAACCAGGATGGAATCATGACGTATAAAAGTGATGGGTAGATCCAAAATGAAATCCATACTAACATCCACCAAAGGGTGGGAATCGGGAGAGGAGTGTAAAGACTGCATTTGTCTTATTACCCTTAGCTAATTGGCACACACGACAACTCTTCACAATTTTATTTACCATTAATTTGAGACCGGGCCAGTGAAACTTATCCTCCACTAACGTAATGGTCTTGTCAAGACCAAAATGACCACCTAACCACCATTATGCAATTGCCAAATGATGAAATGATGTAGGGAAGAAAGAAGGATACATTGCTTCGAGTGCTTAAATAGGTATCCGTCTCGAATAAAATACGTTGATATTATAGTGGGAGAGTTGCTTTGAGCGGATAAATAGATTTCCTTGAAATCAGGACAATGGACATACTCATCCTTAATCCTATCGAACCCAATGACTTTCACTTCAAGTGTAGACAATAATAAAGAAACACGACTAAGGGCGCCGACCACACGATTTAGGGTCCCCTTAAGATGTTTTATTATAAATGTGTACTCCTGCAGATAGGAGACCCACTTGGCATGTCGGGGGATAACCTTGATTTGTGAGAGGACTTAGCGCAACCACTCGCACCAAAAGCCCGGACTGTTGGAGGACGGCACCACTAATCTTTATATCAAAGGTCCTCGGGCGGATCTACGGGGCAGCCAGTTAAGCCATTACCGTATAGCGCCGCAACGCGGGGGCGATTCCGGACCCGCAAGTCCCAACAATCCCCCCCGGAAACGACCCCGGGGTTTCGAACCCGCGACCCCCTCTGATACCAATTGAGAGGACTTAGCGCAACCACTCGCACCAAAAGCCCGGACTGTTGGAGGACGGCGCCACTAATCTTTATATCAAAGGTCCTCGGGCGGATCCACGGGGCAGCCAGTTAAGCCATTACCGCATAGCGCCGCAACGCGGGGGCGATTCCGGACCCGCAAGTCCCAACAATTTGAGAATTGACAAATCTCAAGGCATCGTGATCAGATTGGATAACAAACTCCTTTAGGAGTAGATATTGTCATCAATGTTGGAGGCAACAAATAACATCGTTAAAATCCTTATCATAATTAGAATAATTCAACTTTGGACCCGCGAGTTTTTCACTAAAATACCCAATCGGATGACCCTCCTGACTTAATACACTGTCTATGCCAACCCCAGACGCATCACAAGACTACTCAAAAACGTTATTAAAATCCGGCAACCTCAAAAGTGGAGCTTCTGACATTCGTGATTTAATTGTTTGGAATGCTTTAGTATCCGATTTGGTCCAGGTAAAATCACCTTTCTTCAAACATTCCGTTATCGTCGTCATGACACTACTAAAATCTTGAATGAATCAAAGATAAAAGGTAGCTAGTCCGTGAAAACTCCTAACATCCCGAATGTTGGTGGGTTTCGACCAATCCTTAATGGATTGGAACTTCTTAGGATCCACATGTATGCCTTCCGAACTCACAATATACCCAAGGAATTCTACGTACGTCACATGAAATATACACTTCTTGATATTGAAAAATAATTCTTTCATCCTCAGTGTGATAAGGATAGTCCTCAAATGTGACTCATTATCGCTTGGCGAAGTACTAAAAATGAAGATGTCATCAAAATACACTACTATGAATTTTCCCATGAAAGGTTGGGAGATATGAGTCATTATCCTAGAGAAAGTACTCTGGGCATTTGAAATCCCAAATGACATCACTAACCATTTGTAAAGCCCATCTTTTGACTTGAATGCAGTCTTCCATTCGTCTCCCTCTCTAATCCGGATCTGGTGGTAGCCACTCCTAAGGTCCAGTTTCAAAAAGATCGTGACCCTGGCTAACATGTCCAATAAATCGTCCAAACGAGGGTAGGGGAATCGATATTTAATAGTAATTTTTTAATTGCCCAACTATCCACACACATCCTCCATGAGCCGTCTTTCTTAGGGGCAAGTAAAGCAAGTACGACATACAGACTCTTGCTATGGCGGATGAATCCATTACTTAACAAATCTGAAATTTGGGCTTGCAATTCTATGTGTGCGGAAGGGTTTAGCCGGTAGTGAGGAAGGTTTGGTAAAGAGGAACCCGGAATGAAATCTATTGCATGTTGGATGTCCCGCATGGGGGGGGGGGGTAACATGGGAGGTAGCTCGTCTGGATATACATCCTTAAACTCCTCTAAAATTTCCTCAATGCTATAGGTAAATTATCAAAAGAGGATACATCTTCCTTTATTTGCAAATAGACAAACACATACATGACACCATCCATAAAAGCATCACGCACAAACTCATTCTTACCTATCAGACTTAAAGTTTTCTTCTCTACCAGAATAATTGTTTCTTTAGAAGGGACAGTAGGATCCTTAGGTGGAGTGGGTTTCAAAATAATGGTCTTTCCATTAAATTTGAACTCTTAGGTCTTAGCACGCCCCAGGTGAGTAACATTATGGTCATAAAGCCACAGATGTCCTAATAGAACATGACAAGCATCCATGGGGATGATGTCACACCAAATTTTCTCGATATAAGCCTTGATGTTAAGGGGAACCAAGCAACGCTTCGAAATCGGAAGAGATGTCTTGTTAACCCAAGCAACCATATAAGGGTGATGGTGAGGTTTGGTGGTTAATACATTCGTGACACTGCATTTTCCGAAATCACATTCATATAACTTCCACTATCGATAATCAATTTACACCACTTCTCTTCGCTCTTAAAATTTAATAAGAAAATACTCGTCCTATTACAATCATCTGATGCTCGCAGAGTATCCATAATACACCTCATCACCATCATGTTAACATCATCCTCTATGTCGCTATGTACTCCTTCCGATTCATACTCAAATTCTATACCGGTCTCATACATAAGCTCGACGAATTCAGACGAAGCATCTAAAAGGGTTAGGGGTTTAGGATTTGTTGGGAACTCGCTAGCATAATGTCCCTGAATTCCACAAGCAAAATAAGTAGCATTCGTCTTGCTAATCCTACTGATGGACACTTTCTCACCGGCTGGCCTTCTCAGATTTCTAGCCATAATGATAATAGAGTTCGGGTCAGTGGACCGCAACTTACCCTTGTCCTTATGGGTGGATGGGGGGGGGGTCCTAAGATGGACTCTCCTTTCTGAAAGGGGCGAGATTTGGACTTTAAAGCATTATGCTTATCAATATCCAAGACGGCGTTAAAAGTGGTGTTTAAGTCAGTGTGACCATACCGTAGGAGCTTAACCTAAATGTCGGGGTTGAGTCCCTTATGAAATCTAGAGAGGGTGATCTCTGATATCTCCCTAACATCGCACCTGACCATCATGTCCTTAAGAAGGCTCATGTAATCTATGGCCGACCTATTCCCTTGTTTCATGGTAGCTAACTCATCAAATATCTGTGTCCGTTGGTATACAGGAACATACTGATCATTCAACATGGCTTTCATACCAGCCCAACGAATAGGTGATAAATCGTTCACCGCACCTAGACATCGTTCCGCATTCAGCCAAAATATTTTGGCCCTGCCTAACAGCTTCAACCTCGTAACTTGTACATTTTGCACGTCAGTCAGATTGTGCCACTCGAAATAGCACTCTATTTCCATAACCCAATCTAAGAACACTTGGGGTTCACCTAGTCTGTTGTACGATGGGGGTTTGATTCGGACATCCCTCATGATATTAAACTCGTACGGTGCCTGATTATTATGATTAGGTGCTTGTGGGACATAATCTTTATTATTATGGTTATTGTTATTCCCCTCGTCATATTGGTTGGCTGACTGATTAGGGGGAGCTGCTTGGTTTAATCTCATCTCGTGAAGCATCTCCCTTATGTCCGTCAGCTAATCAGTGAACTCCTGGCGGAGTTCATCTATCATTGTCATACAGTGACTTGTTTCCTAGTCATCCGCCATATTGGAGGAAGAAGGGGTATACTCCGTGTCTAGTCTAGTGTGCATGCAATGAAAGAAGTTTGACCCTGACTTGATGAAATTTTATAAAAGATATTTTTTTTACCAATAATGACTAGGTAAAAAATAAAATATATTTTTTAATTTCTCACTGTGAAGAGTAAGGAGACTTTCCAAAAATATTTTTTTTTGTATTTCACAAAAATTAACAATTTCAAGCTGCTAATTGCAGACCATTTTTTTTTTGTTATTTTGAACCACGAAACGTGCTAGACAAGTGCATGTCAGCGTACGATGAATATGAGGACGGTATCAATTAGGAAATTAACACGAACCTCCCTCTGATACCAAATTGATGTAGGGGACGTCACCCGACGAATCGACACGGACAAATGATACTGAATTACTCTCTCACGTTTACAATTCTATGTTCGCACAAATAAAATACAACACACCCAATTTGCGATATTATTATTCCAATGCAAACATACGGGTTCGCCATACCCTTTGAGGTCAAATAAAATCTATGAGCCAATATTCTCTCAAGTGAAAAGGATCTACCCAATCCGTTCGAGTGTGTGTTGTACCAAAAGAGATTCACCAAAAAATAACGATTCAGAAAATGGTAGATCTCTCCAAACAAAAGAAAATGAGTTCCGTCAATTCTCATGAACTTAAATTGATCAAGAGAAAATAACAATAATCGTTTGGATCAAACCACGATGAAATCAAGATTCGCAAATAAAGCAAAAGTTAACCACCACAAGTCTTATCTAGGAGGGAACAAACAAGAGTACAGATTTTTGTTACCCCCACTTGGAAAATGATTTCCTTGGAAGAGGATCGCTCTTCTATGGTTCTGCCGAAGTCACACCAAACTGATAGAACACGTCCTCCTTCCTCGTTTCACACCGGAGAAGGTTCCTTGTTGCAAAAGGGCTTGTCCTTGGCCGAAAATTAACCTAGAAGGGGGATCAAGGCTGGTCGAACCTAGGAGGGGAGCCTTCGTGTATACAAAACTTCTGGAGGGGGAAACCTTCGTGTTATAAGGAGTTGGAGAGGAGAGGGGCTGGATTATTATGGAGAAAAGAGGAGGGAAGAGGGGGAGAGGGTGGCCGAACCATAAGGAGGAAGAGTTGGGGGCCGACGGCCAAGGAAGAGAGCAAGAGGGGAAATCTCAAATTTAGAGTTAGGGTTCTCTTTTCTCATTCAATCTAAATAATTCAACAACACATAACCTTATATAAGGCTAACAAAAATCTGGGCTATATGCAGCCCAACTTAAAACAACAAATGGCTAAGCACATGCCAAACTCAAATATGAATCTGGGTAAACACAGTCCAAATTTAAAACAAATAAATAAGGAAAATAAGTGAACATAAGCAAGATAATTATCAAGAGAACGTCTTGCGCCGAGGGCAAGGTTGTAGCGTCGATCAACAATGTTTCCACGACACTTAAAGTCCTTGGTTAGAGAGGGCGAGGTATCTTCTGTAAGCATGCTGGTACCATCATCAACATGTCGGGGGTCGTCATCTCCATCAGCTAGTCTCTTGTGCCATTGTACACAATATGAGACTTTCTCATTTGTAACTAGACATATATAAGAGTTTTTATTAAGACATAGAAAGTTTAAGCAATAAACATTTACACTCCTAGTGCTTTTCAAGATGACCTCTTGATCACTTGAACTCTTAATTTGGCATCGATCCTTGTGGAATACAATGATACAGCCAAGATCACAGAATTGGCTTATGATTATCAGGTTGTGTTGCAGCCCTTCAATATAAGCCACTTTTGAGATGGTGACTATGCCATTGGTAATCTTACTATAGCCTCTTGTCACTCCTCTATCTAAACCACCAAAGATTACTTTGGGTCCATCCTTAACTAGAGTGTACTCCTTTAGATTGCTCCATATCCCAGTCATGTACCTGGAACAACCACTATCCAAGTACCATATAGGGGTATGGGCACTTGGACTAACCTATAAGACATAATTTATCTTACCTTAGGACTCCAATAATTATTTGGTCCTTGGTTCTGATTAGCTTGAAAAAGAAAATGTCTTCCTTTAGATTTTCAGACAGGAGGACTAATATTTGCTCTGGGCACACTTGGATTGTGCCAGCAACCTAGGGCAAAATTCCCCCACTTTCCCACAACACCAACACTCATGAATGTTATATCTTCTTTTCTGAGCAGGTCTGGCAGTTTGGTTAACCACTGACTGAATAGAAGGAAGAGAAGCTGCAGCCTTCTTCAAGTTTCTTTCAATAAGGAACTAACTGAAGGTGAGTCTTTCAGTAAACTTTCTTGGCTTGCTCTGACAGCCATTGACAGTAGTGTTCTGTGCAAAGGACGTGCTATTTATAGCATCAGGGATAACCAGATTTGGTCTACTGATAAACTTACCCTTGGTCTGAGTCTTTGGTAGAAGGTCTTGAGTGAAGGCCACTGCCTTGTTCTTGAGAGTGGGGGCTGGGGTACCATAAACAAATGGTCCATGATGGGCCATTTGAGTTTCCTCATGGGGGCCTTAAAGGCACTAATTTCCCTACTATATCTTCCACCATAGCTATGAACCTCTTTGTTCACACTAGTGGATCTACCATTCATCCAGTGTCCATAGATGCCCTCTTGGTCATGCCTGTTTGAAGGTAACAAAACTTTATTAAAAGGAATGGGAGGCTAGGATGCCAGAGGCTGAACTGGAGCTTTTTCTTTCCCTTTGGAATATGCAACTCTTGTGCTTCCCTTGAATCCCAACCCCTTCTTACCCTTATGAGAGGAAAAGTAGTCTATCAAGGGCAACACAGTACTTGGCTTAGAGTAACTAACCACTATCCTTTTCTCCCTCTGGAATTTCTCTTCAAGATCCCTAATGAGACTATTCTTGAATCTGATGGTCCCAGTCTAGACGATTGTGATGTTTTTCAGTGGACTAGCTTCCCTCATTTTCTAATCTAGCAAGGATATTGACTTAGAATGCTAGGAAGCTGCTAGCTGTAATGAGGTGAACTCCACAACTTTCTTCTTGGCCAACTTCTTGCATATTTTGAAGGCATCCAGAAGGGCACCACACTTATAAATCAGTTGATTGATATCTTTCTCAACACTCTTCACCACTGGATTAAGATGCACTAGAATTGGGACTTTTCTCATATTCTGATTTAGATGATGAGTTAGATAGAGAGTATACCTATGCTAGACCAGGCTGATCCTGGATGGATTCTTCATCTGACATTTCCATCAGCCCATATGTTGGGGCTTGCGGGTCCGGAATCGCCCCCGCGTTGCGGCGCTATGCGGTAATGGCTTAACTGGCTGCCCCGTGGATCCGCCCGAGGACCTTTGATATAAAGATTAGTGGCGCCGTCCTCCAACAGTCCGGGCTTTTTGGTGCGAGTGGTTGCGCTAAGTCCTCTCAAGTGGTATCAGAGGGGGTCGCGGGTTCGAAACCCCAGGGTCATTTCCAGGGGGGGGGGGGATTGTTGGGGCTTGCGGGTCCGGAATCGCCCCCGCATTGCGGTGCTATGCGGTAATGGCTTAACTGGCTGCCCCGTGGATCCGCCCGAGGACCTTTGATATAAAGATTAGTGGCGCCGTCCTCCAACAGTCCGGGCTTTTTGGTGTGAGTGGTTGCGCTAAGTCCTCTCACCATAGTAGCTGAAGGCATCTTCATCCTCATCATCCTCCTTTGAGTCATGGTCTGAATGTGATAGGTCAGGAGGATAGTCTTCAGCTTCTTCTTCAACAGCTTATCCAGCTTCTTCTTCAGTAGTAAATAGCCCTATGTAGGCTTCTTTTACTTCTTCAGATTCAGAAGATACTGATTCAGAATGACTCCAGCTCTTATCTTTCTTTGCAATGAAGATCTTTTCCTTCTTGCTCTTGTGATGGTGGACCTTTTTCTCACCATAATCCTTTCTCTTTACCGGGCAGTCAATAATTACATTCCCAGGTTTGCTGCAGTAATAACAAACAATTTTAAAGGAAACATGTATACTAGGTTTAGTGTCATACTTGTCTCCCATAGAGTGGTTCTTCCTATGATGAGATGAGGAGGAAGGTCTACTCGTCCACTGCTTTTTCTTCATCAATTTCTAAAACTGCATGGAGAAGGTAGCAAAGTATTCATCAGACATGCTACTGTCTGATGAGCTTGGCCTTGTGCTGTCTGAATTAGTAAGCCTCCTTAGAGGAGAGGCAATCCTCTCCTTGTTCTTCTTGGTGCTCTCAGCTTTGAAGGCCAAAGACTTTTCCTTAGCCTGAGATTTGCTGATGGTATACTCTTCCTTCCTAGCAGCCAGCTGCATCTCATTAGAGAGCAGCTTCCCAAACAGTGTAGGATGTGGAGTATTAACAGCTTTGCCACCTCTCTGATGGAACAGATCTTTGTATCCCAGTCTCTAGTTAGAGACATGAGAAACTTTTCATTCAGCTCATAATGGATGAATACCTACCCATAGGTCCTCAGCTCATTCAAAATTCTGAAAAATATTTCATAGAATTCAGATATGCTATCTTTCTTGGACTGCCTGAAGGCCTCATACTCTTGGTTAAGTAGAGACTTGTTGTCATCACTGACAAGCCCACTGGGTAAAGCAAGATGATAAACCCCCACGAAAATAACAACAACTCTTGCTCCATTGCCAACGCGCAGGTCTACCTCTCCTTTACTCAGCAATCTTCTCCTTCCTAGTTCCTGCACATTTATACAAATGTGAGAACCACATCCGATATCTAATACTTAGGATGGAGCAGAAAGTTTTATCTCTATAACATATATACCTGAAGCGGAAGTCATACCTCCCCTCATCTTTTGCAGACCCTTAATGTACAAAGGACAATTCCTCCTCCAATTACCAGCCTTGCAATAGTGGTGGCACTTTCCTTCTTTCCTTGAGCCTTTCTTTTTTAGTGCAGAAGACTTGGGTTCCAGTCCAGACTTAGGTCCTACCTTCGTCTTCTTGAAGCCCTTGCCCTTGCCCTTGCCATTATGCACCATCAATATGGGGCTAGCAGGATTGGCCTTCTTCATGTTTATCTCGGCAATTTGCAACCTACCTAAGAGCTCGGGCAGTGTCTTGTCTATTTCATTCATGTTATAGTTTAAGATAAACTGATTATAACTGTCTGGCAATGATTACAGGATCAGGTCTGTGACCAACTCTTGGCATAGAGGGAACCCTAGTCTTTCAAGGTTCACGATATACCCAATCATCTTGAGTACGTGAGTCTCTACTACATCCCGAGCTCTCATCTTGCACTAGAATAATGCCTTAGTGAACATCAAATCTCTCTTGATGAGATTGCCCTTGAAACATTTTCTTAAGATGCTCATCAATTTCCTTGCAACCCATGCTCTCGTGTTGCTTTTGGAGCTCAGAGTTCATGGTTGCAAGCATGAGACATTCAACTTCTAAGGAGCCGTCAAGATACTACTTATAATCATCTTTATCAACACGGGATGTATTCCCGGCAGGCTCATCAGGGGATGCCTCCTCCAAAACATAAGGCTTGTGCTCTTGCCTGAGAACAATTCTCAGGTTCCTGTACCAGTCCAAATAATTCGTTCCACTCAGGTTTTCCTTCTCAAGGATCACTCTGAGAGACAAGGTGGAGTGTGAACCACTTGCCATAGAAATTCTACATGGATACAAGCAAAGAAAATTAGTACTACATTTCAAAAATATAATTTATCATTCAATTAGGACTTTAATCAAAATAACTCCCACTATTTTTATCAAACTGATAACCCTCGATATCAATTCGAATATTTTAGCGAGTAACCCTCTTAGTGGACAAGATTCATATTTCACTAACACTATGAGTCAGCTTTGGCTTTTCTCTCACAATGCAGCTATTTAGGTAGGCAACGCTTGCCAATTGCATCACTATGCAATTCTTGTATGGCTGGTGAATAACTCTTTATTCTCATCCATCATATGGTGCATGTCAACCTCATGCCTCCAGGCACTCAACCTATAAGGTCACCCAGTTAAGCTTGACCTGATGTCGACATTGAGATATCACAATTATCTGCTCGCACCCTTACCAAGATAGATTAATGCACCGTGCTTTGGCAAGCCCACACTTCATCAATCGAGGTAGGAAGAGTGTCATCCATAAGAAGGTATCCAAAAACTTAATATTGCTAAAGGGATTTTTGATATTCAATTAACTCGTTAATCATGGTTAACATTTAACCAGTGTGCATATTGAGCAAAATAAAATTCAACAAGCATAATCCAAATGCATCCCAGATGTGCACAAGAAGATCAACAACACTTGATGAGTCGGGCTAAATTTGAACATCCAAGACACTTTAATATCTTCAGATTTATATGCATAGGACATGAGCAACACCAACTCCACTTACACAGTAGACAAGCTATTCACTTCATGTGAGATTCAAAATCTAGCACATGCTTAGTTTCATAAACCAACAAAGTGACGGTTACTGTTAAGGAGTAAACTTTAAAGAAATCGAATGCGTTCTTGGGAAGATCCAAGACTAGATTTGGGCATTTAGAACACTTCTAAATCTCCAAATCTACACGTCATGGATTTAACAACTTCTGAAACAATGATTATTGCCGACAACCTTGCTCTAATACCACTGTTGGGTTTTAGGGGATGGCACAACACTTGTGCTCAGAGCAGAAATAAGAACAATAAAAACCTAAACGAGTTTTGATCGAGCAATATTCATGAACTAAGAAGTAAAGCATGCTGTAATAAAAATACCTTTGAGGGATTGAGTCAATGCTCAACCTAGATGCTCTAGAAAAATCAGTCGGCCACTCAGCCGCTTGAGTCTTGAGCGCAGAAAGTATATCCATGCCTTTATAAGAAATCCACACGATCGGGAGAACCCATAGCAACTTGTCGCACTAGTTCTAGGTTGGGAGAGGACACTCAACATCTTCACAGACTACTAGGTCTGTTAAAAAAGAGGCGTCAACAACACTCACCGGGATCAGGCTTAGCATCGGGATTGGCGCAACTCTTCTGTCGGCTTTTAGGGTTGTCAGTCTTTCGCACAGTGATGGATCGTGTGCTTAGATAGAAGAGTAATCGCATGTTAGTCAAACCCTAATGTTTCCTATTTATACCTAAAGGGAATAAACATAACAGCCCGTCGCTAATCGCAAACCCAAGACTTAGACAAAATAGACCTTCGGCCAGACAATAGTTTGTCTGGGTGAATCATCGAATATCTACAAGATAAATGACGAATCGTCGAGTATCAATTTATACTCGTCGAATCGTTGAGTATCTTATAGCACATACAACGAACTCAACTCCAAACTTCAGCCGAATTAATACTTGACTCGACAAAGGCGTTGAATGGACTCAACGCTGTCAACGCTTTCTACGCTAAAGGCCAGATTCATCGAACAACATTCGGCAAACTGCATTCGTCGAATGACATTCATCGAACTGCATCCGTCGAACGACATTTGTCGAACTGCATTTGTTGAACCGTATTCATTGAAGTGCATTCGTGGAACTACATTTGTCGAATGACATTTGTCGAACGACATTTGTCGAACAGTATTTATCGAATGACGTACAACTTCTGCGCCAATGGCCAAATTCTTCGAATGGCATTGAGTAAATACAATACACTCAATGCCTAAGTGCCCGATTCGCCAAGTAAACCCTTTACTCGACGAAGGCGTTGAGTGCACTCAATGCACTCAACGCTTAATATCCAGACTCATCAAGTAAACTCCTTTACTCGATGAATTTCTGAGTGGACTCAACGCACTCAACGCTTAAGTGCGACAGTCAACGAATCAACACTTGATACTCGACGAATCGGTGAGTCAATTAAACACACTCAACACCATCATTCAACGAGTTAACACTTAACTCGATGAAAGTTTTGATTGGTCTCAACGCACTCGACGCTTTTGCCTTAGAATATTTCAGTCCCTTTTGCTCATCATATGAGCTATACCATACATATCCAAACTCCCAAATTCTCCATAATCTTATGTGTGACCTTGATAGGCTCATACTTTGTTGACAGTGAGGCTACATGCTTGATCACTTCCAAATCACTATGGTAGCACCAACAGTCTCCTGTGCCAAAGATCTAATTCCTCATTTTTGGTAACTAAGCATTTCCAAACAGAAGCAGATATATCTTTAAAACTAGCAATGTAAACATTATGAGTCCAATATTGAAGGTGTTTGTAGATAGTTCAAATTGTATGTTCAAGACTTTGTCACAGAGTTGACAAATTAAAATTAAGTTATGCTTAAGGCCATCTACAAACAATACATTTGAAATTGAAAATGAATTGTTACCTATAGTGCTGATTCCAAGAATACATCCTTTGTTGTTGTCCCCAAATGTCACCATGCCATCTTTCTTCCGCTCTAGGCTATGGAACTTTTCTTTATCTTCTGTCATGTGCTTGGAACACTTAGAGTCCAAGTACCACACGTTCTCCTTGTCCTTATCATGTCAGCACACCTAAATGGAAGATGAAGGTAAGGATCTGGTTACCCAAGTTGTCATACCTATACGATAGGTGGAATACTTTGGTAGTCATACTTGCATTGTTTTCTTGGCACCTTTCCTCAGACACGAGCCAGATGTGCGACCAACTTTTGATAGTTTGCACATAGGGTATATGTAGTGGATGCTACCTTTTTCATGTTTCTCGAGCTCATGCTGGAGGATGGGGACAACCTTTCAGAATTATTGATTTCATTTCGTGATTTTATATATATAAAGTTTTAGACTTAGATGGAAATCGATTACCACTCGGTGGTAGTGTTGGACTTACGTACCCAAGTACAAACTATCCAAATCCGTGACACTGTGCTCCCAGCAGCATATTCAGATATTTTTTTCCAACTCCAAATTTCTGGACAACACAGTTAAGATCATAGATCCTCATCTTTAGGGCGGTGTTTTCCGTGACTAGCATTACACACTGATTTTCAAAGTGCTTTTTACCTTCTTCTATTTTAGTAAGAGATATTTGAAGCTTTTACACTAAGACATTCTTTTCATTGACTAGATTATTCATTTTCAAGGATGCCTTGGAGAGACTTTCTTTTAGCTCTTCGATCGTTGCCACCGAGTGAGAGCACTCTTGGCACTCGACCTTCTCGTTGCCGCATTTAATTAAATTTTTTTTAAATTTTCTAAGTCCTTTTTCATTTTCTTGTTTTCAGTTTTATAGGACTTTATCTCAAGAATTACGATATCTAGCTTATCACCAAGATGTTCATAAATATCAAAAAGTTTATTATAGGAAGGTGGGGTAAAAGTCTTTAGTTTCAAGGGTAGCCAAACACCTAGAGGGGGGTGAATAGGTTTTTGTTCTCTTTATAATTTTCCTTCTTTAAGTGTGTTGTGAGTTAGTTGTTTTCTGCTTTCAAGACACACCATAAAAAGCACACAGAATATATAATGGTTCCCCAGATTATGGGTACGTCCGCTTTCCCTCCCACCTTTCTAACAGTGTATTAGACATGACACTTCTCTAAATCTCGACTCTTAAGAGCTTACAACACAGATCCTACTGGATCTCTCAGTCTCCTCGAAGACCTACAGCTCAGGCACAAAGCCGTACCTTAGAGCAAGCTTGCTCCTACAACTTATTGATCCAAAGATCACCTACCTCAAACTAAATTAATAGTCCTATAGCTCAAGCTTGGAGGTTAGACCTATAACTCAGAGAGGATGACTCTCCTATAGCTCAGACATAAAGGCCATACCTCAGATCCAAAGCTCGATCCTACAACTCAAACACAAATGCCCTACCACTCAAAGAGAATGACTCTCCTACCTCAGGCAAATTTCCCTACCTCAGATCCATATATGATCCTACCTCAGATCAACAAATGATCCTATACTCAGCCTTTATAAAATAGGCCTACAACCCAGATCCAAAGGATCCTATAAAAAAGAAAGAGTTTGTGGTTGATCTAATTCCAGAGAAATTTTATCTGAGCCTTCTGCTTCCTAAGCTGAGAGGATCTCATCCCTAACTTCTTCTCAGCAATAAGAAAGATAACCTTCAAGAAACTGTTGATTGTGCTGGAATTTACTCAGAAACACGTGTTTCTGATCTTATAGATGAAGATAGATGAGTTTACAGTTCTTTGTGTTCTTCACT
The DNA here is from genome assembly GCA_039513925.1 of Platanthera zijinensis. Taxonomy (NCBI): domain Eukaryota; kingdom Viridiplantae; phylum Streptophyta; class Magnoliopsida; order Asparagales; family Orchidaceae; genus Platanthera; species Platanthera zijinensis. The sequence goes on from CM077079.1 coordinate 259,328,964, forward strand.
CAGCTAATCTTGACTGCAGAAACCAGATAGCTCTGCTTCTTCTTCCTTCTCAGAAAACTTTTCTGAACTTGATGTAGCTGGTGAAAATAGCTACATCTAACTGATTGAACTTCTAGATCAGTGGGTTGAACTTTAGCTTCAATCTCTGTAACAATGGCGAGAGAAAGACGATGAAGTTCCGCCTCTTTGCGAAAAGATAAAACCCTAAAAGTTGATTTGCTTCCGCCGATCTTATTCCTTTTATCTTCCGCCATCCAACGGCTCTTTGAGGCGTGGGACCACTTGGATTTGCAAGCTGCAATCTTGTATTTGCATAAATACAGCATGGAAGGCAATCAGCACCATTGTCGCGTACAGTAGACTTCCCGCAATAATTTTAAATTTTGCTGACTCATGCTAACGTCAGCATCTGTGGATTTATCCAAATTCTCAATTTCATCCCAGGCGTTGAGTGCGTTGAGTGAATAGCCTTCACTCAGCGCAAAAACCCTTAGTCAGATAATCTGCACTTCCAGGTGTTGAGTGCGTTGAGTGAACTTTCATCACTCAATGCATTTGTACTTAGCCAATTAATTCTACGTTAACAGGCATTGAGTGCATTGAGTGAACCTTCATCACTCAATGCTTCTGGACTTAGCTGCTTCTCTAAATGCCTGCCATCTTACTGAGGCATTGAGTGAACTCCCTTCACTCAACGCTTTTGTACTTAGCTGCTTCTCTCTTTATGAATGTGTTGAGTGAGCCTTTATCACTTAATGCTTCTTCCTTTACCTGTCCTTTTGATGAGGTGTTGAGTGAACTGGCTTCACTCAACTCTTATGTACTTAGGCAATCTTCTTGATGAGCTTGCGTTGAGTGAGCTGTCCTCACTCAGGGCATCTGGACTTAGGCAGATTTTTCTATCTATCTCTTCTTAAGCTTTGACTAAACACTGTCCTATTGATGCTTTCTTCTTTGGGCGTTGAGTGAGCCATCCTCACTCAATGCTTCTGGGCTTAGCCAGAATTCTTGACAGATCTTTAACTACTTTGGCTGCTTGAGCTTGACTCAATGCTTCTTTCTTCAGGCAATGAGTGAGCTGTCCTCACTCAATGATTCCGGACTTAGTCAAATTTATTCCTTGCCAATGCTGAAGCTTTGACAGAGTGATCTTTACTCGATGCCTCTTGTTATATGGCGTTGAGTGAACTGCCTTCACTCAATGCATGTGGACTTAGGCACAAATCTACTTTGCAACCTATTGGGCTTTGACTATCCATGTTTTACGCAGCACTTTTTAACATCTAGAGTTGAGTGAACTAGCTTCACTCAATGCCTGTGTACTTAGACAATTTTCTATCTTTCCAACATTTTTCCTTGACATCTAGCATTGAGTGAACTGGCTGGCTTCACTCAACGCTTGTGGACTTAGATAGATTTCTATCTCTCCGCCTTTCTTCCTTATGACCACCTATCATAATCACTTAGACAACCTGTATAAACTTGTTCTAAGGAACATCTTGTATATAATGAACTTTAACAACATAAAATACAATTATGCTCTTAGTATTGATTGTGATGCCTCTTCAAATCTAGGGAATATTGAAGGCAATATTACCAACAATCTCCCCCTATTTGAAGAAGGCAGAACATAAAACAAAACTAAGGAGCATTATCACATAAAGTATATTAATTCAATGCAGCTATAAGCTAGTAGATGTCAATTTCTCATACGACTTGAATTACCAGTATAAAAATTCAATGTACTCCATTTAAATGCATTGACTCAACATGTCAAGTCATTTCTTTCTCATACCACTTGAACATTTGCTCAAGTAATATACACTTTCCTCATACCACTTAACACTTAAATGGAGCACTTTTCATCATACCACTTGATGCACTTTCCTTATACCACTTGAAGTACTTTCCTCATACCACTTGGAGGTGGGAAGGTAATATGCAATGGCTCAACATGTAGTCATTGCAACTTGAATTTTTCCAAGTAATATGCACTTACTCAACATGACCTTATGAGAGGACTTAGCGCTACCAACTGCACCAAAAGACCGGCCTGAAGGTCAAAGGCGCATACTAATCTTTATATCAAAGATTTTGATCGGGGACGGGGCAGCCAGTTAAGCCATTACCGCATAGCGCCGCAATGCGGGGGCGATTCCGGACCGCAGCCCTAACAATCCCCCCCGGAAACGACCTCGGGGTTTCGAACCCGTACCCCGCATCTCCACCACTTGAGAGGACTTAGCGCTACCAACTGCACTAAAAGACCGGCCTGAAGGTCAAAGGCGCATACTAATCTTTATATCAAAGATTTTGATCGGGGACGGGGCAGCCAGTTAAGCCATTACCGCATAGCGCCGCAACGCGAGGTCGATTCCGGACCGCAGCCCCAACACCTTATCATGTCAAGTATTGCTCTCCTACCCCTCCCCCTTTCTAACTTCTTCAAAAAAAAAGTTATCTAATGAGGGAGGTGAAAGGATTATAGGAGAATTTATCTCTTGATCCTAGCCTAATTCCACTACACTAGTGATCAAACTAGTTGACTAGAGAACATACCACTTATGTTGATGTCACTGATACAACACATCACTGCAACCACTTGACTCTTGAGTGGTCTATTGATCCACTTGAGTTAGCTGTTAACATTGATCTACTTGAGCCAATGTCACTCCTCCCATTTTTATGACCTCTGCAGAAGTGGCTATAGTCATGGAGGTGCTGGCTTTCCCTCTTCTCCTACAACAACTTTGTCTTCTCAGCAGCAGCAATCCACTAGTGTTTATCTCCCCCTCAGACTATGCATTGCCAAGAGGACATATAGATCAGTAGTGTTAATCTGTGATCCACTATTGCAGCTGCTTTTTCCTCTAAATTAGGAAGCATCTTGACTTGCTCCCACTCAACTAGAGCATCTTGTATCATCCTTCTCTAATGGACACTTGAGTCCATAGAAGTCTTAATATCAATTGAAAGACTTGAGAGTCTTGATATCACTTGAGAGACTTATCAACCTGTAAGCAAAGTAAATCCTGCAACAAAGCAAACTTAGGAGCCACTAAAGCTATACCAAGTTTAACATACTCAACTCAAACTTGAAGGTGTTGAACTTGACTTCATCTAGTAGCTTAGTAAGGATGTCAGCCACTTGCTTGTTTGTGGGGACAAACTCAAGATTTATGTCTTCCTTCTCCACATGCTCCTTAATAAAATGATACATAATCTTTGTGTACTTAGTCCTATTATGAGAGATAGAATTCCTAGTAATAGAGATTATACTAGTTGAATCACAGTACATAGGTGTTTTAATAATCTAAATGTTGTACTCCTGGAGCTGATGCTAGATCCACAACAACTGTACAAAGTAGCTACCTGCTGAGATATATTCTAACTCAGCTATTGAGATTGCAACACTGGTCAGCTGCTTGCTGCTCCAAGACACAAGTCTTCCTCAAAAGGATAGACAGTTGCCTGAAGTGCTTTTCCTATCCTCTTGCAGCCTACAAAATCTGCATCTAAATAGCTTGTTAGTTCAAAATCCCTATTTCTAGGGTACTATAAGCCAAGATCTAGTATGCCCTTAAGATATCTCAAAATCCACTTAGCAGCAGAGTAGTGAGACTCTTTAGGGCAGGGCTGAAATATAGCACAAACACATGTAGCATGCATGATGTTTGGCCTACTTGCAGAAAGATATAGAAGGGAGCCAATTATCCCTCTATACGAAGTTTGATTAACAAGTTTTCTTGCCTCATCTTTGTCTATAGGCATACTTGACCCCATGGGAGTTTTCATGGTGGAGGCATTCTTCATTCAAACCTTTTTAATCAACTCCCTAGTGAACTTAGACTGTGAAATAGACAATCCATCTTCAGTGTGCCTTACTTGGAGGCCCAAGAAGTACTTATGCTCACCCATACTACTCATCTCAAACTTCCCTTGTATAAGTTTAGCAAACTTCCTGCAAAGGTTGTCATCGGTAGACCCAAAAATTATGTCATCTACATAAATTTGGACTACGATGATCTTGCCCTTAGATTCCCTTAGGAATAAGGTCTTGCCTATCTTACCCCTTGAGAATTTTTCTCAATGAGAAAGCTATACAATGTCTCATACCAAGCTCTAGGGGCTTGCTTCAACCCATATAGAGCTTTCCTAAGTCTATAAATAATATCAAGGGAGTTAGAATCAAGAAAACCTGAACGCTGTTCAACATAGACTTCTTCCTTTAAGTCACTATTCAGAAAGGCTAACTTCACATCCATCTGGTAGACTTTAAATCCTTTGTATGCATCATATTCAAGGAAAATTCTGATAGCTTCCAATCTTTCTACAGGGGCAAATATTTGTTCAAAGTCAATACCTTCTTCTTGTTTGTACCCCTTAGCTATCAGCCTAGCCTTGTTCTTGATTATAATGTCATTTTCATCAAGCTTATTCCTGTAGATCCACTTGGTTCTAATGACATTATGTCCTTGTGTTCTGGGAACCAGCTTTCAGGCCTTATACATCTTAAAATAGTTTAGTTCCTGTTGCATAGCTACAATCCAAAACTGATCTATGTTGGCCTATTCAAATCTCTTGGGCTCAACCTGTGATAGAAAACTTGAATATAGGGTTGTATTAAGACTTCTGCTCCTTATCACCAATCCTTGGTTGGCATCACTAATAATTTGATGTCTTAGATGATCCCTTAGATGCCTGACATATAGAGGCAATCTTCCTTCAACATCAGCTTCAATGGCTATATCTTGCTGATCTCCATCCACTTCAAGTGTGCCTCACACTTCTTCTGGAATATTCACTCCATCTTGGACTACTGGAGCAGCTTCCTTGATGGTTAGCTTATCCATCATCAGCTCTATACCTGCAGGTCTATAAGAGGAGCTTGATTGCTCATTAACAAATACTACATTAACAAACTCTTCTACAACTTGGCTTTCCAAGTTATAGATCCTATAGGACTTACTATGATTGTTGTACCTAACAAAAATTCCATCATAGGAATTGGCAGCAAACTTAGTCACATAGAACTTCCTATTATTCAGCAAATAGAACTTGCTACCAAAGATCCTGAGATAGGACAGGTTTGGTTTTCTGCCCTTTATAATCTCATAGGGAGTATTCTTTTGACTCTTGATGATAGAAGCTCTATTATGGACATGACATAGTATTTATTGCCTCATCCCAGAAATATTCTGGGAGAGATGTGTCACTTAATAAGGTCCTACCAGCCTCAATGAGAGTTCTATTCTTCCTCTCAGTTACCCCATTTTGCTGGGGCATTCTTGGAGAAGAAAATTCTTGATGAATCCCTCGCACTTCACAGAACCTTGTCATGCTTTCATACTAGAATTCAGTCCCATGGTCACTTTTGATTTTGACCATAGTGATGTCTAGCTCATTCTGAATTTGCTTGACAAATATCTTGAAAACATCAAAGGTTTCAGACTTTTTTTTAAGAAAGAAGACCCACGCAAACTTAGAATAGTCATCAACCACCACAAGGGTGTAGACCTTCCTACCTTGACTATGAACTGGCATAGGACCAAACAAGTCCATATGTAGAAGGTATAAACACCTCACAGAGTCTTTGGTCCCAATGCTTTTGAAGGAAGCTTTGGTATGCTTGCCCTTTTGGCATGCTTAGCAAATGCCTACATTGGTGCATTTCATCTTGGGATCATTTCTAACTATCTCTTCACTAAAGAGCTTGCCAATGGTCTTATAGTTCAAATGATCTAGTGATGTAGAGGATGTCACCCGACAAACCGACACGGACAAACGATACCAAATTACTCTCTCATGTTTCCAAATCAATGTTCGCAAAAATAAAACGTTGCACACCCAATTTACGACATTATTATTCCAATGCTAACCTACGAGTTCGTCACACCCTTAGAGATCAAATAAAAGCTATGAGCTAATAATCTCTCAACGTAATGGTCTTGTCAAGACCAAAATGACCACTTAACCACCGTTATTCAATTCCCAAACGATGAAATGATGTTGGGAAGAAAGAGGGATACATAGCTTCGAGTGCTTAAATAGGTAACCGTCTCGAATAAAATGGGCTGATATTATAGTGGGAGAGTCGCTTTGAGCGGATAAATAGATTTCCTTGAAATCTGGATAATGGACATACTCATCCTTAATCCTATCGACCCCAATGACTTTCACTTCAAGCGTAGACAATAATAAAGAAACACGATTAAGGGCATCGACCACACGATTTAGAGTCCCCTTAAGATGTTTTATTATAAATGTGTACTACTGCAGATAAGAGACCCACTTGGCATGTCGGGGGATAACCTTGATTTGAGAATTGACAAATCTCAAGGCATTGTGATCAGATTGGATAACAAACTCCTTTGGGAGTAGATAGTGTCGTCAATGTTGGAGGTAGCAAATAACAACGTAAAACTCCCTATCATAATTAGAATAATTCAACTTTGGACCCGCGAGTTTTTCACTAAAATACCCAATCGGATGACCCTCCTGACTTAATACACCGTCTATGCCAACCCCAGACGCATCACAAGACAACTCAAAAACCTTATTAAAATCTAGCAACCTCAAAAGTGGAGCTTCTGACATTAGTGATTTAATTGTTTGGAACGCTTTAGTAGCTAATTTGGTCCAGGTAAAATCACCTTTCTTCAAACATTCCGTTATCTGCGTCATGACACTACTAAAATCTCGAATGAATCGACGATAAAAGGTAGCTAGTCCGTGAAAACTCCTAACATCACGAATGTTGGTGGGTTTCGGCCAATCCTTAATGGCTTGGACCTTCTTAGGATCCACATATATGCCTTCCGAACTCACAATATACCCAAGGAATTCTACGGACGTCACATGAAATGTACACTTCTTGATATTGACAAATAATTCTTTCATCCTCAGTGTGATAAGGATAGTCCTCAAATGTGACTCATTATCTCTTGGCGAAGTACTAAAAATGAATATGTCATCAAAAAACACTACTATGAATTTTCCCATAAAATGTTGGGAGATATGAGTCATCATCCTAGAGAAAGTACTCTGGGCATTCGAAATCCCAAATGACATCACTAACCATTCGTAAAGCCCATCTTTTGACTTGAAAGCGGTCTTCCAGTCATATCCCTCTCTGATCCGGATCTGGTGGTAGCCACTCCTAAGGTCCAATTTCCAAAAGATCGTGACCCTAGCTAACATGTCCAATAAATCGTCCAAATGAGGGTCGGGGAATCGATATTTAATAGTAATTTTATTAATTGCTCGACTATCCACACACATCCTCCATGAGCCGTCTTTCTTAGTGGTAAGTAAAGCGAGTACGACATACAGACTCTTGCTATAGAGGATGAATCCCTTACTTAACAAATCTAAAATTTGGGCTTGCAATTTTATGTGTGCGGAAGGGTTTAGCCAGTAGTGAGGAAGGTTTGGTAAAGAGGAACCTAAAATGAAATCTATTGCATGTTGGATGTCCCGCATGGGGGGTAACATGGGCGGTAGCTCGTCTGGATATACATCCTTAAACTCCTCTAAAAGTTTCCTCAATGCTAGAGGTAAATTATCAAAAGAGGATACATCTTCCTTTATTTGCAAATAGACTAACACATACATGACACCATCCATAAAAGCATCACGCACAAGCTCATTCTTACCTATCAGACTTAAAGTTTTCTTCTCTATTAGAATAATCATTTCTTTAGAAGGGGTAGTAGGATCCTTAGGTGGAGTGGGTTTCAAAATAATGGTCTTTCCATTTAATTTGAACTCTTAGGTGTTAGAACGCCCCAGGTGAGTAACATCATGGTCATAAAGCCACGGATGTCCTAATAGAACATGACAAGCATCCATGGGGATGATGTCACACCAAATTTTCTCGATATAAGCCTTGATGGTAAGGGGAACCAAGCAACGCTTTGAAATCGGAAGAGATGTCTTGTTAACCCAAGCAACCATATACGGATGAGAGTGAGGTTTGGTGGTTAATAACATTCGTGACACTGCATTTTCCAAAATCACATTCATACAACTTCCACTATCGATAGTCAATTTACACTTCTCTTCGCTCTGAAAATTTAATGAGAAAATACTCGTCCTATTCCAATCATCCGATGCTCGCGGAGTAGCCATAATACACCTCATCACCATCATGTTAACATCATCCTCTATGTCGCTAGGTACTCCTTCTGATTCAGACTCAAATTCTATACCGGTCTCATACATAAGCTCGACAAATTCAGACGAAGCATCTAAAAGGGCTATGAGTTTAGTCTTTGTTGGGCACTCGCTAGCATAATGTCCCTGAATTCCACAAGCAAAACAAGTAGCATTCGTCTTGCTAATCCTACTGACGGACACTTTCTCACCGGTCGGGCTTCTCAGATTTCTAGCCATAATGATAATAGAGTTTGGGTTAGTGGACCACAACTTGCCCTTGTCCTTATGGGTGGATGGGGGGATGGTCCTTAGATGGACTCTCCTTTCTGAAAGGGGAGAGATTTGGACATGAAAGCATTGTGCTTCTCAATATCCAAGACGGCGTTAAAGGTGGTGTTTAAGTCAGTGTGACCATACCGTAGGAGCTTAACCTAAATGTCGGGGTTGAGTCCCTTATGAAATCTAGAGAGGGTGATCTCTGGCATCTCCCTAACATCCCAGTTGACCATCATGTCTTTAAGAAGGCTCATGTAATCTATGGCCGACCTATTCCCTTGTTTCATGGTAGCTAACTCATCAAATATCTGTGTCCGATGGTATGCAGGAACATACTGATCAGTCAACATGGCTTTCATGCCAGCCCAACGAATAGGTGATAAATCATTCACTGCACCTAGACGTCGTTCCTCATTCAGCCAAAATATTTTGGCCTTGCCTAACAGCTTCAACCACATAACTTGTACCTTTTGCACATCAGTCAGATTATGCCACTCAAAATAGCACTCTATTTCCATAACCCAATCTAAGAACACTTGGGGTTCACGTAGTCCGTTGTACGATGGGGGTTTGATTCGGACATCCCTCATGATATCAAACTCGTACGGTGCCTGATTATTATGATTTGGTGCTTGTAGGACATACTTGTTATTGTTATGGTTATTATTATTCCCCTCATCACATTGGCGGGCTGATTGATTAGGGGGAGCTGCTTGGTTTAATCTGATCTTATGAACGGTGCTATACAACAAAACGTGCTAGACAAGTGCGTGTCAAGGTTGGTCGAACCTAGGAGGGTCAAGGTTTAATCTCATCTCATGTTATTTTGAACAACGAAACGTGCTAGACAAGTGCTTGTCAGCTTCCGATGAATATGAGGACGGTGTCAATTAGGAAATTAACACGAACCTCTCTCTGATACCAAATTGATGTAGGGAACGTCACCCGACGAATCGACATGGACAAACGATACCGAATTACTCTCTTACCTTTACAATTCTACGTTCGCACTAATAAAATGCAACACACCAGATTTGCAATATTATTATTCCAATGCTAACATACGGGTTCGCCATACCCTAGAGATCAAATAAAATCTATGATCCAATATTCTCTCAAGTGAAAAGGTTCTACCCAATCCGTTCGAGCGTGTGTTGTACCAAAAGAGATCCACCGAAAAATAACGATTCAGAAAATGGTAGATCTCTCCCAACAAAAGAAAATGAGTTCCGTCAATTCTCATGAACTTAAATTGATTAAGAGAAAATAACAATAATCGTTTGGATCAAACCACGATGAAATCAAGAATCGCAAATTATGCAAAAGTTAACCACCACAAGTCTTATCTAGGAGGGAACACACAAGAGTAGAGATTTTTGTTACCCCCACTTGGAAAATGATTTCCTTGGAAGAGGATCGCTCTTCTATGGTTCTGCCGGAGCCACACCGAATTGATAGAAACATGTCCTCCTTCCTCATTTCATACCGGAGAAGGTTCCATGTTGCAAAAGGGCTTGTTCTTGGCCGAAAATTCACCTAGAAGGGGGATCAAGGTTGGTCGAACCTAGGAGGGGAGCCTTCATGTATCCAAAACTTCTGGAGGGGGAAACCTTCGTGTTATATGGAGTTGGAGAGGAGAGGGGCTGGATTATTGTGGAGAAAAGAGGAGGGAAGAGGGGGAGAGGGTGGTCGAACCATAAGGAGGAAGAGTAGGGGTCGGCGGCCAAGGAAGAGAGCAAGAGGGGAAATCTCAAATTTAGAGTTAGGGTTTTCTTTTCTCATTAAATCTAAATAATTCAACAACCCATAGCCTTATATAAGGCTAACAAAAATCCGGGCTATATGCAGCTCAACTTAAAACAACAAATGGCTAAGCGCAGCCAAACTTAAATATGAATCTGGGTAAACACAGTCCAAATTTTAAAACAAATAAATAAGGAAAATAAATAAACATAAGCAAGATAATTATCAAGAGAAAGTCTTGCGCCGAGGGCAAGGTTGTAGCGTTGATCAACAAAGTTTCTATGACACCTAAAGTCCTTGGTTAGAGAGGGCGAGGGATCTTCCGTAAGCATGTCGGTACCATCATCAACATGTCGGGGGTCGTCATCCCCATCAGCTAGTCTCTTGTGCCATTGTACACAATATGAGACTTTCTCATTTGTAAGTAGACATACATGAGAGTTTTTATTAAGACATAGAAAGTTTAATCAATAAACATTTACACTCCTAGTGCCTTTCAAGATGACCTCTTGATCACTTGAACTCTTAATTTGGCACCGATCCTTGTTGAATACAATGACACAGCCAAGATCACAGAATTGGCTTATGATTATCATGTTGTGTTACAACCCTTCAATATTAGCCACTTTTGAGATGGTGACTATGCCATTGGAAATCTTACTATAGCCTCTTGTCACTCCTCTATCTAAACCACCAAAGATTACGTTGGGTCCATCCTTCACTAGAGTGTACTCCTCTAGATTGCTCCATATTCCAGTCATGTAAGACCCCATTTTTTTTTATTTTAAAACACCGGGGTCTTAGGCCCAGAACCGCCGCTTTGTGGTGACACCATCACACCCGGGAAGGTCGTCACTACAAAACGCCGATTCTACCGACGAAATCGATCGTATAATAGTAGCATAATGAAGTAAAAGCAAGTCCACAATAATCACATGTAAATAAATAAATCTCCACGAAGGGAGTGTCCATAATAATAATAATAATCAGAGTACAAAAGGAGGGCTTAAGCCTAGTACATCATGTCCTCACTACAAGTCACTCACGGGAGCAAAACTAAAACTAAGCGTCACCATAACTGTCACTGAACCGAGAGCACCCAAGCTAGACTGGCCATCTCCACCGACTCCGTACTCTGCTGGTGCTGCATCTCTAGGTGCTTCTTCCTTTTTGGCCTGCAGTCGCCGCCTCGCAATCCACGTCTGCGTCTAGGTTTTCGGCCTCCTAGCTGCTGAGCTAGTGGAATCCCACCTATCAAGGGGCATTTGACCCGTGTATGTCTCGGCTGGTGACAATAGTAACACGGTCGCGGAGTCAACTCTGTCAGAAACTGCAAAACCCGTGCCCCTTCCATATGATACACCTAAAATGTTATGGTTCGAAAACCGTTAGTCATAAAGACTAAGACCAATCATCCCCTACCCCTTCCCCCATGGCTCCTAGGTACCGAGCGGAGAGGAAGAAACGGAAGGACATGAAGAAGAGGAATAAGTCAAAAGTAGGTGACATCGGACCTATGCTAGCAGTTTCATAGTAAATATGACAGAAGCAGAAAGTAGGAAATATAACCTTAACGTATGCGCGGAAGTGCATAAGCCAAGGGATCTTTTGCAGGGTTCCCATCGTATAAAGTGTCCCATACCACTTATATGTTGGGGTGCCGGTTATCAAACAGCAAGGAGTAGCAAGTAAGTAAAAGCACAAGAAATATAACCATTGATTTATAGGGATTACCCCTATAGACCAAGGGGTCGTTTTGCAGGGCCTATCGTATAAAACGTCCCATACCATCTTATACGATAGGTGGCAATGTTTATGCTATGACACACAAATATGCTATGGAATGCACAAGCAAGTGCAACACACCCACACGACTCCATGCACACAGACCTTTAGTTCCCCTTGTTCGGGTAGCTAGCTTCACTCCCAGGAACCTCCGTTGTGGCAAACGGAGACAGTGGGTCGGGCCCCCCACTCCTAGGCGGGTAACCACACTACCAGGCCTAGCCCTTCCGTACGCCCCTAGAAGAACACAATCTAGAGTATCCGTGTACTAGTGCTGGCTATATCCACCAGGCTTTCTTTGGCTAAGTGTCCCACACCGCCGAGTCAACGTACCGACGTCGGTGTGATTGATCATCCAGTACCGATGACCCACCACTTTTATGTACATGCAATCATGACAGTTATATTTGTACAAGTTCTCATGTTACCGAGCCTCTAGCTCTCTAGGCTACCAAGCATATACCAAGTCCCCGAGCATCCCGCTCCCCAGACTTCCACATTTATACCAAGTCCCTGAGCATCCAGCTCCCCGGACTTCCCAATCACAAACCAGACCATTGACATTACTAGTAGGCCCTTAGACCACGAACCTACTCTACCCATTCCTTGTCAATTCTTCTTCCCAAGTGTACAAGTGTAGGTGTGAAGTGTAACTATTATTAGGGTTACTCTTGATCATTTTATTCCTAAGATTTAAGGTTAACCTTGGACTTCCTGAGGTTTACCCGGTGAAGGGCTCGCAGCGGTACTAGGAGCTATGATGGGGTGAATCCCGAAGCTCCCTTTCCAAGGCACTTATTATAATTGATTGGATCTCATAACCCATTCCCTTCTCATATTACAGTGGGCTAATCATAGGGTGACTTTAACTCTTCCTCTTCTCGGGGAGGACGATCTTCCGTCGAACTCGAACACTACTTATCGCTAGTCTATCTCACACCCTACCCATCCTGACGTCCAATAATGAACTTGATTTAACTCACCCTATCCAAACCAGCAAACTACCAAAATTCCATCTCCCAAGTTCATTACCCACTCTAGTTCAGCTTCTGCAGTTTTTACTAAACGCAGACCATCTTAAGCTTTATGAGGTATGCAAGTGGTAATACTCCAAACTATCTTTCGAATCTCATATAATATTTACTGGAGGTCTACCATGACCTAGTTAGTCTAAATTCAGGAAATAATAATTTTCCTATTTCATTTGGCATTTAATTTAATTATTCTAAGCCTCCCAATGCCCTAGTATGAACATGATGTGCACTAATGAGCCAACAATAAAATCATCATAAAATCAGTAAAAATCCTATAAGACATTTAAACAGTAATTCCAATTTTTTGAGAAATTTCAGAGGTGTTTAGGCCTATATTTCCTAATTTACCACTTTAGGCAATTTCTATTATATTATGAAGGAAGTACTGTAAATATGTATCCAAAAATCCCAAGAAAATTATAGAAGCTTTATAGTGATCTAAAACCATCATAAACCAAGTACCATAATTTTTCTCTAACATTTGAACTCTGAATTTATTTTAATGTAAGATACTAATTTTCCTACCATAATGAAGGAGGTACTATTTTTAATCATCTAAAATTCCAGAGAAAATTACAGGGTGACTATCATAATTTGAAAAACCCACTGACCAAATTTCATAATTTTCCAAATAATAAATGGGCATTATTTGTATTTTTGACTACATATCACAATTGGTACATTAAAGAAGCAAGTACCCAACATAATCAGATAAAACTTCCAAGAAAAATACAGAAGGTATAACATGCTATAAGATGCCATAATACAATATTTCATAACATTCCAGTGAACATAAATTCCATAATCATCAAAATAAATATCTAGGGCACAACTATGGTTGTGAATGAAGTATTGTATAAATTAACCCAAAAATCTCAACAAAATTATATTATGTCCACTTGGACCATAAAATCACCCTACCCAAATTTTACTTGATTTGTAGTTCAGTTGTTAGCTTAATAATTCAAATTAAAGTTGGTGACCTAAACTAGGGTTAAGGATTTAGGTGGCCTAACTATCTCCAAAGCCCCTAAGATTTTTACCAGAGGACTTTAATGGCCTTATGGTCCTTTCCACCAAATTTCAAGTCAGTCCAAGGTCATTTGACCCCATGACCTTCACAACCCTACAAATCCCCATTAAGGGACCTACCCTAGGGTTCTAGGTCTACCCTACACCAAACCACTCCAAACTCCCTTGGAGGGTGTGTCATGCCCTAAAAAGTTAGTGACCAAAATATCAGCCTCTGTTGGGGTGATATGGCCACTCAAATACCAAGGGGGGTGTTTGATCCTAAATTATCCTATAAGGATCAACCTAGGGTGGGATAAAAACCTATACAAAACATCTCCAAATGAGATGAAATTTTTACCAGAACCTTATGTTACATCCAGGGATCACTCACCAAAATTTGGGAGGGTTTGGAAGTCATTTAGCCATCTAATTAAATTATGCTAGGATTATTGAATTTTTCTAAAAACTATAGAATTTTTTTTTCCAAAAATCCTAATTTTTGGATAGCACCTAGATATAGGTAAGATTAGGCCGCACTCCAAATTTCAAGTCATTTTGATGACTGGATTGGAGTGGGGAATTTTTCTAAGGTCAAGACAGCCCTATGGATAGACCTCACCAAAAAGTGTGATGTGGTCTAACCAGGACTCCAAATTGAGTGATATCTATTTTAAATTATACTAGACTTCAAGGGCTACATTTTCTATGTTGACCACTTTTTATGTTTCAGCCCCTACGGGCTATAATTTTTCAGTTTTAACCTAGTGTACAGCAAAAGAAATTAATTCCTAACTATTCATTATATAATATAATTAAATGCTACTGTTCACCTTCTTCTTTACCCGAACCCGAACAGTATCAGAAAAACAAACATTCCTGTAGCTTTTCTAAAGCTATTTCCCGGCCACCCATCCGTCTCCCTGGCCGGCCACCACCACCACCACCTATGTTGAGGTGAGGGCTACCGTCGGGTGGCGGCACGGCCGCCGGAGAGGCGGTTTCCGGCGAACCCTCCACCATGAAATTTCGGAAAAACATGGAAACGCTGACCCGATCCGGCTCTTTTGAGCCGGATATCTCTCCTAATGATTTCTAAGATCTATCCATAGAAGAAAGAGTAGAGGAGGACCTTATTTGTGGTTTGGAGTCGAGCCGATCGTCGGGATGCTATATGCACGGCGGTGGCATCGTCGGGATTCTTCTACAGCACCGTACAAGCTCCAAATCCGTCGGGTAAGGGTGGAAACTCCATCTCTGAGTCTAGGGAGCCTTTTTAAACCAGTAAAAAGGAGGGAGGGGAAAGGTCTAACGCTGGTGGCCATTAATGGCCCATTATAGCTTTTTCGGCCATGATGGTGGGGGGCTGAAACGGCTCTATAACAGCTGGAGGAGGGCTGGAAACTCCTCCTCTACCGGAGAGGAGTTGAATCCAGCCGTTTAAAGAGGAGGGGAAAAGGCCACGGCATCAAGTGCCATTGATGGCTGTGATCGTCGGTTTCCGGCCATGGTCGTGGCTGCTCCTTGCTTGCAAAACCGACAGCCACGTGACATGCCTCCAGTTGACCAGTCAGAATTGATTTAAATTAAGGCTTAACTAAGTCTTAATAAGAGAAAACGGCCCATTAAGACATTCTGGCCCGCTTCCCGAAATGGCCCGGTTCAACCGAACCAGCACCCAGCCAAAAAGATCGACCAGAAAAATTCTAAGTACAATGGCGTTGAGTGAGCTCTGCTCACTCAACGCCATCCAGTTACGGCATTGAGTGAGCTCTGCTCACTCAACGCCATCCAGTTACGGCGTTGAGTGAGCTCTGCTCACTCAACGCCATCCAGTTACGGCATTGAGTGAGCTCTGCTCACTCAACGCCATCCAGTTACGGGGTTGAGTGAGCTCTGCTCACTCAACGCCATCCAGTTACGGCGTTGAGTGAGCTCTGCTCACTCAACGCCATCAGAATGGCCTTTTAAACGATGGCGTTGAGTGAGCTTAGCTCACTCAACGCCGTCCAGATTATGGCATTGAGTGAGCTTAGCTCACTCAACGCCGTCCAGATTATGGCATTGAGTGAGCTTAGCTCACTCAACGTCGTCCAGATTAAGGCGTTGAGTGAGCTTAGCTCACTCAACACCGTCCCGACTATGGCGTTGAGTGAGCTAAGCTCACTCAACGCTATAATCGGGATGGCGTTGAGTGAGCTTAGCTCACTCAACGCCATCCCGATTATAGCGTTGAGTGAGCTTAGCTCACTCAACGCCGTCCAGACAGCACCAAATGGCATTGAGTGCAGTCAGTGCACTCAATGCCATTCCACTTATGGCATTGAGTGCACTCAACGCACTCAACGCCATCCCGACTGACAACCTACGGCGTTGAGTGAGCTAAGCTCACTCAACGCCATCCAGACCACGACGTTGAGTGAGCTTAGCTCACTCAACGCCATTCCAGGGTCACGGGCGTAACAGATTGGTCACGGGCGTGTCAGGCCCATGTTGTCATTTCTGAGCTCGACGATCGTCTTCCTGAGGTCGACGATCGTCGAAGGGGTCACGCCCTAGGTCACGGGCGTGACAGGTCGGTCACGGGCATGACGGGCCGGTCACGGGCGTGACCGCCCCTTGACTCAAAATCTTGGTCGACAAACTTCAATTCCTGGGCTTCCCAGGGTTCTGTTAAGACAAAACCATTCCCAGGGGTCTAACCGGAAATGAGATGTTACAAATCCCAATAAACAAAACAAAGATTTCGTCCCCGAAATCAAGGTTAAGCCTACGGGGGCTCCAATCCGGAGAAAAAGGCTTGTAAAATCCCATGACAGTTTAAAGATCTACATTTCTACGTTACGTTTGTTGTGTGTGGTTTCAAGTCTAAGACCATTTTGTCAAATTGACTAGGTGTATACCCCAATAAATAAAAGATTAGCCCCTATCCTTTAAATTCCAGTCCTATTAGTTTAAAACAGGAAAGGAATTTAATTGTCCAGAGGGGTTGTGAGGTATACCTGACTGAAAAGTCCCGGGTATTTTTTTGCCGCATCAAGTCCTGTGGCTCCCATGTATGCTCCTCCTGCCCATGATTGTTCCACAGAACCTTGACTAATGGAACCTTCTTCCGTTGCAAGACCCGCACTGCCGTGTCATCGATCCCGATCGGCTCCAAATGAACTGACCGGTCAGAAGCTACCGGTCCATCTGTGGTAAAAATCTGCTGCTCCGGGCGCAGTAGAGCCCTCTTAAGCGAAGAAACGTGGAATACGTCGTGCAGAGATGCCAGCTCTGGTGGCAATCTCCAGCCTGTAAGCTAGGGCCCCAATCCGCTCCAGGATCTTGTAAGGGCCCATATACCTAGGACTGAGCTTCTTCCACCGACCACGCACCCGTGAAACTCCATGCATGGGCCGGATCTTCAAAAAAACACTCGGTCCCCCACCTGAAACTCCACCTAACAATGTCAGGCGTCATAATACTTAGCCTGTCTGCTCTGTGCTTCTAACATCCTGTCCCGGATTAGTCTCACCTGAGCCTCGGCGTCTTCGACAAAATCCGATCCCAATGCCTTCGGATCCTCGTCCTGAATCCAAGAAAGTGGGGTCCTTCATCTCCTTCCATACCAGGCTTCGTAAGGCGCCATCCTGATGCTGGACTGGTAGCTGTTGTTATAGGAGAACTTGATCAAGGGTAGGAGCTTCTCCCATGGTTCCCCGTGGCCCAAAATGCATAGCCTCAGAAGATCTTCCAACGTCCGATTGGTGCGTTCTATCTGCCCATCCGTCTGGGGATGGAATGTGGTGTTGAAGGTCAATCGCGTGTCTAAGTGAGCATGCACGGATCTCCACTCCCTGGAAGTAAACCAGCCATCCCGATCCGACACGATTGTCTTGGGAACCTCGTGGTATCGAACAAACTGCTCCACAAATCTTCACACTAGTACCCCCCACAGAGTCATCCTTCTTGATCGGAATGAATCTGGCCACCTTCGTCAACCGATCGACGATGACCCAAGTCGAGTCGTTTCCCGTCCGTGATCGGGGAAGTCCATGAATAAAATCCATCGTGATGTTCTCAAATTTCCACTCCGGGGGTACATGTTCTGAGATACATCATCCTTTTGATGATACAACCTAGCGATTAAATCTTTACCTTCTCAGATATCCCGAATCTTGTTACCCGTCACCTAATTTCACGTGATAATAGTTAATTCTCATAATTATTCCGTCTTATTACCATGTCATTGTCTTGGTAACGCTACGGGTCATCATTCCAATCATGTTTGTTACGCCACTTTCCCTAAACTAGGTCCAAGGAAACCCAAGCCAATACTAATTTGCCCAATAAACAAAAGTTTAGCCCCCAATAAACAAAAGATCAGCCCCTATCTATTTTGGGCTAAGTATCTTTGATATTACCCTGTTACATCTGTCCTAGCTGGGTGCACAATCCCTAGGGCATCAATCTTCGGCTTGGGGTTCCAGCCCAAAACTCGTTAACATACTCCATACTTTAAACTCTCTGAGTCATATTTACGACAACCTTATCCGGGTCAAAATGTTCCCAATCCCAAATGGGTATCTTCCGAACTTCAATTCCTATCCGACCCTCAGTGTTTGTCTCGGTGGTTGCCTCCAGGTAATTTTATTACCGGTATTGAGGGTTAAGACTACTTGTCTTTTACCATTCTGCTAATGTATTTATTGGTCTCAATTCTCCTTAAAGTAGTCTATCGCTTTGAATAATCCTTGATTGGGATAGTAGGGACACCTGAGTTTACGTCTTAGGTAGTCATTCTCGTGCTAAACTCCTCCTTTATTCTTTTTGGGTATCTCCTTACCTTAACCAAGTTCATACCCAAGGTCTATTTTTGAACTAGGGCATACTATAAATTGTCATGGTTAGTCACGAGTCCTAGTTGGTTGAGTCTAAATCGTTGGTTAGAGGATGATAAGACGAGATCTTCGCAGCCGGAGGTGTTCCCTGCTAGGGGCAGGGTAGGCCACAGGCTACAAAGAAGGATTCCAATTAATGATGAAGTGGACTTTCACATGTGATTTCCCTTATGTGCACACAACTGCTTCCGCTGCTTAGTTTGTCCCCAAACTAAACTCGTGCGGGGGTGACTCAGGGTTAGTGGACTGCTACTTTTCCAATCGAGGTCTCCTCTGATACCACTTGTAGGACCCCATTTTTTTTTTCTTTTAAAACACCGGGGTCTTAGGCCCAGAACCACCGCTTTGTGGTGACACCATCACGCCCGGGAAGGTCGTCACTACAAAACGCCGATTCTGCCGGCCAAATCGATCGCAGAACAGTAGCATAATGAAGTAAAAGCAAGTCCACAATAATCACATGTAAATAAATAAATCTCCACGAAGGGAGTGTCCACAATAATAATAATCAGAGTACAAAAGGAGGGCTTAAGCCCAGTACATCATGTCCTCACTATAAGTCACTCACGGGAGCAAAACTAAAACTAAGCGTCACCGTAACTGTCACTGAACCGAGAGCACCCAAGCTAGACTGGCCCATCTCCACCGACTCCGTACTCTGCTGGTGCTGCATCTCTGGGTGCTTCTTCCTTTTCGGCCTACAGTCGCCGCCTCGCAATCCATTTCTGCGTCTACGTTTTCGGCCTCCTAGCTGCTGAGCTGGTGGGATCCCACCCATCAAGGGGCATTTGACCCGTGTATGTCCCGGCTGGTGACAATGGTAACACGGTCGCGGAGTCAACTCTATCAGAAACTGCAAAATCCGTGCCCCTTCCATATGGTACACCTAAAATGTTATGGTTCGAAAACCGTTAGTCATAAAGACTAAGCCCTATCATCCCCTACCCCTTCCCCCATGGCTCCTAGGTACCGAGCGGAGAGGAAGAAAGGGAAGGACATGAAGGAGGGGAATAAGTCAAAAGCAGGTGATATCGGACCTACGCTAGCAGTTTCATAGTAAATATGACAGAAGCAGAAAGTAGGAAATGTAACCTTAACGTATGCGCGGAAGCGCATAAGCCAAGGGATCTTTTGCAGGGCTCCCATCGTATAAAGTGTCCCATACCACTTATACGTTGGGGTGTCGGTTATCAAATAGCAAGGAGTAGCAAGTAAGTAAAAGCACAAGAAATATAACCATTGATTTATAGGGATTACCCCTATAGACCAAGGGGTCGTTTTGCAGGGCCTACCGTATAAAACGTCCCATACCATCTTATACGATAGGTGACAATGTTTATGCTATGACACGCAAATATGCTATGGAGTGCACAAGCAAGTGTAATACACCCACACGACTCCATGCACACAGACCTTTAGTTCCCCCTGTTCGGGTTACTAACTTCACTCCCAGGAACCTCCGTTGTGGCAAACGGAGATAGTGGGTCGGGCCCCCTACTCCTAGGCGGGTAACCACACTACCAGGCCTAGCCCTTCCGTACGCCACTAGAAGAACACAACCTAGAGTATCCGCGTACTAGTGCTGGCTATATCCACCAGGCTTTCTTTGGCTAAGTGTCCCATACCGCCGAGTCAACGTACCGATGTCGGTGTGATCGATCGTCCAGTACCGATGACCCACCACTTTTATGTACATGCAATCATGACAGTTATATTTGTACAAGTTCTCATGTTACCGAGCCTCTAGCTCTCTAGGCTACCAAGCATATACCAAGTCCCCGAGCATCCCGCTCCCCGGACTTCCACATTTATACCAAGTCCCTGAGCATCCAGCTCCCCGGACTTCCCAATCACAAACCAGACCATTCACATTACTAGTAGGCCCTTAGACCACGAACCTACTCTACCCATTCCATGCCAATTCTTCTTCCCAAGTGTACAAGTGTAGGTGTGAAGTGTAACTATTATTAGGGTTACTCTTGATCATTTTATTCCTAAGATTTAAGGTTAACCTTGGACTTCCCGAGGTTTACCCGGTGAAGGGCTCGCAGCGGTACTAGGAGCTATGATGGGGTGAATCCCAAAGCTCCCTTTCTAAGGCACTTATTATAATTGATTGGTTCCCTTAACCCATTCCCTTCTCATATTACAGTGGGCTAATCCTAGGGTGACTTTAACTCTTCCTCTTCTCGGGAAGGACGATCTTCCGTCGAACCCGAACACTACTTATCGCTAGTCTATCTCACACCCTACCCATCCTGACGTCCAATAATGAACTTGATTTAACTCACCCTATCCAAACCAGCAAACTACCAAAATTCCATCTCCCAAGTTCATTACCCACTCTAGTTCAGCTTCTGCAGTTTTTACTAAACGCAGACCATCTTAAGCTTTATGAGGTATTCAAGGGGTGTTACTCCAAACTGTCTTCCGAATCTCATATAATATTTACTGGAGGTCTACCATGACCTAGTTAGTCTAAATTCAGAAAATAATAATTTTACTATTTCATTTGGCATTTAATTTAATTATTCTAAGCCTCCCAATGCCCTAGTATGAACATGAAGTGCACTAATGAGCCAACAATAAAATCATCATAAAATCATTAAAAATCCTATAATGCATTTAAATAGTAATTCCAAATTTTTGAGAAATTTCAGAGGTGTTTAGGACAATATTTCCTAATTTACCACTTTAGGTCATTTCTTTTATATTATGAAGGAAGTACTGTAAATATGTATTCAAAAATCCCAAGAAAAGTATAGAAGCTTTATACTGACCTAAAACCATCATAAACCAAGTACCATAATTTTTCTCCATTATTTGAACTCTGAATTTATTTTAATGTAAGATACTAATTTTCCTACCATAATGAAGGAGGTACTGTTTTTAATCATCTAAAATTCTAGATAAAATTACAAGGTGACTATCATACTTTGAAACACCCACTGACCAAATTTCATAATTTTCCAAATAATAAATGGGCATTATTTGTATTTTTGACTACAAATCACAATTGGTACATTAAAGAAGCAAGTACCCAACATAATCAGATAAAACTTCCAAGAAAAATACAGAAGGTATAACATGCTATAAGATGCCATAATCCAATATTTAATAACATTCCAGTGAACAGAAATTCCATAATCATCAAAATAAATATCTAGGGCACAACTATGGTTGTGAATAAAGTACTGTATAAATTAACCCAAAAATCTCAACAAAATTATATTATGTCCACTTGGACAATTTAATTACCCTACCCGAATTTTACTTGATTTGTAGTTCAGTTGTTATCTTAATAATTCAAATTAAAGTTGGTGATCTAAACTAGGGTTAAAGATTTAGGTGACCTAACTGTCTCCAAAGCCCCTAAGATTTTTACCATAGGACTTTAATGGCCCTATGGTCCTTTCCACCAAATTTCAAGTCAGTCCAAGGTCATTTGACCCCATGACCTTCACAACCCTACAAATCCCCATTAAGGGACCTACCCTAGGGTTCTAGGGCTACCCTACACCAAACCACTCCAAACTCCCTTGGAGGGTGTTTCATGCCCTAAAAAGTCAGTGACCAAAATATCAGCCTCTGTTGGGGTGATATGGACACTCAAATACCAAGGGGGGTGTTTGATCCTAAATTATCCTATAAGGATCAACCTAGGGTGGGATAAAAACCTATACAAAACATCTCCAAATGAGATGAAATTTTTACCAGAACCTTATGTTACACCCAGGGACATCTCACCAAAATTTGGGAGGGTTTTGAAGTCATTTAGCCATCTAATTAAATTATGCTAGGATTATTGAATTTTTCTAAAACTATAGAAAAACATTTTCCAAAAATCCTAATTTTTGGATAGCACCTAGATATAGGTAAGATTAGGCCGCACTCCAAATTTCAAGTCATTTTGATGACTGGATTGGAGTGGGGAATTTTTCTAAGGTCAAGACAGCCCTATGGATAGACCTCACCAAAAAGTGTGTTGTGGTCTAACCAGGACTTCAAATCGAGTGAAATCAATTTTATATTAAACTAGACTTCAAAGGCTACATTTTTTATGTTGACCACTTTTTATGTTTCAGCCCCTACGGGCTATAATTTTTCAGTTTTAACCTAGTGTACAGCAAAGGAAATTAATTCCTAACTATTTATTATATAATATAATTAAATGCTACTGTTCACCTTCTTCTTTACCCGAACCCGAACAGTATCAGAAAAACAAACATTCCTGTAGCTTTTCTAAAGCTATTTCCCGGCAACCCAGCCGTCTCCCTGGCCGGCCACCACCACCACCACCTCTGTTGAGGTGAGGGCTACCGTCGGGCGGCGGCACGGCCGCCGGAGAGGCGGTTTCCGGCGAACCCGCCACCATGAAATTTCGAAAAAACATGGAAACGCTCACCCGATCCGGCTCTTTTGAGCCCGATATCTCTCCTAATGATTTCTAAGATCTATCCATAGAAGAAAGAGTAGAGGAGGACCTTATTCGTGGTTTGGAGTCGAGCCGATCGTCGGGATGCTATATGCGCGGCGGTGGCGTCGTCGGAATTCTTCTACAACACCGTACAAGCTCCAAATCCGTCGGGTAAGGGTGGAAACTCCATCTCTGAGTCTAGGGAGCCTTTTTAAACCAGTAAAAAGGAGGGAGGGGAATGGTCTAACGCCGGTGGCCATTAATGGCTCATTATAGCTTTTTCGACCATGATGGTGGGGGGCTGAAACGGCTCTATAACAGCTGGAGGAGGGCTGGAAACTCCTCCTCTACCTGAGAGGAGTTGAATCCAGCCGTTTAAAGAGGAGGGGAAAAGGCTACGGCATCAAGTGCCATTGATGGCTGTGATCGTCGGTTTCCGGCCATGGTCGTGGCTCCTCCTTGCTTGCAAAACCGACAGCCACGTGGCATGCCTCCAGTTGACCAGTCAGAATTGATTTAAATTAAGGCTTAACTAAGTCTTAATAATAGAAAACGGCCCATTAAGACATTCTGGCCCGCTTCCCGAAATGGCCCGGTTCAACCGAACCAGCACCCAGCCAAAAAGATCGGCCAGAAAAATTCTAAGTACAATGGCGTTGAGTGAGCTCTGCTCACTCAACGCCATCCAGTTACGGCATTGAGTGAGCTCTGCTCACTCAACACCATCCAGTTACGGCGTTGAGTGAGCTCTGCTCACTCAACGCCATCCAGTTACGGCGTTGAGTGAGCTCTGCTCACTCAATGCCATCCAGTTACGGCGTTGAGTGAGCTCTGCTCACTCAACGCCATCCAGTTACTGCGTTGAGTGAGCTCTGCTCACTCAACGCCATCAGAATGGCTTTTTAAACGATGGCGTTGAGTGAGCTTAGCTCACTCAACCCCGTCCAGATTATGGCGTTGAGTGAGCTTAGCTCACTCAACGCCGTCCAGATTATGGCGTTGAGTGACCTTAGCTCACTCAACGCCGTCCAGATTATGGCGTTGAGTGAGCTTAGCTCACTCAACGCCGTCCCGACTATGGCTTTGAGTGAGCTTAGCTCACTCAACGCCGTCCAGATTATGGCGTTGAGTGATCTTAGCTCACTCAACGCCATCCCGATTATGGCGTTGAGTGAGCTTAGCTCACTCAACGCCGTCCAGACAGCACCAAATGGCGTTGAGTGCAGTCAGTGCACTCAACGCCATTCCACTTATGGCATTAAGTGCACTCAACGCACTCAACGCCATCTCGACTGATAACCTACGGTGTTGAGTGAGCTAAGCTCACTCAACGCCATCCACACCACGGCGTTGAGTGAGCTTAGCTCACTCAACGCCATTCCAGGGTCACGGGCGTGACAGATTGGTCACGGGCGTGTCAGGCCCATGTTATCATTTCTGAGCTCGACGATCGTCTTCCTGAGGTCGACGATCGTCGAAGGGGTCACGCCCTAGGTCACGGGCGTGACGGGTCGGTCACGGGAGTGACGTGCCGGTCACGGGCATGACCGCCCCTTAACTCAAAATCTTGGTCGACAAACTTCAATTCCTGGGCTTCCCAGGGTTCTGTTAAGACAAAACCATTCCCAGGGGTCTAGCAGGAAATGGGATGTTACAAGTCATGTACCTGGAAAAACCATTGTCCAAGTACCATATAGGGGTATGGGCACTTGGACTAACCTACAAGACATAATTTATTTTACTTTAGGACTCCAATAATTATTTGGTCCTAGTTTCTGATTAGCTTGAAAAAAAAAATGTCTTCCTTTAGATTTTCGGACTGGAGGACTAACATTTACTCTGGGCACACTTGGATTGTGCCAGCAACCTAGGGTAAAATGCCCCCACTTTCCCACAATACCAACACTCATGAATGTTATATCTTCTTTTCTGAGCAGGTCTGGCAGTTTGGTTAACTACTGACTGAACAAAAGGAAGAGAAGCTGCAGCCTTCTTCAAGTTCCTTTCAGTAAGAAACTAACTGAAGGTGAGTCTTTTCAGTAAACTTTCTTATCTTGCACTGACAGCCATTGATAGCAGTGTTCTATGCAAAGGATGTGCTATTTATAGCATCATGGATAACCAGATTTGGTCTACTGATAAACTTACCCTTGGTCTGAGTCTTTGCTGGAAGATCTTGAGTGAAGGTCACTACCTTGTTCTTGAGAGTGGGGGCTGGGGTACCAAAAACAAATGTTCCATGATGGGCCATTTGAATTTCCTCATGGGGAGCCTTAAAGGCACCAATTTCCCTACTATATCTTCCACCATAGATATGAACCTCTTTGTTCACACTAGTGGATCTACCATTCATTCAGTGTCCATAGATTCTCACTTGGTCATGTCTGTTTGAAGGTAACAGAACTTTCTTAAAAGAAATGGGAGGCTTGGATGCCAGAGGCTGAACTAGAGCTTTTTCTTTGCCTTTGGAATAGGCAACTCTCGTGCTTCCCTTGAATCCCAACCCCTTCTTACCCTTATGAGAGGAGAAGGAGTCTATCATGTGCAGCACAGTACTTAACTTAGAGTAACTAACCACTATCATTTTCTCCCTCTGAAGTTTCTCTTCAAGATCCCTAAAGAGACTATTCTTGAATCTGATGGTCCCAGTCTAGATGATTGTGATGTTTTTCAGTTGGCTAACTTCCATCATTTTCTGATCTAGCAAGAATACTGACTCAGAATGCTAGGAAGCTGCTAGCTATAGTGAGGTGAACTCCACAACTTTCTTCTTGGTTAATTTCTTGCATATTTTGAAGCCATCCAGAAGGGCACCATACTTATAAATCAGTTGATTGATATCTTTTTCAACACTCTTCACCACCGGATTAAGATGCACTAGAATTGGGACTTTTCTCATATTCTAATTTAGATGATGAGCTAGATAGAGAGTATACTTATGCTAGACCAGGCTGATCCTGGCTAGATTCTTCATATGACATTTCCATCAGCCCATAGTAGCTGTAGGCATCTTCATCCTCATCATCCTCCTTTGAGTCACGGTCTGAATGTGACAGAGGGGCCTTGATACCTATCCTGACAGCAGGATAGTATTCAGCTTCTTCTTCATCAGCTTATCCAGCTTCTTCTTCAGTAGCAAATAGCCCAATGTAGGCTTCTTCTACTTCTTCAGATTCAGAAGATACTGATTCAGACTGACTCCAGCTCTTATCTTTCTTTGCAATGAAGATCTTTTCCTTCTTGCTCTTGTGATGGTGGACCTTTTTCTCACCATAATCCTTTCTCTTTACTAGGCAGTCAATAATTACATTCCCAGGTTTGCTGCAGCAATAACAAATAATTTTAAAGGAAACATGTGTACTAGGTTTAGTATCATACATGTCTCTCATGGAGTGGTTCTTCCTATGATGAGACGAGGAGGAAGGTCTACTCGCCCACTGCTTTTTCTTCATCAATTTCTAAAATTGCATGGAGAAGGTAGCAAATTCTTCATCAGACATGCTACTGTCTGATGAGCTTGGCCCTATGCTGTCTGAATTAGTAGGTCTCCTTGAAGGAGAGGCAATCCTCTCCTTGTGCTTCTTGGTGCTCTCAGCTTTGAAGGCCAAAGACTTTTCCTTAGCCTGAGATTTGCTGATGGTCTCCTCCTCCTTCCTAGCAGCCAGCTGCATCTCATAAGAGAGCAGCTTCCCAAACAGTGTATGATGTGGAGTATT
The DNA here is from genome assembly GCA_039513925.1 of Platanthera zijinensis. NCBI lineage: Eukaryota > Viridiplantae > Streptophyta > Magnoliopsida > Asparagales > Orchidaceae > Platanthera > Platanthera zijinensis. The sequence continues at coordinate 259,355,986 of CM077079.1, forward strand.
AGCAGCTTTGCCACCTCTCTGATGGAACAGATCTTTATATCTCAGTCTCTAGTTAGAGACATGAGAAACTTTTCATTCATCTCATAATGGATGAATACCTACCCATAGGTCCTCAGCTCATTCACAATTCTGAAAAATCTTTCATAGAATTCAGATATGTTATCTTTCTTGGACTGTCTGAAGGCCTCATACTCTTGGTTAAGTAGAAACTTGTTGTCATCACTGACCTCTTCAGTCCCTTCCATGTAGAACACCAAAGTGTCCCACATTTCCTTGGATGTTTTGTAGTGGATAAGGTTTTTGAAAGTAGAATCATCTATGACACTCACTATTATGTTATGTGCCCTCTTATTCATTGTAGCCAATATGACCTCATCCATGGTCATCTCTGAATACTTCTTTGGTGTCTGGACTGTTGCACCCAGAGCTGAGACTTTGATTGGGATGAAATGTCCCTCTTGAACTATAAGGAAGATTCTTGGGTCAGATGCTTCAATGAAGAACCTGACCCTCTCCTTCTAGATCCAAAGCTCACCTTCCTGCAGATAGGAAGCTTCATGGAATCTAGCTCCTTAGGGTTCTCTCCTGAACCCATAAGTAATATACTTTTAGCTACCCTTTGAGATCTACTCAGACTGTTACGTCCTTTTTGATCAACCTCCCTCTGATATCACTTGTAATTCTTTAGTTTCAAGGGTAGCTTTACACCTAGAGGGGGGTGAATAGGTTTTTGATCTCTTTATAATTTTCATTCTGTAAGTGTGTTGTGAATTAGTAGTTTTCTGCTTTTAAGACACATGACAAAAAACACACACATAATTTATAGTGGTTCCCCAAATTATGGGTACGTCCACTTTCCCTCCCACCTTTCTAACAGTGTGTTAGGCAAAGAACTTCTCCAAATCTCGGCTCCTAAGAGCTTACAACATAGATCCCGCAGGATCTCTCAGTCTCCTCCAAGACCTATAGCTCGGGCACAAATCCCTACCTCAGAGTAAGCTTGCTCCTACAACTCAGTGATCCAAAGATTACTTACCTCAGACTAAATTAATAGTCCTAAAACTTAGGCTAGGAAGTTATCCCTACAACTCAAAGAGTATTACTCTCCTACAACTTATCCATAAAGGCCCTACCTCAGATCCAAAGATGGATCCTACAACTCAGGCACAAAGGCCCTACCACTCAGAGTGAATGACTCTCCTACCTCAGACAAACTGCCCTACCTCAGATCCACACAGGATCCTACCTCAGATCAACAAATGATCCTACACTCAGCCTTTATAAAATAGGCCTACAACTCAGATCCAAAGGATCTTATAGAAAAAACAGAGTTTGTTGATGATTTGACTCCAGAGAAATTTTCTCTGAGCCTTCTGCTTTCTAAGCTGAGAGGATCTCAGCCCTAACTTCTTATCAGCAATAAGAAAGATGATCTTCGAGAAACTACTGTTTGTGTTGGAAGTAACTCAAAAACACAAGTTTCTGATCTTACTGATGAAGACAAATGAGTTGACAGTTCTTTGTGTTCTTCACTCAACTAACCTTGACTACAGAAACCAGATAGCTCTACTTCTTATTTCTCAGAAAATTTTTCTGAACTTGCTGTAGCTGGTGAAAATCGCTACAGCTAACTGATTGAACTTCTAGATCAGCGGGTTGAACTTTAGCTTCAAGCTCTGCAACAATGGCGAGAGGAAGATGATGAAGTTTTGCCTCTTTACAAAAAGATAAAACCCTAAAAGATGATTTGCTTCCGCCGATCTTATTCCTTTTATCTTCCGTCGTCTAACGACTCTTTGACGTATGGGCCCACTTGGATTTTCAAGTTGCAATCTTGCTTTTGCATTAAATGCAGCATGGAAGGAAAGCGACGCCATTGTCATGTACAGTAGACTTCCCGTAACAATTTTAAATTTTACTGACTCATGCTGACGTCAACATCTCTAAATTAAGCCAAATTCTCTGTTTCATCCCAAGCGTTGTGTGCGTTTAGTGAATAGCCTTCACTCAGTGCAAAAACCCTTAGTCAGATAATCTACACTTCCAGGCGTTGAGGGCGTTGAGTGAACCTTCATCACTCAATGCATTTGTACTTGGCCAATTACTTATGCGATGCCAGGCGTTGAGTGCCTTGAGTGAACCTTCATCACTCAACGCTTCTGCACTTAGCTGCTTTTCTGAATGTCTGCCATCTTGCTGAGGCATTGAGTGAACTCACTTCACTCAATGCTTCTGTACTTAGCTGCTTTTCTCTTTATGAATGCGTTGAGTGAGCCTTCATCACTCAATGCTTCTGTCTTTGTCTGCCTTTTTAATTAGGCTTTAAGTGAACTAGCTTTACTTAATGCTTCTGTACTTAACCAATCTTCTTGATGAGCTTGCGTTGAATGAGTTATCCTCACTCAACATATCTGGACTTAGATATATTTTTCTGTCTATCTCTTCTTAAGCTTTGACTGAACACTGTCCTGTCAACGCTTTATTCTTTGGGCATTGAGTGAGCTGTCCTCACTCAATGCTTCTGGACTTAGCCAGAATTCTTGACAGATCTTCAACTACTTTGACTGCTTGAGGTTGACTCAATGCTTCTTTCTTTAGGCGTTGAGTGAGATGTCCTCACTCAACGATTCTAGACTTAGTCGAATTTCTTCCTTGCTAATGTTAAAGCTTTGACATACTGATCTTTACTCGACGTATCTTGTTATATGGAGTTGAGTGAACTGCCTTCATTAAACGCCCGTTGACTTAGCCACAAATCTGCTTTACAAACTATTGGGCTTTAAATGTCCATGCTTTACTCAACGCTTTTTCGCATCTGGCATTGAGTGAACTGGCTTCAGTCAATGCCTGTTGACTTAGACAATTTTTTGTCTTTCCAGCATCCTTCCTTGACATCTGGCATTAAGTGAACTGGCTTCACTCAACTCCTATGGACTTAGACAAATTTTTGACTCCCCACCTTTCTTCCTTATGACCACCTATCACAATCACTAGGATAACCTGTCTAAACTTGTTCTAAGGAACATCCTGCACATTAAGAACTTGAACAACATGAAATACAATTATGCTTTTAGTATTGATTGTGATCCCTCTTCAAATTTAGGGAATATTGAGGGCAATATTCGCAACTTGGGGTTATCTCAGTGTTGCTCTAGACACTGGATTTGTTGTCAAACTAATCGTGATTCTTCCCCATGAGGCACATATTTGCCTTATCTTCACTACTTGAGCCGGAAGTGCTTGACTTGTCAGATCCATCTTCGTCCCATAATAATGCATTCAACACCTTATTTCCCTTGTCTCGGCTCTGTTTCTCCTTCTCCTCCTTCTGGAGCCTTGGACACTCCCTCTTGATTTGCCCGGGTTTATGGCAGTGGTAGCACTCTGGTAGAGACTTCTCATTATCACTCTCCATCTCCTTTGATTATTTTTTCCACCTCTTCTTTTCTTCACAACCTCTCTTCAAAAACTTCTAGAACTTTGCTTTCCTCTTGGGATTCTTCATGAATCTTTTGAATTCTCGAACATAGAGGCTTTCTTCATCTTCATACTCAGTGTTGGAACCAGCTTGCCGGTCCCTCCTAATGCTCGGATCTAAGGTTGTAGCTCACACCTACTCTCCTTGGACCTTTTTCTGGACAGGGCTATCAAAAGAATAGACTGTGGGCTTCAGCTCCGAGGTCCCACCTCTTACCCGGGAGAACTAGAAATTCCCCCTCCATATCCAATGCTGAGCTAGGTGCCTTTAATAGAAGAAAAGGAAGGGTCCACTCCTTCTACAAAGCACCTTACCGGTCTATTTATAGGCCTCTGAATTTGAACTGCCAATAACCAAACTGAACTGTCCTGAAAGTACCAGAATACCCTTAGTCGGGTCTTCCAACAACCAAACTCCGCTGTTCTGAAGGGTTATATGAAGACCACCAAGGGCAAATAGTAAAAACACCTGGGGCTAAAAAAATAAACCCCTCTATACTCGAACCGGCCCTTGACTGAATATTGAACTGGCCCTAGGCCTCTCGCCGAACCGACGCTCAGCGAGAGTGTCGTCTCGCGGGCGAGAGCTCCCCTACTTGATCCTTTTCGCCTAGCAAGTCGGCCCTCGCCTTGCGAGTGGCCCCTTCACTAGAACCCACTCGCCTAGCCAATGGTGCGGCTCTCGCCTGGGTCCCTCTCGCCTAGTAAGCAGCTCCCGTCCCACGAGTGGTCCTTTCCCTGGGATCCACTCGCCTAGCGAGTCGGTTCTCGCCTGGGCCATCTCGCCTAGTATAGCCTTCTTAAAACTCTTCTTGTCTCCCTTCCTTGAGCCTTCCTCTCCTACGAGCCCGAGGTTGTACACAATCCCCTCTCTTTTCGAGGTTGTCCCAAGCTCGAAAAGAAAGTCCAACCAAGGCTTGCGACATTAAAGTGAATTTATTACAGAATATTTTTTGGCGGGCCCCCATCTGAATATATAAATATAGGATTTCCACCCCCTGTAGGGAGCCCCTTACTTCCACATTTCATCCCCTTCTGGATTCTGTCATCATGTCTCTTAGCTAGAGCTTTCGTGACCGTATTGCGGCGGTGCGCCAAAGGAATTAAGTTAGCGCAGCGGCCCTGAACGTGATTCCATTTCGCGCTCCCCCTCCTTAACGTCATCTTCCTCTCGCCTAAATAATGCAAAAGCTGCTGACCCTGCTCCCTCGGTAGAGGAGCCCTATCGCGCCTTCCCAGAGAAACGCGTCCCTCCTACTCCCGCGCCTCATAGAGAAAAGGAGGTGGAACTCTCGCCTCTCGCCTCTCACCTCTATCTCTTTATTCCTCCCTTGTTCTCCTTCTCATTAACTATTTATTTTTAGAAGGACCTCACGCCTTCACATCGCCCCGAGAGTACGCGAATCCACACCGCCGAACACCGCCAGAATTCTGCCTTGCCTCAACCATCCACCCCTCCATCTACTCCCACTGCGAGGAAGGATGACCCTTCCAACTCCGTTGGGACCTCTCGTCGTCCTGGTAAGAATCCTTCCCCCTCGGTCCTCCGCCCCGCTCGCCACCTTCATAAGCGACTACGAGGATCTTCCCAATTCCATCCCATTGCTCTATGCAGGTATACCGATTGGCTCGCCCTCTGAGGACTCACCTGCTGAGGACTTGCCCGCTGAGGACTACTCTAGGCAAATGGTCGTCTCGACCCCTCCTCCTATAGACGAGATCGAGGACTACCTGGGTGACCCCATGGATCCGCTGGAGATGAAGTGCAGGGTAGCCGAGATGTTCCGGAAGCACGTACGCATCATCCATGAGTTGGAAAAGGATAAGCAAGCGGCTGACCAGCAGATCGATTGGCTGGAAGTGGAGTGTGCCCGCCTGACTTCAGAGATTGATGCAGACATTGAAATAGATGAGACCGACCCCCAGGCGATTCTGAACAAGGTCGATCAGCAGCTTCGTATCGTGCGCCGTGGTGTTGACGCGGCTCGCGCTTTTAACCTCCCTAGTCGGCCTCCCTGTGCGAGATCTCGCGGCGGAGGATGCTGGAGATGGCATAGGAATTGAAGAACTACCGACCCGTCTCACTTCTTGCTTCTTTTCTTTATTCACGGCTCTGTAATGACATTTCCTATGCTGCCGTCTCGCCTGAACTGTGTGCCCTACGAACGTGCTGCCCGCCTCGCGCGGGATGAAACATTTTATTAATTTAATAATTATTTACCCTTTTATAACTATTCGATTTATCATAACATGACACTTATCACTTATTACTTGTTTATGTTTAGTTAATTTTGTTCAATTTTCTAATTCTTTTTCTTTCCTTTTCACCGCTTCGTCTGGCTGAGGGCCCGCGCTGGGCTGCATAAATCGAGGTCAGGAGAGAGAAAAATTCGGCCACCTCTTCCCCTTCCTCTGCATAAATTTTTCCCGCTTATGCATTATCTTTTACATAATCATACTTGTTATAAATACCCTCTTACCCTGGGTCAGTACTACGCTCTCCTCCGTATTGTGCCCCAGCCCTCATCCTTTTCTCTCCATCCATCTCGCGTGCCGATCTCGTCTCTGCTTCGTCTCGCTCCCCCATCTTTAGACTGTCTCTCTGTTTCTCCCCGTCTCCTACTTCAACCGTCTCACATAGAAATGGGAAATAAAGTTGAGGAGGGTGAGGGACGCAGCCGGTGTGGGAGGCGATTCACCGACCATGATTCCTCTTGGCCAAATTTCTGCGAAAGAATATGATACCTTCACCCATGAATTCTTGACGGAGGGGTTCGAGTCGCGTCCACCCAAAGTTGGCGAGTTCATCAACACATTTTACTCCGGAGAACTCGCCTTCCCCGTCTCGCACTTCGAGGCGGGGCTGAGACAGCCTCTCTGGCTGGAGGTAAAATAGGTCCTGAAAAATTTTGGCGCAGTTCCCGCACAGTTAAACCCCAACGCCATCTCGGTACTGGTCGTCTTCGCCAGTTATATGCGACGAGAGCGAATCGAGTTCAGCTTGACCGTTTTTCGCAAGCTGTTCATCTACCACGCCAACCATTATGGGGTGTCATACTTCACCGGGCAAGGTCTCAAGGTCTGTGAGACGCCCAACAAAAACCATCACTAGCTCAAGCACTTCGTATTCATCCGCGGCAACTTGGGGGGGGGGGGGGTCCCGCTCGTGCCCATCTCGCCTGCTGAAGTGTTCTATGTGACTCCCCAAGTCGGTGGCACGGACAAGCTCCTCTGTGACTTCTTTGCTGGTAAGAACTTTGAAGTCTAGTTCCTGAGGCACGACCTCGACTCCCTCCTCCCCGTGCTTCCTGGAGAAGGTATGCTCACCCCGCCCCCCCTCTTTGGTCTCACCTTCAATATTTCGTCTCGCCCTCAACCTCACATTTAATATTTCGTCTCACCTTTATTAGGAGAGATGAATGTGCCTGCTCATCCACCTACAAGAGCAACGTCAAACCATCTAAAGATATCGCTCTCGCCAACATGGCGGCCGAGGCGGCTAAAGAATCCTTGACCCCCTCCCTCAAGAAAAGGCCTGCTGAAGGCTCTGCTCTGTCTCGCCTTTGCCCCTCGAAAAAGATGAAGATGAAGATGAAGATGAAGAAAGTGGTGTCCCTCCCGGCCGAGAATGCGAAGAAGGCCCCCAAGAAGATGGTGGTGGTGTCGGGGTCTCTGAGCCCTATCTCCCTAGGGTCCCAGTCTCCTCGGTCACCTGCTCGGGCATCTCCTTAATGGGCCGCCTCGCAGACTGGCAAGACGGCACTGCTCGCCCAGCTTGCCAGCACCTCGCGTCAACCATCCAGGTCCCCATCTCGCGAGGTTGGTCCTTCCAATCACCCAGCCCCCTCTGCCCATCAGAATTTTAATATGGGCCCTGTGGTTCTAGATGCTGTTAACGACCCGACTCTGCTATGGGACAAGGGGGGCGAATCGAGTATCCATCTCCACCCTCCTTCCCTACTGGAAAGAGCAGGACCATCCCACGGGCCATGCCTTCTCTTTGGGCTTTGGCCTTTACGGGGGTCCCGAGCCAGATCTGTTGACAAGGCCTCCTTGCGAGACTTAGTTCTGAAGGCTGCTCACTCCCAACTACGCACCCTGGAGCTTTCACATCGGCTCTTGCGCCGCCTGATCTTTAATAACCAAAACTAGAAGGAATCTGAAGCGAATCTTACAGTGGAACATGAGAAGTCTGGAGACCTCGCAAAGAGGCTGGTTGTGGCCGAAAACCTTCTCGCCAAGGCTCGGGGAGGCGTGGCGAGTTGCCTCCTATCCTCAATTCATTTCCGCACATTTGACACCCACTAACAAACGGTTCCTGCAGGATGCCGAGATGGCAGAGAGATTGCACTCGCATATAGTGGACCTGGAGGCGGAGGTTAGAGACCTGAAGTCCCAGATCACCCAGCTTTGGGACGCTGCTCCATTGCCCTCTCGCTTGGTGATTTCCCAACCCCCTCTTCATTATTCCCGCGAGGACGTCGAGGAGCTCTATCGAGACGCTAACATTAGGACCTCCGAGCTGATTTTGAAGATGATGAAAGAAATGGGGGTCATTAAGGAAGATTGCGAGGACATCACCACCCGCGACCTCGTGCTAGAGATCTACGATGAGGAGGAGGGTGGCTCATCCTCCAGTAAGAAGGAGTAGAAAGGCTTTCGGAGAAACCCTAGGGATCTTTTTCTTGTTTTTTTCTGCTAGAGTAATTAAATCATTTTTGTACTAGACATGATATTTTTTAGTAATGAACACATTTTTTTGGTAATGAACAGCTCCCCAGATAAGTTACACCTTTGTTCGTTGTTGCGTTTTGTTATTCGCGAGACGATCTTGAGACTCGCTTATGCTTGCGAGACGGGGTCACCCCTCGTCTCGCCTCCTGGCTGGAGTGTAAACCTTTCCCAGAGCGCGAGTCGTCGTGCTCTCGTCGCTCTCGCGTGCAGGACCATCTTTCTTTTCTTCTTGCCTCGCTTTCGGATACCTCCTGATGCGAGTGATCTTGAGGGGTCAATTTTTCCCCCTCTCTTTTTCCTTAGGCAGGATTCTTCTTTCCCATCATATACCCTGGATCTTCCTCATTTTGTTGACCTATAGTGGTTTTTCATTAAGCAATTTCACCACTTATTTTGCCACTTAACCTGCTCACGACGCTGCCAGCTTGGTGGGCCTAGTTAGCATGTCCTTCTAGGGCCCCTTCCAAAACCAAGTCCAACCACCGAGTGAGCCTATAGCCCTGCCAGCTTGATGAGAGCCTGGTCTGCGGATCTTCTTGAGGTCTCCTCTCCTCAACCAATTCTAACTACCGAGTGAGCCTACAACCCTGCCAGCTTGATGAGAGCCTGGCCAGCGGGTCTTCTCGAGGTCTCCTCTCCTCAACCAACTCCAACCACCGAGTGAGCCTACAACCCTTCCAGATTGATGAGAGCCTGGTCAGTGGGTCTTCTCGGGGTCTCCTCTCCTCAACTAACTCCAACCGCCAAGTGAGCCTACAACCATGCCAGCTTGATGAGAGCCTGGTAAGTGGGTCTTCTCGGGGGCTCCTCTCCTCAACCAACTTCAACCGCCGAGTGAGCCTACAACCCTGCCAGCTTGATGAGAGCCTGGTCAGTAGGTCTTATCGGGGTCTCATATCCTCAACCAACTCCAACCACCGAGTGAGCCTACAACCCTGCCAGCTTGATGAGAGCCTGGTCAGCGGGTCTTCTCGGGGTCTCCTCTCATCAACCAACTCTAACCACCGAGTGAGCCTACAACCCTGCCAGCTTGATGAGAGCCTGGTCAGCGGGTCTTCTCGGGGTCTCCTCTCCTCAACCAACTCCAACCACCGAGTAAACCTACAGCCCTGCCAGCTTGATGAGAGCCTGGTCAGCAGGTCTTCTCGGAGTCTCCTCTCCTCAACCAACTCCAACCACTGAGTGAGCCTACAGCCCTGCCAGCTTGATGGGAGCCTGTTCAGCGGGTCTTCTCGGGGTCTTCTCTCCTCAACCAACTCCAACCACCGAGTTAGCCTACAACCCTGCCAGCTTGATGGGAGCCTGGTCAGTGGGTCTTCTCGAGGTCTTCTCTCCTCAACCAACTCCAACCACTGAGTGAGCCTACAACCCTACCAGCTTGATGAGAGCCTGGTCAACGGGTCTTCTCTAGGTCTCTTCTCCTCAGCCAACTCCAACCACCGAGTGAGCCTACAGCCCTGCCATCTTGATGAGAGCCTGGTCAGTGGGTCTTCTCGGGGTCTCCTCTCCTCAGCCAACTTCAACCATCGAGTGAGCCTACAGTCCTGCCAGCTTGATGAGAGCCTGGTTAGCGGGTCTTCTCGGGGTCTCCTCTCCTCAGCCAACTCCAACCAAAGAGTGAGCCTACAACCCTACCAGCTTGATGGGAGCCCGGTCAATGGGTCTTATCGGGGTCTCCTCTCCTCAACCAACTCCAACCACCGAGTGAACCTACATCCCTGACAGCTTGATGGGAGCCTGGTCAGCAGGTCTTTTCGGGGTCTCCTCTCCTCAGCCAACTCCAACCACCGAGTGAGCCTACAGCCCTACTAGCTTGATGAGAGCCTGGTCAGCGGGTCTTCTCGGGGTCTCCTCTCCTCAACCAACTCCAACAGCCGAGTGAGCCTACAACCTTGACTTCTTGATGGGAGCCTGGTCAGCGGGTCTTCTCGATGTCTCCTATCCTTAACCAACTCCAACTGTCGAGTGAACCTATAGCCCTGCCGCTTGATGGGAGCCTGGTCAGTGGGTCTTCTTGGGGTCTCCTCACCTCAACCAACTCCAACCACCGAGTGAGCTTACAGCCCTTCCAGCTTGATGAGAGCCTGGTCAGCGGGTCTTCCCGGGGTCTCCTCTCCTCAACCAACTCCAACCACCGAGTGAGCCTAAAGCCCTGCCAGCTTGATGAGAGCCTGGTTAGCGGGTCTTCTGGGGGTCTCCTCCCCCAAGCCATAACAATCTTATCTCATGGAGAACCACATGGAATCGTATTGTATTAGGAAATCGTGCCATGTTTATAAGTACAGAGAATGTTAGAAAGGGAACTAATCAATAGGTATGAAAAAGACAGCATTAAGGGTAGAATCGCTTCAGATCATCGCCGCTTTGGGCATGATCAAGGGGTACCCCGTCCAGATCCTGATGGTGTTACCCTCCTGACTTCAAGACCTCCTATATTATGAAGGGGCCCTCCAAGTTGGGGTTGAGCTTCCCTACGGAGGCCCCCCTGCCCGTGACATCTAATTTCTTGAGGACCAAGTCCCCCTTCTGGAACTGCTTAATCTTGATGTTCTTATCAAAGTACTTGGACATTCGGTGCTTGACTTCCTCCTGCTGGATTGACGCTAGCTCCCTGAGTTCCTCCACTAGGTCAAGGGAGAGCCTCTTCTCCTCCCTATTGTCCGCTTGCCACCCTTCATCTCCCCTCCTTGCTGCTGCCACCTTAGGGGATTCAACCTCAAACTCTACAGGTATAACGACCTCCGAGCCATGGGAAAGTTTGAATGGCGTCTCTCCCATGGCGGTATTTGGTTTAGTCCTCAAGGCCCATAGAACGGAGGGGAGCTGTTCCACCCAACTTCCCCTCAAGTTCTCTACATTCTTTTTCAAGAGGTTCACGATGATCTTGTTCGCGGCTTTCACCTGCCCATTACTTCAAGGATGATGAACCGAGGCGAAGAGAAGGTCTATGCCAAGTTGAACACAGAAGTCTACAAATTCTCTACTAGCGAACTGTGGTCTATTATCCGTGACAATGGCTAAAGGGAGCCCATGCCATCAGATGTTCTCTCCCCATACAAAGTTTTTGACCACCTGCGACATCACCTTTGCCAATGCCTTCACCTCCAGCCACTTTGAAAAATAATCCACCATGACCAGCAAGAACTTCCTCTGGCCACTGGCTTGGGGAAACGGGCCCACCAGATCTAGTCCCCATATGGCAAAGGGTCATGGAGCCGTAATTATGCGCAGTCTTTGAGCCGGGAGGAGATGAAGTGGGGAGAAATCCTGGCATTTTCTACATCTCCTTGCGAATTCCTCAGCATCCCTCCTGAGGGTAGGCCAGAAGTAGCCCTGCCTCAACAACCACCCCTCCAGGGTCCGACTTCCCGAGTGGCTCCCACATTCTCTCAGGTGAACTTCTTCTAGCACCTCGAGGCCTCCTTCTCAGATACACACCAAGCTAGCTGGCCTGATAGCGTCTTTCGGTATAGGATTCCCTCTCTTAACAGGTAATATGCTGACTTGTACCTGACCCGCTTCCTCTCAAGATCTCCCTCGGGTATACGCCCTGACGTCAAGAAGATGATAAATGGGTCCATCCAAGACCCCTGCTGGTCCACTTCCATCAACTCTCCCTCCTCTACGGAAGGCTTGAAGAGCTCCATCGTAGTTTCCCCAGCCCGAGGGTTGTGCTTAGCAGGCAGGTCCGCTCGAGTATTTTCCTCCCTTGGGACATGTCGAATTGAGATGCTGCGGAATTGCCCGATGATACCCTTGGCCTTTAGTATGTACAATTGGAGGGTGGGCTCCCTCACTTCAAACTCCCCGTTGATGTGCCCTATAACTACCATGGAATTGGTGGAGACCTTGATGTCATGTATGCTAAGCTCACGAGCCAGCCTGAGCCCCGCTATGATGGCTTCGTACTCTGCCTGTTGTTGGTGAGGGTGAAGTGAATCTTAGGGCCTGCTCAATTCTGGTTCCCTCAGGACTTATTAAAACCATCCCTCCTTCGAAAGAGTTTCTTCCCTAGGCCCCATCTATGAGCATCTCCCAAGCCACTATAGGAGATACTTCAGCCTCCTTGACCTCGAACACGTAATCTGCAAAGAAATCTGCCACCGCCTGAGCCTTGATAGCCACCCGAGGAATGAAAATGAGATCAAATTCACTGAGCTCTATCGACCACTTGGCTAACCTCCCCGAATGCTCCACCCCCTCTAGAATGCGGTGGAGGGGATGATTTGTCACGACCTGGATAGAATGAGCTTGGAAGTATGACCTGAGCTTCTGTGCTGAGATGATGAGGGCGAGGCTAGATTTTCAAGGATAGGGTATTTTAGCTCTGCCTTTTTGAGGACCCTGCTTACGTAATAAATTGGGAACTGCCTCTTACCTTCTTCTCGCACAAGGAATGAACTCACTACTCCAGTCCCTACCCGTAAGTACAGGAACAAATTCTCTCCCTCTCGTGGCCCTTGGAGTAGCGGTGTTTGGGTGAGCTGCTGCTTCAGAGCTAGAAAATCCTTCTCACATTCAGAGGTCCATTCAAATTTCTTCCCTCTTCTCAAAGTTCGAAAGAAGGGGGAGCACCTCTCTCCTGCCCTGGAGAGGAACCTACTCAATCCCGCCAATTTGCTAGTGAGGCGTTGGACCTCTTTGGCATTCTTTGGAGATTCCAACTCCAAGAGCGCTTTTACTTTGTCTGGATTAGGCTCTACTCCTGAGGGGGTGAGGAGATGTCCTAAGAACTTTCCCCAGCTGGCCCGAATATGTATTTTAGAGGGTTGAGTCTTATCTTGTATTTTCTTAGGTTTCTAAAGGTTTCTTTTAGATCCAAAATATGATACTTGAGATCTGGGCTCTTGATCATCAGGTCGTCCAAGTAGACCTCAAGGTTCCGCCCCTTCTATTCCCGAAATATCTGGTCCATCATTCTTTGTTAAGTTGCCCCTGCATTCTTCAACCCGAAGGGCATCATATTATAGCTGAAGCACCCATCCTCGGTGATAAAGGTGACATCCTTGATGTCTGGGGGTGCATGTGTATTTGGTGGAACCCTAAAAAGGCATCTAAAAAACTCATTAGTGAAAAACCGACGGCTGAATCAAGAAGCGCGTCGATTCGAGGCATAGGGTAGCAATCCTTAGGGCATGCTTTATTTAAAAGAGAGAAATTGATACACATCCTCCACTTTCCTTCCCCTTTCTTCACCATTACAACATTGCTTACCCACCCCGGATACTTATTCGCAGATATAAATCCCGCCTGGAGTAGCTTTTCCACTTCCTCTCTGATGGGCTTGGCCATCTTGGAAGCGATGGCCCTCTTCATCTGTTGGATGGGACAAACCTTGGGGTCAAGGTTGAGATGATGACACGCCACGTCCGCGTTGACCCCTGGCATATCGTCTGCGCTCCATGCAAAGACGTCGATGTTCTCCTGCACGCACCTCCGTATCTCTTCCTGGTCCTCGGGGTAGAGCTCTCCACTGACTTTGATCTTTTCCTTTCTCCCCTCCTTCGTGAGGATGTCCATCTCCAGTACCTCAGCTGCCGCCCTCAGCCTCGAGGGCTCCTCCTCTCCCTCCTACTCTCTCAGACTCTCCTCTTCCACCCTCAACCTCTCCTCCTGCTCTCTGAGCTCATGCTCCATGGCCTCTCGCTGCTCGGCAGCCACAGCCACTTCCCCTAAGAACCTCTCCCCCTCTTCCTCAAGACCTCTTCCCGGCGATGATACTCCTCTCCCTTCTGGCTAATCCTCCATCCCGGACGACTCCCCCACCTCCCCTATCTTTCTCTTCCTTCGTCCGACCCCTTCTGCCTTTCCTCTGACCTCCTGCATCCCTGCCATTTCTGGCTCCACTTCAATGCCACCCTCCACTTTTATAGCCTCACTCCTCTCTTCATCCTCTCCTTCTCTCCTCCTGCCACCTGCTCTCCTGCCATTTCTGGCTCCCTCGCAATGCCACTCTCCACTTCTACAGCCTCACACCTCTCTTGTTCCCACTGCTCCATCCTCTTTTCCAACTCCTCTGCATCACCTTTCCATGAAATAGTGTTTACTGCCGTCACATAGCACTCTCTGGCTGCCTTCGGATCTCCCCTCACTCTGATCTGTGTCTCCTCTGAGTTGATCTTCAAGTATTGATGAAAAGAAGATGGCACGCATCTGAAGGAGCTGATTAAAGGGTGCCCAATGATTGTGTTGTAACTGTTGGGAGCGTCCACTATCATAAAGCAGCAATTCCAGGATAGCCCTCCCAGAGTTACTTGGTGCCCTACTCCTCCCTCAACCTCCTTCCGTTCTCCTGAGAACCCGAACAGCGGTCCGTCTGCCGCTAACAACCTCCTAGCCTCCACTCTCATCTCGTTGAATGCTTTCTTGAAGATGATGTTCACTGAGCTCCCATTATCTACCAAGATCCTTGACACCATGAAGTCTCTGTTGGGTATTGTCTCCCCAATAACCCAGATTTGCATGAAGTCACCCTTTGAACTAAGATGAATTAAGTTGTATTTGACATCTGTGTTCTAGTGTATGTTTTCAGATCCTCAGTTCTAAGTGTAGACCAATGTCAGTCTACAGTAGGTCAGGAACACAGGACCACTCAGTATAATCCCTCACTGGGTGATCCAAAGTGTTGACTCATGTATAGCCTCTCAATTGGGATACACTTCATATTCAAACTTTGGAGCACAAGATGGAGACAAGTCCAGAAGGAAATCTTACATGAAGTTCTTGAAAAAGAATCTCTAAGACCATATCTCGAGAAGTTCTCTTAGAGTTCTCGAGAAGTATGACATAGTTCTCGAGAGGCTCAGACTCTACTTCTTGAGAAGTCAGGACAGTTCAAGAATTTCTCTAAGTTGAAGTTTTAGAGAGGTTAATAAAGTTCTCGAGAAGTACTCCTTGGGTCTCGAAAAGTTCTGCTTTCTCTTCAGGAATTGGACTCAAATCAAGTTCTCGAGAACTATTCCATAAGTTCTCGAGAAGTATTCAGTTCAGGTATTTCTTTAGAAGTTGACTCTAAGTAAAGTTCTCGAGAAGTGCTATATAAGTTTTCGAGAAGTTTTTGTTGTCGAAACATTTTCTGTCAAGTTCTCTAAAAGTCGATTTAGTTCTCGAGAACTATAATCCCGTGTTCTCGAGAAGTCCAAGGCTATTTCAAGGAGATCAGTGATCGAGATGTAGCCATAGTTTTCGAAAGCTTAGTACATAGTTCTCGAGAACTAAGTTCATCTTTTTCCAAAAATTTTCTCTAAGTCCAGATCGGCCGGAATTTAATTCAACCCGACAGGATTGGTCCACGTGTCATCATTTATGATAATTCCAACCGTTAGAGACATCCTATATAATGTCTTGTCACTAAGACATTACCCTAAGAAGGATTAAGAGATTGATCGAGCAATTCCGTACTTTCCTAAATCGCTGGTTCGGCCGCATTTCTCTCAAGCCCGATGACCTAAAGCTGCCGCCGACGCTCTCGTTCTGATCGATCTTCATCTCTTCGACTGTTAGAAGCGATTTGCATCATCGATCTAAGAAGATCTACTAGTTCAAGAAAGTTTCTGTTCTTCTTCATCCGGTAGATTCAAGATTCTCTCAGGTCAATCTACAAGGTTTCTTCTCCAAATCTGAAAAGGGCCGCAACTTCAAGAAGAAGACCTAAAGATATATTTCTTGCAGATTTGATATATTTTGTGCTTATATTTTTCATATCTTTTGTAAAACTTGTAGGAGATTAATCTCCGAGTGTAGGAGTATGGTTCTCTGAGTTGTAGGAAGAGTTCATCTTTCGAGTGTAGATCCATTTAGATCGAGTTTGTAGGAACGTGGTTTCGAGGCGTAGGATTGGTTTGCAATCCGAGATAGTGGAGTAGCTGGATCTAGTGATTTGCTAGAACGGTGAGGTAAAGTGGACGTACCCAAGGATGGGGAACCACTATAAATCTATCAGAGGGAGGTTGATCGTTAAAAGGTTAACACCTTGATCTAATCTTTCCCATGTTGTCACTAGTTAAGTATCAAGCATAAGTAAGACCAAGGATTTTGCTAAGCTCCATATATACACCAAGAATAATTTTCCTATGTGGAAGGAAATAGTTAAACTGTTCATGGAAGCTGTGGATCCTCGGATCTTCATGATTGTTGAAGAAGGTCAGTATGTTCCTATGAATGCATCCACAATAGATCCAACCAAAAAGATCCCAAAGAAGTTGATGGATTTGGATAAGTACGAGATTGCACTTGTCTCCCTGGACAAGAAAGCTAAAAACATTATAGCAAGTGCAGTCGATGACTCGATGCTGCAAAATCTGATTCATTGTCAGTCTGCCAAGGAGATGTGGCAATCCCTGGTGACTCTGATGGAAGGCACTGAAGAAGTTAGGGATGATCAGAGATCTCTTCTAAATCAGAAGTATGAAGCCTTCAGGCAAGGTCACAAGGAAGCCATAGCTGATACCTTTGAGAACTTTTCAAGATAGTCAATGGCCTAAGAGTTTATGGCCGAGTCTTCACCAACGGGGAACTGAGTGACAAATTCTTAAGATCCCTGACCAAGGAATGGGATAATAAGGTATGCGCCAATCGGGAGTTCGGAAGGTTAGCCGAGACGGACCCGCAGAATCTATTCGGAAAGCTTATGTCTTACGAACTTCAAATCAACTCAAGAAAAGCTGAAGAAGAGATGAGCAGGTCTGCTTCCAAGGAGAAGTCTGTTGCTCTGAAGGCAGATAGCTCAAGAAAGACAAAGGCTAGCTCTCTTGCCCCAGCTCCTGTAGCTAATGTAGAAGAATCATCTGAGCCAAGCTCCTCTGGCTCAGAGCTATCTGATGGAGAGTTCTCTCTACTCTTAAGGCAGTTCAAGAAATTCCTAAACAAAAAGAAACAATGGAAAGGCAAGGATGCCTCCTATAGAAGATCACGCAATGATGGTGATCGTCATAAAAAAGGCTCAAGCAGTCACGACAGGTATGGTTCTAAACCGAACAAACATCATTCGACTGACTTTGTTTGTTATTGCTGTAATAAGCCAGGTCACGTCATTGCGGATTGCCCCCACAAGAAAAAGAGTGTGGCAAAAGAGAAGAAGTCCTACACCAAAAAGAGGACTGAAAAGAGCCTGTTAGCCAAGAAGGGCAAAACCCTCAGTGACTCTGACTCATCTGAGTCGAGTGAAGAAGAGGAAGAAGCCTACTTTGGGCTAATGGCTCTAACTGATGATGAACAAGTCCCCTAGTTCACTGGGGAGGTAAAATCTCACACTCCTCTTTCAGAATCTGATGATGATAATGAGCAAGAGGGATATCCCTCTGAGGATGAATCTGAACTCATGGGACAATATAAGGAGTTACTCACGGCTTACGAAAAATGTCGCTGAGTCGTGAAAACTCAAGCTAAAGAGATAAAATCTCTACAGGCTACTGAGAGCAGCTTGAGAGAAGAAGTCGCTAAGACTGACTCTCTTCAAGAGAACTTCAATCTTGCTATGGAAGAATACAATCAAGCTCTCAAGCACCTCGACCTTAAATATGAAATCATCAAAGAGTTGGAAAAATAACTCGAGGCTGAGAAGAAACTTGTTGAAAGTTTCTCTAAGCCTAAGACAGTTCTTCCACTCATTGCTGAATTCTCAGCTAAGGCCAAAGGAGCTGGACTAGGCCATGTTGCCGCTCCTAGTAAATCTTCTAGGAGAAACAAGGCCAAGAGAAAGAATAAGAATGCCAAGAAGGCCTTAGTCGAGGAAAAAGGGAAAGCTCCTTTGGAGCCAGTATCGTTCAAGAAAGTTATCTTTCCTACGAACGAATTCGACTATGAGTCCACCTATGGACACTTCTCTAGGCCGATCCCGGAGAAGCCCAAGTCAAGGTACCAAGGTTGGACCCGCCCCCATAACTTTGGCAAAAGTATCTTCAAGGCACCTTATGAAGAGATTCAACTTCAGAGCTATGGACCATATGCTCATGGTCATAACATCTAGAAGACACCAAAGGTAAAACCTGTTGTGGAAAAGCCTATGAAGGAGAAGACTTCATGTAGCTGCCATCATCATGAACTTCTTCCTCCAAGAATGCTACCCCGGCTGGACCTCCTCCCAAGAAGGTCAAGCAGGAGTTTGGAAGGCAAAGATACAATAGATTCGACTGTTGGTGCTGTAGTAGAGTTGGTCACCTTGCCATAGATTGTTGGTTTAATCCTAGAAATGCTTCAGCTCCTTGAGTTGGCAACATGAGAATGACCACTCATGAGGCTAATACTCGTAGGGGGAGTATTCTAACTCGAGACCAAGGACCCAAACATGTTTGGGTTCCTAAGGCTAAGTGATTGTAATTGCAGGTATGTCCAAAGGCCACCAAAATGCCAATCTGGTACTTGGACAGTGGATGTTCTCGGCATATGACCGGGACAAGGAGCCTACTTCAGAACTTTTCACCGGTGTTGAATGGACCAAAGGTCATCTTTGGAGGTTCAGACCGAGGAATTACTAAAGGCTACGGTATGATTACAAACGGTAACATATCCTTTTCGGATGTAGCCAATGTTGAAGGATTGGAACACAATCTCATCAGCATAAGCCAACTATGCGATAAAGGATACGTGGTTGAATTTCATGCTGATAAGTGTTTGATAAAATTGGTTGACAACATGGAAACTATCTTATTAAGCACTCGAAGCAGAAATATTTTCTGTTTAAATTTCATCTGTATTGACTCATCTACACCAGTATGTCTTTTAGCAAAAAGTAGTGCATCTCTTGCTGACCAATGACACAAGAGACTAGCACATATTAATTTCAAAACTATTAATAAACTATTCTCTCAGAACTTAGTGCGTGATGACCCTAATGTCAAGTGCGTTAAGGACATCCCTTGTCAAGCCTGTATAAAAGGCAAGCAAACAAGGAGTTCATTTAAAAGCATTATAGGCAAAGATTCTGATTGATGCTTACAACTTCTTCATATGGACTTGTTTGGTCCACTGCAAGTTAGAAGTTTGGGAGGTAAGGAATATATGTTGGTTATTGTGGATGATTACTCGCGCTTTGCGTGGGTGTTCTTTCTGAAACACAAGTCAGATACCTTCAACGTTTTCACTAATTTTGTTAGGCAAGTCCAGAATGAATACAACTGCTCCGTAGTCAAAATCAGAAGTGACAATGGAACGGAATTCAAGTCTGGGGCCATGATAGAATACTGTGAAAGTCAAGGTATCTTTCATGAGTTTTCCTCTCCTCGCACTCCACAGCAAAATGGAGTAGCTGAGAGAAGGAACCGAACACTCATAGAGTCTTGCCGGACCATGTTGAGTGATGCCTCACTTCTAGAGTACTTCTGGGCTGAAGCCATCAACACTGCTTGTCACGCGCAAAATCGAGCACTCATCAACAAGAACCATGATAAGACTCCTTACGAACTTCTAAAAGGCAAGAAACCAACCATTTCATACTTTAGAATCTTTGGGTGTAAGTGCTTCGTACTAAACAACGGCAAGTATCACACTACCAAGTTTAGCGAGAAAAGCTTTGAAGGTATTTTTGTAGGTTATAGTAGCCATAGTAAGGCCTATAGAGTATTTAATAGAAAAACTCTGGTGGTAGAAGAATCAATACACATTATATTTGATGAGACGAGCTTGCTGCAAAGCAACTCCTCTAGTGTGCTCATTGAAGATGCAGGTACAAATATAAAGGAACTCAGACTGGATGAACCTACTGAAGATAAAGATGAAAAGTTCATAAAGATCACCTCTACAACCCCGATTGGAGAGGTAGATGATCAAGATGAAGAACTCATTCCAGCTGAAGATGCAACTCCAGTGGTTGAAGAGATCCCAGATGCAAGGACTTTAGAGCTCAGACACTTGAAGGATCATCCCTTGGATTAAATCATAGGAGATCCTCGGGATGGTGTCAGGACTCGGAGAGGTACAACTAACGAGAATTTATTCTTAAGTTTTCTATCACAGGTTTAACCTAAGAAGTTCGAGGAAGCAGACTCGGATGCATCCTGGATTCTAGCAATGGAAGAAGAGCTAAATCAGTTCAAACGTTGCAAAGTTTGGGCACTTGTTCCTAGACCCAAGAGCAAGAACGTCATCGGGACAAAATGGGTCTATCAGAACAAGATGGACGAAGATGGAACTATTATAAAGAACAAAGCCAGACTCGTTGCCAAGGGCTATCGTCAAGAAGAAGGAATCGACTTCGATCAAACATATGCTCCAGTGGCAAGACTGGAGGCGATCAGGTTATTCCTTGCTTATGCTGCACTTAAAGGCTTTACAGTCTATCAGATGGATGTAAAGTCCGCCTTTCTGAACGGTGACATAAAGGAAGAAGTGTATGTAGAACAACCGCCAGGTTTTGTTGACTCAACTTTTCCTAATCATGTTTATTTACTATAGAAAGCTTTATATGGTCTTAAACAAGCTCCTCGAGCTTGGTATGAGATGCTGTCTAGCTTTCTTCTTGAGAATAAGTTCACAAGAGGAAAGATAGACAAGACATTATTTCTTAGGGAAATAAAAGGCAAGATTTTGCTAGTGAAAATCTATGTCGATGATATTATTTTTGGCTCTACGGATAACAACCTATGCAAGAAGATCTCTAAACTTATACAAGGGAAGTTTGAAATGAGCAGTATTGGCGAGCTGAAGTATTTCTTAGGGCTTCGGGTGAAACAATCTGAGGATGGAATTTTCATCTCACAGACCAAGTTCACCAAAGAGCTACTTAAGAAATTCGTAATGGAGAATGCAACCTCTATGTGGACTCCAATGACCTCAGTTATGTCTCTAGACAAGGATGAGAAAGGGAAACCTTTTGATGAAACTAAGTACAGAAGCATAATTAGGTCTTTGCTCTACCTTAGCGCAAGTATACCAGATATCATGTTTTCAACATGTGTATGCGCTAGATTCCAGGTGAACTCTAAGGAATCTCACTATATTGCTGCAAAGAGAATTTTGAGATATCTTAAAGGTACACCAAATCTTGGCTTATGGTACCCAAGAAGTAATGATAGTGAACTGATTGGATTTTCAAATGCAGATTTTGCAGGAAGCAAAGACGACAGGAAAAGCACTTCCGGGACTTGCCAGTTCCTAGGAAGAAGACTCATCTCATGGAGCAGCAAGAAGCAAAACTGTGTCGCAATCTCAACGGCTGAGTCAGAATATATTTCTGCCGGTAGTTATTGTGCACAGTTGCTTTGGCTAAAGCACCAGTTGGAGGATTATAACATGAAGATCAAGGACATTCCTTTGTTCTGTAACTCCTCGAGCGCCATCACAATCGCAAACAATCTAGTCTCACATAGCCGGACTAAACACATCGAGTTGCGATACCACTTTATCCGGGATCATGTGGAGCAAGGGGATGTAGATCTGAAGTATGTGTCTACAGATCGGCAGGTTGCATATATCTTCACCAAGCCGCTGGATGAGACCAAGTTCAATTTCTTCAAAACTGAACTTGGGTTGCTGAATAAGGAAAATTAAACCAAAGTGATCAGTTCAAAGGCTCAAGAATCGAGGATACTCCTAAAAGGTCAGATTTTACCAAGTGGAAGGCAGTTCTCGAGAAGTTCGTTTCTCTCTCGAGAACTCTGGAGACTAGTTTTCGAAAAGTCATTCTCTCTCTCGAAAACTCTGGACCCCAGTTCTCGAGAACTTTCTAACTTCTCGAAAACTCTCGGCCACTTCTCGAAAAGTTTAACCTACTTCTCGAGAGCTGGACCGACCTTCTGCCGAAATTTCTTAACTCTGTTAATTCATAAATTTCATGATTTCTACCCTAATTTAAGGCTAATTAGACTTATAATTAACATTACGAGGATACTATATATATCTAAATCTCTTTAGAATCCGAAATCAACCGTCATTTCCAAAATTCTCTCGCACCTCTTCATCTTCCGCCGACCGACATCTCCGTCTCTGCCGCTCCGTTCGTTGCCTTCACCGAAGCAAATGGCTCACAGTTCAAAGATTGGGATTGGAAGTGAACTCATTGTTGCAGGAATGGTCGACGTTTTCGACGATTTCCAAAACTTGATGATACTTCTCGAGACAGCCGGACTGATGTTTGTACTTACAGAGCCCGTGAAGATTGTTTTTCCAGAGGTAGAGGAATTTTTCAAGAATGCCAAAACAAGGAGAAATGGAATGATTTTGAAAACCACAGTTAAGGGAATTAAGATAAAGCTTGACAAGCATAGGGTTTCTAAACTTCTGAAATTGCCTATTGTCCATGAGGAAGATGACCTCACTCCAGAAGATTATGACAGAGCCTACTCTTTTTGTGGAATTCCAGAGGAATACAACTCCCTCAGGAGAAATCTGCTTAATGACGTGGGAAAACTCCTCGCAGATATCATTGGCAAGATACTGTGGTGCATTACAGGATCAGTAAGTTTCATATCTCATGACTTGTTTGGAGTGATGACAGCAGTGATCTACAGGAAATGCTTTCAGTTTGGTATGATGATATTTGAAATGATCAGAGACAGCATTCATGAGCCCAAGTTTGCAAGGATAATCTCGTTGCTATTGAGTGAGATTGATCCAGTAACATTCAAACTCTCAAAAGGTACCCCTATCCATCATCTGAAAAAGATATCTGTCACCTCGATCCAGAGATGGGAACTTAAATTAAAGAACCCTAGACAGTTAGCTAAGGAAAATGGTGCTGAACCATCTGGTGCAGCAACAGAGGGGGAGCCTGCACTTTCTACCTCAGCCTTCAGGATTTCTACTCCACTTAGGAGCCCTAAGGAGTCTTCTCCAATATCTACCCAGTCAGATTTACCAGCTCAAGAGGTACTCAAGGATACAGATGAAGCTATAGATAAAATGATTGAGGAACTCTCATCTGAGGACCCTCTTCCTCCTCTTCCAAAAGATGTTTCTGCTGAACTACCCAGAGATACTCCTTCCCCCCTACCTTCACATCAAGGTACTCCTACTCCTCCTCAATCCCCAAGACAAGTATCCACTCCTCCAAAGACCATCCTGTCATCTGAAGAGGATGAGCAAGCTCCTGAGGAGGTAGAACCCCTCTCAGGACACTAGACTTCAACCTTCCAACATTCATTGATGAGGAGGGTGATCCAGTCTCTCACACTGTAAGAGCTAAGAGCTCTGTTGTTCTAGAAGAACTGCCTCCATGGCAAGCCCCTCCACCTCCAGCTTCTCCTACCAGTGCTCCTGCCTCTACTGCCTTATCAAATGCCCCTCCAGCTCAGACTGTTTCCATCCCTCATGCTCCTACTACTACTGCTGTTGTTATGGTGAACATAGATATTCTCTCCAAGATAGAAGAAATGCTCTCTGCCCAAAGAAAACACTTCGATGAATCCCTTCAGAACATTCAGAAATAAGTCACTGCTTTGGAACAAGAGATGAGCAGAGGTTTCGCTGAAATTCAAGTCAACACTGACCAGCTCAAAGAATTATTCAAAATAGGAGGGAAGGCCTTAGATCATACAATCAACAGTATTGGAAAAGTAATGGACCAATCAGTTACTCTTGCAAATAATCAGATACAACTGGACAAACGAGCTGAAGAAAATGTAATGAAGGTATGCAATGAGGTTGGAACCTTCAAGGAGGATGCCATAGCTACCCAATCTGTAGAAATCAGAAAGGGGGAGGACATTGTCAAAGCCCAAGTTGAAAAGCTTAATAATGAAGCCAAAACTCTGTGGACTGCAAAAGTTAGTGAGATCAATAAGGATGTTCTAGAACAAATTCAATCTGTAAAATTCCATACTTATGATACAGCTGTATGGATGCACAACCAGATATTCCCAGATTTTCAGGCAGACCCAAATGTGATCCCTCACCATCTAAATCCTCTTGCTGAAGGTACATCTAGCCAAGTGTCTCAACCCCAAGTGCCTCAACCTCAATATCCCACTTTCTCTCCTAGGCCAGAAGACCAGGAACCTCCTCCAGCTTCTTACTCTCAGGTCTGGGATAATGTGATACCAGAAGATCTACCAGAGATTCATATCCCAAAGAAAAGGAAGTATGGGGAGGGACCCTCTGCCAGTAGATCAGCTCCTCAGCCTAAAGCAGAAAAGAGAACATCTCAAGAGTTTGCTGAAGTATGGAGCCCAACCTCAAAATCTTTAATTCTTGATACATTGAAACTTATAATGGATCTGAATGAGAAAAGAAGTCTGCACTACAGCTATTTGGAATGGGAGTTATATGAGAAGTCAATGACTAAAAGGAGACTACATGACAGAGAATATGGTAAAAACAATCCTAAAGCTCCTCCAAAACCTCCCAGATACTATCCCAAACCCTTCAGCTACCATAGAAGACAACAGGCTAAACAAGAAGCAACAGCAGAACAGAGATGATTCTTGATGGTTGTGGTGTTGAGAACTGAAAAGGAAATGAATGTTGATTAAAACACTAAAAGATTTTTGATATATATAACATTTCCTAGTTTTGCTTAATTATAATTTCTAATTTTTCTTTTTGTGCTTTTACTGCTCTTACCTTTCTTCTTTCATGCTCTTTTTTTTGTTATAATAATTCACCTTAGTATAAAGGGTTCTGACTTCTACAAATAGGGGGAGATTATTGGGTATTGTCTCCATAATAACCCAGATTTGCATGAAGTCACCCTTTGAACTAAGATGAATTAAGTTGTATTTGACATCTGTGTTCTAGTGTATGTTTGCAGATCCTCAGTTCTAAGTGTAGACCAATGTCTGTCTACAGTGGGTTAGGAACACAGGACCACTCAGTGTAATCCCTCACTGGGTGATCCAAAGTGTTGACTCATGTGCAGCCTCTCAATTAGGATACACTTCATATTCAAACTTTGGAGCACAAGATGGAGACAAGTCCAGAAGGAAATCTTACATGAAGTTCTTGAAAAAGAATCTCTAAGTCCATATCTCGAGAAGTTCTCTCAGAGTTCTCGAGAAGTATGACATAGTTCCCGAGAGCCTCAGACTCTACCTCTCGAGAAGTCAGGACAGTTCAAGAATTTCTCTAAGTTGAAGTTTTCGAGAGGTTAATAAAGTTCTCGAGAACTACTATAGAAGTTCTCGAGAATTACTCCTTGGGTCTCGAAAAGTTCTGCTTTCTCTTCAGGAATTGGACTCAAATCAAGTTCTCGAGAACTATTCCATAAGTTCTCGAGAAGTATTCAGTTCAGGTATTTCTTTAGAAGTTGACTCTAAGTAAAGTTCTCGAGAAGTGCTATATAAGTTTTCGAGAAGTTTTTGTTGTCGAAAAGTTTTCTGTCAAGTTCTCAAAAAGTCGATTTAGTTCTCGAGAACTATAATCCCGTATTCTCAAGATGTCCAAGGCTATTTCAAGGAGATCAGTGATCGAGATGCAACCATAGTTTTTGAAAGCTTAGTACATAGTTCTCGAGAAGTATCTCAACTTCTCGAGAACTAAGTTCATCTTTTTCCAGAAATTTTCTCTAAGTCCAGATCAGACGGAATTTAATTCAACCCGACAGGATTGGTCCACATGTCATCATTTATGATAATTTCAACTGTTAGAGACATCCTATATAATGTCTTGTCACTAATACATAACCCTAAGAAGGATTAAGAGATTGATCGAGCAATTCCGTACTTTCCTAAATCGTTGGTTCAGCCGCATTTCTCTCAAGCCCGACGACCTAAAGCTGCCGCCGACACTCTCGTTCTGATCGATCTTCATCTCTTCGACTGTTAGAAGCGATTTGCATCATCGATCTAAGAAGATCTACTGGTTCAAGAAAGTTTCTGTTCTTTTTCATCCGGTAGATTCAAGATTCTCTCAGGTCAATCTACAAGGTTTCTTCTCCAAATCTGAAAAGGGCCGTAACTTCAAGAAGAAGACCTAAAGATATATTTCTTGCAGATCTGAGATATTTTGTGCTTATATTTTTCATATCTTTTGTAAAACTTGTAGGAGATTAATCTTTGAGTGTAGGAGCGTGGTTCTCCGAGTTGTAGGAAGAGTTCATCTTCCGAGTGTAGATCCATTTGGATCGAGTTTGTAGGAACGTGGTTCCGAGGCATAGGATTGGTTTGCAATCCGAGATAGTGGAGTAGCCGGATCTAGTGATTTGCTAGAACGGTGAGGTAAAGTGGACGTACCCAAGGATGGGGAACCACTATAAATCTTTTGTGTCCTTCTGTGATTACTTGATTACGTATGCTAGATCTCTAAATTTTTATTCCGCAAACAAACGCACAACTTACTTATTCACCCCCCTCTAGGTGATTTAGGTTGATAACTTTCCACTTTTAGTCTCAATGGCGGTCTGAATAACCAACGCATCACAGAAGGGATCCTCGTGATCCGGCAGGTCCCTCGTGGAAAAGTAATCTTCTCATCCGGGGAGGGGTTTATGACGTCGAGGCAATGCTCCGACAATACATGGAATAAAGGCTGGCCTTGCGGGTAGCCTCAATCCCCCCCCCCCATGGATCACCCCGATCCCCCCTCGATCTCCCACATCTGATCGATCTACACACGGGTCCTCCTCCCGGTTCCTGTCACCTCTACTATCTGTATCGGAAGCTACTGCTCCCCTGCTCACTTCCCCCTCTTAAATTCCAGAAACTCTGGGCAGGTAGCCATCGCGTGACCTTCCTCCTTATGGAAGTCACAATACGGCATTGCTACCCCCCATCCCGCCTCCCCTCTTGGGGATTCCTCATCCTCCCTGCTCTTGCTCCTGCTCTTCCACGCTCTCTTCCTCTTCCTCTCCCCCGGCTAATGGCCATAGCTTACTGAGGCAAGGGCGGGAGTGGTCTAGGACCATGCCCCCACTCGAGTTGATTAAACCTCCCTGGTACTCCTTGGTAGTAGTTTCTCCCTCCTTGGGGGGACCTCTGCCTTGTCATTGAGTAGGACCTCCTGGCTGCCTCCAGCCTAACTCCTGAGGCACTAGACCCCTTGGTTCTTTCCTTCTCCTTCCTTTCTACTGCCTCGCTCCTCCTGGTTCCCTCAACTCCACCTCCGTCAACCTTGCCAATTTCTTAGCAAACACCGGGTTTGCTACCTCCATATCTATCTCCTTTGCTGCCTTCTCCATCAACTCTTCAAACGACAACGACACCTTCCTGGTCAGGCTTATCTTGAAGAAGCCCTCCCTCAGCCCCATGGTGAAGGCCATCTGGAGAGCAAATCCTGGCGCCTCCTGAATGTCTAGGATTTCCTCCTGGAAGCGATCCACGTACTGGGACAAGGACTCGTCGGCCTTCTGCTTGATCAGAAAAATAGACTTTGGATTCTTCTTCCTCTTCTTCGAGGTCGAGAAGCGCAACTGTAAGCTCCTACTTAAGTCCTCAAAACAGTATATCGACCCTGCTAGGAGTTAGTGAAACCAATCCCTAGCCTTTCCCTTCAAGGTGATGGCGAAGAGGCGACACTTGAATGCGTCCGTCATCGATCTGATGGAGACCGCGTCTTCGAACCACTGTAAGTGCTGGAGGGGGTCGTCCTTTCCCACATAGTAGGTCATCTCTGGCTCACGAAATCCCTCTGGGACGGGAGCCGAGAGAATCAACTCGCAGAAGGGGGACCCTCTTGTCGGAGGTCTCACTACATCCACTCGCGTGACCATCTCCCCTGGCAAGATGGCACTCGCCGGACTGGTGAAGAGTTCCCTGCCTTCCAGGTCTCCCCGGCTTCCTTCCACCTCCTTCTCCTTCCCTGGTCGCCTCCCTGGTGCGTCCTCGCCTACCCTTGCAGGAATGATACCCTCGTGGGGCACGAGATCGGACATCTGGGGTGGAGGGGTCACACAATCTCCTCGCTGCGAGATCTGCTGCAGCATGTTCATGATGCCCCCGATGGATGCCATGAACTCCTCTGTCCCAACGTATCCTCCGAGATTCTGGGACCCGCCCTCATCTGCTCCTTCAAGATCTCCTGCCATGAAGTAGCCCAAAGTTCTTCTATGTAGGTTGCGCTTCATGCTCACCGCACCAAAAATATTGGAATCAGCTTGCCGGTCCCTCCTAACGCTCAGATCTAAGGTTGCAGCTCACACCTACTCTCCTTGGACCTTTTTCCGGACATGGCTCTCGAAAGAATAGACAGTGGGCTTTAGCTCGGAGGTCCCGCCTCTTACTCGGGAGAACTAGAAATCCCCCCTCCCCCTCCCTAGCCAATGCTGAGCTAGGTGCCTTTAGTAGAAGAAAAGGAAGGGTCCACGCATTCTACAAGGCACCTTACCGGTATATTTATAGGCCTCTGAATTTGAACAGCCAATAACCAAACTGAACTGTCCTGAAATTACCAGAATACCCTTAGTTGGGTCTGCCAACAACCAAACTCCATTGTTCTGAAGGGTTATATGCAGACCACCAAGGGCAAAAGAGTAAAAACACCTGGGGCTAAAAATATAAACCCTACTCTACCCGAACCGGCCCTTGACTAAATATTGAACCGATCCTATGCCTCTCGCCGAACCGGCGCTCGGCGAGAGTGTCATCTCGCGGGCGAGAGCTCCCCTCCTGGAGCCTTTTTGCCTAGCGAGTCGTCCCTCGCCTTGCGAGTGGCCCCTTCCCTAGAACCCACTCTCCTAAATAATGGTGCGGCTCTCGCTTGGGTCCCTCTTGCCTAGTAAGCAGCTCCCATACCGCGAGTGGTCCTTTCCCTGGGATCCACTCGCCTAGCGAGTCGGTTCTCGTTTGGGCCATCTCACATAGTATAGCCTTCTTAAAACTCTTCTTGCTTCCCTTCCTTGAGCCTTCCACTCCTACAAGCCCGAGTTTGTGCACTCAGACAATTCAACGACCTTCCTCTCTTTTGCGGCCTTCAGTTCCTGTCCCTTTCTTTTCATCTCCCTGGGATATTCCTCAGAATGTATCTTTAGTTTGAGCTCATGGGTCTTCAGGTTTCCAATGAGGCTTTCTATCTTCAGTGTGCTGATATCATGTGATTTAGCAATTACTGTCACCTTCGGGTTGAATCGTGGAGTCAAAGATCGCAGGATCTTCCTCACCAGGTCTCCATTTGAGTATCTCTTCCTGAGACATCTAGATGCGTTGACAATCTTGGTAAAGTAAGTTTGCATGCTATCCACCTCCTCGTCGATCTCCATCCAAAACTGTTCGTATTTAGATTCCAGTCAGAACAGTTTCGACTCCTTTACCTAGGAGGTACCTTCGTAAGTTAGTTCAAGCAGACGCCAGATATCATAAGCAGTTTCATAATTACTGATTTTATTGAATTCAGTTTTATCCAATGCACTTAATAAAGAGTTTATGGCTTTTGCATTGTTAGTACTTTTCAGCTTGTTAGCGTCCTCCCATTTGTCTGGCGGGTTGATTAATACTATATCTCCTACAAGGATAGTGGGTACAATGTATTTCGTTTTGATTATGGCCCACACGTCCATGTTTTGTATCATTAAAAAAAATTTCGTCCGCATTCTCCAATGGTTGTAGTCCGTCCCCATAAATAGTGGAGGTCTACTCATATCTTGTCCCTTAGGGAAATCCTAATTGACGTTGGCTATCTTGTTTCAAGATTTTAATCCTTTTTAAGTAACCTGCTCTAAAATCACTTATTGGATCGGATAGCCAACCTTAGAGGAGGGTGAATAAAATTCACAAGAAAAATTTAAAAATTAATTTGAGATTTACCCAGGAGAACTGGTTCTGGATGCTATTGTGGCGCGTTAGCTTGATAGTGTGTGGCGGTAAGTCACATACCTCGTTTTCTTCAGCAAACTTCTCCTTGAGGGCACACACACCCTTCAGAGATCTACCGGCATACAACCATCAAAATCAGAAAAAAGAACAAAAAGTAATTTTATTCAACAGAAAATGAAAGAGGTTTACAACAACAAATAACTAGATCTCCATGACACCGGAGATCGGCAGGGAATTTCAAACTTGTTTTTGTTTTCTATACCAACCTACTACCTGGATCGATTGGCTCTCTCCCTTTCCATCCCCAGAAAGGTATTTGAGTCGAATCTTCACCTTCCTACCCAAAAGTGTATTAGAGCCCCACCAGATCCCTTGATCTAATTGTCCCTTCCTCAGGACGATTTCTCAAGGAACCCTTCCCGGATTTCGACGACCCTCACTGGTCGATTTCCCTCACTTACAAACAATTAGCAAAAGAGAAAATTACAATAAGAGATTAAAGAAGATTTAAAGTGGTTCTCCCTCAAAATTATTCCTCTGTCGAGCGGTGCGTGAACGGCGCTAAAGATCTTTATTCTTGAAAGTATCTAGCGTCTACCTAAATCACCTTGAGGGGGGGGGGTGAATAGGTGATGTTTGTGTCTTTATGTCTGAGCTTGGCATGTTGGAAGAAATCAAGAACTTCCTGGTCCAGAACTTTGCAAGGGTGTTCTAGGATAAAGGACAGTCCTGCAGTTTCCAACATAAGAATAACATTCATGAATTCATCTTAAGCATGAGAAAACCCTGTCCAGACCAATTCACTTCCCCCTAGCAAGCCACTGGTGGTTCTAGGAGCCATAAAATAAAGAATTGAAATCTGATTTGGAAAACTGGAATCTGATACTACTGTAAAACTGAAATTGGATACTACATCGGAGAACTGGAAACTGT
This sequence comes from Platanthera zijinensis, assembly GCA_039513925.1. Taxonomy (NCBI): domain Eukaryota; kingdom Viridiplantae; phylum Streptophyta; class Magnoliopsida; order Asparagales; family Orchidaceae; genus Platanthera; species Platanthera zijinensis. The sequence goes on from CM077079.1 coordinate 259,386,744, forward strand.
TGTCGCTGAAGAGCTGGACTTGTCGGAATCGGCGGATTTTGGCTTCCGGGAACCCACCACAATTCGAAATTGGCGAGAGAAATTGGATGCGTCGGTCAGCTAGGGCTTGGAAGAACTGCACAACCCTAATCGCGGGTGAGGAAACATGTGCTTTGTAAGAACTTCTCGACGAGAATGACGATAAGAAAGCGCGAGATCTGAAAGGTCAAATTCCGGATGTCAGCAATTCGGCTGGATTATCATCGAATGGGCTTTGCAGCTGACCTCTTATTATATATATATATATATATATGTATATATTTTTCAAATCGACCTAGAAGGAGCATATCTTATTTGTCGTCGGTTCTTTTGATCTAATATATTAAGAAAGAATTTTCCTTCCAAGTTAAATTCGGTGAGATTCACTGGATGTAGAGGTTGATTCGGCAAGTATCCATGATATATGATGAATCGATGAGATTCCCGTCCGATATTCGCCGAGTTTTCCTTAGAAAATTCTTTTGATGTCCTAAATTAATTCCCGATTGAATTCTTGCTTGCTAAGCTTCTTCACGAGTCCATCTTTAGCATGCCTAGTTCCGTTTTGAAGAACAAAAATATGACCTCGTCTAGCGGCTTCATGAAATATCTACAACCTACTTGTCCGTAGGGAGATAGCTGAGGGCTATGTCCTTGTTCTCCATATGCTCCCGGATGAAATGATAGCGCACCTCAATGTGCTTTGTCCGGTTATGGGAGACTAGATTGTTTGTGATTGACATTGCGCTGGATGAGTCGTAATACATTGGAATCTCTTTGAACTTCAAGTTGTAGTCTTGTAATTGATTCCAGATCCATAGAAGCTGTGCGCAACAATTACTCGTAGAGATTACTTGGACTCGGTAGTAGAAGTTGCCACACAATTCTGCTTCTTACTGCTCCATAAGATAAGCCGTCTTCCGAGGATTTGACACATCCCGGAAGTGCTTTTCCTATCATCCCTGCTTCCTGCAAAGTCGGTATCTGAAAAACCAATTAGTTCGACATAATTATTTCTCAGGTACTATAAGACAAGATTTGGTGTACCCTTAAGGTATCTTAAAATCCGCTTTGCAGCGACGTAATGAGATTCCTTAGAGTTCACCTGATATCTAGCGTAGACACATGTTGAAAATATTATATCTGGTCTGTTGGAAGTCTAGTAGAGCTACGATCCAATTATGCTTCTGTATTTGGTTTCATCAAATGGTTTCCCTTTCTTATCCTTGTCCATAGACACAGTTGAACCCATTGGAGTCCTCATAGAGGTTACATTCTCCATTCATAATTTTTTAAGAATCTCCTTGGGGTGAACTTCGTATTAGAGATGAAAATTCCATCTTCAGATTGATTCACTTGAAGTCCTGAGAAATACTTCAGCTCTCCCATACTACTCATTTCAAACTTCCCTTACATAAGTTTGGAAAACTTCTTACAAAGGTTGTCTTCCGTAGTGTCAACAATAATATCATTGACATAGATTTGCACTAGCAGAATCTTTCCTTTAACTTTCCTAAGAAATAATGTCTTGCCTATCTTTCCCCTTGTGAACTTATTCTCAAGAAGAAAGCTATACAATGTCTCATACCAAGCTCTGGGAGCTTGCCTTGTGCAATATAATGTTTTATTCAAAAAGTAAATGTAATCAGGGAATTGAGAATTTACAAAACCTGGGGGTTGCTCTATATATACTTCCTCTTTCAGATTCCCATTAAGGAATGCTGAACTCACGTCCATTTGGTAAACTATGAAGCCTTTGAGGGCAACATATGCAAGAAACAACCCGATTACCTCGAGACGAGCCACTGGAGTAAAGGTCTCGTCAAAGTTGATCCCCTCTTCTTATCTGTATCCTTATGCTACAAGTCTGGCCTTATTCTTGATGATTACTCCATGTTCGTCCAGCTTATTTTTGAATATCCACTTGGTGTCGATCACGTTCAGTCCTTTAGGACTGGGTACCAGCTCTGAGACTTTGCAATATTCAAATTGATTAAGCTCCTCTTGCATTGCCAATATCCAAAAAGCATCCTTGTTTGCCTCTTTGAATTTCTTTGGCTCAACCTGCGATAAAAAACTTAGATGCATAACCTCATTAGCGGTACCTTTTCTAGTTCTCACACTATCGCCTGGCTCTCCTATTATCTGATCAGTTGGGTGATCTCTTAAGTGTCTGAACCCTAGATTCATTGCTCTTCCTCTAGAAGGTTATGCAATATCTAGTGCATCCTCTATAGGTTGTAGCAATTCTTCCTCTAGAGGTTCTTCATCCATTAAGCCTGGATCGACGATCTTGACTGAGCTTAGAGCTTCTTCCTTAACAGCTTCATCCAAGCTTAGCTCCTTGAATCTGGTACCTGTATCTGCACCAATAACACTAAACGAGCTGCTTTGGAGCATGCTTGTCTCATCAAATACAACATTTATTGACTCTTCTACCACCAGAGTTTTCTTATTGAAAATCATCTGCTATGGCTACTATAACCTACAAAAATACCTTCAAAACATTTTTCACTAAACTTAATCTGGTAATACTTCCCATTATTAAGTATGAAGCATTTGCTTCCAAAGATTCTAAAATAGGACACAGTCGGTTTTCTGCCCTTCAATAGCTCATAGGGGGTCTTACGATAGTTTTTGTTGATAAGTTCTTTGTTTTGCATGTGACAAGTCGTGTTGATTGCTTCAGCCCAGTAGTACTCCAGAAGTGAAGCGTCATTCAACATCGTAGTGCATGCTTTAATTAGGGTTCTATTCCTTCTCTCAGTAATACTATTTTGTTGTAGAGTATGCGTAGAGGAAAACTCATGAAAGATACCTTGACTTTCACTGAATACTGTCATGGCACCAGACTCAATCTCTGTTCCGTTGTCACTTCTAATTTTGACCACTAAGCCGTTCAGTTCGTTTTGAATTTGCTGAACAAAATTGTTGAAATACTCGAAGGTGTCTGACTTGTGTTTCAGAAAGAGTACCTAAGTAAAATGCAAGTAGTCATTAACAATTACTAACGTATAAACCTTACCTCCTAAGCTGTGAATTGGCATAGGACCGAATAAGTCCATATGAAGTAAATATAAAATTCATGAAGAAACTTTTTCAGCAATACCCTTGAAGGTAGCCCGTATCTGCTTACCCATTTGACAGGAGTGACATGGACTCTCTTTAAGGCACTTAATGCTGGGGGAATCACGCACTAACTTGTGAGAAAATAGCATATTTATATTTTTGTAGTTAATATGTGCTAATCTCTTATGTTATTGGTCACAGAGAGATGCACTACTTTTAGCCATAAAACACACTGGGGTAGAATTGTCTAAACAAAGAAAATTTAAACAGAAAATATTTCTGCTCCGAGTGACAGTTAAGACCATCTCCAAATTTGTAGATGATTTTATCAATCACTTGTCCTTGCAGAACTCAACGATGTAGCCTTTGTCATATAGATGACTTATGCTTATAAGATTATGGTGTAATCCTTCAACATAACCTACGTCTGTGAAAGAGACTATGCCATTGGAAATCATACCATAACCTTTTGTTGTTCCCCTGTATGACCCTCCAAAGATCACTTTTGGTTTAACTTCAACTGGGGTATACTCAAGTAAATGACTTCTTATCCCGGTCATGTCCTGAGAGCATCCACTGTCCAAATACAAGATCAGATTTTTGGTGGCCTTTGGACATACCTGCAAAAACAAATCATTTTACCTCAGGAACCCAAATGTATTTGGGTCCTTGGTTCCTAGTCAGCTGAACACCACTAGGAACATTAACCTTGTGAGTGGTCGTTCTCGCATTGCTAACTCATGGGGTTACAAAATTAGCAGGATTGTACCAACAATCTGTGCCAAAATGACCAATCTTGCCGCAACACCAACAGTTAAACCTGTTGTACCTTTTCTTGAACTCCTGCTTTACCTTTTGGAGCTAAGATCTAGCAGGGGAAACATTCTTAGAGGTGGGGGCCTCCTAGTTGTAACAAACACAGGAGCTACCCATCTCTTTAGCCTTAGGCATAGCAGATTTAGCTTTTGGTGCCTTATTATTGTTATGTCCATGTACATACGGACCATAACTCTTTATCTGAATTTCTTCATAAGATGCTTTGAACACGGTAGCACCAATGTCACGAGGACGGGTCCATCCCTGGTATCTATTCTTGGGCTCTACATAAGTAGGCCTAGCATAATAACTATAGGATCACTCCAGGTCACACTTGTTTGTCGAGAAGATTACCTTCCTAAACAAGGGTTGACCCATGGGTGCCTTCCCCTTTTCCTTGGCACTAGACTTCCTGGCTGCCTTACCCTTTCCACCTACGTGGCGAATACCACTACCCTTCTTCTGAGCTAAAAACTCATCAATGAGAGGGAGAATAGTCTTCGGCTTGGAGTAACTCTCAACGAGTTTTCTCTCCACCGCGAGCTTTTCTTCTAACTCATCAAGATATTTTTCTTTCAGACTCAATGTTTCAGCGGATCCCTTGAGTTTCTCTTTCAAGGAGTGGACTTTATCTCTGAGAGGAAGTGTTTTGCAATTTCATCCTTCAGATTAGTTTCCATTTCCTTGAGGGAGGCAATCTCCTTTAACTGCTTTCGGACTACCTTACAACATTTGTCGAAAGCCTTTAATAGGAGCTAGTGGTGAGCCATCAATTCTGGTTTGTCCTCATCAGAAGTATAGCCTTCATGACCACTGGTGGACGTTTTAGACTCAGAATAATAGCCCACTCCCTTGTCTGATTGTGCCATAAGACTGAAGTAAGCTTCCTCATTTTTTGAGCTCGACTCACTCGAGTCACAATCACTGAGAGTCTTTGACTTCTTGGCTACGAAGCTCTTTTCTTCTTTTCTCTTTCCTTTGAAGGATCTCTTTTCATATTTCTTGGAACCATCCTTCTTCTTGTAGGGACACTCCGCAATCACATGTCTTAACTTATTATAATAATAGCAAACAATGTCAGAGGAAAACTATTTGTTCGGTTTTGATTTATATCTGGCCTCCTTATTATAGCTTTTTGTCATTTGATCACCGTCATGACGTGATCTCCTGGAGTCTGAAGAGGATGACCGATTTTTCATTTGACTCCTCTTACTCAGCAGTTTCTTGAACTACTTGGAGATAAGAGAAAATTCTCCATCTGATAGCTCAGAGCCTGACATGCTTGGCTCAAAGTCTTCTGGAGTATCAGGAGCTCGTGTCCTTATGGGTGACATAGCTTTAGACTTTGTCGACCCTTCGTCATTTAGATCCACTAACTTTTCTCTACTAGAAGTTCTGTTGCTTTGCTCCTCCTTCTTGGTGTTCATATGGAGTTCGTCGGAGAGCAATTTGCCAAACAGGTTTTGGGGGTCGATTTCTGGCATTTTCCCAAATTTCCTAATAGAAATAACTTTGGTATCCCAGTCCTTAGTCAAGGATCTTAGAAATTTGTCATTGAGCTCACCGTCAGTGAATGTGCGACCATATTTCCTGAGGCCGTTGACGATCTTGAAATTTTTTTCGAAGCTATCATCAATAGAGTCACTTGATCCTTGCTTAAATGCTTCGTACTCTTGATTCGGTAAAGATCTTCGATCTTCTCGAACTTCCTCAGTCCCTTCCATCAGAACTACTAAGCAATACCACATTTCCTTTGCAAACTTGCTGTGGAATAAGTTTTGGAGCATAAAGTCATCCACTGCGCTTGCAATGATGTTATTCGCTTTCTTATCCAAGGATACCAAAGAAATTTCATCCTTTGTTAAATCCATCATTTTCTTAGGGATCATAATTACCAGATTCAGAGCTGAAGCTTGAGTAGGTATATGTGTCCCTTCTTCCACTATCTGAAAAATTCTGGGATCCACAGCTTCTATGAAAAACCTGACTCGTTCTTTCCATATGGGAAAGTTCTCTTTTGTGCATATAGGCAGCTTCACAGATAACATGTCCTTGCTTCTATCCATGGTGAATATGCAGAATCTCTAAACGCTAGATCAGGGATCTTGTTCAATGTGTTAGCCTTATCAAACAGAATGCCCCTCTAATACCAATTAAAAGTATCTAGCGTCTATCTAAATCACCTAGAGGGTGTGAATAGATGATGTTTGTGTATTTTTGCAAAATTATAAATCACTTAAAAATCAAGCACACAAACACAAAGATTTTATAGTGGTTCCTCGAGTTGGCTACGTCCACTTTCCCGCCTCGCCTATCTACCACAAAATGATAGATTCAGCTACTTCACCAAACTTGGATTTCGTAAAATCTTACACCTCAGAGCCGCAACTCCTACAAATCGGAGACGACACTCCTACCACTCTATCCAAAACCGGATCTACATACTCGATCCACAAACAGATCTACTACTCGATTCACAAACGGATCTACTCACTCGATCCACAGAAGGATCTACAAACTCGTAGAAACTTCTCCTACAAGAGTAAATAAATATTACAACAATTATTACAATGAATCCTTTGCAAGATCTGAAAACTTCAGTAGCCAGTTCTTCGAAAAAGGTTGATCTTGATTTCACTTGGAGAACAAGGGGAAATCTGAAATCTTCCGGAGATCTTGAAACTAGCGCCTTCAATCGACACGATCTGGAGAAGTGTAGATCTGAAGGAGATAATCGATCCATACACATATATCGATGAAGATCTATCATGCATAGTAAGTTGACGGCGGCCGATCGGAAATTGCAAAAACCTGGAGGGAGCAGCCGACGACTTGTCTATTTTGGAAAGTTCTCGTCGATTCAAAATGTTAGCAAAAGCATGATTAGGATGGAAGAAAATATCCTTAGGTATTTATAGACATCCTCCTTGCAACGCTATAAAATAAATTTCTAAAAATGAAAGGTGGAATTTACTGTGCATGCCCTACAGAAACTCGTCACTGCTTTTTTGAATTTTTCGGAAAAAAGGACCTAAGTCAAATTAGTCAAGTATCGACGAGTATCATATTGATACTCGCCGAATATATCTTGATATACGACGAATATGACTTAGCCAAATCATCTCAGGCCGGCTGGTCACTCGACACCATGGCGACAAGTCATACTCGACAAATTCGTCGAGTATCACCAGGCATACTCAACAAATTCGTCGAGTATCGGTCAATAGACTCGGCGCACTCAACGCCTTTATTCGACGAATTAGACTTGGGAAAATCTATAGAAGTAGTGTCGACTGGACTCGATGAATTCGGCGTGTATCACTTGGCATATTTGACGAATTCATCGAGTATCGTTAGATACATTCGACGAATTCGATGAGTATGCATGACGATACCCGGCGAATTTTACTTAACAGGTCTTTCACTACTCTAATGAATTTACCCTAAGTATATACGATGAATTCGACGTGTATTGGTAAGTATACACCATGAATTCGGCATGTATCAATGACGATACTTGATGAATTTGACGTGTATCAATGACGATACTCGATGAATTCGACGTGTATGCTTAACCATACTTGCCGAATTTTACTTAGGTAAAATTTCTATTTTTCCTGGGTCTAACCCTTGACCATCCTTGAGCTTTCTCTTATACTTGGGATAAAAGAATACCCCAATAGAGAGATTACACGTGAGTCAACACTTCGACCTATATAATGAGGAATTACATTATGTAGTCTTGTGTTTACTGATCCACTGTAACCTGACATTGGTGTGTACTTGGCATTTTAGACCTGCAAGTGCATAACTAAAAAGTAGCATCAAATACAATCACAATTAATCATTGCTTGACTGGACCCTTCTTCACATTAGGGTTATTATGGATACAAAACCCAACAGTTCTATTACCCATGATCAACTCCTCTTGGTCGTATTAGTCCTTTGCTTGTCAAAGATCTTCGTACGTGAATTGGAGGGAGGCATCGTTCTCTTCCTTCGGCGAAGATGGTAGAATAATGCTATCAGCCGGCACACGAACCCTGGAATTCTAATAGGTCTCTCCCTTTGGTCGCCAAAAAAAGATTCGTGCTTTTATACATCTTTAAAAATAAGCTACCCATGTAATCAACTCCAACTTTGGAATATTGGTGCACCCACATGTTATTGTTGTGCGAGGGTAGTGTTTTGTGCATGCTTATTTGGGTTAGGTGTGTGAGCTATCATGTTTATCTTTGTATACCACACGTAAACCCAAGCCCCATTCTATACTTGAAGTCCTACTGATTCTTGCATTGAACCAAACCTTTGTTGTGGAGAGAGTGCGAACATGTGAGCTTTTGGTCACCGATAATGATGGATTTCTTTGGAGACTGTCCCGAGCCCCGGTCTTTGGTAATGCTCGCCTCAACGATCATTCTACTTTCTCCCTATGTGTGACCGGATGACTCACTGTGATTTAATTTTTGAGTAGAAATAATATATAAATACGCTCCAAGCTACGTATAAACTATTACATATAATTAGAAATTTCTTCTAGTGAAATTCTTTGTGTATGTGCATGTTACTTCGCGTGGTACTCCGCTCTTGCACTTGATATGCCAGCTATTCTGTTTTCTTATCTGCTTGAGGGATGATTTGCTCGGTATGAGCAAATGGTTATGTCTGGGGGTGTGATGAGTTTGATATTCATAGGGTTTTTCAGATTCATCTGGGCTAGTTTTCACTCTTGTGCACTACTCTTTTAGTCCATAATTTATTTTATTTCATTAATTCACACTTTCACTCTAAAGTATGTTGTTTAGGCCCATTGTGGTGTAAAATTGCGCACTTTGCATTGACGGTAAGCATATTTTGCTCCCCATGCCTAATTTAATTAGTTTTTTTGCTATTTGTGTGTGTGTTGGAGGCCTATGCCCTAGCTGTTAGTTTGTTGTGCAGGTGGGCAGATCCCCAGTGTTTCCCAAGTTCTTTCTTGTAGGAATCGTGTGGTCGTGCATTTTCTTCATGCATGGTTGATGTGATTGTGCGATGCCTACAAAGTTCCAAGCTGGTGATCTACCCAGGTTGTGCGATTTTCCCTTATATAAGTCATTTTGTCCGTGCGTGACCAAATCGCATGACCTCAACTTTTTGCCTAAAAAATTTATGAAATTATTGCTCGTGTGATTCCTTAACGCACGGTTGAATTCAACCATAGGCGAAGGAAATCGCACAATCTATCTGTTTGCCTAAGTTTTCAGTAATCTGACTCTAACCATGTGTTTTGTTCTCGCACTGGCTATTTTATCTGTATGTGATCAAAATCGCATGATCCCCTTTTGATCCAGGCTGGGTGATCCTGTGTGTTAAATTTTGCAAGATGCACGCATGATCGTTTGTTCGACAGTGTGTGCCTATTTTTTCTGACTTTTACTATTAAAGCACAGGAGTTTGCCCTATTCCGAATCTCCACTTTTAATTTTGTGTCAGAGCTCAGGTTTCACCCCATTTCTCCACTCCATCTTCGCCTACCTTTGTGAGGTCCTCTTGTCATCTTCTCCTTGAAAATCAAAGGCTACGAGATCCTCTTGGCCTCCTTCATCATTCACTGGCCTCCACGTGTGATTTTGAGGGAATTCTGACAATACTTGTGGAGTTCTCCTGTGAGGATGTGGCCGAAGACAATTGATAGAGGAAACATGTACAATAGAAGAAGGTGACAACTCTTCCGAACCCCGGACGGCGGTTGGACCTCAGCTCGGACAAGGCTTGACTACCATAGATTATGGCCATGAACCTCCAACGAGTCTCCGCCCCTTTGGTTGTAATATCACCCCCTCCATATTATAGTATTGTTCTTTGTACTTCCTTGGTTATATGAATGATTGTTGCCAAACCCTATCATGTTATATAGTTTATTTCATGTTTATGAAATCGCTTTGTGGTTTGCGCAAGTGAGGAGCTCCGCCATATCGCCATTTCCATACCCTCATCGTGAGCGTGGCCGCACTAGCAATTCTAGAGGCATGCATTGTGACAAGTTGCTCATGACCCTCACAATCTGTTGGTGCAAATCATTTCCTCTACTAGTCTTCTTGTCCATTCGCCTACCAAAGTAGTGCATCGTCGGCTGCATTGATTCTGTCCACCTAATGAAGTGGTGTGTGCAACCCATATTAGTTTAGTTAGATTTTATTTTGATTTTAAATACCAAATCCAAGCTCCAATTGTAATTCAAATCTATATAATTAATTTTCCAAATAATTGAATCGCGCGCCCTAACCTATATTCCTTGAGAGAGCGATATATGAGGATTTACTGCCACATTTTATATTACTTGAGTGACTGGTGCACTTGTCGTTAGCGCATCATAGGTCCCTTACTCTTATTCTCCTCTACTCTTATACTCACGCATATCCCATAGGTTTCCACTTTTCCCCCTCTATAATCCTTTTTAATATACTCAAAAAGCCCGCCGAAAGGGACACATTCGTTGCGGAGGGCCAGTCTGTTGTTTGTCGTTGTCGGTGGCACCCTCTTTTCTGTGCTCATTCTCCTATTAGTCGAGCCCGCATAGAAAAGTAACTAGTTAGTTGCAGTCTCCGATCTCTCCGCTGAACTCCCCAGTTGGTAGTAGAGTGCGGAAGAACTAGGTGATAACTTTTGCACCAACATGTTAGTTGTTATCTTAGTAAATTATCTCATACCAGCAACAATGTTTTTCAACTTTAATTTTTCAAACTAAAAAATATTCTTAACTGTCATCTAATGCGGCTTAACCAAATACGAGCTGAAAATACAAAATGAGACATAACCATTAGTATATATTTATTTATTTATTGTTTATATTAAATTAGAACAGGAGACACACCAGTTCTAAAAATTATGTTTGAACCAATGATAAAACAAATTTAGATTTTTGTTCTATTTTGGAGAATCGTCATCTTAATAATTCAGTTCAATATTTTAGTAGAATCCAAACCAAACTACATGTAACACCCCCATCTTTCTCACAGGATATAACGGAAGGTCTGGTCGGGCCCCAATGCCATATTCCACGGATAGTTAGTGGAGTTATGCATTGAAACAAAATCATTAGCGCATCCTAACTCAGAGTTATATTCTAGCGGAAGTACTTTAAAATTACTTAGAACCCAAATAAAGGGATGTCCACTAACCAATAAGTAGGAATGACATTCAAAATACACAAAGAGTTTGGCATTAAGGCCTTACAAACTGTTTCCTCATCAAAAGTATTTTAGAAACCCTAGCACACAGGCCGGCCACAAATGAAAACAGTAAAAGATTCGATTTTGGACCTTCGAGGGAAAGCCAACACAACATAAGGGACTTTAGCCCGCTACTTTCCACTTGACTCTCTAATAGCTGCACAAGCATGGCCACCAAGATGTGGCAAAAAATGACAATTGCCAGCATTAGTTGACCAAAATATAATAAACACGCCCCTCACTCGGGGTGGCGGTGCTCCTTTCCTGCAGATATATAGCATGCATATATAATGGCATCAGAACATTCAATTTAAACATCATTCACCATAGATGTTGGCGTGCAAGGCCACACATCACGTGCACTCAGGGCACATTATCGGTGTACTGGAATCCCAGCCCCACCACTGTACTCAGTGACGGTCTATATTTAAGCATTACTAGTCTTTCCGGCCCGTAGCCTAAGTCTCTCCTCTATGCTTTAACAAAGACAAAGGCACTCTTCTAGATTCATGCCAGTGACTCACTCCAATTCGAACGCCATAGTGAGGGTATGGTTCAGACATAGTCTATTGCTCTTGTCATTAGGCGCAACATGCCATGATGCGGGTTAGCCTCCCCTTGCCCCTTCACATACATAACCGCATTATGTTTCAAGGATGACACTCATGGCCACCATAGATGGGCATTCTAAGCTCATAGCTCAACATATTAGCTCCCTAGTCTCTAAGATACAGACCTCGCAAACATAGCTCTCTGGGAGCTACCGCAAGCGATAGTACTACCGTCGTGTGGTAGGGGACAAAACACCATTTCTTCCCCAAATTTGGGTGTTTTCTTGGAGCATGCCTCCAGTAATACCTACAGCAAGCTGCACAACCCAAAAATCCTTTAAACTTCACATTTACCCACGGAGTCTTTTCCGACACACAAATCAATCATCACAAATCTAGCCAACCTGTTTGGGTGGGCTTCACACAGCATGTCTATTCCGTACTTCGATTTCAGTTTCTATATGCAAGTTTATTACCGGGGATATCATCGATCAACCTGTTGGAAACTTCTCGTTCTTCACCAATTGGTGGACGGTTTCATGCACATACCAAATAAGGATTTCACTTATGCAAGAAGTAAAATTGTTACTCTTGTCAATTGTGTAGGATCCATGAGTTTGCACTTAATCCGGATTAAAACTCACACAGCTCTTTACTCTCTGCATCCTACCTTCGGCTTCCTACTCCGATCACAAGAACAACTCCACACACTTCTCAAGGGCTGGTCTAGACTTCTCCCTTTCCTTCTTCTTTCTCTTCTCCTCTTTCCTTCTTTCTTTCTCAAAGAACAAGAGAGAGAGTGTGTGTGTAAGTGAGAAAGAGCAAGTCTCACCTCCCCTCGGCCACTTAGCAATCCAGGCTGCTCTCTCAGCTACAGAATCTCCACCTCCTAAGGAGTGGATGGCCAAGATTAAATTGATCTTTCAATTTCAAAAGCTACCACTATGCGGTAACTCGCTAGCGCAATGCGGTTGCTTAGGCGATGACAGTAGTCTCATCCAGCACCGCTCTACAGCTCAACGGTCATCTCAATACCCCTTAAGATGTGGAACACTTACCACCATTGGTACCTCTACCACCGCGTAGTACATTCTAGTAGGAATGGTTGAATTAAGACATTGGCTACCGTTAGCGGTAGCTCTACCACCTTGCTCTAACTTCTAGTAACGCATTGTGGTTTTCATCATAGGAAATCTGGGTCATTACAAATCTCGCCTCCTTTAAGAACTTTTGTCTTGAAATTATACTTAATAAGAAAACAACACAAAAAATTATACATAATAGGAAAACAACACAGAAATACAAATCATATATAATGTACCTCAACGGAACAGATCAGGGAACTCTTATCGTTTGGTCTATTTGCGTTCCCATGACAGCTCCTTTTGTCCACAGTCATCCCAATGGACTTTAACCATTCTAATCTCTTTGTTCAACAACCGTTTGACCTTCGTGCCCTCAATTTGAATGGGTTTGACTTTCATCGTCAACCCATTATCGACCGACACTTGATTTGTAGCAACCACTTGCGTAGGATATTGCAAAGCTTTCTACAGTACCGATATGTGAAACACATGATGCAAACCACTGAGTTCAGCTAAAAGGTTCAACTGATAGGAAAGTTCACCAATCTGCTCAACAATTTCAAACAACCCAAGATATCTTGGACTCAGCTTTTTCAAGTGCCGAATCCTAGATACGCCCATGAACGGCTTTATCTTGAGAAACACCCAATCACCCACCATAAACTCCATATTTTGGTGTTTAGCATTGTAGTACTTTATTTGCCTTTCTTGATCCATCAACAGACGCTCTCGAATCAACCGTATCATTGAATTCGCACCTTCAACGTCTTTATGCTTATACAACTTTGATCACCCAAACCAATGGAGTACGACACTTCCTACCGTATAATGCCTCAAAGGGTGACATCTGAATACTTGCTTGGTAGCTATTGTTGTAGGTGAACTCGATCATAAAGAGATGGTCGTATGAGGATGAAAGGTCGTGCTGAATTTCAGCTTGGTACCCAATAGTTGATGAATAAGCCTCCAATCATTTGACGTGAAATTCCCATCTTAGGCACTAACGTTACTGCGGGACACACCGTGCAATTGTATGATATTGTCAATATAAAGCTTCTACTACTTTGTCACTGAATCATCCCTCCTGTTCGGAATGAAGTGTGATATATTTGTTAATCGATCAATGATCACCCAAATAACATCGTTCCCTCTCTGCAATCTCGGCAAGCCGTGCACAAAATCCATAGATTTGTTGCCAAACTTCCACTTTGGTATCAGTAACAACTTCAAGAAACCACCGGGCTTCTGACATTTAGCCTTTATTAGGGCACAAGTATGGCACTTTGCCACATAAAGAGATATGTCCTTCTTCATCCCTGACCACTAGAAAAGCTTCTTCAAATCCTTGTACATCTTTATGCTCCCCGGGTGGATTGAGTACTGTGTAAAGTGTGCCTCGTACATCAATTCCTCCCGCAATTTGCCAACGTTTGGGATGCACATTCGACTGTCCTTCCACAAAAGACCATCGCCAACAGAGAACTGGGAATTTGACCCATCCCTAGTCTCTTCCAAATAACATTTTATGTTGTCATCCATCTCCAACGCTTTACAAATCCTGTCCACAATTTCATATTGCACCTCCGTCCAACTTAAACATGCATTTCCACTAGAGTATGATCAACACAAGTGATCTCCAAGGCCTCAAATTCTCGAATAAGATGCTTATAATATATCTGTATCCATTTGGTATGTGCTGGAGCCATGCGACTAAATGCATCTACGATAATATTTCCCTTTCCTGGAATATAGTGTATCTCAAAACTATAATCCCCAAGGAACTCCATGTAACACCTCCATCCATCTGCGTAGAATATAATAGAAGGTCCAGCTGGGGCCCCATACCATATTCTACGGACAGTCAGCAGAGTTACATGTGAATATCAAAACTACCAAGCGAATCCTAACTCAGAGCATTCTAGCAGAAGCTTCATGGGTTACTCGAACTCAAGTAACAAAGAATGTCCACTAATATACCACATAGGAATGTTATATAAAATACCCTAAAAAGAGCATCCTTAAGGCTTATAATTGTTCTTCTTAAAAGTTGTTTATAAACATCGGTACGCAGGCCCACCACACAAGAAAACAATAAAAAGCTCTTTGCTTGGCCTTCGAGGGTTGGCATAGAATCAAAGTGCTACAACCCGCTACTTCCTGCTCGGCTCTCCATCAGCTGCACAGAGACATTCCACCATAAATGTGGCAAACAAGGCAATGGTCAGCTTTAGCTGACCAATTTGCAACAACCCTACCCCATTCCCGGGCCAGCGGTATTCCATCCCTACAGGTATAGCATTCATATATAGATATATCACACAAAAATATAGCTTAAGCACCATTCAATATAACATAAATGTTTGCATCAACTGCCAAATGTTCTATGCACTTAGGGCACACTATCGGTGTACTGTAATCCCAGCCCCACCACCGTCCAAAAGTCCGAGACTAACGGTAAACTATGAGCAATATTATCCTGGCCTATATGACAAAGATCATATTGCCACGACTCTCTCTCTATGCCACCGGTATTTACCATGTACTTTAAGTCTATTTAACCGATCGACTAAGAGTGGGTACAGTTCAGCTCTTTCCCGTTGCTCAAATCATTATGCCATCGCAGAAAGCTGAAACCTTTGTAGCCAATCTACATGCGCGGGTCAGCCTCCCCTTTACCGTAAATTAAACATAACCAACGTTATGTACAATGGATCTCAAGTCCATCAAAGTTGGGCACCCAGGCTCACAGCTCACCTGCTAGCCACATGATCTCTACGAGACAGGCTTCGCAAGCACAATATTATCTGGGAGCTATTGCCAGCGATAGCCACTATCGCATGGCATTAACAACAAAATATCTCTTTCTGTCTCCATACTCAACCATAACTGGAACATTTGTCCAGAAAAACCTGCAGTATCCTGCAGTGCCAGAAACTCGACATTCACAAAATATATAGCTTACCAAGAGCTTTCACCAGCGATAGCCACTGTCGTCTGGCGATACCCAATAGTTATCAAAATCATGGTATTCTCTGGGTATTTTCCTGGAGCGTATCCCCAGTACTTTCTTCTACTCCAACTCACAGGCACAAACCCTCGGACACCGTGAACTATATGTTTATACTCGGAGTCTTCTCCGATATATAATTCAAAACATCACCAATCTAGACCAACCTGTCTGGATGGGTTTCACACAATATGCCTATTCCGCACTACGATTTTCAAATTCTATATGTAAGACTACTCGGGGATATCACATATCAACCCATCAAAATTCCCTTCAGTCTCAACCTTTTTGGTGGGGGATTCAATGCATATGCATAATTAGGACTTCACATGTCCAAGAAGAAAGATCATTACCCTTATAGATCATTTAGGAGCCATGACCAAGCATTCTATCCGTATGGAAAGGATTTCCTTGCTTTCCTCTTCACGGATCTTGCTTTAGATCGTAAATCCGATCACGGGATCTCCTTCACTAAACTTCCAAAGCTCAGCCTTCAGTCCTCTTCTTCCTTTCTTCCAAGGTTTTGATGAAAAGGAAGAGAGAGAGTGAGAGAAAATAAATGAATCTTCTCTTCACCTCTTCTCTGCTTAAGTAGTCTCGGGATTAAATCCAGCCATACGATCCTTTCTTCAATAGGAATGAAGGGCCATGATTTTAGATGATAAGTCAAACCTATCACTATCGGCGAGCGATATCAGCTATCACCTGGTTGATATAATCGGTAGCCGCTTTGACCCCAGTCAACACCGCTTTCCGGCCATTCGACACATACAAAACTGCCACGTGGCACTAATGCCATGCTATAGTCTACACAACGATTGGTTGAGTGCGTTGAGAGCGTTGAGAGCGTTGAGTGCGTTGAGTGGTATCGCCAGTGATAGTCACTATCACCTGGTTATAGCTACCCTTGAGCTCTATTTTCCAATTTTGGGGTGTTACAAACCTCCCCTCCTTAAAGAAATTTCGTCTCAAAATTTTATTCATTTAAAGGAAAACAATACAAAATTCTACAACACTAATTTATAAAAATAACTCGGGAAACTCATCTCGCAGGGTTTACTCACACTCCCATGTCAGTTCTTCATGGACACAGTTGTTCCAATGGACTTTGACCATCCCGATTGGTTTGTTTTGTAGTTTCTTGGTCTCCGTGTCCTCGATATGAATGAGTCTAACTTTCATCGTCAGCCCACTATCGATCGGCACCTGATCGTCAGCAATCACTTGCGTAAGATCTTGCAAAGCTTTCCGCGGCACCGATATGTGAAACACATCGTACAAACCACTTTGCTCTGTTAAAAGATCTAATCGATGGGTGGCTTCACCAACCCGCTCAACCACTTCAAACAGACAAAGGTACCTCGGACACAGCTATTTTAAGCATCGAATCCGGGACATGCCCTTGACTGGCTTTATCATTAGTCAACCGCAAACTCCACGTTTCGGTGCTTGACATTGTAGTACTTTGCTTGCCTATCCAAAGCCACCAATAATCGCTCTCGAATAGTGTGTATAGTCAAATTTTTATCTTCGACCTCTTTACGCTTATATAGCTTCGATTCGCCTATTTCCGCCCAAGCTAAAGGAGTACGCCACTTCCTACCGTATAAAGCTTCGAAGGGTGTCATCTGAATGCTAGCTTGATACCTATTATTTTATGCAAACTCGATCATATAGAGATGGTCCTTCCACCTCTTCCCAAAATCCAAGGCGCACAGATGGAGCATATCCTCCATTGTCTGATTGGTCCTCTCGGTCTGACCATCTATCTGCAGATGAAAGGCTGTACTGAACTTCAGTTTAGTACTGAACAACTGGTGGATTAGTCTCCAATCATTCGATGTAAAGCGCCCATCTCGGTCACTGACCATACTACGGGGCACACTGTGCAAACGTATTATGTTGTCAACATACAACTTAGCCAATTTTTCAACTGAATCGTCCTTTTTATTTGGTATGAAGTGCAATACCTTTGTCAACCAGTCAATGATCACCCACATGGCATCATTCCCGCTCTGTGATCTCGACAACCCATGTACGAAATTCATAGATATGTCATCAAACTTCCATACCAGAATTGGTAACGACTTCAGGAAACCACCAAGTTTTTGACATTCAGCTTTTATCAAGGCATAAGTATGGCACTTTTCCACATAAATAGTTATGTCCTTCTTTAAACCCTGCCACCAGAATATCTTTTTCATGTCCTTATATATTTTTGTGCTCCCTGGGTTGATTGAGTATTTAGTAAAGTGTGTCTTATACATCAACTACTCCCGCAATTTACCAACATTTGGGACGCAAAAATGACCGTCCTTTCTCTAATGGCCGATCCAAGGTGAATTGGTAATTTCACCCATCTGCTGCATAGCGCTTCATACTCTCATCGAGTTCCATCACTCGTTGAATCCTGTCCGCGAGGTCATATTGCACCTTCATCCAGTTCAAGCACACATTTGTAGTGGCATTCTTGTCAACACAAAAAATATCTAAGGCCTTAAACTCCTAGATCAGACAATTATCATGTATCTGTAGCCATCTTACTAGTACAGAATTCCTACGACTCAAGGAATCTACGACCATATTTCACTTCCCGGGAGTGTAATGTATCTTAAAGGTGTAGCCCCTGAGGAACTCCAACCACCTCTGCTGTCACATATTCAGATCCTTCTGATCTATTAAATACATAAGGCTTTTATGGTCCATGAATATTTCAAATTCCATGCCATACAAGTAGTGACGTCATAGCTTAAATGCAAAAATCATAGCCACCAACTTTAAGTCGTGGACTGGATAGTTTTGCTAATGCACTTTCAACTAGAGTGATATATAAGTTATAACCTTTCCGGACTGTAGAAGAACGCAGCCTAAGAAACACCCTGAGGCATCGCTATATATTTCATAACCATCTGTACCACATGGCGAACTCAAAATAGGTATCGTGGTCAGGCGACTCTTCAACTCCTCAAAGCCCATATGCACTCAGGCATCCAAATGAACTTTTAATCTTTCCTCATCAGTGTGGTGAGAGGTAATGCTATCCATGAATTCTCCACAAAGCGTCTGTAGTAGAAAGTAAGTCCAACGAAGCTCCTGACTTCTACTATAGTAGTCAACACAGGTCACTCTCATATTACAACGATCATCGTCGGATCCATAGTAATACCCTCTCCACTAACCACATGGCCAATAAAAGTCACCGACGATAGCCAAAACTCACACTTTGAGAACTTGGTATAGAGTTTATTCCTCCTCAGGGTGTGCAAAACCATCCTTAAGTGATTTGCATGATCTTCTTCTGATTGAGAGTACACCAATATTTTGTCAATAAAGGCGATCACAAATTGATCTAAGTACTCACGAAAAGTTCGGCCCATCAAGTCCATGAATACTGATAGTATGTTTGTTAGCCCAAATGGTATTACAGTGAACTCATAGTGACCAGAGCGTGTACCGAAAGATGTCTTGGGAATGTCACATTCCCTAATACGCAAACAGTAATAGACCGACTTTAAATCTAGCTTCAAATAGACAGTCGATCCCACCAGCAGATCAAACAAGTCATCAATTCGTGGAATTGGATACATGTTTTTCTCTATCAACTTGTTCAATTCTCGACAATCAATTCATAGTCGCAAGCTTTCTTCCTTCTTCTTCACAAAGAGGACCGATGCACTCCAAGGTGACATACTTAGATGTATATAGCCTTGCTCTAGCAATTCTTTTAATTGAACTTTCAATTCTGTCATCTCCTTTGGTGCTACTCGGTAAGGTGAGAGGGCCACAGGTTTCGCACCTAACACCAACTCAATTGTGAAGTCAATCTCTCGTTGGGGCGGAATCCCAGGGAGATCGATCTTTAGGAAACACATCTATATAATCTGACACAATAGGAACGTCACTCAAACGGTACTTCGGCTCTACAACCTCCAACAGCATGAAAAACAATTTCGCACCCTTTCGAGCCGCCTTGACTACCCGGAGAGCAGACATCAATATCTTGCTTGATCCTCGCATACCAGCAAACTTAATCTCGCGTTCGGTGTTCTATCCTAGTATAACTTCCTCAGAGTTGCAATCTATATAGGCACGCTGCTCCGAGAGCCATTCCATACCAAAGATTACATCAAACTCAGATATCGGTAGCATTGATGCTTCCTATCTGAAATCCCGACTTCTTATCTGCACCTCAACTCAGCAAGATCTATCCACACACATCAAGCATCCATTAGGTAGCAACACCTTTAATTAATTTGTTGACATAAGAGTAAGCACTCTGATTCATAATACAAAGTCCTCAGATAGAAACAAATGAGAAGCACCTATATCAACAGTGTTCTCGCCGGATAGTCCCGAATAAGGACAAAGCCTACATTCATCAAGTTATACATAAGCAATTCACAAGGTATAAAGTATATAAAGCAGTGGGATGCTTTAGGGTAAGGACAAAGCCTACATTCATTAGGTAACGACATCATTCTGTTTGATGGCCTCATGTTGTCCAAGATTGTATACCCTCGACGAGCATATTGGGATGCAGTGGACTCTTCCACCTTTCCCTTCTCAACATAAGATGCTCTTGCATTCTTCTCAACCTTTAAATGTCCATGCCAATAATCTCAAGCCATATGACCCACCTTGCCACAAGTACAACATGTACGAGTGCATTGCCCAGATGTTTCTCCAGAAGTAATAGTACATGGAGCTTGTCCAGAAGACTTGGACTTCTTATTCCATTTCCAAAACTGCTATTTTGAAGAACTCGGCACTTTGAACTTGGGCTTTTTCACAGCCAAATCTTTCTTGCCCTATACCCTCTTCATGTCCTTCTCCAACAAACGACCTGTATTAACCAATACTTAAAAACCTTGATTCATCGGACCCAAGAGAAGCAACCTCAGCACATCCCGCAATCCCTCGTACAACCAATTGGTCTTACGCTCCTCGCCAGCGAAAGTGGACCCCGCATAACATCCCATCCTGGTGAACTCATGCAAGTAGTTATCTACACTACTCTTACCCTGGGTCAAGCGCTAGAACTCATTCTCCATGGCAATCCACTGCGACAAATGCAGATGCTTTCCAAAAAATAATCTCGAAAACTCCTCCATCGAGATATCAGATAGTCGTCTGCCCGCAAAGTCATGTAACTCCAACTCATCTCACCAAAGCCAAGCCTCTCCCTCCAATAGGAAAGTGGTCAAGGTTACCTTCTGCCCCTCCACTATTGCAATAGCCGTCAACACTCTCTTGACACACGAAAGCCAGTCCTCTGCCTATGTTGGGGATCCTACACCCATGAACGTAGGAGGACTAAAACTCATAAAATGCTTCAGCTACTTTTTAGTAGCTCGCCTTTTAACCAAAGCCTCAACAAGCCCTTGCCTAACAGCTATAGGCTCAGCCACACCAACCAGGTCCGGGACCATAGCAGGATGCCCCTGCCCAATCGGCTTTGTATTTATCATAGCAAACACTGCCTCAGCAACTAAGCGTATCGTTTCCACGAAAGGGAGAGCATATCTGTTGGTGTCGTACTCTTCATAGAACGTTGGGGTTCAGACTGCTCCTCACCAATTCGAGTCACCTATAAGTGTTAAATACACAATTCAGTGACTACACAAAAGGAAAACAATGACCAATAGGAATGCACAGGTTCCTAAAATATGTGTATTTTCATTCCTAAGTGGACATTCTTGAGTTCATTTTGTTATAACTATAAGCACATACACGTGCTCGCTACCCCTAAAAAGAATTCGACCACGAATTCGCAGAAGGAAAACTGAGACAAGAAGTTGATACTAAATTGTGACACCTCCATCCATCTGCGTAGAATATAACAGAAGGTCCGGTCGGGGCCCCATGCCATATTCCACGGATAGTCAGTGGAGTTACAGGTGAATATCAAAACTACCAAACGAATCCTAACTCTGAGAATTCTAGCGGTAGCTTCATGGGTTATTCGAACTCAAGTTATAAAGAATGCCCACTAATATACCACATAGGAATTTTATACAAAATACGCTAAAAAATACGTCCTTAATACCTTATGATTGTTCTTCATAAAAGTGGTTTACAAACATCGGTGCCTAGGCCGGATACACATGAAAATAATAAAAAGATCTTCGCTTGGCCTTCAAGGGTAGGCATAGCATCAAAGGGCTGCAACACGCTATTTCCCGCTCGGCTCTCCGACACCTGAACAGCGACATTCCACCATAAAGGTGGCAAATAAAGCAACGGTCAGCTTTAGCTGACCAATTTATAACGACCCTACCCCATTCTTAGGGTAACGGTATTCCTTCCCTGCATGCAAAACATTCTTATATAGATATATCACACAAAGGTACATCTTAAGCACCATTCAATATATCACAAACAGTTGTATCATTTGCCAAATGTTCCATGCACTCAAGGCATACTATCGGTGTACTGGAAACCCAACCCCACCACCATCCAAAAGTTTGAGACTGATAGTAAACTATGAGCAATATTAGCCTAGCCTATGTCACAAAGATCATATCGCCACAAATCTCCCTCTACGCCACTAGTAATTGCCACGTACTATAGGTCTGTTTAACCGATCGACTAAGAGTGGGTACA